>CM077567.1:19354819-20604819 GCA_039657325.1 Stephania cephalantha | reverse complement strand
CCAAATCAATACTTTTCGCAATTAAATCCTCAAAAATCAACAACGAACACCACGAAAGCACTTGATACAAACATCAAAATAATCAAATAGACTGTGAAGTCAAATTCGATCAAAATATATAATCAATTCATCTAGAAACCTACTATAAATCAATATCAACTATAAAAACACCTCCAAAATAGTTATCAAATGAATCGCATTAGTTCATTTCATAAAAACCCTAACTCACGCCAGTGAGATTTATTCCAAATTGGTGGAAATCGATTCAATGTATCAATTCAAAGAACCCCTACCAATTTCTATTAAAAACTAGTGAAAGAAATTGAAAAATCGCGAGAATTCAAATTGAATTAAGAAAAAATGCTATAAATTGACAATTTACAAAAAAATTTGAGCCAAATTCCTTGTTTGCATCGCAAAAACTTTGCTCGAACTGACCGTCTCGCGATGTTCTACATTTTTGTAGAAATAAACCGAGAAAAAATATGAAGTCAGAAATTCGCAGAACGAAAGACAAAATTGGTAGGGTTAGGGACGAAAGTTAAACAAATGTTCCGTATGTTTTTGAAATGAAACTCGTTTCATTTCTTTTTTCTATATATAATTATATAACCCTTAGCTTCTTGTTAACAATTTAATTTTTTTTATTTATTAATTCTCGAAATCCCTTTTTTAATGTGGTATAATTTCTGGTGCTTGTTTTCAATTCGGTTTTTCACCAAATTTAGCAAACTTCTTGGCAAAATAGTCGAACTCTATAAAATGTTCATAAAACTTGCTTTGTTCATAGCGAAATTCTAAAAATCTTAATTTTGTCCACGACATACTGAAACCCTATGGACCAATTCTATTGCCATACTAAACCAAACTTACACCAATTTAGATCCAATCTCAACCTCAACCACCGCCAACCAACATAAAGCTCGAGGTAAGGTCTTGCACCAACTTCATTCTCATTTTACACTACCGCTAATCCGACTTGCACGCAAATCGAAGCAAAATTTTCATATGAGGATTAACACTTGATTAATTAGTTTTTAAGCAACTAATAATTTATTTTCACTTGTGCTTTCAGATACCCTGAATTTGTGACAAAATAATGTATATTACATCCACTTGGCATGCAACACGCAAAAATAATATTTAAACTTATGATCTGTAGTCCGTAATATGTGGGTCCCACCTTGGATACTTAAATCGCAAATTAAATCCAAAAATACTTAATTAGCATCATACACTACAAAAAAAAACCAAAACAACAACAAACTAATCTGATGTTGAATTGGTACGGTTCTATTGCTAAGCCACTCTGCAACAAATCAGAGACGGATAGTAGTTGTTGCTAAACTCTTTGTTGCTGGTGCAACTCAGCGATAGATTTGGTGTTCTGTTGCAGTTCAGCGATAGATTTGTGACAAACGTCTGTCATTTGAACAAGAATAACGAACAATCATTCGATCGAAGTCGATCAAGCAAATACATGTCATACATTTGCAAATCTGTTGCTATTTAGAAACAGACACGGTCTGTCGCTGATTTGCCTAGTCAGCAAAGACACGTGCTGTCGCTGATCTGTTGTTGTTCACAAACAGAGACAAAATCATTCTTGATTTGATCACAAGAAAGACAACTGTCTGTCGCAATTATGTTGCTATTCAGCGATAGACGAGTGTTTCTGTCATTGAGCCTCATGACAATTAGAGATTTCGAATTTGTCGCTAATTGTCGAATGGTAATTTTTTGAAAAAATTATAAACAGTAAATAGTAAAATGAAAAGCTGCAGTAAAATCTGCAAAAACAAATTTAAAGCTACTAATAATACCAAAATTGGAAAGATGTATGTATATTATCAAAATTTGACAAACAATGTCTACAAAAGGATGAGATTAACATTTCATAATTAACTAGTACTATACTATATAGTACTAGATGAACATTATTCAAGAAAATACAAACAACTACACAAGTTGGCTACACAAATTTACATATATATATATACAATGTTTACAAAACACTTTATAACATTCTTTCACCAATACATAGATAGGCACTATACAAATTCTTTAGCTAGCAGAGCGTATCCCATCCAAATCCTGAAAATTAAAAGGAACTTGAACAATATTCGACATGCAACCAAAATATTCTAACACAAATGAAAATAACATCACATCCAATTAAAGTGAAATTGAATAAGGGGTTATTGGGCTATCGTCCAATTACATGACCAAATTATTTGTACAGTGTTGTCTCTGAATACACATTATCTTTCACAATCTTTCTATCTCGATGTATAACATGACCAACACAACCACTCCAAAAATACACACAACGAGTTAAGGATTTCCAATCCATAAATTAAAACGCGCGTTCCGACCCTAAAACAGATGGAAACACATATTACTTATAGAGACCAAGTTGAGCAGCATGGGGTGTCCATCTCACCGAGAAAAATGAAATGGACCATATAGGATTAGATAAACTACTCAATTTGAGAATATACCTTATTTGATTTCTCGTTCAAGTGCATGAACAAAGTCCTATTTAATATTCGTTTATTGCTCCATGTGGATCTAATTCTCCTATCCTTTTTTGGATACATCTTAATATACTTATATATATACATATGTGTATATATATATATATATATATATATTTATATAATTTTTTAAAAATCCCCACTTGATCTTGATAAATATGTAACCTTTTTATTATTATTATATATAAGAACTTCATTAATTAAAAACATTTACATGCTTTAATTAGTTTAAGGAATCTTAATATATATTAGCTAGCTAGCTATCCCAGCTTAATATATATAAATACTCTTCTTAAGCAACTTGAGATAATGTAGGCTATTTATTTAAAAGGTATAGTTGAATTTCAACTTAAAAGGCTAGGTTAAGGTTTAATATAGTCGGATTTGTCCCTAACCAAGCTTTGATCAATGCAATAAGTAAACTATAATGCAAAATCATTCGAATAGAATCAAAGAGAGTTGTAAGATTAAAAAGTGAAGACAAGGAAAAGAAAAAAGGAAGCCAAGTACAAGATAGAGCATTCTTTCAATCAAATATAAGGCTAAGTGTCGCTTTTAGCAAAACTCATTCTAACACAAAAGGTGCATTCATTGAGAATCCAATCTTTTCAATATTGGAACATACGAGGACAGTGAGACATCTAAATATAAATTGAAGTAAAAACGTGCTCATGCAGTCTTGCATACTGAGCCAACTTTCTTTCATGAAAGATTATTGATAAGCACATGTGCTTTGGTTCCCCTGTTCTTTGTATAGTAAGACCAATATATAAGTTATTTCACTTTCCACTTTCAATGGCAAAATCACTTTTAACTTGCACTAGTTTACATCAAATTATTGTTGTTTGTAATCCAATATCATGAATTGCTCCAACTTCAAGATTTTCTAGATTAAGTTTAATTCCAACACCACTTATTCACAAAGTATAGTAATATTTCAAGAAATTAATGTCTCCACTTTTTGTAATGAAGTCTTAGTTAAGGTTTCTTGATTAGATTCATAAGTCAACTAGCTAGTAAAAACTTATGACACCAACAAATGTTAACTCTAACAAAAACAGCCTATAAAGAATTTTGCATGAAAAAGCATATAGTGACATTATTATTTAACACAATCACTTGGTCTCTGTAAAACCAAAATACACTCTCAATCAACCCCCATTCTCTAAAACATTAGATGCAGAAAAATAAACATAAAATTCAACATGAGAGTTGTAAAGTAATTATATCTTACCCAACAAAAACAAAGAAGCCTTGTCAAATCCTTCTCTATAAGCAACACCAATATCAAATGCCACCGCTGCACATACATGCAAATGAAGAATCACATCGACTACATTAGAAGGGAAAAAATATGAAGATATACATTGACTCGTAATTAAAAACTCACCATAAAGAAAAGATAGAACATCCAATCACTATTGTCGTGGCGGTGGTCGCGGAGGCGGCATAAGTTGCGACATAAACTCATCATGATCATCCAAAAGATGATGTTTATCCTCAGGCATCCTTCTATGTGGATCAGTCCAATGTCCGGGCTTGGGGTCATCTAGGTGCGCAGACTGAGAAAGTGTTATATCCGTCATCAAATGACCAGGCTGGTCGTCACTCTGAGGACCAGAACGCTCTGTAACTGGTGATAGTGGAGTCCGCGGTGTCGGAGGCACGTGGGGCCTAATACCAAGGTGTTGCATCAACAATGCCTCCATACGTGCTTAACGGTCCTGCATCTCTCGATTTTCTTCTTGGCGTTCCATCTTGTCCCTCTGCATTTGTTCTTGTTTTTCCATTCGCTCCTTTAGCAATGTTTCTTGCAACCTCTGGTGGTCCTGCTGGAGCTCTTCCAACTCATGAGATCCATACGCTGGTCCTCGAGATGAGGTTGCTTCCCCTAAAGATATGTTCCGATGATAACCTTGTAACCCTGATCCGTAGACACGTCCTTTGACTTCTGGCACCACCTCAAGATAAACGGCATCCTCATCAATCGATGTGTCGGGGGTCTAGGTGGACATCTCCTCCAATCTCCGAGTGAGTTCAACCTGCATTAAATTAATAAACTAATAGTTAACTCTACTGTTTTCTTTTAAATTGATGTGCTACATGTGTTGTCTCAAACTAGTTATATATATGCAATTCATATTACTTACATCAATCTTCGCGGATCTCTGATCGATGAAAGTTTAGCCGTCATGGCCATGGTTGTGGAGGTGTCGAAACATCTCCTTGCGTGTGGGACGACGTTGAAGCTTCTTCTCCTACAAGCGAGTTCCGGGATTAGCAGTTTTTATTTCCGTTCATCTACATACGAAAATATTTATGTATGTATACGTACCAACGTATCACCATGCTGTCTCAGGGATATACTTCCAGCGCTATGCAACGAAATACTAGTGCCCGGCCCTCCCACCTCGGACTTTCTATTCGTGCTCATCTGCTCGGACTTCTTCTTGAATGCTTCATCTGTTGCTCGCATTCGTTTGTAATGCTCAAACACCTCCTCTGTCAAGTAAATAGGTGTTATTCTTTTCTTCGCGATTAATTATATATTGCCCGTGTACCGGATGGCTGCCTTCCGACACCACGCATCATATATTGCAAATGACATTTGCAAGTCCCAAGTGAAGAACACCTACTGTCGTACCCAATCACACAAGTCTTCTTTCTTACGTCTATCGAATGTATAAGACGCTCTGGGATATGAGTTGGACACAGGGTCATATTCGAGGAAAGGTCGATTGCAAATATATTTTAAATCTAGTCTCGACTTGGCATTGTCCTTACTCTTCCCAGGAACACTCATAATTGTATTAAAAATGTTGTCGAACACATTTTTTTCAATGTGCATGACATCCAAGTTGTGCCTCATGAGATTCGTCTTCCAATAGGGTAAGTCCCAGAATATGCTTCATTTCCGCCACCCTGAATACTTGGCAATCTTATTGTTCACATGAACGGATTCGATTTCAGTTACTTTCATCAGTCCCAAAGCTTCAATTTCAGCCAAAATTTATTCCCCATATTTTATTGTCGTTGGTCCTTTTCGACAAGTTGTATCGCGTCTGAAGCCGTTCTTATCACTTCTTAAAGTGGAGCCACGCGGTAGGAAGCGATGATGGCAATCAAACCAAGAAGTTTTTCCACCGTGCTTTAATTGGAATGCATCCGTGTCATCCATACAATAAGGACAAGCTCTCTTTCCATGTGTGCTCCAACCAGACAACATACCATAAGCAGGGAAGTCGCTGACAGTCCACATAAGTGCAACTCGGAGTTGGAATTTGGTTTTGGTGGAAATGTCGTAGGTAAGTACTCCATCATGCCACAAATCTTGCAACTCTTTTATCAAAGGTTGTAGGAAGACGTCAATTTGATTTGTAGGATAAGTCGGGCCCGGTACGATGACCGTTAAGAACATGAACTCCTTCTTCATGCACATTGAGGGGGTGGGTTGTAAGGAGTGAGAATTACAGGCCACGATGAGTATTGTTTTACGGATTGGCCGAATGGTTGGAAACCATCCGTACATAACCCTAAACGAACATTACCAATTTCGGCGCTGAATTCGATGTGCACATCATTGAAATGCTTCCATGCAATAGAATCGGCACAATGTTGCATGACGATGCCGTCTGAAACGTGTTCCCCATGCCAACGCATGTGCCTCGCAGTCACTTCAGACGCGAATAAACGCTGCAATCGAGGTACTAGGGGGAAGTAATACATTTTTTTCCTAGCCCGCGGCATGCCACTCTGTCCTTCACATTTAATTTGTTCATACCTTGATTCACCGCAAAACTTACACGTCATCAACTCTGAATCCTCGCCCCAGTAAATCATGCACATGGACTCGCAACAATCAATTTGCTGGACTGGTAGCCCTATCCCTTGCATTAGTCGTTTCGTGTTGTAAAAGCTATCGACTAAACAATTGTTACTCGGCAATGCATCTTTACAAAATTGAAGAATTTCATCGAACGCCTTTTAAGAGATATGATGTTCTGATTTGATTTTTAGGAGTCTCGCGACTGCTGACAATATCGTCATGTTCTCGAAGCCTGGCCATAGCAGCTGACTTGCTGCGTCTAACATATCATACAAATTTTCCGTTCCAGGATTTGGACGTTATTCCGCATGACACCAATTGAAACTCGAACCCGCCAAGTCGTGCACCATCTCATGATACGATGTACAATAATTGGCTGCATGTGTCCCTTCGTGGTCATCATATCTCATCGTATTGCTAGGTTCGTCATTTACATTTTGAGTGTATATATAATCTTCTTCCGCGTGTTCCGACCAACATTGATATCCCGGAACGAATCCCAGAAAAAGTATATGAAGTTCTACGGTGTCAACATCATAGTACGAACGAATACAACACTTCGTATGGTTGCATGGACACCGAGTTTTCCCCTCAGTGGCGAATATCCTACAGTGCGTCTTTGCGTACGCTATGAACTTGTTCACGCCGTTAATGAACTCTCGTCGAGTAAACCCATTTTCAATACGACTATACATCCATTCTCAATTAGTAGACATCTCGATCCTAAGTTTTTCAGCCGATCAATGGATAAATCTTATCAACTCTTAAAAAAAAGAATATAAATTCTTAAAATTTTCTATATTTTTAGAAAATAATCCAAATTAATATTCATTAAATTGGATTATAAATAATCTTGAGAATTCAAATATAGCTACGTACCTAGTAAGTATCAAGTAAATTTCAATCACAATCAATAAAAAATATAGAATTTAAAAGTGCAAAGGGACATATGTTTAAGCTTCTTCAGGTGTGCTTTCCCAACAAACATGCTATGTACAAGAACTATGTACTTTTTTTCCTCACCATGAATTGCCCAAGTTTTTTTTTCAAAAATTCCATATAGTCTCGACATTTCTTATCAATTCTTACTAATGAAGTATATAAATTAATATACTTTTCTTTATTTTACAAATAAATGCAAATATTCTTCAATTCCTAATATATATACAGTCTTGAGATTTCAACTATAACTACGTACCAACTAAATGACAATCAGAATTAATAAACATTATAAAAATATATTAGTTATAACTCAATAAGATATCATTTTTCGTTGGAAATGCACTGTCAAACAATAATTTAAACAATGTACGGATTTATTAATTTAATGTATTATTATTCAATGAACATACTATATATGAACTAAATTTAACAATAGTAATTGATAATTGTCATATGACAAGCTAAGTGAAAATTGAAACTACCTAAATGCAAATTGAATTCGTTCTAATTGTTGATTTGTTGCGGTTTAGCGACAGATTGTTGAGTTGTTGATTTGTTGATGTTTAGCAACAGATGGTTGAGTTGTTGATTTGTTGCTGTTTAGCAACAGATTGTTGAGTTGTTGATTTGTTGTTGTTTAGCAGGTTGTCGTTATTTTTGAATGCTATGCATAACCTAGGTACGATTTTGTTGAAATATGAAAGGCAAAACTTAGATTTCCTAATTTCAGTAGTAAAATGAAAACAAACATAACGATTCAACTAATTCCAAAATAGAAGTTTAAGAAAGCGCAAACCACGAGTGCTCCGGCGATGATGTACGGGAATCGGGATTACGCGAGGCTGGGACTGTGATTCAAAGGTCCACCGCCTGGTCGCGAGGCACTCCACGAGTCTGCTATGCCTTCGTGCTAGTCCACCGGGGTGAAGTTCGGCCTATGGCAGTGCCG
The DNA here is from genome assembly GCA_039657325.1 of Stephania cephalantha. Lineage (NCBI taxonomy): Eukaryota > Viridiplantae > Streptophyta > Magnoliopsida > Ranunculales > Menispermaceae > Stephania > Stephania cephalantha. Next base: position 20,596,565 of record CM077567.1, on the reverse strand, counting down.
GTGTGTGAGCCGCGGAGTCGCGGATGAGGAGACCCGCGGCAGAGTTGATGATGAGGCCAGCAGCGGCGGCGGAGGAGGCGGGGGTGAGCAGTGGTGGCGGAAAAGGGGGGCAGCGGCGGCAGAGGAGGTAAGCAGTGGCGGCAGATGAGGAGAGCAGCGGCAGAGCGACGCTCGGGCCAATGGCGTCGGCGTGCGAGCAGCGAACGGAGCCGCTGAAGGAGAGAGGCGAGCAGCGGCGGCGGAGGAGGAGAGCGCAGAGGCGGAGCAACCCGCGGTGTCGAGGGCGTCCGCGTGCGATGCAGAGGAAGGAGAGAGGAAGCGGAGTCGCGGACGACGACGACGATGATAGTGGCCGACGACGACGACGGTGGTGGCGACGACGGTGCGGCGGCGGTGAAGGGGGTTTCGGGTGGTTTGCGCAGAGAAGGGACGAGGAGGATGGGTTTTACCTTTTTTTGTTGCGACATATCAGCGACAGCTTAATTATGTCGCTGATCGTTTATCGCTGATCTGTCGGAGATCAGCGACATACTTTATTCTGTCGCATATCGCTAAAGATCAGCGACAGAATAAAGTCTGTCGCTGATCTGTAGCAGATCTGTCACAGCCTCATTTTTTATTTTTCAGTTTTCTACAGATCATCGACAGACTTGATTCTGTCGCTGATTTGTCACAACCTTGGCGGGAAATGTATGGCGGGAGAAATCAGCGACAGATCTGTGACAACATACAATCTGTTATAATGTTTTGTCACAAATCTATCACTGACTTGTTGCTTTTGGGTCAATCGAGTCAAACGGACTGTTTGATGCACAACTGTTGCTGATTTGTTGTTGTTTAGCAACAGATTCTATCTGTCACAATTTTTTGATGCTATTCCACCATATTCTTGTAGTGATAATCAAGTTTAGGAAATTCTTGGATGTCACAATTTTTCAAACTTATTAAAAATTTTGTCCTCAAAATTTTAACTTTCAGGTTATTGAACTAAAAAGAGATAAGAAAATGATCCTTCATATATAACTCGTTTAATCCAAAAGTGTAAAACTATTTCCAAGGTGAATCATTAAGTAGAATCCTATTCTAGCATTAATGAAAAGTTATCTCTGTTACTTTGCCAATCCTTGCAATTTGTCAATTTCGTACGAGTTAACAATTACCCATTTTACTTCACATTTCAAGTGTTGAATCCTATTCTAGCATTAATTCATAGCAAGATCTACCATATCTTGCTTTTTATAAAACAATATCATTTGTAATTGAATGTTATTCCACAAATCGATGATAATTCTTTCCATATCCACATAAAATTTGGTACACATCCCAGTTTACTTTTTCATCACTAATCATCCCTTATTAGAATTGTCGACCAATCAATTCTTAAACTATCATCAGTTTAAATATAAGTGATGCAAATGATATTTGAGCACAACATTATATACTAAGAAGAGTTTGGTATCTATCTGATCCATCATTATTCAGTGTTTCTCAACAAAAACCTAGAGTTACACAAGTCATCATATGACTATAGTTCTTCAATTACATCTGTCATCCCATGACAAGAGATCTCAATTTCAATCTGCTCAAAAAATGAGATCGGACACATCATGCAACTCTCACTCATTTTCTAAATGTGTACTCACAATATTATTTATATTGTGGACAAGAAAGCAAAAATCAATTTCAACTAATCAGCCAATTCACTTAACTTTTTCTTTGACTGGTTAGAAAATTAACGAATTTTCTAACTTTCTCAAAACCATTTTCTATTCATGAGTTCACTATGAGCCTCATCCCATTCAATTACAGAGATCTGCCATAATCTCATGTTTTAATCACTTACTGTTCGCCAAGTTTTCTCATTGCCTAAATAGATACAGTTATCAATAACTTGAGTAGATACACGTTTCTAAATAGAGATATCAACATATTTGTTAATAATACTCTCATAGTACAACTTTTAACTTGTATCATCCATAAGTGAAAAATATGCTCTCTTTTTCATCTCTACTCAATACATATTTTTGACTTTTCCTAATTACAATGGAAGAATACTCAATTCTTCAAATATATCTAGACATATATAATGTCCTTTATTCTATAATTCAAGCCACCAGAGATAATATTGACTAATTGAGTTGTAAGTTATGTGTCTTTTCCCATTTCTTTTATATCTTCATCATTATACATACATCTTGCATCATCTCCAATTTACAATAACATAGTGGTTTTAACTCCACCACTGACTAGTTATATGGTGTAGCACTATTTTTGAACCAATATACAACATATTCACGTATATTAGTTGTATCTTACTTTGGTTCAAAACTTTCATCATTTGAAGTTTGACTTCTCGTAAGATCCTTGAGAAGATATATTAAGTTCCATTAAAATTATAGTTTTATATCATAAGTCTTCTTGGCACTCGTTTACCTTAAATTTTCATTTTTCATATTAATGTGAGAATGACTTGAGCATTTAGTTACCTATACTTAAGCTTCCAATTGACTTCAATGAAACTTCATAGACTCTTTTATACGGATAGTCATTAATACATCTAATTATTCAAAGACTAGTGTCGTGATCACTTGTCTTATACGCTGTGAATAAATCTTGATTATGAAATGGAGTTACTTAGACTTTTGGTCATGCATAACTACTCCAGTGTCTGGCTTAAGTAAAGGAGTATGTTCATCACTTCGATCAGACACAAATCATCTTTATGTCTTATTTTACTTTATACACAGAGTCTCTTCCGTTCAATTTTTGTCAATCTTAGCTATTCCCACATTGATCTCAATCTTGGTCACTTTTATAAACTTACCATGACTTTCGGTCAACAACCAAGCCACTTGCAACTCCTTAATCTTGACTTAGAAAGACAATTTATATATCTTTTCTCTACGAAAATATAGCTAGGGACAGTGCGACTTCTTATGATCATTCGGTCAATTAAAGTCTTCCTTAGCTATACTTTATTTGAAATAGATAAATTTTGCGACTCAAACAATTCTGCTATTTGTTATTGCCTTAATTTGTTTCCATTAGCCTCAGATTTCCTTACTTTTTTATGTCTCAAAAAGAAATTCGACACTTTTAATTGACTGTGTAAGATAACTTTGTATCTTACTGTTCATTAAATTTATTTTTAAGAATTCACCTTTTCATTATAATTCAACTGAAGAGATAGAAGAATTTGAATTTCCAATACCTTTATTAACTTAATGATTAAAAAGACTCTTAAAGGATGCTATTTCAATCCTTTAAGTCTTATAGATGGAAATTCATGCAATAAATAAGCTCATATGGACGTCTTATACAAATCACTTAGTGATATTCAATCAGTACGTCTATCTCCTCCTTAATTATATTTTAAGTTGTAGTGATAGGCATCAAAATTTTAATTTGGATAGGAAATACTATTGGGTACTTAGAGTTTCAAAACACAACCACTTGTGTTGATGTTTAATAGCTAATCCAAGCTATCATTAGACTACTTCACCAATAACTTAACTTCTAACATGTTGATCTAATTACAACATCTTAAGTTAAAAATTCCACTGATTTTTGTTTCATAACAACACTTAATCTGGTGTTAACAAAGATTACTTCTAAGTCGTGTATTTCCATTTGTTTTATTTGACTCATAGAACCACTTACAAAACGTCGCTTATGGATAAGTAACTTGAGTAATAAACAATCTAAAGTTTTGTACTTCTTTTAGAAGATGTTTGATTATTTAAACCATGGTTTTGTATCAATTTTACTTGATATTTTGTTTCAGAAATGAGATAATACATTACTTCAAAGTATTTTATTTTCATAGAAACTAACTTAAACTTCTTTACTTGATCTTATCACAATTCCATAGTGATTTTCAGTTATAATTAAGTTTGTCTAATCAATTTCTACTTACAACACCGCGTGTCTCCATTTTCTTTATTGAGACTATTTTATTATTTTCCTAAGTGTTTTATAATTATAATAGTTTGATACTTACGATTTTCCAAAAATCCATGTTCAGTACTTACATTCCTGAATCATGTAGAATTTTTTTCCACTAATTTCCTATTAGTTTTCATAACTGATGATTTCATCAGTTATATTAGTATTAAACCGCTTACAACATTGTTTTGAATTCGGACACCCGAGTCTATTTCACTTCTAATGACACTCAATTTTGATTCATAAGTCTATTCTCTTTTATATATCCATTTCTAATCTTACTCTTTGTATGCTAGGAGTTAAGTATCGAACATACAAGGAGAATAAACTTCATATTGCATATCTAGTGATAATACATACATACAACACAACCATAACACAACAATTCAAATACCCCAGCTCTCGATCACATCCCAACTATTCGCGCTCAATCACTCTTTTGGTTCTCAACCAAAGTTTGTCATTAATTTGAGCAAACTTTAGGCTCTACCAACTTATGTCTGCCCCCTCATCATTTAGATGACTAACCGGCTTGATTACCTTAATCCCCAGATAATCTAGTTAACCTAATCAATTATTTGAACTTTGACCACGAAATAATAATTATTTCAATCTTTAATAAAGCTCCAAAGCTAAATTTATATCATCAATGAAACTCAATTCATGATTTGTTCAATTGGCGTAAATTAAGAAATCATATTCGTAATTTATAAAAATTTCGACAGCAACTCCTCTAAAAATGGCCTTCCAGAAAGTTCACCTAATAGATAACAAAATTGAGAAGAGGCTTAAATGGCTCCTAACTCCTTGCAGTTCACAATATATAAAAAATTCAAAATTTATAAACTAACTTAGAGTCTCCGATAAATTAATCACAATTTTACAACAAGAATTAACTTTAACTTTTGAAAAGAATTACTACAATCTTTTAGTCTTTTCCATTTGTCCCTTGTCTTCGTATATCATTTAGCACCATAAAAAACAACTTCAAGATGTCATGTAAGTTTCTATATTGATCTATACTTCTGCAATTGCTAGTCAGATTCATGGAGACGTGTAATTGCATTTAAAAAAACAATAAGATATATGCGTCAACATGACATGCAATCCACTTTATTGTTGTCTCCTAACTATAATTAGATGTCGACTTCCAAAAATAGTTTATAGACATTATTAAATGATCGTGAATTGATTAGATAACTTTTCAGCATTAGACTCCACTGGTCTCACTTGACGGCATAGAGCCAGGATTGAAACTTAGTATTAAGCAAACCAGACTCTGAAACAAGCTTATCCCCCTCACTCTCTCTATGTATGCATGACCAATAAAGATAAAATGCAATGCAGGCTATGATACAATTTCAGGTACAAAAATATTCAATTTATAGTAAAGATCACTGTAGGGCTTACTTACAACCAAAACAACTTTAATCGTAATTTTTTGGGTATTCGGAGCTGCTAATCACCTTTAAAATGGATCAAATAGCTTCCACGTATACCCGATTATAATGTTGGTCAAGCTTCAAGTGAAACTAAATCATGAAACATAATGAAAACTGCAGCCAAAGTACACTCGAGAACAATTTGGAAAAATATTAATATATAAAATTGTTTCAACTTGCTTTCAACCAGCCAAGTTAGGGTAATTTTTTAACCTTGAAAACCTCAATATTTTTCAAGATTACCTAAAAGGAACTCGTAGTACTCATGTCATACTTTCCATAGGCTATAAGAATGCTTTAATTGGATCATCGACGGAGAAGTTATGAATTTTCTAATATTGCCTAGCAACTAGGCAAACTTCATTTACTTCGAAGCGAAAAACTTCTCCAAATAAATACTTTTTCGCAATTAAATCATCAAAACTCGACAACGAACACCACGAAATCACTCGATACCAACATCAAAATAATTTAATAGCCCGTGAAGTCAAATTGGATCAAAATATATAATTGATTCATCTAGAAACCTAATCTAAATAAATATCGACTATAAAAACATCTCCAAAATAGTTATCAAACGAATCGCATTACTTCATTTCATAAAAACCCTAACCTACGCCAGTGGGATTTAATCCAAATTGGCGAAAATCAATCCTATTTTTCAATTCAAAACAACCCCTACCAATTTCTATTAAAAACTCGTGAAAAAAACTGAGAAATCGCGAGAATTCAAATTGAATTAAGGAAAAATGCCTTGAATTGACAATTTATCAAATTTTGGGCCAAATATCTTGTTTGCATCCTAAAAACTTGGCTCGAACTGACCGTCTCGCGATGCTTTACAGCTTTGCAGAAAGAAATCGAGCGAAAATATGACTTCAAAAAGACTGAATTGATAGGGTTAGGGAAGAAAGTAAAACAAACGTTCTATTTGTTTTTAAATGAAACTCATTTCATTTTCATTTTCTTTATATATATATAAAACCTCAGCTTCTAGGCAACAGCTTGATTGATTTTTTATTTATGAATTCTCGAAATACTTATTTTAATGTGCTTTAACTTCTGGTGCATGTTTTCAATATGATTTTTCACCAAATTGAGCAAACCTCTAGACAAAACAGTCCAACTCTATAAAATATTCATAACGCTTGCTTTGTTCAAGGTGAAATTCTAAATATCTTAACTTTGTCCATGACATACTGAACCCCTATGGACCAATTCTCATGTCATACTAAACCAAACTTACACAAATTTAGATTCAATCTCAACCTCGACCACCGCCGAGTAACACAAAGCTCGAGGTAAGGTCTTGCACCAACTTCATTCTCATTTTATAATACCACTTATCCGACTTGCACGCAAACTGAAGCAAAATTCTCGTATGAGGATCAACACTTGATTAATTAGTTTTTGAGCAACTAATAATTTATTTTCACTTGAGGTCTTTAGACACGTACTTTCATCCCCGACTATGAAAATTGAAGATACACCTCAACGCACCTTGACTTTGAGACAAAATAACATTTACATCCACTTGGCATGCAACACGAAAAAATAATATTTAAACTTATGATCTCTAGTCCGTAATACGTGGGTCCCACCTTGGATACTTAAAATGCAAATTAAATCCAAAAATACTAAATTAGCATCATAATCAAGTTTATGAAATTTTGGGATGTCACAATCTTTCCAAACTAATTAAAAATTGCATCCTCAAAATTTGAACTTTCAGGTTATTGAACCAAAAAGGGATGGGAAAATGATCCTTCATATATAACACTTTTAATCCAAAACTATAAAACTATTTCCAGGGTGAACATTAAGTTGACCCAATCACTTTCGTTGTAATCAACAACTCAGTGGCAAAGATCATAAACAATTCATCTTTTCATTTCAAACATCTTGCTTTAATGAAAAGTTATCTCTGTTACTTTGCCAATCCATGCAATTTGTGAATTTCTTACGAGTTAACAATTAGCTTTATGAAATATCTGATAACCTTATTTTACTTCACATTTCATGTCTTGAATCCCATTCAAGCATTAATTCTTAGCAAGATCTACCCTATCTTGCGGTTCATAAAACAATTTTCATTTGTAATTAAAAGTTATTCAACAAATCGTTGATAATTCTTTCCATATCCACATAAACTCTGGTAAACATCTTAGTTTTATTTCTCATCACTAATCATTCCTTATTAGAATTGTTGACCAATCAATTCTTAGACTATCGTCAGTAAGAATATAAGGGATGTAAATAATATTTTAACACAACATTATATACTATGTAGAGTTTAATGTCTATCTGATCCAGCATTATTCCTGTGTTTCTCAACAAAAACCTGGAGTTACACAAGTCATCCCATGACTATAGATCTCAAATTACATCTATCATCCCATGACAAGAGATCTTAATTTCAATTTGATCAAAAAATGAGACCGGACACATCATGCAACTCTCACTCATTCTCTAAATGTGTACTCATAATATTATTTATACTGTGGACTAGAAAGCAAATATCAATTCCAACTTGTCAGCTAACTCACTTAACTTTTTTTTTTTGACTAGTTAGAAAATTAACAACTTTTCTTGCTTTGTCAAACCATTTTCAGTAACATAGTGCATTTAACTCCACCATTGACTAGTTACGTGGTGTAGCATTATTTTTAAACCAATATACAACATATTCATGGATATTAGTTGTATCTTACTTTGGTTCAAAACTTTCATCATTTGAAGTTTGATTTCTCGTAAGATCCTTGTGAAGATATTTTAAGTTCCATCAAAATTATAGTTAAATATCATAAGTCTTATTGGCACTCGTTCACCTTAAATCGTCATTTTTCATATTATTGTGAGAATGACTTGACTATTTAGTTACCTATACTTAATGTTCTAATTGACTCCAACGAAACTTCATAGACTCTTTTATACGGACTGTCATCAATTCATCCAATTATTCAAAGACTAGTGTCGTGATCACTTGTCTTCTGCGTTGTGAATAAATCTTAATTATGAAACAGAGTTACTTAGAATTTTGGTCAAGCACACTACTCCAGTGTCTTGCTTAACTAAAGGTGTATGTTCATCATTTCCATCAGACACAAATCATCTTTACGTCTTATTTTATTTTATACACAGAGTCTCTTCTGTTTAGTTTTTGGCAATCCTAGCTATTCTTACAATTATCTCAATCTTCGTCCCTTTTATAAACTTACCACGACTTTCGTTCAACAATCAAGCCACTTACAACTCCTTAATATTGAGTAAGAAAGAAAATTTATATCTCCTTTCTCTTCGAAAATATAGCTAGGGACGGTGCAACTTTTTATGATCATTCAGTCAATTGAAGTTTTCTCTAGCTATACTTTATTTGAAATAGAAAAATTTTGCAACTCAAACAGTTACACTGTTTGTTATTACCTTAATTTGTTTCCATTTGAATCAGATTTCCTGACTTTTCGTTTTCTCAAAAATAAGTTTGATACTTTTAAGAGACTGTGTAAGATAACTTTGTATCTTATTGTTCATTAAATTACTTTTGAAGAATTCACCTTTTCATTATCATTCAACTAAAAAGATGAAAGAATTTGAATTTCCAATTTCCTGATTAACTTAATGATTAATGAAACTTTTAAAGGTTTCTTTTTCAATCCTTCAAGTCTTATAGATGAAAATCATGCAATATATGAGCTCATATGGACGTCCTATACAAATCACTTACTTATATTCAATCAGTACGTCTATCTTTCCTTAATTGTAATTAAAGTTGTAATGATAAGCATCAAAATTTTAATTTGGGTAGAAAAGACTATTGGGCACTTTGAGTTTCAAAACATAACCATTTATGTTGATGGTTAATAGCTAATCCAAGCTATCATTAGACCACTTCCCTAATAAATTAACTTCTAACAAGTTGATCTAATTACTACATCTTTTATTTTTATGTTAAAAATTCCACTGATCTTTGTTTCATAACAACACTTAATCGAGTGTTAACAAAGATTACTTCTAACTTGTGTATTTCCATTTGGTTTATTACTTCTTTCTTCAAGTCAGAGGACCACTTACTCAACCTCGCTTATGGATAAGCAACTTGAGTAATAAACAATCAAAAGTTTCAGTACTTCTTTCAGAAGATGTTTGATTGTTTTAAACCGTGGTTCTATTTCAATTTTACTTGGTATTTTGTTTCGGAAATGAGACAATACTATACTTCAAAGTATGTTATTTTCGTAGAAAATAACTTAAACAACTTTATTTGATCCTATCATAACTCCATTGTTATTTTCAGTCATAATTGGATTTGTCTAATCAATTTCTACTTTTAACACCGCGTGTCTCTGTTTTCTTTGTTGAGACTATTTTATCATTTTTCTAAGCATTTTATAATTATAATAGTTTGATACTTATGATTTCTTGGAAATCCATGTTCAGTACTTACATTCCTAATTCATTTAGACTTATTTCCCAACTAATTTCCTATTGGATTTCATAACTGATGATTTCATCTGTTATATTAGTATTGAACTACTTGCAACATTGTTTTGAATTCAAACACCCGAGTCTATTTCACTTCTAATTATGCTCAATTTCAATTTATAAGTCTATTCTATTTTATTTATCAGTTTCTAATCTTACTTTTTGTATTTTACGAGTTAAGTATCGAACGAACAAGGAGAATAAGCTTCATATCGTATATCTTGTGATAGTACATATATACAACACAAGCATAACACAATATTCAAATACCACAGCTCACGGTCAATTCCCAACTAATCGTGCTCAATCACTCTTTTAGTTCTCAACCAAAGTTTATCCTTAATTTGAGCAACCTTTAGGCTTTACTAACTTATGTCAGCCCCCTCGTCATTAAGATGACTTACTGGCCTAAATTGCTTTAATCCCCTTATAATCTAATTAGCCTAATCAAATATTATAACTTTGAATTCAAAATAATAATTATTTCGATCTTTAATAAGGCACCAAAACTAAATTTATATCCTCAATGAAAGAGCAATTCATGATTTTTTCAATTTGAGTAAATTAAGAAATCATATTCATAATTTATAAAAATTTAAATGGCACCTCCTCTAAAAGTGGCCAGTCGAAAAGTTCACCTAATAGACAGCAAAGTTGGGAAGAGGCATAAATGGATCACAACTCCTTGTAGTTCATAATACAAAAAATATTCAAATTTATAAACTAACTTAGAGTCTCTGATAGATTAATCATAATTTTACAACAAGAATTAACTTTAACTTTTGAAAACAATTACCACAATCTTTGAGTCTTGTCCATTCGTCCCTTGTCTTTGTATAGCATTTAACACCATAAAAAACAACTCGAAGATGTCACGTAAGTAAGTTCCTAAATTGATCTATACTTCTACAATTGCTAGTCCGATGCATGGAGACATGTAATTGCATTTAAAAAAAAACACAATAAGATATATGCGTTCACATGACATGCAATCCACTCTGTTGCTCTCTTCTAACTATAATTAGATGTCGACTTAGAAAAAGCGTACATAAGCAGTATTAAGAGATCATGTAATGCAGAGATAACTTTTCAGCGTTAGACTCCATTAGTCTCACTTGACGGCATAGAGGCAGGATTGAAACTTAGTATTATGCAAACCAGACTCTGAAACAAGCTTATCCCCCTCACTCTCTCTATGTATGCATGACCAAGAATGATAAAATGCAATGCAGGCTATGATATAATTACATAAACAAAAATATTCAATCAATAGTAAAGATCACTTTAGGATTTACTTACAACCGAAACAACTTTGAGCGTAATTTTTTAGGTTTTTCGAGCATCTTATCACAAAAATGGATCCAATAGCTTCCATGTATACCCAATTATATAGTTGGTTAAGCTTCAAGTGAAACTAAATCATGAAACACAACGAAAACTGCAGACAAAGTACTCTTGAGAACAATTTGAAATAATATTAATTTATATAACTGTTTCAACATGCTTTCAACTAGCCAATTTGGGGTAATTTTTTAACCTTGAAAACCTTAATATTTGTCATGATGACCTAAAAGGAACTTGTAGTACTCATGTCATACTTTCCTTAGGCTCTAAGAATACTTAAATCGGATCATCGACGGAGAAAGTACGAATTTTCTAATATGGCCTGTCAACTCGGCAAACTTTATTTATTTTGAACTGAAAAATTTCTCCAAATCAATACTTTTTGCAATTAAATCCTCAAGATTCGGCAACAAACACCACAAAACCACTTGATACCAATATTGAAACGTTTTCACAGCCTGCGGAGTCAAATTGGATCAAAATCAATAATCGATTCATCAAGAAAGCTAATGTAAATCCATATCAACTATAAAAACATCTCCAAAATAGTTATCAACTGAATCACATTAGTTCAATTCATTAAAACCCTAACCCACGCTAGTAGGATTTATTTCGAATTGGCCCAAGTCAATCCAATATATCAATTCACAATAATTTCTACCAATTTATATGAAAACCCCGCGAAAGAAATTGAGAAAACGCAAGAATTCAATTTGAATTGAGGAAATATGCCTTGAATTGACAATTTACCAAATTTCGGGCTAAATATGTTGTTTCCACTACATAAAGTTTTGCAGAAAAAACTGAGGAAAAATTTGAAGTCGAAAGTTCGCGAAGCAAAGGACCGAATTGGTAGGGGTCAGGGAATGAAAGTAAAACAAACGTTCTTTTTTTTTTACATTTCCTTTATATATTTTTATACCCTCAGCTGCTTGTCAGAAGCTTAATTTCTTTTTATTTATTAATTCTTAAAATACTTATTTTGATGTCCGTTAACTTCTGACACTAGTCCAACTCCATGAAATGTCCATAATACTTGCTTTGTTGATGCCAAAAATAAAAAATTCTTAACTTTGTCCACGACATACTAAACCCTTATGGATCAATTCCTTTATCAACCTAAACCAAACTTACACCAATTTAGATCCAATCTCAACCTCGACCACTACCAATAGACATAAAGCTCGATGTAAGGTCTTGCACCAACTTCTTTCTCATTTTGCAATACTATTGATTTCGACTTGCACGCAAACCGAGGTAAAATGTTCATATGAGGATAAACACTTGATTAATTGGTTTTTGAGCAACTAATAATTTATTTTCACTCATGCCCTTCAGACACGCACTTGCAACCCCAAGTATGACAAACTGAGGATATAGCTCAACACAACCAGACTTCGCGACAAAATAATGTATAGTACATCCACTAGACATGCAACACCCTAAAATAATATTTAAACATATGATCTGATGTCCATAATACGTGGTGTTGGGGCATGTGCCCTAGGTCAATCCATTAACTGTCTTTATGAATACTTTTAGTTAATAAAATAGAGGATTTCATTTGTTGTTTATTATAATTAATTAGCATGTTTGCATTATAATAAGATCCATGGGTATTTATAGCAATATCCTAAATGTCCCTAGTCGATCATTATACTGGGAACTATAATGAATTAAGACTAGTATGAGTCTTGATTTATGATCATATGATGATTATACGTATAGGGATACGAATCAAGATCACGAGTACTTGTTAGGGAACAAAGTACTGGACCGACCCGCTATGACAACATCACATGGATTAAGTCATATTTGTTTCTCATGATAGGTATATTTTTCAGTCCTCTGACTTGAGATTACCAAAGACTTCAACATTAGGAACACAGTGATTTGACACAATCAAATGTTGTCTTTAACCGAACGATTATAAAGGTTGTGATTGGTTACTGTGTGAGCAATGTGATGAAGTTGTGTAATCAAGATAGAATTTGTCCCTCTCATATAAAGAGAGATATCCAGTGGATCCCTCGATGTGTTAGACTAATAAAAGGCCTAGTCTAAGTGAATTGATATTGACCAATGTCACTTGGATGTTTTCAGTCTACCTAGAGATCGAGACTAGTACGATTGAACATGTTGGATGACAATTCCATGCCTTATGTTTGATCAAAAGGATATCGTGTGACAAAAGGATGTTATATACATTATTGATTAGGTTGTATCGATTTGATATTCGTACAACTTGGGTAGTCATAATGTCTTGCTAGAGGTCGCTTATGACTTGTATACCAAAATGTGTTTTGGTACACTACCAACGTTGTATGAGCCTATTGGGTCGCACACTAAGAATGGTTTTAAGAGATTTTAAGATGGTTCAGAAAAATGAATTTTATATGATAAAATTCATGATAGAAACGTCCTTGTGGTGTATTACACTTATACTTCTTTAAGTAGGGGTATATGTGTAATTTACTTAACCGTCTATATACAAGGGTTCTATAAATAGACGCTTTAAGTTAGAACACACGTATAAAAGATTAAGGGCCAAAACTCTATTTTCATTTTAGAAACGAATTAGGGTTTTCTGGTACGCTCTGGATCGTTTTGGAGAGAAACAAAAAGGTTCGGTATTTTCTCGAAGCTAGCACTTCGAATCTCGGTCGCCGTTCGTGTGTGGACTGCTGGTAGAGGGCGTTCATCGTTGGCAGCGCCTTAGAGATCGATCAACCTTCAGAAAGGTATATTGCGACCGAGGTATGATTAAGTCTTCATGGTTTAAACGTTTTTAATGGAATTGGATTAGGATCCTGTTGGGGTTTTTGTCAAAATTGTTTTGTAATTTCCGCTGCGTATGAACCCCAAAAACCAACAGTGGTATCAGAGCCATCGAGTTCGATTCCATTAAATTCATTGCATGTTTTCTTCTGATATATACATGACATATGATTGAAAGCATGTTAATAGTTGATGTATATGTGATATACATAAGTTTTCTGTGAGATTTATTATCATGTTTTGTGTATATGATACATATATTCGTGATTTAATTGAAATTAGTTTCGTACATGCTAGTAACCATGTTAGGTTAATTCGAATAATTTTAATGAATTGAATTTCGTGTTCTGTGATCCATGACACCATTAGGTATAATATTTATTTTTCGTGTATTGATGCATGGATGAAATCTCTGTAATTCAATATGCATATTTAGGTTACATTGTTTTAAGTTTCTTAAAGTGTATAAGTCTGAATATTAATTCGAAACTAATATGATTAGGTTCGATTGGGATAGTAGTTCATGATTCAATTACATGTTTGTGATTATTTGGATGAGGACCGAAATTGCAAATAATTATTTTTCGAAATTATTTATTTATCTCATTATATCTATTATGTTATGAAATTTCTATTTGATAAGAGATAGATAACAAATTAGATTATGAGATATTAGCAAAATCGGTTTAGTTATCCCTATTGGATAGGAGATAAATATCGAGAATCTTGTTATTGGTGATATTCTAGGATACAAATATCTTAAGTCCTAATTGGATTAGGATAATATGATTAGTTAGATATGGGCTCGGGTTAATTAAAATGTTTTAATTGACTTAGTTTCGGATAAATTAAGGGGTTAATTTAGGATAATAAAATCAGCAAAAAATATAATTTTCTATAGCGAATTTTAATTTTCAGAATTGAAATTCGTCTCCTAAAAAAAATAAAAAAATAAAAAAATAAAAAAACGGGGCCGCTGCCCCCTGTACCCTCGTCCGCTGACCGGTTAGCAGGACCGCCGTCTAACTAATCCTAGCGCACGTAAATTCTTTTATTAGTGAACAATATAAAAATTTCCAAATTGTTTAGTGATTGAACAAATCAATAAAATATATGATATTTCATTGTTTACATAAAATCACTAAAACTGAATAAAATCCCTCTATTAAATTTTAAGTCTCGAGCCATCCATTTTAAACACTTGTCAAGGCCTCGCTCACACTAATATAGTTTCAGCCATAGCTGGGTGTATTGTGTTATCTTGGTAAGACAAGTTGGGTAAGAGTTACCTAAATGTTTAAAAATGGTCCGACTTAATAAAGCTATCAAAATAGTTTTGAGCTTTAGGCACATTATGAGATAAAAAACATGCTAAGACATAAGATGTCCCGTATCTCATAAAAGTATTTAAAATTACATAAGATGTAATTGGTAACTGTTACCTACCTAAATAATCTAGTTCTGTTTTTCATGCCATCGCTGTCATAGAATTAGGTGAAATATGGATTTTAGTCCCCTAAATAAAAAGTATGTTTTAGGAGGGTTGTTAATTTAGTGGGAGTCTATTCCTCTATATTAAAATAAACTTTGCATAATCTTTATTGTAGATCAATGGTCTCTTCAAGTAACAATAATCCCCTGTCACTGCGATCCATCCTTGAGAAGGATAAGCTATCTGAGACTAACTTTCTTGACTGGTTCAGAAACTTGAGAATCGTTCTCAAGCATGAACGCAAGTTGTATGTCCTGAATGCTCCAATCCCAGAGGACCCACCAGCCAATGCTACGAAAGCTGTGAAGGATGCGCATAATAAGCATGTCTATGGTTCCTGAACTTCAGAAGGACATGGAACTAATGGAAGCCTACGACATGGCTGTAACACTGAAGGAAATGTTCCAACAGCAAGCTAGGCAAGAAAGTTTCGAGACAGTCAAGAACCTACATTCTTGCAAGATGACTGAGGGTGTGTCAATTAGTCCTCATGTTCTTAAGATGAAGGGCTATGTTGACCAGCTTGATACACTCGGATTTCCCATAAGCCAAGAGTTGGCTACAGATTTGATCCTAAATTCAATACCGGAGAGTTACTCACAATTTGTGATGAACTATAATATGAATAATATGGAGAAATCAATTTCAGAGTTGCATTTGATGCTCAAAACTGCTGAACAAAATATCAAGAAACCCTCTAGTAATGTGTTGATGGTCCAAAAGGGAAAGGGAATGAAGAAGAAAGGCAAAGGCAAGGCTAAAGTTGTCAAGGCTGCTACAGCTCCTATCGCAAAGCCTGTGGAACAAGTCAAGCCCCAGCCTGTTCCTGCTTCAAAACACCCAAAAGAAAAGGAAGGAAATTGTCATTTCTGCCATGCGCCTGGACATTGGTTCAGAAATTGCAAACTTTATCTGGAAGATCTAAAGAAGAAAAAGGGTAGTGCGACTACCACTACAGGTATTTTTTGTTATTGAAATTAATTTATCTACTAGTGATTCCTGGGTATTAGATACCGGATGTAGATCTCACATTTGTATCAATGTGCAGGGACTCACCAGAAGTAGACAGTTGAAGAAAGGAGAAGTCATCCTCCGTGTAGGGAATGGAGCAAGAGTTGCTGCCCTGGCTGTTGGATCATATGACTTAGTCTTACCTAGTGGACTTATTTTAACTTTAAATAATTGTTATTTTGTGCCTGCCTTGAGCAGAAACATCATTTCTGTTTCATGTTTGGATATGGATGGTTTTGATTTTATTATTGCGAATAATAGATGTTCCATTTCTCGTAAAGGCATATTTTATGCAAATGCTGATTTGTGTGATGGTCTTTATATTCTAAGCATGAAAAGATGCACTGATACTCCAGTCTTTAACATAAATACAAAGAGATTCAAGTCAAATGATTTGAATCAAGCCTATCTTTGGCATTGTCTTCTCGGGGCACATAAATGAGAAACGCATAACGAAGCTCCATAAAGATGGACTTCTAGATTCATTTGATTTAGAAACATATGAAACGTGCGTATCTTGTTTACTAGGCAAGATGACTAAAAGTCCCTTTACTTGACACAGTGAAAGGACAAGTGATTTTTTTGGTCTAATACATACTGATGTATGCGGTCCTATAAACACAATGGCTAGATGAGGTTATCAGTACTTCATTACATTTACTGATGATTTCTGCAGATATGGTTATGTATATCTTATGAAACATAAAGCTGAATCATTTGAGATGTTTCGAACGTTTCAAAATGAAGTGCAGAATCAACTTGGTAAAACTATCAAAACACTTTGATCAGATCGAGGTGGTGAATATTTGAGCCAAGAATTTGATGATCATCTTAGAAATTGTGGGATTGTCTCCCAATTGACTCCACCGGCAACTCCACAATGGAATGGAGTTTCTGAAAGGAGAAATGGAACCTTGTTAGATATGGTTCGATCTATGATGAGTCATGCAGATCTTCCATTATCCTTTTGGGGTTATGCATTACAAACTGCAGCTTTCACTCTAAATCGAGTTCTTTCTAAAGCGGTCGATACAACACCATATGAGATATGGTACGAGAAGAGACCTAGTTTGTCTTTCTTTAAGATTTGGGGTTGTGAGGCTTACGTAAAGCGACAAGTCTTAGATAAACTAGCACCTAAATCTGACAAGTGTTTATTTGTGGGGTATCCTAAGGAAACAAAATGATATTACTTTTATAATCCCGCTAAGACCAAAATGTTTGTTGCTCGGTATGGGGCCTTTATGGAAAAACAGTTTATTTCAAAAGACACTAGTAGGAGAGAAATAAATCTTGAAGAAGTTCAAGAATTACAGATAAACACTGAACCGCAACAGGAAGTTCAACAACGTTCTGAACCAGTTGAACCTCCACAAGTGACACAAGGCCCACGTAAATCTGGTAGGATAAGACATGAGCCAGAGAGATTCAGATTTCTCATTACTGATAGTCGTGATGTGTTGCTTATGGATCAAAATGAGCCCACCACTTATCAAGGAGGCTATGTCTGGACCGGACTCGGATAAATGGCTAAGTGCCATGAACTCGAGATGCAATCCATGTATGATAACCAAGTTTGGAACTTGGTTGATTTACCTGAAGGTGGTAAGACCATTGGATGTAAATGGGTTTTCAAGAAGAAAACTGACATGGATGGCAAAGTGCATACTTTTAAAGCAAGACTTGTAGCAAAAGGTTTCAGGCAGACTCATGGTGTTGATTATGATGAAACTTTTTCGCCAATAGCCATGCTTAAATCCATAAGAATTTTAATTGCCATCACAAAGATATTATGACTATGAGATATTGCAAATGGATGTAAAAACAACATTTCTTAATGGAAAGTCGCTTGAGGACGTGTATATGACACAACCTGAAGGTTTTATACATCCTGAGAATTCTAGGAAGGTATGCAAGCTTCAAAGATCCATTTATGGATTAAAGCAAGCTTCTCGAAGTTGGAATCTTTGTTTTGATGAAGCAATCAAGGATTTTGGTTTTATTAAGAACGAAGATGAGCCTTGTGTATACAAGAAGTTCAGTGGGAGTGTAGTTGTTTTTCTGGTACTGTATGTTGATGATATATTACTCATTGGAAATGACATCCCAACATTGCAGAATGTCAAGTCTTGGTTAGGGAAGTGTTTCTCAATGAAAGACTTAGGAGATGCAACCTATATCCTAGGGATAAGGATCTCTAGGGATAGATCTAAGAGGCTAATATGTCTAAGTCAGAGTGCTTACATAGACAAGGTGCTGAATAGGTTCAGTTTGCAAGACTCTAAAAGTGGATTGTTGCCAATGTCTCATGGCATAAGTCTCAACAAGATTCAATGTCCTAAGACAAATGATGAGTGCGACCGTATGAATAAGATTCCATATGCATCAGCTATTGGATCTATCATGTATGCCATGCTATGCACTCGACCTGATGTATCATATGCTTTGAGCACTACAACCAGATATCAGTAAGATCCTGGTGAGAGTCACTGGATAGCAGTAAAGAACATTCTTAAATACTTAAGAAGGACTAAGGAAGTGTTCTTGGTCTATGGAGGTTTTTAAAATGATCTAGTTGTAAATGGTTAGATTCAAGTTTTCAAACTGATGTAGATGATTTTAGATCGCAGTCTGGATATGTGTTTACTTTGAATGGGGGTGCAGTAAGCTGGAAAAGTTCGAAGCAAGAGACTGTGGCAGATTCTACAACAGAAGCTGAGTATATTGCAGCGTCCGATGCAGCAAAGGAGGCAGTTTGGATCAAAAAGTTGATTTCTGAACTAGGTGTGGTTCCAAGTATTGGTAACCCTGTTTGTTTGTATTGTGACAATAATGGGGCAATACCACTAGCCAAGGAACCTAAATCACACCACAGATCCAAACATATACTCAGGCGTTTTCATCTCATTAGAGAAATTATTGAGAGGGGAGACGTGAAGATTTACAGAGTACCTACTGAAGGCAACGTTGCAGATCCATTGACTAAAGCTTTTCCACAAACAAAACATGATGTTCATGTTAGATCATTGGGCATTAGATGTATGTATGATTGGCCCTAGTGCAAGTGGGAGATGTTGGGGCATGTGCCCTAGGTCAATCCATTAGCTGTCTTCATGAATACTTTTATTTAATAAAATAGAGGATTTCATTTGCTGTTTATTATAATTAATTTGCATGTTTACATTATAATAAGATCCATGGGTATTTATAGAAATATCCTAAATGTCCCTGATCGATCATTATACTGGGAACTATAATGAATTAAGACTAGTGTGAGTCTTGATTGATGATCATATGATGATTATACGTATAGGGATACGAATCAAGATCACGAGTACTTGTTAGGGAATAAAGTACTGGACCGACCCGCTATGAGAACATCACATGGATTAAGTCATAGTTGTTTCTCATGATAGGTATATTTTTCAGTCCTCTGACTTGAAATTACCAGAGACTTCAACATTAGGAACACAGTAATTTGACACAATCAAATGTTGTCTTTAATCGGACGATTATAAAGGTTGTGATTGGTTACTGTGTGAGCAATGTGATGAAGTTGTGTAATCAAGATAAAATTTGTCCTTCTCATATAAAGAGAGATATCCAGTGGATCCCTCGATGTGTTAGACTAATAAAAGGCCTAGTCTAAGTGAATTGATATTGATCAATGTCACTTGGATGTTTTCGGTCTACATAGAGATCGAGACTAGTACGATTGAACATGTTGGATGACAATTCCATTCCTTATGTTTGATGAAAAGGATATCGTGTGACAAAAAGATGTTATATACATTATTGATTAGGTTGTATCGATTTGATATTCATACAACTTGGGTAGTCATAATGTCTTGCTAGAGGCCGCTTATGACTTGTATATCAAAATGTGTTTTGGTACACTACCAACGTTGTATGAGCCTATTGGGTCGCACACTAAGAATGGTTTTGCGAGATTTTAAGATGGTTCAGAAAAATGAATTTTATATGATAAAATTCATGCTAGAAACGTCCTTGTGGTGTATTACACTTATACTTCTTCAAGTAGGGGTATATGTGTAATTTACTTAACCGTCTATATACAAGGGTTGTATAAATAGACGCTTTAAGTTAGAACACACGTATGAAAGATTAAGGGTCGAAACTCTATTTTCATTTTAGAAACGAATTAGGGTTTTCTGGTACGCTCTGGATCGTTTTGGAGATAAACAAAAAGGTTCGGTATTCTCTCGAAGCTAGCACTTCGAATCTCGCCGTTCGTTCGTGTGTGGATTTCTTGGTAGAGGCGTTCTTCGTTGGCAGCGCCTTAGAGATCGATCAACCTTCAGAAAGCTATATTGCGACTGAGGTATGATTAAGTTTTCATGGTTTAAACATTTTTAATGGAATTAGATTCGGATCCTGTTGGGGTTTTTGTCAAAATTGTTTTGTAATTTTCGCTGCGTATGAACCCCAAAAACCAACACGTGGGTCCTACCTCTGATACTTAAATCACTAATTAAATCCAAAAATACTTAATTAGCATCATAATTAAGTTTACGAAATTCTCTGATGTCACTAAAACTTGTTAAATCCGTGATTGACGTGTACGAATAGATTTAAAACATTAAATACGTGATTCTTTAATTATATCTACATAGCAATCCAAAGTATATACATATATAGAGTTTGTTTAGATTGATTGACTACTCACTCATGGTGGAAATGAATAACATAATAATATAATTAAAAGTCGTAATGAGTAAATAAATAAATACCTCTTAAATAAATCAAAGCTCTAATGTAGCTTTTAACATCAACTAAAACTAATAAAAACTTTTTGAATATGTAAAATAGGCTGGAGAGATATTTATTTTGAAGCTCTCTGGTCATATTTTTAGTCTCCTAAGTTATACATATCCTAGATAAACTCAAATTCATATTAATCTAACAAAAAATCGTAACTGATCTCAGCGATTTGTCAGCTATTCCTAAGTCATACACAAATCACTGGTGAATCACTGGAATTGGCTCTCTGTGCTCCACTAATTCAGTTGGCAATTTATAGTATAATTTTCAATTCGCTAAGGATTCGTCGACACTTTTCTACTACTGATTTAGGTGGCAATTTCTAGTGTAATTGCAAATAGATGGCTAATCGCTTGACTTCTTTTCTTGTTTACCATTTTGCTTTCATTCTCTTTTTCTTCCATTTCTTCATTTTCTTAATTAAATCTTGAAATAACAAATCTAGAGAATAACTTGTGTGATTTCATCATTTATAACTAAAATCAACTTAAATTACACTATAAAATATGTTTAATTAGTGACTAGTCAGTTGAACAATTGAAATACACACCTTTTTTCCGAAAGGCTATACTCATGGTATTTAGCCAAAATTGAAGCGTATGAAAAATTTTACAAAATTTAATTTAGTCAACCAAGATAAATTAAATGATATTTATAAGTAAAATGAATATATGCATTCTAATTCTACCATTCCACAATGATTAGCAAATGCTATGGAGGAAGAAACTAAAGAACACATATATGAATCATTTAAGAATTTTATTAATTAATGAAATTTTAACGGAGTCAAACCATGAATTCCCTAAATATAAAGACAAATGTTGAGAAGAATCTATTGAAAATTTAGGACAAAAGATGTCATCAATAAAGAAGAAAATGCCAGAGAAATGTTCCGATCCTTGAATGTTTATCATACCCATCACAATTGGAAATTCTTCAATTAAATTTGCTATGTGGGATTTTGGAGCATTAATTAATGTTATACCACTTTAACTTTATGAATCATTCAAAATAGGATTGTTAACTAATCTTATTTTAGTAGACAATATAATTATTAAACTGTTTGGATTATTAGAAGACATCTTAGTACAAATACATGACTTCGTATTTCTAGCTTACTTTTATGTCATGGAGATGGGAGATTCGATACCACCCAATCATTTTCCTATAAGATTAAATAGAACTTGTCTTAAGATAGCTAAAACTAATTTATATATTTTGAAGGAATGATGTCTATGGAATTTGAAGACAAGCATGTTAAAATAAAAATTAATAATGAACACAATTATTACACCTTTGTAAAATATGATGAATTATTCTATGACGAAATTGACGTTGGGGTATGTGCCCTTGGCCAATTCTATAAACGTTGTTTAACAATTATAAGTAGATGCATGTTTCTTTTATAATAGTATCCATGGATAGTTATTGTATTATTCAAAATGTCCCTAGTCAGTTATTATTGTGGGAACAATAAAAAATTAAAACTAGTATGAGTCTTGATTGATGATTATGTGATTACTATGCGTATATAGATACGAATCAAGATAATAGGTATTTGTTGGGAACAGATGCTGGACCGACCCGCTATGAGAACACTACATGGTCAATGTCATAAGTGATTCTCATGAGAGTTATATCATTTAATCTTTTGACTTAAGATCACCAGAGACTCCAAAATTAGGTGCACAATGATTTGATACAATCAAACGTTGTCTTTAATCGGATGATTATAAAAATTGTGATTGGTCATTGTTTGACTATTGTGTGGATGTTATGTGATCAAGATGGAATTTGTCCCTCTTTTTTAGAGAGAGATATCTATTGGGCCCCTCGATATGTTAAACTGATAAATGGCCATGTCTAGTGAATTGATTGGATCAATGTAACTTGACAATTTCATACTACTCATTGATCGAGACTAGTAGATTGAACTATAAAGGTGACATTCCATGTCTTATGTTTAATCAAAAGATATCGCGTGACAAAGTGATATGATATAAACTATCTATTAGGTTGTATCGATTTATTGATCTTCATGCTATATGGGTAGTCATAATGCCTTGCTAGAGAGAGCTTATGACTTATATACCAAAATAGTTTTGGTTCACTACCAACGTTGTATGAACCTATTGGGTCGCACACAAAGAATGAATTTGTACAATTTAATATTTTCAAGGTTAATGATTTTTATTTGATAAAACTCATTTTGAAGATTCTCATTAAATGTCCTAGCTTGACTAGGATTCAGATTCTCATACATTTCTAGTGTAACTAGAAATTTTGTCTCTTACTAAATCCTATTTTGAAAAGGACTCTAATTGGAATTAGAGTATGACTTTAATCCTTATTTGAGTTTTATATAAATTACAACTCTTATTGGATTAGTAATTGTAGATTCTCTATGACTCTATCATTTTTAGAGTTGGACTTTATCTAAGACTATATTTGGAGTATGACTAGGAAATCTTTTACAACTCGCCCTAGTGTACTATAAATAAGACATTAGGGTCACAATTGTTGTTGAGAATTCCCGAGAGAGATTTTTCCTAGAGAATTTTTGTGAGAATTTTTGTCGTAGGATTTTTCGGGCTAGCACTCCGGATTGTGATTGTCCGTTCATGTGTGGATTTCTGATAAAGGACGTTCGCCTCTCGCAGTGTCTTAAAGGAATCGATCAACACCAAATAAGGCAGACATGGAGTTGTTCTTATTAAGGTATGATTTTTTTTTTGGCACATCAATTTAATGGAATCGATAGGCTCTTGGTTCGGGGATGTTCGAAAAGGTTTTGAAAACTTCCGCTGCGCATGATCCCCGAAACCCAACAATTGGTAATAATAATTTTCTAGACTTAAACTATTATGATAACTATAATGCTGAAATGTATGCAGTTAATGCAGTAACAATGAAATCTACAAAAGAGATTCCAAAGAAAGAACAAATTGATGACACTTCAAAAGAAAAGAAAGTAAATCAAGAATGAAGAGTTAAGCAACCAGAGAATGGCAAAAGCATTAACAAAATGGAAGTTTCTAAGTCCATGTTCAATACGAAAAAGAAAAGGTTGGACTTCAATGGGCTTGGTACAATAATGCTTAGTGTGATATGAGTTATAATTCAAATCTCATGTCCATACATTTCTTTATACATACTCAATTGGAGTTGAATTCTCTTGCTTTTGAACGATTTTTTTTATCGAATGAAACTTCAATACAAGCAATTGGAGTGGTCATGGATGGGCCAGTTCAAGTGAACAACTGCATCGTACCCATGGACTTCTTGATAATGCAACAATTTATTAATTAAGATCTTCCATAAATTTTAGGACGACCTTTCATAGCCACTACTTAAGCTGTTATGGATATTATTAACAAAATAATCACTCTGAAGATTAATAGACTAGCCTCACTTTTTAGACTGACACGAAAATGGATAATCCTAAATTCTAGATTAGAGATCCAACTTAATTCTAGAAGGGTTAAGTGGAGCCAACGACAATAAACAAAAGAACTCAATGGGAGGCTAAAAAATGACTATTTAGACTTATATATAGGGTTAGTTTAGTAGTATATTTAGTATAAATATCCCTAAAACAGCTCAAACTGATGTGTTTATGCATTTTTGGATGTATAAGGGATAAAAAATTTAAACGAGTGAATTCAAGAAGAAACGGAGCAAAAACACACCAAATAAGGTTTGGCACCATGGCTAAGCAGTGTGGCGCTGTGGGACATCAAGGAACGGCGTGGGAGTTTAATGCATGGAATAGGAAAGCAAGAAAGAAAATAGAATTGAGACAGTAAGCTCGATGCAGTAGCGACACTGTATAGGTCAAGAGACGGCACTGGGGAGCCAAAGGGACAGCGGAAAGACCACTGAAGAGAGAAAATGCACACAGGATGCTCGGCATGGTGGTGGCTCTGTGGGAGTGTCACACAGTGCTAGGACTTAAGTGACAACACCGAGAATAGAAGAAAATAGAAAGTAGAGTTCTATTTCATGTGTTCAATTGTTAAGTAGGGTTTCTAATTATTTGGAAACGTGACTATGAAGTATAAATAGATAGGAAAACATGGTAAACACATAACTTACAATAGAGTAGCCACCATTAACATAGTTTAGCATATGTTTACCTTATTCTTGAGTATTAAGAAAATTTGTGGAGAGAAGACATTGAAGACACACGTGTGGTGATTCGGGTATTATTTTTATTGATTTAATTGAAAGTATTTCATTATATCTTAGATTTCAATAAATACCACTATGTGCATGTTTGATTCAATGAAGTGTGAGTAGTATATTAATCTTAGGGATTAATGGATCCTACGGTATGAATGTTATGCTATAAACATGAATAGAGTAAAAATATAAAAAGTACAATGGTTAGAATTTCTATTGATTATGAGTGTAATGCTACGAACATCTTGATAGTGTGTTTGTTGATATAAGGTTTTAGAAGTTATCATGGTCATTAAAGCTTTTAAACTGGATATAGACGGTACAACCATAAAATATACAACATCGAGCGATAGTTGTTGATTAAGGAGGCACGGATAGTATACTTAACTATTTATGAATCTAAATATTTAGAACATTAAAGCAATGTAGAGTTTATTCACCCTGATAGGTGGAGTTCTGGTTTACACATTAGAATATTTTCCGTCATAACAATCGGTTGAAGTGAATTTGAAGGAAATCTGTCTATTCTAGGTATTGCAGACACATAATAAAGATGATAAAATGAGTTGAAAAGCATAGTATTTCATTACCTAAGTGTAGTTGTGAACTAAGATAGTTATAATATAAGAGTTTAAGTAATTTGCATTGATATGGTAGTATATATTAGTTTAGTTTAGAAATAAAACCATTAAAAAGGATTCCCTTAGCAATAGAGTAATTTTAGTTAAGTATATAGTGAGTGCTTACATCTATCCCTGAGGACGATATCCGTAGTAAACATAAGTTGGTTACACTATTACTACAAGCGAGCTATTATACTTGTAGCACGCACCATCAAGTTTTTGACGCTGTTTTTGGGGATAGATAGCCACTTAGACTTACTTATTTAGTTTGAAAAGTTGCTAATTTTTACTATAAGTAATTTGCTTTCAAGTTCATAAAAACAAAAAATAAAATAAAATGGTTAAGTTTCAAGTTTGGCTTTCTGCATATGATCTTTTTTGTATTCTTTTTAGGGATAACTAGTGCATGCATAGCAAAGAAGAGAATGACTTAGTGCCTTACGACATTGAGATTGATAGAACCAATAAAAGAATGAAAAAGAAAGGAATCAAGATGGCTGAGGATCAATCAAGAAACCAACAACAGGGCCGAGGGAATAACTAACCCGACCGTGATTTAGTAGTGCAGGATAGAGTGTTATGAGGCTTCTCGCCAACACCAGCGAGTTTGAACTGAGAACATCTCTAATCAACATGGTGCAAAATAGCTTGTTCAACGGGCTAGCCAATGAAGATCCAGTCGCACATGTAGAGAATTTCTTAGAGAAGTGTGACACCGTGTACATTACTGGTGTTACAAAGGAAGTGTTTAGGATGAGACTTTTCCAATTCCCATTAGGTGGAAAAGTTGAAACATGGTTCAATGAACTAAACGTAGGGAGTGTGACCTCATTGGTGGAAATCAATAATTAATTTTAAGATAAGTTATTCCCCCCAATTAAGGTAAGTGAAAGGAAGCTGGAATCATTCAATTCAAACAAGAAGATGTCGAGTATCTTGGCGAGGCATGGGAAAGATTAAAGGAGATGTTGAGGAGATGTCTACGACATGGATAGGTGAAGTGAGCACAACTCCAGATTTTCTACTATATGATGAACCATGGTACGAGAACACGAGTAGATGTCATAGCAAGTGGTTCTCTGCTAATAAGGCTATGAAAAACTTTGATTTTGGATTTAAACACCTAAGTCTGTAAATTTGGGGTAAATTGGTGATGATCAAGCTTGATTTAGCTTAATTGGAGGTGTATGGATTATTAGAATGCAAGTTTGAACTCTCAGTAAGAATTACAGAATTAACGCCGTGGCGATGCTATGGGTGCAGAGTGCACGGCACCACCACAACGTCAAGACCTGAAAAGTAGTGAAATTCCTAATAAAAGTTTTAGGTTTTCTAATAGGCTTAATCTAACTTTGATAGTTTTTTATAAGTCCAAAACACCCTTATTAACCTTAGAAAACTAGGGAGGAGTCTTTAGAGGTTATTGGTGAGATACGGGGTGTTAGGATGTCGAATTAGCTTAGGAACTTTGCTTGGTTTATAATTAGACTGATTGAGATATTAATTTCCATTTCTTTTCCATTATGCTTCTAATTTACAGTCATTTGGACTGGTGAGCCTATTGTACACTTGATGCCATGAATTTGTTGTTTCATCTCATTTCATGATATTGTAGTTGTGGCATTAGTTTATTTTTAAGTTGTATTCATTGTCACTTATACACGTGTTTTGTCATTTTTGGTTGTTAATTATGTAAATTAAGTAAAATAACATGCTATTAGGTATAAGGTCTATGGTATTGTAAAATAATCATAGTTAATTACGAGATCGTTATCTTTACCTTAACTTTTAGAGGAAAACTTAGAAAAATAGCATAACCATTTATAAAACACCTACTGTGGAATACAAGTAAACAAACAATCATATAAAACCAACCAAAGTAATAAATGATACAGTAGGCAAGTATAGTCTCTCAACCAAATATAAAACCCAAAGTTATTCAAAATAACTTAATTAATAGATACACAAAGTGCTCAGCTACAAAAGTAGCAGAAACTGTCATCTGACGGCTCAAAACTAATCATTAATCTTCTCTTTCCCTGGTTTGCTACTCGAAATATCTACACCCACCATCATAAAAAGGATGGTGAGTACAGTAAAGTAGAAAGTAAGAATGAGAGACATTCATCGACATTTCCAAATATACAAAAAGTATCTAAAAGCATAACAAAAGTAAAGAAAGCTAAACAAGAATCATGCTATAAGATACTTTAGTTAAACATCAATAAATTAACACTCGACTAAGCAGTTATGATCTAGGGCTGGTTGACTATGAAATTCTATCACATTAACTCTGTTCCACTACGTAGGGCATAAATATGCTCATGATTACCCATTTTTCATATATGTATATACTTGGCGACAACCCCTGGTCCCATAATTAGTGTGCCGATCAAGCTAATGGTGAGATCTCGACATCCCCATAATCTAGTGACCCCCTGTACTGCGGCCATCTCTATATATAATGGTCATAAATACAAGAACTACTTTCATAACTGAAAAAATTAAATAATTTAGGAAATCCAACAAATGTGAATGGATAACTAATGCACAAAGGAAGTAAATTTTCAATACAGTAGATCTTCTACCTAATAGCATGCTATTCTACTTGATTTACATACTTAACAACCAAGAATGACATAGCGAGTGAATAAGGGTCAATGAATACCACTTAAACATAAACCAATGTCATAATAACAATTTCATGAAATGAGACAAAACAACAAAGTCATGGCATCAAGAGTACAATAGGCTCATAAGTTCAAAAAACTCTATATTGGAAGCATAATGGAAAAGAAATGGAAATTAATATCTCAATCAGTGTACTTACAAGCCACGCGATATTCCTAGGCTAATTCGGCTTCCCAACACCCCGTATCTCACTAATAATCTCTCGAGACTCCTCCCTAGTCTCCTGAGGTTAATTAGGTTGTTTTAAGACTTATACAAACTATCAAAGATAGATTAAACCAAATAGAAAAAACGCCAAAATTTTATTAGAAATTTCACTACTTTTCAGGTCTCGATGTTGTGATGGCGGTATGCACACTGCATCCACAGCGTCGCCACGGCGTTAATCCTGTATTTCTTATAAAGAGCTCAAACTTGCATTCTAATAATCCATACACTTCCAATGCACCTAAATCAAGCTTTATCATTACCAATTTACCCAAAATTTACAAACTTAGGTGTTTAAATCCAAAATCGTAGTTTTTCTTAAAAAAATTCATCAAAACACCTAAAACTTCAAAATGCCATAATTTTTTCAATTTAAATTGAAATTGAAATTTTCTTGATAGAAAATTTATTGATTTTTTGCGAGGAATTCAAAAATGCTAATGGTTTCTAAAATTAAAAATATTTTCAAATCAAAATTCGCTAAAAACTAGTTTCATGACTAAAATTGTTATTTTTTTACCAATAAAATTCAAATTTGAGATTCAAGGTTCAAACATTCATTTAATGCTTCAATTAAGTAATAAAATCAGTGAAAAAGGTTTCTCAACTCATTTTAAACAAAATCTATATCATTAAGACTAATTCATCATAATATACTAAAATAGTGTTCTAAGTAGAATTATCTAGTTGTTGCACAACGCCAACTAGATCAAATTTTTTGATTCCGCTAGAATTCCTTCACTAACTTGCTGATCTTCTTCTCCAATCTTCCACTCCAGCATTTTACTTCTTCTTTAAGTTTAGGAATTAAATGGTTTGTATAAACTAACTCATTCAATCATATATATATTTGTAAGGTTATTTAATAACCATTGATCTTAATGTACACACGTATCTCAAGACTAATCTAATGGCTTATATCTTGATTTTTACTCCATTAACTCGCCACTAACTCTCTCTTGCTAACACAAATTCCAACTCAATAACTCTCTTGATGTGTTAATATGTATCTCGAGGAATATCAATGACTAATATTTTAATTTGCTAACCTAGGCAATATTTATTATAAAATCAATTATTGCCATATCAAATTCAACTAACTAAGCCACATCAACTTAAGTTAGTTTACCGCATCACTCTCTACCACAATCCCACATCGGCACATATTTTGAGGCGCATTCCTACTAATGTCTCAACATCTGTGTACATGTATGAGTGACTTAGTAGTCTACATATGTATATCACACTAAAAAAACATCATAATAAAACTAACATATACCTCGGCCATATTGCCTCGGTCAATGCACTTATCTCGAAGCGGGTCCCACGTCATGAGTCAATAACTCTGATTAGGGACTAATTTACTATTAGTAAATTCTGGCCATTACAAAGGTTGAGCATCCATTGACACCATCCTATGCTAGAACTGATGATGCAGATGACGATGATGATGTGTAGTCGTGATATTAGTGTCTTAGTATTTCTTTATATCTGGGGAGGTGAGAGATACATTGATACCATTTCAATTTAATTTGGGATATTTTGTAACTTATTTAGTTGTTTAAATTTGATGTTTAGTTTATGATATTATACATTGATACATTGATATCATTTCAGACCTATTTTTAAACCTTGAGGACAAGGTTTGGTTTATGTTTAAGGGCATCAACACTACACTATAGGATGTGGTAAGAAACGATGAAATACGAATAAACACTGCAGGTATGATCGTTTAAATTTTATTTTTGAAGTAGTTAAAGAGGAAAGCATAGTAGTGTATTATATTTCATTTTCTTACTATTTGAATGTTTAGTTAATATAGATTTGGTTATATATAGTAATATTTAATTAATAAGTAATTCATTTGCATGTTCATGCCTTTAAGTAAGGATGAGTAAAATACAAGTTTCTTGTTGATATGAAACTCAAGAGAGTGTTATAAGTTTATAAAGAAAATATAAAATGTAGTAAACAATGGTATGATATCATGATTAGAAACTTAAAATTAGAGAAAATCATGAACTTGAAACAAAAGCAAGGAGATTACTAGAACACTTCTTATGGAAAAGTTAGATCTCTATAAAATTCTATAATAAGTTTGAATCTGACTTGAAAATAAAAAGCAAATAAAGACTCAGTGCAAAGAGGGGAAGAAACATGCATTTTGAATAAAACGTTGGAGTTAAGTTGCTTGATAAAGTGAAAGTGAGAAGTGCTAACAAGAGTCTTAGAAATAAAAAAATAGAGTGTCCAACAAATTCTACAGGAAATGGAGTAGAGAACTTAATGGTTGAAAAAAGTGAGGAAAAACAAAGTCCATAGGAAAAGGAGCAGGGACTGTAAGGTATAAAAATGAGAAAAGCGAAGAAGTAAAGAAAAGAGAGATAAAAATAAAGAAAAGAAGATGAAAGTTTAAATAAAACTTTTCAAATAAAAGATTTAGCTCGATTGCCAGTAGTTTTATTGAGTTAACTTTTTTTTCCAACTATGTTAAGTCTTATAGACTCTTAAAGTGCTAAAGCCTACTAAAATTAGTTTGATATGTGTTTAATTGTGAATTCCTGAGCTTAATGAGAAATCATGAGATTGTACACTTACTACTTAAGTGTAAAGGTTAAATAAACTAGTGAGTAGTGATGGTTTTAATTTTGATATACCTTGGTGTTTTGAAAGTGAGTTGTATGTGTTGTTAAAGCTACATATCATGAATTATTAACTTAAGATTTAGTGAATTAAGGGATACTTAATGAATAATGTAAAATGAATGTGATCTAATTAATAGGAGTAATTAGGAGATTTAGTAAAATATACTTTTGCTCGGGATATACAAAATCATAAGTTTGGGGTTATATAGTAAGTGATTATTTAAACTTATATATAAGGTTATTTTAGTAGTATATTTAGTATAAATATCCCTATAGGATCTCAAATTGTGGTGTTTATGCATTTTCAAGTATACAAGCCATAAAGGAAAGAAACGAGTGAATTCAAGAAAAAATGGAGCAAAAACATACCAAAGGACATTTCGCGCCATGGCTAAGTAGTGTGGCACTGTAGGACATCAAGGCATAGTTTGGGGTTCAATGGACGACGTGTGAGAGCAATGAAGAAAAGAGAATTGAGACAGGAATCTGATTGCAGTGGCGACACCGTAGAGGTCATGGGACGTCGCTAGGGAGCCAAACGGACATGGCCAGGACTAGTGAAGAGTGAAAATGCATACAAGATGCTTGGCGCAGTGGTGGCATGGTGGGAGTATACATACAGCGTCGGAACTTAAGTAACAGCACCAAGAAGAGAAGAAAATAGAAAGTATAGTTCTATTTCGTGTTAAATTGTTAAGTAGAGTTTATAATTATTTGGAAATGTCATTAGGGAGTATAAATACATAGGAAAACGTGGTAAATACATAACTTACAATAGATAAGCCACCATTAACATAATTTAGCATAAGTTTACGTTATTCTTGAGTATTAAGACTCTTTATGAAGATAAGACATCGAAGACTCACGTATGGTGATTAGGGTATTGTTTTAATTAATTTAATTGAAAGTATTTCATTATATCTCTGATTTCAATGAATATCACTACGTTCATGTTTGACTCAATGAAATGTGAGTAGTTTATTAATCTTAGGGATCAATGGATCTTATGGTATGATTGCTATGCTGTAAACATGAATAGAGTAAAAATATAAAAAGTGCAATGGTTAGATTTTATATTGATTCTGACTGTAATGCTATGAACATCTTGATCACATCTTTGTTGATATTAGGTTTTAAAAGTTATCATGGTCATTAAAGCTTTTAAGCCAAATATAAACAGTACAACCATAAAATATACAACATCGAGCGATAGTTGTTGATTAGTAAGGCATAAATAGTAAACTTAATTGGTTATGAATCTAAAGATTTTGAACATTAAAGCAATGTGGAGCTTACGTTATTCACACCAATAGGTAGAGTTCTATTTTGCATATTAGAATCTTTTTCGTCATGACAATGGGATAAAGTGGATTTGAAGGAAATTTGTCTATTCCAATTAGGCATTGCACACACATAATAAAGATGATAAAGTGAGTTGAAAAGCATAGTACTTCATTACCTAGGTGAAGTTGTGAACTAAGATAGTTTTAATGTAAGAGGTTATGTAATTTGCATTAATTTGTTAGTATATATTAGTTTAATTTAGTTATAAAACAATTAAAAAAGGATTCCCTTAGCAATAGAGTAATTTTAGTTAAGTACGTGGTGAGTGCATACATGTTTCCTCAAGGATGATATATGTAGTCAACGTAAGTTGGTTACACTATTACTATAAACGAGCTGTTATATTTGTAGCATGCACCATTAGAGGCACTCCATATTCTATGTCTATTTAATCTTATTAGTTTAGTTTAGTTTAGTATATTATGTTTTTATTCTCTCACTTTTTGACTCTTGTATTGAAAATATTTCTGGGATTTAAACACCAAGGTAATTTCAACTAAGAGAGAGTTAACAAGTTGTTTTTGCTTATATGGCCTTTGTGCAAGTCGCATTATTCACTTGCTTATTTATATGTTTATTTATTTATTTAATTACTAAAATTATTTAGTTAGTTATATATCCTAATCAAACTTTTGAAATTTTAGTCAATTCTACTTTAACATGATTTGTGAGTTAATTATGGACTAAATTGTAGAAACACTAACTTAAGCCTAACGAATCCCCAGCAATTCACTTTACAAGGTAATCACGGCTCAGATTGGTCAGTCACTACACCTCATAACCCACCGATTCACCAAGCAATTTCTCAGCGATTCCACTTAACACAATAATCGTTGGGCATTATTTTTGGTTTTTACAACAAAAACCCCAAATTACCACACAAAATAAACTCATTCACACACTAAATTGTTGCATCCCTTAACCAAAATCTCAATTTAGTGCCAAGATTCAACTATTATAATCTCAATCTCATAGTATTTAAGTGATTCTCACCTCAACCTAGTTCCATTCAACTCGAAATTTTCAATTTCGGAAGTGAATAATCGAATTAAGGTTTTAGGAAACTCGGCCCAGAGCTTCGAAGGACGATCTAGAGGAGTTCAAGAGCTTAAATCTTGAGAGATTAAATCTCAAGAAGGTAATGAAATCTACCCTATTTGAAAGATTTTTGCAAAATTTTTCAATGTATTTCGAAATAGTTTTATCCGAATTTTTTCAATTATCTTGATCAAATGGCTTCATTGATTCCAATAGACCAGGAATGCCGATTACATTGATCGTTGATTTAAATTCAGCAATTTCAAAATTTTGGTATACTTATAGGCAGTTGCAACTGGTTTGAATTTAAAATGAGTTTAGGGGTTTGATTATGGTTTAGTTTCAATTTAATTTGCTTTGTTTTTGAAAATACCTAAGATTTATCACACAATTCCTTTACAATATTAAGAAGTCCGATTTTAAATTTTTTATTTGAGTAAACACTTCGATGCGAATTTTATTTTATGTTTCCGATGAATTTCAAGCTAGCTTTCCAAATGGATTTCTCTTTTAATAATAAAGTCTTGAGTTTTATCAAAATATTTTCGACAAACATTATTTTTAAGATCTACATGTTTATTTAATTTTTAAGCTTGTGAGTTTTTGAAATTAGACAATGGTCGGAGTGGTAGAGGTAAAAGCTCACGAGAGGAGAAGGGGAACGCACCTTTAATAGAAAAACCCAAGAAAATTTCAAATTTCACCCACACCCATCAGGGCAACAGGGATTTTGATGAATAACCCCTGAACTAGAGTACCAAAAGAACCTTCTCCACCTTCAAGTTTTACCTATGAGTCAGAGGGAGAGGAAGAGATATAGGAAACCCCAAGAAATCATTTCTTGCCCTAACACCTTATTATTGACAAAGCTCTTGCTAGGAAATAGAGCGACATTATTAAATATAGGAGAATTATACTAGAGAGGGGTTTCAACATTAAAAATGAAGTTAAGTATGGGGCTAGAATCTTGAACGTAATATGGGAGAGGAACTTGTTAACTAGGGACTACTACGTCGATAATGACGTGGGGTCCTCGGCTAAAATTGGTTGTGAAATTTTAGTGAGACAATTTTATGCAAATGGGCTTGGAGATGACAATAAGATAGTAGCCATAGTTCGAGGAAGACCAGCACACTACTTACCTGTATGGATTAATTGTTATTATGGTTTACCAGAATTCATAGGAGACAAGCCAATGAGCACCCAAAACCCGAGTTTAGGTTTAGACATAGATTTCACCACAAGACCATTCGTAATTGTTTAGAAACAATTTCGGGGAATGCATTCCTTTTTGACAAGGATGGTTACCCAAAACACATACAGAAAAAAAACTTTAGAAAAACCACTAAACCTTGGAGTTTTTTCTTAAACGCGAGTCTACAACCTAGTTTATAACACTACCAGATAGTGATCTATAGGGCAGCTTGTTAAAGTTTTTGAAAACAAAGGAACTGATTAAGATTAGAGATTCAGTGATGAACTAATACACACACATCAAAAGTAAACAAGAATTGATATCACAGTAAGACTTGAATGACTTCCTCTTTGTAGGCTCAGCCTTACCAATCAATTAATCAAATTCATAAAGTGTACAACCGCTATAGTGATCTCTCATTCTCACAAAACTCAAGTAATGAAAGATGATCTACACAATGGCGATCTTGAGTATTTATAGACTCAATCTATCTACTCCATCTAGGAATTCAGTCCTAAATAACATACAATTCAAAAAACCTCCTAGGTCTATAATTTTAAATCTTATTGGAATCATCTAATGTTCAACAACTAAGTCTTCTATTCTTTCAAGAATCTTGACTCATTATTTCCATAAAGTTCTTCAGTCCTTTATACACCTTTCACTCAAATTTTGTAGTTGTAATCCATTTCCAACTTCTCTGCTTGCAGTATCGAGCTTTTTCACTGTTGTAGACTAATACTAACAGTTGCTCTATTTCAGTATCCAACTTGTATTCAATTCTTGTTTCGACTTCATATCCGTCTTAGTCTATCTCAAAGTTGTATATACATTCGGACATCTTCCTTAGTCAGGTTTCCATCTATATTACAACATTTACCTAACTTACTTAACTCCCATTGTGACAATATACGACCAATAAGGATAAACCGACCCAAACACAATAAACTAGGATCTAACAATCTTCCCCTTTGGCTTACATTTGTCAAAAATAGTAACTTAGCAAGATAACATAATTTTTGTGGAACTTCTTAAAATATGCTATTATTGATGGATTAAAGTAACAACACATAAAAGTAAAACACCAAAATATCATAGCCATGAGCCAAAAAGTAAAACTATGAAATGTAGTTTTAAAAACATAAAGTTCATGTACCTACAATCAAAAAATACCAAAAAAGAACTAAACCTTGCTAACTCCCCCTTTTTGAGTAAACAACGTCGAAGAGATTACATCATCAATGAAGTTCAGCGTCAGCAATGTCAAACTCTTCTTACATAGGTTACATCTGTGTAGTTACATCTTCTCTGTAGAAACTTAAATAGGCAATGCGATCCAAGAAGTAATCGAGCAACAACGGGTGTGGTCTCATCACCACTGGAGAACTTGGTTGTCACAGAGGTTCATTTTGAGTTGGAGTAGATTCATTTTCAGCAGCTTTTCTCTGTGTCGTAGTAGTAGTAGCAATAGGAGCAGAAGGAAGATTCAGCAACATTATCATCAACCGAAGTCGTTGGTTCAGCTAAAGTGGTTGGAATGGCTTGATTAACTTCCAAATCCTCATGCTTAAGGTAATTAGGAAGATGGACCGACATACTTGGCTATGGTTCAAAGCTGCATTCACTAGAGCCTCAACTCTATTTCCCGTGGTTGTATTAACCGAAAGCAATAGAATGCCATCAAGGTTAACATCAGTAAATTTCTCAATAGGAGGAATCTCTGATGTTGCTAGAGACCTTACCTTTGTAGTAAGATTCTTATAAGGAACCTCACTTGGTGTTACAGCATCCTCAGTATCAGTTCCATAACCCATTCTAAGGGACTCAAGTGTACTTGTCCCAACAGTAGTAAGAAGAGTAATATCACTTCGATTAATGTCTAAATCAGTGAAATCACCTTGATCATCTCAAACATCTTGAAACTCAGCAGGTGAGGTGACTTCCTCCGATTTACTAGGAAGTGAGAAGATGAACTCGCACAATATGGTGAAACACGTAACAGGCCAATCTCTCCTACAACAGCAGGAAGAGTATCTTCCCCTCTTGCAATTTCCACTCCTGAAGATTGCACTTCGATAGGACTAGTGTCCTCATTCTTAGAAACATTAACATTTTTTTGCTTCATAATTCTTCTAGACTTCCATATTGGCTTGGTAGAAGTTGGAGCAGTTGACGACATCTTTCATAGGCATGAGACGTCAATACCAACAATTTTATTATTAGACTTCATTTGATGATTTAGTCTAACCTCCTAGACCATGTTTTCTAACTTGTCATTGTTCTGCTTAATGATAGAGTACCTTCCAAACAATGAAGTTAGGAAGCACGGTAAATATAGCCTATTATGTTTCTTCATTAAGCAAACCACGGAGTCATATATCTCATTCCCAACGTTAAACTTCATCCCTAAGGTAAGAGCATATAGAGTAACACTCTCTTCTTGAACATATGGGTCTTGTAAGATATGGCCTGTACACTGTAGTCGAGACCTTCCACAACATGTAAGCCTTGCAAGTTACCTAGGTAGCAGGAAGCCAAAAAACGTAATCAGAGGGCCATATTTTAAGAATGCTTCTAGTCAACATAAAGACAACATCATCAAGCTTGAGCATCTAAACCAGCTTATCAGCAGATGTTTTCAATCCATAAAATTGTAGCTAGCATGTAGTTGACTAAAGCAGTACTAAATGGAATGTAGTACCTACGAACAAATAACTTTACTGTAGAAGCGTTGCTAAGATTGTCAAGAAGATTGCTATAGTATTTCTTAACAATGGAGTCATTGTAAAAACCTTCATGATTTACCATCCTATAAATGCCTGTCTGAACCAACGACTTGTCTAACACAGTTTCATGAAAATGTGACACATTGATCGATTGATCATACTAGTATTTCCTTTTCACCGTATCATTGAGTTTATATGCATACTCCAGCAACTGAAAATGATTGAATATAGAGGGAGTAGGTATAGTAAAGTACTATGAAATGAACCGAAGTTTGACCAAGTGATTAACATTGTTGGGTAGCAAACTCATCTCCAATAGAGTCATCAAAAATAGTAGTCTCAACACAATAAGCATTCTTAGAAAAGCTGGGCTTTTTAAATATAGTCATCCCATATGTTTGCAGAGAACCTATTAATTCATCAGGAGACATCTTAGTAATATCACAACACTATTTAATTGCAGTAATCTTCGAGTCAAATCATGAATGAAGAGCACGTCATACTACTTGCTCGTTAGTAAGACTTTTCACCATGTTGAAAAGCTTGATTAGCAATATCTTGTAGACGACAATTAAAAGAGGGTATATTTTCATCCTCTTTCATCTGAACACGAACAAACTGAAAACATAAATGCTGTAACTTGAAAATTTTGATAGAATTCATACCTTCAAATATTGTCTTCAAAACATCCCATGTTTGTTTTACGATAGTGCAATTTGCTATAAGTATGAAGCGTCCAGCATCAACATGATGAAAGATGGAATTGATTGCCTTATGATTGGCAACTTTCTCCTTCTTTTCTGCGTGTATCCGCTTTCTCATCCATATCTAGTTGTGTTAGAGCAATATATTCTCTATAGAGCAATAATCTAGAAATTTCATCAATGACAGAGACAATGTGAACCCTACGAACCTTCGAGTAGGAATAATTTATTCCTTCCAGTAATGACAGTCGAGTTATTGATCCACCTTCGCATCCTTCACTAGTTCTTTGTTGTAAATACTCATCAATCGATCTTATGGCGATAAAATCTCCAAAATCTCACTCTTTTATGCTTATAGAAATTACAAAGTGATAAAGCTCATATACCATTGTTGAAGTTTTGGAAACCAAAGGAACTAAAGAGATAAACGAATCAGTGATAAACTAATAAACAAACATCAAAACTAAACAACAATTTATATCGCAATAAGACTTGAATGTCTTCCTCTGTGTAGGCTCGGTCTAACCAATCAATTAATCAAATTGATAATTTGTACAACCACTATAATGAACTCTCATTCTCATAAAACTTGAGTAATGAAAAATGATCCATACAATGGTTATCTTCAGTATTTATACATTTAGTCTCCCTACTTTATCTAGTAATTCAGTCCTAAATAACATACAAATCGAAAAACCTTCTCGGTCTCAAATTGTAAATCTTATTGGAATCATCCAATGTTCAACAAGTAAATATTCTATTCCTATCAAGAATCTTGACTCGTCATTTTCATTAATTTCTTCAGTCCTTCATGCATCTTTCTCTCGAATTTTGTAGTTGTAATCCATCTTAAAGTTCTCTGCTTGCAATATCAAACTTCTTCACTGTTGTATACTAATACTCACAGTTGTTTTGTTTCAATATCTAACTCGTATTCAATTCCTTATTCGACTTCATATCTTTCTTCATTTTCGACTCTAACTTTGATACTGCGATCTTCATTGAATTAGCATTGTTTTCTATCTCTAAGTTGTATCTACACTTGGCCATCTTGCTTAGTCAAGCCTCCATCTATATTGCAACATTTACCTAATTAACTTAATTCTTGTTTTGAAAATATACAACCAACAGGGAAAGATTGACCTAAACATAGTAAACTAGGGTCTAACACGGCTATTTTATGCCATATAGTTTAAGGGGTCGGCTATATCGATGTTAGCAAGATAATTTATGATTCAATAAGGAATGTCATGACCACCAAGAAAAACTAAGGATTGCATTTTCCTTTAATGATTTTGAAGTTTTAGATAAATGATTATTTATATGTATATAAGGTTAGTTTAGTACTATATTTAGTATAAATATCCTCAAATGAGTGCTAATTAATGGTATTATTGCATTTTCAGGGTATTAAGGTGTATTGGAAGATATCAAGGAAAAACGAGAAGAAACAGAGCAAAAACACACAAAGTCAGAGTTGGCGCCGTGGGAGCATTTATCGAAGCTGTGGGACTACAAGGCACGGCGTGGGAATGGAAGGCACGACATGGGAGAGAAGAAAAAATGACGAAAATTAATTCTTGAGGTCGGGCACAGTAGTGGCATTGTGGCATTCAAGGGACAGAGCTGGGATACACAAGGGATGGCTCCGAAGCTCGAGGAGCTCAAAAACACATAATGATGTTCTGGAGGAGTGATGACGTTGTAGCTTAACACACACGGCACTAGGGGAGTAAGTGAGAGCGCCATCTTCACATAAATTAGAAAGTAAAGCTTTAATTCGGGTTAAATTGTAATTTAAGGTTTCTAATTGTTACTAGGATGTATAAATAAGTATTAGGACATGATAAACAGAGAAGAGACGACCACATATAAGGAGATTAGCCTCCATTAGTGTAATTTAGCATTGATTTTGATTATTAAGGAGCTCTTGTTAGAGAAAAGTCGAAGGCTCCATGTTTGCAATCAACATTGGATTTCATTGTTTGATTCAAAGTAATATCTATATTCATCTTTGTTTTGCAATAAACCCTATGTTCAATTGTGATGTGTGTGTTTCATGAAGTGCGAGTAGTCTCTTTACCTTAGGGATCAATGGATCCTATGGTATGAATGCTATGCTTTATAATAGGAGTAAAAAGTAATAATAAAAGTGCAATAATTAGAATTTGTATTGATTCCAAGCGTAATGCTTTAGACATCTTGATCACGTGTTTAATGAACTTAGGCTTTATAAGTTATCCTGGCCATTGATGCTTTTAATCAGAATATGAATGGTACAACCGTAAAATACACAACATCAAGTGATAGTTATTGATTAGGGAGGCGCAGATAGTAAATTAGTTGGTTATGATTCCAATGACTTAAGACTCAAAACAATGTAGAGCTTACGTTATTCACACTGATAGGTGGAGTTCTAGTTTGCACATTAAAATCTTTTTTATCACGACATTAGGTTGAAGTAGATTTGAATGAAATCTGTCTATACTAATTAGGCATTGTACAAAACATATTGAGATGTAAAAATGAGTATGAAGCATAGTATTAAATTACATAGGTGAAGTTGTGAACTAAGATATCCTTAATATAAGAAGTCAAGTAAAGTTTGAAGTGATTTGTTAGATAGTTTAGTTTAGTATAAAAACCAATTAAAAAATGAATCCCTTAGGAATAATTCAAGTTAAGTAGGTAATACACAATTAGTGCAAAAACCTTTCCCTGAGGACGATATCCATGATCAACATAAGTTGGTTACACTATTACTACAAGCGAGTCATTATACTTACGGCGCATGGTAAGTTTTTGGTGCCGTTGCTAGGGAATAGGTAGTCATTAGATTTGCATACTTACTTTGAGTAGTTGCTAAGTTTTTTTTTCAATACTTTAACTTTTTGTTTATAAAAACTAAAAGAAAAAAAAAACCAAAAATAAAAAATAGGGTTATGTTTCGATTTAACTTTCTGCACTTTATATTTTTGTGTTTTCTTTTTATGGATACTTAGTGCATGCGTAGAAAAGGGGAGAAGGATTTAGTGCCTTATTATCCGAGGATTGAGAGAAAACCTTAAGGAAAGAAAAAGATAAAGTCAAGATGGCTAAGGAGCAAGCTAGAAACCAACAGTAGGTCCATGGGAATAACCAACCTGTAGGTGATCTTGTAGTGAAAGATAGAGCCTGAGGAAAGAGATGCCTTTGGACTACTTCAAGCCTGAGTTTAAGAGACATATAATAGAGTGATGAGGCTTCTAGCTAACACCACTAAGTTTGAGCTACGACCATCTCTGATACACATGGTGCAAAATAGTTTGTTCAGCAAGCTATCCAATGAAGATCCAGTTACACATGTTAAAATTTTTTTGCAAAAGTACGACACCATTCACAAAACCGAAGTTACTAAAGAGGTGATCACGATGCGCCTTTTCCCATTCTTACTGGGTGGTAAAGCCAAGTCCCAGTTCCAAGGATTGAATGTAGGGAGTTTGATCTCATGGGTGGAAATTAATGAAAGATTTCTTGACACGTTCTTTCCCACAGTGATGGTCAGCCAAAACAAACTTAAGACTAATCAGTTCGAGCAAGAATACACCGAGTCTCTTGGCAAGACTTGGGAATGATTTCAAGATATGTTGAGGAGATGTCCGAAACATGGATACGTGAAATGGGCACAACTCCAGATTTTCTACTTTGGGATGAACCGCAGTACGAGAACACTAGTAGATGTTACATCAGGTGGCTCTCTAATTACAAAGGATAAGGATGGAGCATGAAATCTCCTTGATCTTATGTCTCATAATTCTACCGCCAGTACTCGTTTCACAATCAGTAAATCAGCAGGCATCTATGAGATTGACTCGCAAGCTGCAATCATGGCACATCTATCAAATCTGAGCAATCAGATGGTGAAACTTCAAATGGGACACTAAGGTGCACAATTAGCATAACAACCCATAAATCATCGAGGCATGGTGGTTAACCAAATGGATGTACAGCAGCGAATGGAACTTGAAGACATTGATTTCATGAGCAAAAAAGGCTATGGGAACAACTTCAGGCCCAGAAAAATGGCTCCTCAATGGTTTTATTAAAGATACAATAACAATAACCCAAACTTTTCTTATAAAAATCTTGATAATGCACTGAAGTTACTTCAAGGCTTCAAGCAACAAGTACAACAAGGGAAGCTGGGGCAATGCAAAGATATGACTTTACAAAAGTTAATTGAGAAGTATTTGCAAGCCATGGAAGTAAGAGATATGGAGCGCCATGGGAAGCACGAGAAAAATCTGGAAGGAATAAAACAAGCCATGAAAAGGACGGATAGTGAGCAGTCACAATCGATCAAGAATCTAGATAGGCGAATTGGTCAACTTTCTATTACCTTGAAGTCAAAGAAAGAAGGACAGTTTCTTAGTTACACCGTTACCAATTCCAAGGAGAACGTAAGTGCTATTTGCATGATAAGCACTATACAACAAAGAAGCCAAGAAAAGAACAAGTGATGTATAAGCCTAAGAATTCAGAAGAAGTGCAAAAGGTTGAGGTTCAGAAAGAGGCAATATGGTTCGCAGACTATTATAACTACTTGGCATGCAGAGTGTTTCCTTTATATTTAACAAATGCAGCATGAAGAAAATTCCTAAATGATGTGAAGTCATTTTTCTAGGATGAGGCATATATGTTTAAGAGATGCAAAGATGAACTAATTCGACAATGTGTAGCACATGAGGAATTTGCAGCCATTATGGAAGGATGTCATTCATCACCATACATGGGACACTTTGGAGCACAAAGAATGGCAGATAAAGCATTGGAATGCGGTTCTACAGGCCAAATCTATTTTACAATTCCTATAATTTTTTGAAAACTTGCAATGAATGCTAATGAACAAGAAATATTTCTAGAGGGAAGGAGTTTCCATAAACCACATTTTAAGAAGTTGAACTTTTCGACATTTGGGGAATAGATTTTATGGGACCATTCCCCACCTCAAATAGGAAATAATATATACTAATAACAGTGGATTATGTATCCAAATAGGCGGAAGTCATAGCATCTGCAACTAATGATGCAAAAGTGGTGAGAAAGTTTGTAAAGAAAAACATATTCTATTGATTCGGAACGCCTAGATCAATCGTAAGTGATGAGGGGTCGCACTTCTACAACAGAGCCTTAGATAAGTTATTCAAGAAATATGGAGTTAGGTGCAATACCTCACTTGCTTATCAACTTCAAACAAATGGACAAGTCGAAGTAAGTAATAGAGTAGTGAAACAGATCTTGGAAAAAGCTAAAAAAACTAACAGAAAAGACTGGGCATTACACCTTCAATATGCATTGTGCGCATACAAGACAAAATTCAAAACACCATTTGGCACATCTTCATATTGATTAGTCTATGAAAAAGCATTTTACTTACCGGTAGAGCTAGATCTTAAAGCATACTTGGCAATTAAAAAGCTCAACATAGATTTTTACGCTGCAGGGTAGGCCAGATTACTTCAACTAATGGAACTAGATGAGTTTAGATTAGACACATACAAAAATGCTAATTTATACAAAAAGAAATGAAGACAATGGCATGATAAAAGGATAGAATA
Organism: Stephania cephalantha; assembly: GCA_039657325.1. Lineage (NCBI taxonomy): Eukaryota > Viridiplantae > Streptophyta > Magnoliopsida > Ranunculales > Menispermaceae > Stephania > Stephania cephalantha. Next base: position 20,552,337 of record CM077567.1, on the reverse strand, counting down.
CCAATCCTTTGAGCCAGGTCAACTACTATTATTATTCAATTCAAGATTGAAGTTGTTTTCAGGCAAATTGAGATTACAATGGTCAGGATCATTCAAGGTAGTTTCTACTTTGCCTTACGAAGTAGTAGAGTTAATTACCAATAGTGGTAAGACATTTAAAGTGAATGCTTAATGAGTTAAACTATTTGATGGAATGGAAGTGAAGCAAGATGAGCTTGATGGTTTCAAGAAGAAAAGAATCAATGCCTTGAAGAAAAAAAAGGAAAGCAACAATGCAAGTCCAAGAAAAAGGATGAAGGACCTCCCAAAGAAGACCCACAAGGTAATGAAATCAAGTTGGTTCTGAAGAAACCGCAACCAAAGTTCAAGTTCATCTCACGACTTCAACATATCAAATGGAAATATCTTGGAGAGATAAGCATACTGATAAACATTGACGGGCACCGGTTTTGAAATGTTTTATGTGAAAAGGGAGCCTTAGTTAATGTAATGCCACTAATGGACAAGATTCATTGACGGGCACCGGTTTTGAATGTGTACGTGAAACTATATAGATACACATTCATTGTGGATTTCGAGTTTATGAACCCAATGTGGACGATGATGTGTCTATCATACTTGGGCGGCCATTCTTGAACACTGCTAAAGTGAATTTGGACATAAGAGCAAGAAAAATCATGATGAGTATTGATGAGGGCAATGATGCAGAAAAGGTTGTCTTTGTCGATGGTGAAGAACATCTGAACGGGAATGGAATTATAATCTCTGACTTGCAGACGTGGCTTTTAAATTTAGTCTTGGACTAATCGAGTGAAAAGGCGTCAAGCTAATGACATTAAATTTAGCGCTACTGGGAGGCAGCCCAGGGTTTTAAATTTAGCGTTTTTAGATTTCAAGTTCTTGAGTTTTAGTTAGTAGTTAGTTATTTAGTTTAGTAATTACAATTCACGAGTTTTAGTTCTAACTTTCGAAAAATTTGTGTTGAATGGGCAGGAAAGACCATTCGCTTGGTGATGATTTATCAGAACCGAAATGTCTCGCAAACTCATTAAAAGAACGAAAAGTAGCGAAGGAGTTCAAAGCGGTGAAGGTAAGGCTTCTTAGGTGAATCAAATGTAAAATTAATTAATTTTTATATTTTAATGGGTTTTACGCAGTTGCGACACCTTGTTTTAGTTGTAAATAAAATCGGAGGTGTGCCAGAGGAGTTTAAGGAAAAAATCATACGCGAAGATGTGGGCAGATGAGCCGAAGCTGTGGGTATAGGCCACAGCGCCGGGGTAGCAGCAAAACAAAACACTAAAAATTCCCCACTGCATCATTGACGTAGTGGCGGGACTTTCACGACGTCGTGCCTATAACGCACGGTGTCGACGTCAAAGTGAGGGTTGTAAACCCATTTTCACACCATTCTCCACACTTGCACTTAAACCCTACCAAAAACACCAAGCATGCACCGTTCTAGAGCCAAAGTTTATCATTTTCAAGTAAGATAAGTGAGCTCCTAGTGATTTTGAATGAAGATACAAACACACAGTGGATTTGCACAAGTGAACAAGCTAGAGCTTGGATTTTTGGAATTTGATTCTAAAGAGATCTAGGGTTCTAGTTGGTTGAGAAAAGTTAGAAGGCTTGGATTGAAAAAGACTTAGAGGAGTGATCTACATTGAAAATTAATTCGGCATTGAGATAAATTTTTCAATTTCATCTAGTTATGCTTCGGAGAGATTTTAAGGTTTTCGGGTTGAGGAATAACCGATAAATATATTATAAATTGGAAAATTTATATTTAAGCCTTGTGAAATCATGGAATTGAGGTTGTAGGATAGGTTTTGCAACATTGTATGAATGTGAGCATTAATATTATCCATGGAGACATAGTTAATATCTTTGCATTATTTGGCGAATGCATGATCCATGTTATAAAATTATTTAATTTCAGGTGATTTGAAGACCAAGTTGCATTGCATTATTGTTTAGTTGCTTGAATTTTGAAAAAATGGCAAGAACAAGGAAATAAGTTAGCTAAACTAGAGCAAATTATTTTGAGCCATCTACCTCTAGGAATCCCAAGAAATAAGAGTTTAGACCTTTTAAATCCAAAGATTTCATTTATAAAGAGGCTAAGGAACGATATTTTTACGTAAGGAGTTCATTTGCAAAAGTGGGATTAATTTGTCGGCTAAGCACCATAAGAGAGTGAATAACTACATTAGATGGCATAATTGGGAGCTTCTTACTCAAGATTATAAAAAGAACAAAGTAAAAGGAGTGAGTGAGATAGTTTATGAATTTTATGCTAATGCGAAATTCACGGCAGAATAGGAGCCAATGAAAGTGAGTAATTTTTGTTCCCTTTAAAGTGAGTAAGATTAATACGTTCTATAGAGTGGAAAGCTTGAAGTGCTATAGATAGATCATTGGTTGTCCCCGGACAACAATGATGGATAATGGGTGTTGAGAATGTGCTGAAGCACATTAAGAAGGGGAACATTAGGAAAGTGTATCGAATGTGGCAACATTTTGTTGTTGCTTCATTATTCCCCAATTCTCAGTAGGGTGAGATCAACAAAGCTAAAAGCAGTTTGTCTTTCCGAGATTACGAATTAGGAGGAGATCATATACACCAATCTGAGGAGCCCATCATGTCAAAAAAGGATAACAAGTTGTTGTTTCATATATTGATTACTCATATGTGCTTAAGGGCTGGAGTGAGAATGAGAGATGATGAAGAATTTGAAATAAATGCCCAACCAACGATGAATGAAACTTTCATGTTAACATCGAAATCACCACCTGGTAACCAAGAATCCAAAAAGGAGAAAGAGAGGGTCGAGGGAGCTAGATGTGAGGCCCAATTATTGGCCAAAAGGCAAGAGGATCAAGCAGCAACAACATAATTAGCCCAGGAGCTAGAAGATGAAGAGAATAAAGAAGAGAATGAGCAACAATGGCAAGGATTTGTCGAGGGCTATGAGTTTGTAAACCTTGAGATAGGAAAACAGGACTTGGATGGTCTTGAAGTATTTCCACCACCTCTTCCACCATAATAACCTATACCACCACCAGAGGATTTGACTCCATAGTAGTAGAGGTTTCGGGTTGCAGAGATGAGGAGATAGTACCAAGAGGACATGGCACAATACTAAGTAGCCATGCTGAGATATGAGCAAGATATGGAGAGGAGAGAGCAGCATACACAGAGCGGGCAGTGCAATTACATGTTGTTTTTTTATCGTCACGGAGCCATAGCTAAATATGAGAAGACCAAAAGATTGAGACCTACTGATAGGTCATTAGGCTTTCCAGCAGCACCATCATACGTGTTTGATCCAAATCTGGTGCAGAGCATGATGATGGAGAGTCCATTAACACCATCGCACGCTGGAGCTGATGATGCAGATGGTGATGATGACGAGCAATCCTGAAGTCAGTGTAATAGGAATCCTTCAAACTTAGGGAGTTGAGAGTGACTTTGATACCATTTAATTTTTAACATTTGGGATACTTTATTAACTATTTACTTATTTTAATTATATGTTTAGTTTATTATCACTTGTGTTATTACATATATTTGTGTGTTTTAGTGTCTTCATATTTTAGGCTTATTTTTAAAGATTAAGGATAAGGTTTGGTTTAAATTAGGGGCATCGACACTACACTACACTATGGTAAGTGGTAAGATAGGCTGAGAAATAAGGATAAATACTGCAGGTATGACTTAGATTTTAATTTGAAGTAGTTAACGAGGAAAGCATGGTAGTATATAAATTTTTTTTTACTTACTATATGATTGTTTAAGTAGTATACATTAGGTTATATATAGTAATATGTAATGTATACGTAGTTCATTTGCATATTCATGCTTTTAATTGTGGATTAGTAGATTATAAGTATCTTATTGATATGATGCTCAAGAGAGTATTTTTAAATTTTGAAAAAGAAATAATGAAATATAGCAAACAACAATTTGATTTCATGATTAGAAACCTAGAGTAAAGGAAGAACTTGAACTTGAAATAAAAGTAAGAAACTATAACACTTCGTGTGGAAAAAATTAGATCTCTAAGGATTTTATAGAAAGTGTGAGTCTTACTTGAAAATACTGTTGGGTTTTGGGGTTCATAAGCAGCGGAAATTACAAAACAATTTTGACAAAAACCCCAACAGGATCCGAATCTAATTCCATTAAAAACGTTTAAAACATGAAAACTTAATCATACCTCGGTCGCAATATACCTTTCTAAAGGTTGATCGATCTCTAAGGCGCTGCCAACGATGAACGCCCTCTACCAGCAGTCCACACACGAACGGCGGCCGAGATTCGAAGTGCAAGCTTCGAGAGAATACCAAACCTTTTGTTTCTCTCCAAAACGATCTAGAGCGTACCAGAAAACCCTAATTCATTTCTAAACGAAAATAGAGTTTCGTCCCTTAATCTTTTCTCATTGTGTTCTCACTTAAAGCGTCTATTTATACAGTATATAGACGGCTAAGTAAATTACACATATACCCCTACTTAAAGAAGTATAAGTGTAATACACCACAAGGACGTTTCTGTCACGAATTTTATCATATAAAATTCATTTTTCTGAACCATCTTAAAATCTCGCAAAACCATTCTTATTGTGCGACCCAATAGGCTCATACAACGTTGGCAGTGTACCAAAACTCATTTTGGTATACAAGTCATAAGCGGCCTCTAGCAAGACATTATGACTACCCAAGTTGTACGAATATCAAATCGATACAACCTAATCAATAATGTATATAACATCCTTTTGTCACACGATATCCTTTTGATCAAACATAAGGCATAGAATTGTCATCCAACATGTTCAATCGTACTAGTCTCGATCTCTGGGTAGACCTGAAAACATCCAAGTGACATTGATCAATATCAATTCACTTAGACTAGGCCTTTTAACAGTCTAACACATCGAGGGATCCATTGGATATCTCTCTTTATATGAGAGGGACAAATTATATCTCAATTACGCAACTTCATCACATTGCTCACACAGTAACCAATCACAATCTTTATAATTGTCCAGTTAAAGACAATGTTTAATTGTGCCAAATCACTGTGTTCCTAATGTTGAAGTCTCTGGTAATCTCAAGTCAAAGGACTGTAAAATATACTTATCATGAGAAACAACTATGACTTAATCCATGTGATGTTCTAATAGCGGGTCGGTCCAGTACTTTGTTCCCTAACAAGTACTCGTGATCTTGATTCGTATCCCTATACGTATAATCATCATATGATCATTAATCAAGACTCACACTAGTCTTAATTCATTATAGTTCCCAGTATAATGATCGACAAGGGACATTTAGGATATTTCTGTTAATACCCATGGATCTTATTATAATGTAAACATGCAAATTAATTATAATAAATAACAAATGAAATCCTCTATTTTATTAACTAAAAGTATTTATAAAGATAGTTAATGGATTGACCTAGGGCACATGCCCCAACAAATACGAAGCAAATAAAGACTTAGTGTAAAGTGTGCAAGAAATAGGCATTGTATGGTAAAAGTTGGAGTTAACTTACTCGATTTAGTGATAGAGAGAAGTTCTAAAAAGAGTTAGAAATAAAGAGAGAAAAAAATGAGAATCCCACTAATTCTATAGGAAATAGAGCAGAGAAATTGATGGTTGGAAAAAGTGAGGAAGAACGAAGTCAATAGGAAAAGAAGCAGAGACTAAAACAGAAAAATGATGAAAAGAATAACAAAAGAAATGAAAAGAAAATTAAAAAAAGGCAGAAGAAACTAAAACTCTTCAAATAAAAGATTTAGCTTGAGTGCGAGTGGCTAGTTAAGTTAATTTTTCTTTCCAACTATCTAAAAGTCTTATAGATTCTCGAAGTGCTTAAGTCTACCAAAGATGAGTTTGATCTATGTTTATTTGTGAAATCCTAAACTTAATGAGAAATCATGAGATTGCATGCTTGCTACTTAAGTGTTGAAACAAAACAAACTTGTGAGTAGTGATGATTTTTTGTTGTGATCTACTTTAGTGTTTCGAAAGTGAAGTTATATCTTTTGTTAAAATTACGTGTCTTAAAAATATAAGTTTTTGCAAAAAAAAAACTCTCGAGTAATTGTTAACTTGGAACTTAGTAAATTAAAGGATACTCCATGAAGAATGTGAATTGAATCAGAATTAGTTATTATGAGACTTAGTAGAATACACCATTGCTCGGAATGCGCAAAGCCTTAAGTTTGGGGGTATTTGATAAGTAATTATTTATACATATATAATGTTATTTTAGTAGTAGATTTAGTATAAATATACTCAAATGAGTCCTAATTAATGGTATTATTGCATTTTTAAGGAAAACGAGAAGAAACAGAGCAAAAAACCCACAAGATCAGAGTTGGCACCATGGGGGCATGTATTGATGTTGTGGGACTAAAAAGGCACAGTGTGGGAATGAAAGGCATGACGTAGGAGAGAAGAAGAAATGAATAAAATCAACTCTAGAGGTTCGGTGTAGTGCCGGCACCATGGCACACAAGGGACAGCGCTTGACACATAGGGGACGGAGCTGAAGCTCAAGGAGCTCAAAAACAAACATTGAGGTTCCGGCACAGTGGCTTAACACTCACGGCGCTGGGGTAGTAAGTGACAGTGCCAACTTCATATAAATTAGAAAGTGAAGCTTTAATTCTAATTAAATTGCAATTTAGGGTTTTTAATTTTTATTAAGGAGTATAAATTGATATTAGGACGTGGTAAACAAAGAAGAGACGACCATATAGAGGGAGATTAACCTCCATTAGAGTAATTTAGCACAGAGTTTGAGAATTAAGGAGTTTTTGTTGGAGAAACATTAAAGATTCTACATTTGCAATCAATATTGGGTTTCATTGATTAATTCAAGGTAATTTCTATATTCATCTCTATTTTTTAATGAATTAATTGTAATGTGTGTGTTTCAATGATGTGTTAGTAGTCTCTTTACCTTAGGGATCAATGGATCATATGTTATGAATGTTATGCTTGAAATAGGAGTAAAATGTAATAATAAAAAGTGCAATGGTTAGAATTTTATTTATTATGAACGTAATGCTATAGACATTTTAATCACGTGTTTAATAAACTTAGGCTTTAGAAGTTATCATGGCCATTGAAGCTATTAATCAAGATATGAACGGTACAACCATAAAATAAACAACATTGAGCAATAATAGTTGATTAGGAAGGTGCGGATAGTAAATTTAGTTGGTTATGAATCCAATTATTTGAGACTTAAACCAATGTGGAGCTTACACTATTCACACCGATAGATGGAGTTCTAGTTTGCACATTAGAATCTATTTCGTCACAATAGTGAGTTGAAGTGGATTTAAGGGAAATTTGTCTCTTCTAGTTAGGCATTACACAAAACATATTGAGAAGTAAACATGAGTACAAAGCATAGTATTAAAATACCTAGGTGAAGTTTTTAACTAAGATATCCTTAATACAAGAAGTCAACTAAAGTTTGAATTGATTTGTTAGTTTAGTATAAAAACCAATTAAAAAGTGAATCCTTTAGCGATAATTCAAGTTAAGTAAGTAATAGACAACTAGTGTAAAAACATTTCATAAGGACGATATCCGTGATCAATGTATGTTGATTGCACTATTACTACAAGTGAGCCATTATACTTGCGGCCCTTGTTAGTTTTCCAAGCAAGATCAAGTTCTTATGAGAGGTCTAGGGCTAGATGTTTACTCTGATAGGACCATCCCTGATGAAGTCATTGAAAGCACCAAGGTGTCAGGATATGTGGATTCGGAGGAGGAACGAGAGAGAAATGATACATATAGGAGAGAGACCATGGAGAGAAGGAGAATATGGGCAGAGAACTGAAGCAATTTGGAAAAAATGCAGACTGTCGCGTTTAATGATAGAATGAACCAGAACCCAGAGCCACCTATCAAGGAACTTGTTGGCATGTATGCGGATGACACGGAAATAGTCATGATGGGTCAATCTTGCGGATGTTGGGGCATATACCCTAGATAAATCTACAAACATTGTTTATCTTATAATTTTAGTTAATAAAATTGAGGTTTTCATTTATTGTTTTATTATAAATGATTGCATGTTTAACTTATAGGAAAATCCACGGGTATTTGTTGAAATATCCTAAATGTCCTTAGTCGGTCATTATACTTAGAAGTATAATGAATTAAGCATAGTGTGAATCTTGATTGATGGTCATGTGATGAGCATGCTTATAGAGATACGAATTGAGATTACGAGTACTTGTCAGGGAATAAGGTACTGCACTGACCCGCTATGAGAACACCACATGGATTAAGTCATAGGTATTACTCATGATAGATATATCATTTAGTCCTTTAACTTGAGATTACCATAAACTTCACTATTAGGAGCACGATAATTTGACACAATCAAACGTTGTCTTTAACCAAACGATTATAAATATTGTGATTGGTTACTATGTGAATAATATGTGAAGGTGTGTAGTCAAGAGAGAATTTGTCACTCTCGTATAGAGAGAGATATCAATGGATCCCTAGATTTGATAGACTGATAATAGCCAAGTCCATGTGAATTGATATGATCAATGTCACTTGGATGTTTTCAGTTTACCTAAAGATCGAGACTAGTACAATTAAACATTATGGGTGGCTTTCCATGCCTTATGTTTAATCAAAGAATATCACACGACAAAAGTATATTATATATGTTATTTATTATGTTATATCAATTTTGATATTCATTCTACTTGGGTAGTCATAATGCCTTGCAAGAGTCTGTTTATGACTTGTGTACCAAAATGTTTTTGGTTCACTGCCAATGTCGCATGAACCTATTGGGTCGCACACAAAGAACGACATTGTGCAATTTCAATTGGTCCAGAGTAATGAATTTTATCCTCACATAAAATCCCTTAAAAATTTTTATATGATGACTTATTAATAGGCGTGTATATTTAATTTACTTAAACTACCTAAATACGATAGTTTTATTACGAATAGGATTTTAAATTAAGGCTTATCTACACATATAGATAGAGGTTGAAACCCTTAAATGAAATAAGATTTTCATTATTACTATTTTTTAGTTATATGGATTTTGGGAGGGGAAGGAAAAACGTTTTCAATCTCTCTTAGGGCTAGCACTCTAAATTGTGGTCATTGTTCATGTGTGTATTTCTCATAAAGGACACGCGCTTAAATGTCTTGGAGATCGATCAATCTGGGAAGGAAATCATGGATTAAGGTATGGTTTACTTTTATAGATCTAGTTTAATTGAACTTATTTTTGATCCTGTTAGGGTTTTTCAAAAATTATCTTGAGCTTTTCGCGGCATATAAACCGCAAAACCTAATAGCGGAACCAAATGAGAACTCTGAGACATACAAAATTCATGTTCCAGAACCAACATTAGATTTCTAGGAGCATCTATGGGTCGAATAGAGAGATAACCAAGAGGATGCAAGGCAGGGGAGCTAACATTCAAATTCAATTTAACCAACAAAAATGCCTAATTAGGGAGTCTTTTCAGAAGATACTTCGGTGATGGGAGTGGATTAATGGTTCTATGATGCTGCAACAACTTTTGATCTCAATAGTCAGACCAAGGGAATAGTGGTGACAATGCGACATCTGGACGGCGGTTCTGATATTTCATTCTTCTCTATGTAATCTTTTTTTGAGTTTTATTGCGAGAGGTCTTTGTTTGTGATCTTATGATATATTTGCAAGGATGTGGTATGTGCTACCATGATACATTTGCTTTGGTGTGTTCACATTTTATACAATGGTTTGATATGCTCAATTTTATCCAATGACGCTTGAAAATTTATCAATTTATGAAATCTTTAATTACTTATGCAATTCATTCTTATGTTATTTAGTTAATTATTTAATTTATTCATTTATGCTTCACGAGGTATTTTTATTTTGTTGAAAACCCGACTTTATTTTTAAACCTTGGGGACAAGGATTGGAATGAGTTTGGGGTATTAGGTGAAGTGAAGTATGAAGAAGCAAAGTATGGAAAAAACCAGAGGTAGAATCTATTTGAATGATGAACATTACAAGTTTTTCAAAATTTTCTACAATAAAGGAAGTATTTTTCCATTTCATTTCACTATATTTCGTTAGGAATATGAAATTTGAATATAATTTAAATTTAAATAGAAGCGATATTTCTATTACACATGAAAATAAAAAATTTAGGATGGAAAGGAATTGTTATACCCTATTTGACTTAACCTAGAATGCGTATACACTAGGGGAGTTTATAGGGGATTGATTGCTTTGTGTTAGACATTATAATGGGTAGAAAATCGAAATAATAGTGCAAGATAAAAAAAATAGATTTCTAAGAATCTCATTATACAAAGGTTATTGATCAAATATTATATATATTGAAAATAGCGTATGCCACAATTGAAGAGAAAAATTGGAAATAGCCAATAAACTTTACTTAGTTGGAAAGAATGCTTCCTTGACAATAGTGAAAGTGAAAATAGCTAACAAGAGTTTTTAAAAGAAAAAAATAGAGAGACCCCACATGTTTCAAAGGAAATGGAGCAAGGAATCTAGTGGTTGGAAAAACGAGAGGAAGAATTCATATAAAAAGAATAAAGTATTCCAAAGAAAATGGAGCAGAGAACCATATGAATATAATATAAATATAAAGAAGAAAAGGAATATATAATTGAAGAAGAAATAAAGAAAGATATAGAAAATGGATGGAAGTTCGTGAAAACCCTTCAAATAAAAGATTTAGCTCGAGTGCATATAGCTAAGTTAAGTGAAGTATATTTTTTTCCAACAAATGGATACGAAATTATGATTATTAGTGAATAAGAATTTCTATCGACTTTGATTGTGGTGGAATTTTAAAATTTATTTGACAATGAGATTTGATTTTGTGATTTTTATATTTTGAGATTCTATATTAATTATCGTAAGCTTAAAATGTCAGGGAAGATTGAGAAGACTTATGTAGTGGCTTGACCTTGGTAATTGGTTTAACTTTAAATTTTGAGGTGTATTGCAAAATTAAATGTTGAGTTATCAATTAAAAGGGGTTGTTTTTTAAATCTTTTTATTCTATCATTATTCATATTTTTATGAGGGTAATATAGTTCTATTTAAAGATCATTTCTGTTTGAGAATAGGAGTATATAATTATGAAATCAAAACGAGGGAAGAAAAGAGAATATGATTGAAAGAATTTGATGCACATCCAACTCAACAAGTAGAAGGGGTTATTGGCTTGAGCCTTGATGCTGAAGTTCAGCCTAAAGGAAGGAAATCACAACATAAGAGAATGAAACCTTCACATTTTGATGATTTTGTTTAAGCCATTAAGGGAACATTAGTATTGTCGTAAATTAGTTAGGCGTCAGGGAATATTTGCAAAGCAATTCAATCATGTAATCATAAAAAAATTATGTAAACGTGTATGTATCATTATAAATAGAGTAATGAAAGAACAATGAGGGGTATGAAATTATCAACCCTCTTCCCTATTCTATTTTTTCTCTCATAATTCTTCTCATCAGCTGCTCTCTTCTCCAATATTCTTCTCTTTCTCCTTTGTTTATATATAAATATGTTCTTTAGTGCGATCATTTAGTGCTTTCATTGAGAGTTGAACCATGTCAGAAGGAGTTACAACCCGATCTAAAGCTACAAAGGAGCTTCTTCAGATCTAGGAGCAGTTGGAGCTTCAACGCTCCTCGCATGAGACTCTAGTGGAGGCTATGTCATGCACCAATGCTACTTGTGATGGCCTCTAGAAGACTTTTGGCGACACGAATCAGCGAATCAAAATACAACCCACCACCCATCCCCCTCCATTACCACCCACTCCGACTCCTCAATGGTTGAATCAACAGGGTCATAAGCGATATTTTAGACTTATATATAGGTTAAATTTAGTAGTATATTTAGTATAAATATCCATAAATGAGCACTAATTAATGTTGTATATGCATTTTCAAGTAATTAAGGTGTAAAGGAAAGAAATGAGCAAAAATGAGAAGAAATAGAGCAAAAACCCACGAAAGTATGGTTGGTGCCGTGGCTACACATGGTGGCACTGTAGAGTGTTAAGGCACAGTAAGGGAAGGAAAGGCACTACGTGGGAGAGCAAATAAAGTGAAGAAATTAAGACTGGTGGCTTGGCACAATGGTGGGGCTATGGAGCCTAAGGGAAGGCGTCGGGACATCAAAGTGACAACACTAAGGTCACAGAAGCCAAATGAAATACACAAAGTGGCGGCGCTGTGGGAATGCACACACACCGCTGAATCATAAGTGACAATACCAGATTCGCTTAGAAAGTAAGATTTTTATTTTGTATTAAATTGTAAAATACAGTTTCTAATTGTTATTAAGAAGTATAAAAAGGTATTAGGACGTGCTAAACCCACAACATATTAACCATTAGCCACCATTATAGTATTTTAGCATAAGTTACTTTGATTTTGAGTATTTAAAATATTTGTGTGGAAAAAACATTGAACGCTGCACTTTTGCAATTCAAGTTTGGATTCATTAGTTTGATTGAAGATAATATATTTATATTAATCTTCGATTTTCAATTATTTAAATTATGAATTTTAGTATGCGTGTTTCAATGGTATGTGAGTAGTCTATTAATCTTACTAATCAGTGGATCATATGGTATGAATGCTTTGCTATGAACATGAGTAGAAAGTGAATATAAAAAGTGCAATGATTAGAATTTGTACCAATTCTGAAAGCAATACTTAGATGTCTTGATCACATGTTTATTGATATTAGCTTTTAGAAGTTATCATGGTCATTGAAGCTTTTAAGCCGGACATGAATGGCATAACCGTAAAATACACAACATCAAGAAATAGTTATTGATTAGGGAGGCACGGATAGTAAACTTAATTGGATATGAATCTAAGTATTTGGACCATTAAAGCAACGTGGAACTTACATAATTCACACTGATATATGTGTTGGGTTTCGGGGATCATGCGCAGCGGAAGTTTCAAAACCTTTTCGAACATCCCCGAACCAAGATCCAATTGATTCCATTAAATTAATGTGCCAATAAAAATCATACCTTAGCAAGAATAATTACATGTCTACCTTGTTTGGTGTTGATCGATTCCTGTAAGACGCTGCGAGAGACGAACGTCCTCTATCAGAAATCCACACATGAACGGACGATCACGATCCGGAGTGCTAGCCCCAAAAATCCTAGGACAAAAATTCTCACAAATATTCTCTAGGAAAAATCTCTCTTGGGAATTCTCTCTCGAGAAAAATCACTTCACGACTGTGACCCTAATGTTTTATTTATAGTACACTAGGTCGAGTTGTAAAAGAATTCCATCTCCTAGTCACACTCCAAATAGAGTCCTAGATAAAGTCCAACTCTAAAAAGGATAGAGTCATAGAGAATCTACAATTACTAATCCAATAAGAGTTTTAATTTATCTAAAACTCAAATAAAAATTAAAGTCATACTATAATTCAAATTAGAGTCTTATTCAAAATAGGATTTACTAAAAGACAAAATTTCTAGTCACACTAGAAATGTATGAGAATCTTGAATCCTAGTCAAACTAGGACATTTAATGAGAATCTTCAAAATGAATTTTATCAAATAAAATTTATTAACCCGGACAATATTAAATCACGCAAATCCGTTCTTTGTATGCGACCTAATAGGTTCATACAATGTTGGCAGTGAACCAAAACCATTTTGGTACACAAGTCATAAGCGGTCTCTAGCAAGGCATTATGACTACTCAAGTAGCATGAAGATCAATAAATCGATACAACCTATTAGACAATGTATATCAAATCCCTTTGTCACGCGATATCTTTTGATTGAACATAAGACATGGAATGTCACCCTTATAGTTCAATCTACTAGTCTCGATCTCCCAGGAGACTGAAACTGTCAAGTGACAATGATCCAATCAATTAACTAGACATGGCCATTTATCAGTCTAACATATCGAGGGGCCCAATAGATATCTCTGTCCAAAAGAGATGGAAAAATCCCATTTTGATCACACAACATCCACACATTAGTCGAACAATGCCCAATCACAATCTTTATAATCACCCGGTTAAAGACAACAGTTGATTGTATCAAATTTTTGTGCTCCTAATGTTGGAGTCTCTAGTGATCTCAAGTCAAAGGACTAAATGATATAACTCTAATGAGAATCACTTATGACATTGACCATGTAGTGTTCTTATAGCGAGTCGGTCCAGCACATGTTCCCAACAGATACCCATAATCTTCATCCATATCCGTATACGCATAATCATCACATGATTCTCAAAAAAGACTCATACTAGTCTTAATTTATTATTGTTCCCACAATAATAACTGACTAGGGACATTTAGAATAATACATTAATTATCCATGGATACTATTATAAAAGAAACATGCATCTACTTATAATAGTTAAACAACATTTACAGAATTGGCCTAGGGCACATACCCCAACAAGGTGGAGTAACTAAGTGGTTGAAAAGTATAGTATTTCATTACCTAGGTGAATTTTTGAACTAAGATATTCTTAATATAAGAGTTAAACTAAAGTTTACATTGCTTTGTTAGATAGAGTAGTTTAGTATAAAACCATTGAAAAAAGGAATTTCCTTAGCAATAGTTCAAAGTCAAATAAGTATTTGACTAGTGTAAAAACCATTCCATTAGGATGATAACCAAAGCCAATGTAAATTGATTACACTTTACTACAAGCGAGGCATTATACTTGCGCCACGTGTCAAGTTATTGGTGTCGTTGCTGGGGATATGTAGCTATTTAATATTACTTAGTTACTTTGAAAAGTTGCTAAGTTTTATATTAAGTACTTTACATTCAAGTTCATAAAAACAAAAATAAAAAATAAAGGCTTAAGTTTCAAGTTTGACATTTTGCATTTTATCTATTATGTTTTCTTTTCAAGGATAACTAGTGCATGCATAGCAAATGAGAGAAGGACCTAGTGCCTTACGACCCTGAGATTGAAAGAATGAACAAGGGAAAGAAAAAGAAAGGAATCAAGATGGCGGTGGAGAAAGCAAGAAACCAACAACAGGGCTGCGGGAATAACCAACCCGCACGTGATCTGGTAGTACAGGATAAAGTGCGAGGACAGAGATGCCTTCGTGACTACTTCAAGCCTGAAGTTCAAGAGACTTACAATGAAGTGATGAGGCTTCTAACCAACACCACCGAGTTCAAACTGAGACCATATCTGATAAATATGGTGCAAAATAGCTTGTTCAACGGGCCATCCAATGAAGACCCAATTGCACATATTGAGAATTTCATGAAGAAGTGCAACATCGTGCACATCACTGGAGTTACAAAGGAGGTGATCAGGATGCGACTTTTTCTATTCTCATTAAGTAGAAAAGCCAAATTTTATTTTGAAGGGGGAATGCAGGGAATGTGATCTCATAGGCAAAAATCAATGAAAGATTTTTAGACAAGTTTTTTCCATAATGAAGGTCGACGAAACAAAACTTGAGATTAAAAAGTTCAACCAAGAAGACACCGAGTCTCTAGGTGAGGCTTGGGAAAGATTCAAAGAGGTGTTGAGGAGATGTTCGGGACACAAATTCGCGAAATGGGCACAACTTCATATTTCTACTATGGGATGAACCACAACACGAGAACGTTAGTAGATGCCACAACAGGTTGCTCTCTTTTAACTAAGGATAAGGATGGAGCATTAGATCTCCTTGATCTTATGTCTCAAAATTCTACAGCCAGTACTCGTTCCACAGTAAGGAAACTAGCAGGGGTATACAAGATTGACTCGCAAGCTGCAATTAGGGCACAACTATCAAATCTGAGCAGTCAAATGGCAAAACTTCATATAGGACACCAAGGTCCACAAGTAGCATAATAACCAAATAATCACAAAGGCATGGTGGTTAACCAAATGGACTTACAACAGGGAATTAAGTATAAAGACATTAACTTCATGAACAACCAAGGCTACCTGAATAACTTCAAGCCGAGAGGAATGGATCCTCAATGGGTTTATCAAGGATATAACAACAATAACCCGAACTTCTCTTATGGAAATCCTGATAATGCACTGAAGTTACCTCAAGGCTTCGATCAATAAGTCCAACAGGGGAAGCTAGGGCAGTGATGCGTGAGTATAACGGCTAGCTTGTAGTAATAGTGCAATCAACTTACGTTTACTAGTTTACCTATTTAACTTTGAACTATTGCTAAGGAAATTACTTTTTAATTGGTTTTATACTAACTAAACTAATCTAACAAATCAATGTAAATATTACTTGAACTCTTATATTAATGATATCTTAGTTCATAACTTCACCTAGGCAATTTAATACTATGTTTTTCAACCACTTTTACATTTTAATATGTTGTGTGCAATGTCTAATTAGAATAGACAAATTTCCTTCAAATCTACGTTAACCCGCTGTCGCGACAGAAAAGATTCTAATGTGCAAACTAGAACTTTACCTATCGGTGTGAATAACTAACTAATTCTACTATTCGTGCCTCCCTAATCAATAACTATCACTCGATGTTGTATTTTTTACAGTTATACCATTCATGTACGAATAAAAGCTTCAATGGCCATGATAATTCCTAAAGCCTAAGTTCATTAAACACGTGATCGAGATGTCTAAAGCATTACACTCCGAATCAATACAAATGTTAACCATTGCATTTTTCATATTTACTTTTTACTCGTATTCAAAGCATATTATTCATACACAGGATCCATTGATCCCTAAAATAAATAGACTACTCACATTTCATTGAAACACACGTATCACAATTGATAATGGAAATCATTGCAAATCAGTTATGAATATAAATATTTCCTTGAATTTATCAACAAAACCAAAGTTCCAAATGTGAAGTCTTTAATGTTTTCTTCACGCAATACTTCTTAATACTCAAACTCAAACTAAAGCCTATGCTAAATTACTCTAATGGTGCTTAATAGTTGGTATGTTGTAAGTTTACCATGTCCTAATACTTATTTATACTCCCTAATAACAATTAGAAACCCTACTTTACAATTTAACTCGAATTAAAACTTCAAATTTCTATTTTCTACATGTTTGGCGCAGTCACTAATGCCCCGATGTCGTGCCTTATAGGCTAGTGCCCCGCCACTGCGCCGCCACCGCATGCATATATTTTGGCCCCCTGGTGCCTCAGCACAGTCACTAACTTGCGCGGCGGCATCCCCTTTACACCATAGCGACGCCACTGCGTCGGACCTCAAGACTTGGTTTTTTTCACTTTCTCATCTCTTCCACGTCATGTCTTTCCTTCCTACGTTATGCTTTATGCTCCCACAACGCCAACATGTGTAGCCACGAGGCCAACCATGTTTTCATGGGTTTTTGCTTAGTTTTTTCTCGTTTTTGCTCAATTCCTTCCTTTAGTCCTTAATTCCCTAAAAATGCAATAATAACATGAATTAGAGCTCATTTAAGGATATTTATACTAAATATACGAATAAACTAACCCTTTATGTGCGTATAATTAATCACTTATCAAATACTCCCAAACTTAAGATTTTGCGCGTCCCGAGCAAAGGTGTGTTTTATTAAGTCTCCTAATAACTAGTTCTCATTCAATTTACATTGTTCATGGAGTATCCTTTAATTTACTAAGTTTCAAGTTAATAACCTACTCAAGAGTTTTTCTTTGCAAAAACTTATAATTTTAAGACATGTAGCTTTAACAACACATATAACTTCACTTTTGAAACACTAAAGCAGATCACAACCAAAAACCATCACTACTCACAAGTTTGTTTCATCTTAACACTCAAGTAGCAAGTATGCAATCTCATGATTTCTTATTTAGTGAAGGAGTTAACAAATAAGCATAAATCACATTCATCTTTGATAAACTTTACTTACAAGGCAATATTAACAGCAAGCATGTAATCATTTTGGTTGACCCTGAGAAGATTATAGCTATTAACACTTTGCCTCTGCGTACTAATGTGAAAAAATTAAAGGGATTATTGGGCCTGGCTAGATACTATAGGAAATTGTGTCTCACTCTGCTTCATTGGCAGCCCCCCACACTTCCCTTATTCGAATGGATGTTTTTTTATGGACAGATGACGCCACTAAAGCTTTCATGGCTCTCAAGCATGCTTTAATGTCCATTCCTACATTTGCTTTGCTCAATTTCAATGAACCTTTCACCATTCACACTGATGTTTCAGGATTGGGGATTGGAGTCATGTTGTCTTAGAGGGACCATCTAATTGCGTATTTCAGCCGTATTACGTCTCCTCGCATGCAAGGAGCTTTATTCAGTGTTAAAAATTTTTAAGCAGTCACTAAGGAAGTATGTAAGTGGTGTCATTACTTGTTTGGTCATCTCTTTACTAGTGTTACTGACCACCAAAACTTGCGTGCCATCTAGCAACAAACTATTCATGCTCTTTAGAAACAAAGATAGGTCACTAAATTAGTAGGGTATGACTTTGAGGATGTGTACAAACCAAACATCATTGTTGATGCTTTGTAATGGTGTCTTGAAGGGACAATTCTTTATTTCAACTACTTTTCACTTAATGTGGCAGCAATCCTCCTGGCAATTCAAACTTACTACTCTTGTGATCCACATGGGGTCTCTCTTGTCTCTGCTATTACAACAAGCATATTGGCATATCCATAAAATCCCCTTCGTAATGACTTGGTTCTTTATGACTCAAAGATTCTTGTTTCAGAGGACTCAGTTCTTCAATCCCTACTCCTTCAAGAATTTCATTCATCACCCCTAGGTGGTCACGCTGGGATCCAGAAGACATTGGTTCTTCTCTCATCAGTGTTTTACTGGCCACTTATGAAGAAGTCTGTCATTTCTTTTCCTAAGCATTGTTTAACATGTCATGAAGTGAAGCCCTTCAATCGTGCTCCCCAATGACTCCTTCAACTCTTACCTATTTCAGGCAAGTAGGGATTGTATTTCCATGGACTTCATTACTCACTTACAAGGCTCAAATGGGAAATGCTCGATTCTAGTGGTGGTGGATCGACTATCAAAGATGGCTCATTTCTCAGCTTTGGGATCACATCTTACTGCCCATATTGTTGCTGTCATTTTTGTTTAGAACATTTGTAGACTCCATGGAATGCCAACTTCCATTGTCTCAGATTGTTATCCCATCTTTATTAGTGCATTTTGGAAGGAACTTTTTAGGTTGCGGGGTACCAAATTGTTGATGTCTAGCGCCTTTCATAGCCAAACAAAAGTGATGAATCGATGCCTAGAAAACTATCTTTGTTATTTTGTTTCAGAGGTTCCATCACACAGGACTCATTATCTTCCTTGGGCTGAATGGTTGTATAATACTTCTTAGCACTCTGCCATTAAGATGACCCCATTTGAGGTGGTGCTTGGTCGTTCTCCTATTTCTTTACTAGACTATGTTAAAGGGACTTCCTCCATTGCTTTTATAGATGATGTGTTGTCTGAAAAGGCTACCAGTTTGGACACCATCAAACTCAATCTTCGGCATGCTAAAAAATGTATAGTTTCTAAGGTGAATCTCCACCGCACCCCTATTTCCATTGAAGTCGATGATTATGTATATCTAAAACTCTAGCCATATCGCCAAACATTTATGGGTGCTCGTCGAGGTTACAAATTGAGCAAGAGGTTCTATAGGCTTTTTTCTATCCTGCAACGCATTGGATAGGTGACTTATAAGCTTGGATTACCCTCTGATGGCAAAATCCGCAATGTCTTCCACGTCCCACTCTTGAAGAAATGTTTGGGTAATCATATTCCTCCTCTGCACCTACTGCCCACCGCGTATCTGGGACCTATTGAGAGAGATCAATAACACATTCTCTCAACTTCTCTAACTAACTTCTGTAAGAGAGTGAGAGTTCATTTTTATATGCAACATAAGTTGTTACAATATTGTCACACGTGTACATTCTAGAATCATCATCTAGCGCAATATAACCTTGTCCTAACATCCTCATAGTAACACCTTCATAGTTACCATTTCCTCACAATTACACTTACAGTAACTATTATTACAGTGACAGTATATACATTGAAGTTATTAATAATTATGGCTTACATCCCCCTCAAACGAATGGGGAGTATATCGACACCAAATTTGTCTCTAAGATAGCAAAATTGAGAGAAAGATAAAGGTTTTGTAAAGCAATCAGCTATTTGATCATGAGAGGGAACATAATGAACAGATAGAAGTTTCTTAAGGACCTGATCACGGATGTAATGAACATCTATTTCAATTTGTTTTGTTCTGGCATGAAACACTGGATTTCTTGCTAATGCAGTAGCACTCATGTTGTCACACCAAACCACAGGTGGATGAGTAAGATGAAACCCTAATTTAGATAGCAAAAACCTTAACCAAGTGATCTCAGAAGCCACCTGAGCAAGGGCCCTGTACTCAAACTCTATACTGGATCTCGCTACCACAACCTGTTTGTTCAATTGCTAATATACTAAATTTCCACCAAAGTAAACAGCATACCCAGCAATAGATTTTCTATCTTCAATAGATGATGCCCAATTAGCATTAAAGTATCCAGTGAGAAGTAATTGATAACCAAGTTTGAAAATCAGACCATAGTGAATTGTCCCTTTGAGATACCTGAGTATTCTCTAAAGAGCTTGCCAATGAGAGGTAGCAGGAATTTGTTGATGTAGCTAGACTGAGTGGGAAATAATCCTGAGGAATCATAATGAACCTCAAATCCAAAAAACATGTTTAGTCCCCAATGTCTTTCAAGGCAAACACATTATGTAATTAATGAAAAACTAAATGAACTGAGAATTATTGCAGTAATTATAATTTCAACAACATAAACTAGCAAATAAAGAAGGGAACCATTAATGTGAAGAGTAAACAGTGATGTATATGAAACTACATTTGTAAATCCCTATTTAATCAACTTATGTTTCAATTCATCAAACCAAGCTCTCAGAGCTTGCCTCAGACCATATAAAGCTTTATAAAGATGACAAACCATACCAGAATTAGAATCATCAATGAACCCTTCTGGTTGATGAATGTAAACCTCCTCCTTCAAATGACCATTTAGAAAAAACATTATTAATATTTACTTGTCTGATTTGCCAACCAAAGGTGACACCAATAGAGAAGATGACTCTAATAATAGAAGCTTCAACCACTGGACTGTATGTTTTATCAAAGTCTACTCCAGGTACTTGCTTAAACCCTTTAGCAACCAGTCTGGCTTTATATCTATTGATAATCCCATCATAGTTTTTTTTTATTGTGAAAATCCATTTGTTACCCATAATATTTTGGTTTAGAGAAGCATGAACCAAGGATCAAGTACGATTCTTACTGAGTGTTTGATATTCTTTGTGCATAGATTCTTTCCAGTGAGGAAAAGCCAAGGCCTAACTCTCAGATTTAGGAATCTCATCAATAGATGTAGACACATGAAAACTTTTCTTTTAACAATTTTAGTTTTAGCCCTTATGACCATTTGATGAACATTTTGTACTGAGGGAGGTGAAGGAACAGTAGGTAAGGACTCATTAGGAGAATAAAATACCTCACTAGGCAAGGACTCATTAAGAGGTGTAGTTGTAGATGACGGAGGTGAAAGTATAACTTATGAGCAAGAAGTAGATGTAGAATGAGCTGGTGAAAATGTATTGAGAGGAATGAATGCACCAGAATATGGTAAAGAAATTGGTAAAGAAACCATAGGACCAATAGGTGGTGTTGATCGAGAATGACATTATTTAAAAGAAAAAATAGAAGTATAGGGATACTCTTTCTCATTAAACAATACATGTCTCGAAATGTACAATCTTCCGGCTGAATTCAAGCATTTTTATCCCTTGTGGATGGAACTGTAGCCTAAAAATAGGCATTTTTCATACCTGTACTGGTATTTGTGAGAATTGAATGGCCTGGTATTTATGAAACAAGCACATCCAAACACTTTCAACATCATATAATCAAGACAAACACTATATAACTTCTTCAATTGAGAGATACCTTGTAACACCATTGTAGGTAATCTGTTAATTAGAGATATTGCTACCTCACAAGCATCCCACCAAAAAGAAGTAGGTAAATGAGCTTGAGCAAGAAGAGTGAGACTTGTTTTTACAATGTATCTGTGTTTTCTTTCCGCTCTTCCATTATGTTCACGTATATAAGGACAATGATGTTGAAACAGTATACCATTGTTTTCCAAAAATTATTTGAAAACATGATATTCACCTCCCCAATCAGATCGTTCTTTATTTCAGTAGAGAATTGATTTTCAACTTGTGAATTGAACAACTTGAATATATTCAAAGCTTTAGATTTATACTTCATAGGATGAGTCCATGTAAATCTTGTACAATCATCTAAAAATGTGATATAGTAATTGAATCCACCAGTAGAAGAGACGGGAGAAGGCCACCATAGATTAGTATGTATTAACTCCAATACAGACCGACTACATGAATCAGATTGTCCAAAGGGAAGGGCATGATGTTTACCCAGTGGATAGATTGAACAAAATTCAACAAGATTACATTGTAGATGTAAATGTGACTTCATTATTTATTGAAGAGTTTATGTAGCTGGATGTCCTAACCTTAAATGTCAGATAAAAGATGAAGGTTTTGTCAAAACCATAAAAGCTTTATTATGCTGGTTTGTAAACATTGAAACTGCTAACATTGAAGATGATTCAAAGAATATGCAAAAACCTTCATGTAGTACTCTAGAGAGCAATATTTCATTAGTTGAAGAATCCTTCACCAAACAATGTATGTTAGTAAACTCCACACAACATTATTATCTTTATTAAGTTGTGAAATACTCATAAGATTTTTCTTAATATTTAAAACACACAAGGTATTGGGAAACTTAAGTCTATTATGTGTAGACTTAATGTTTGCATTACCAATAGACTTGATAGGTAAAGCGTGTCCATTACCAACTATAAGAGCATCATTACCTTGGTAAGAAGTACTCCCATTCAGTTGTGAAGCATCTGATGTAACATGTGAAGTAGCACCACTATCAACATACCAAGAACCATCAGATATGGATGGGGATGAACCAAGACCAAACGGACTTTGATTGCCAATAAAATTTGCACTGGGAGTACGACCACCAAAACCACCTTTCTGACTGGAATTAAATAAGCTTAACCCCTAAGCATTATTCTGATTATTCTAATTAGTTTCATTAAAAGAAGGTGTCACCATGTAATTTAAATCTACGCTGCAATATCAGTTTATAGCTGAATGACCCAATTTGTTACATATTTGACAAGTTTGTCTAGCATTGTCTAGCATTGTTGGTATATTTGAAGCCTCATATTCCTCTTGATCTACCTCTTCCTCTAGTAGCATTTCCATTGCCTTATCTACTACCAAATTGATTTTGAGAGTTGCTATTCCAGTTTCTATTCCCTTGTTTAACTTCAACAGCATTTGCTTATATAACTCCTTGAATACTCATTGAATTAATCCCAGAAATAAGTTGAAGATGTTCTAACTTCGCCTCAATACTCAACAGTGTGGACTGCATTTCTGTCCAAGTAAGGTCTATTTTGTGTTCCAATACAGAAGTAATAGGAAGATATTCACTATCAAGACCAGACAAGGTACAAGAGATCAACTCACCATCAGTGATCATATCTCCAGCAATAATTAGATTATTAGCATAATCTTTCAATTTTCTCAAGAAATCAATCATCTTCATTAAACCTTTTCTTGTGGTTCTAATAGCTGTCTTGTTGTATTGAATGTGTGCTCTATTTCTTGCTCCACACAAATCCTTAATTGATTTCCACAGTTCACAAGAAAAATTAGGTGTTCCATCAACATTTTTGCCAGAAACAAATCTTGCAATTGGTGGTTCAATAGTGCACATCAACCAAGCATATAACATTCGATCATGAGAATACCAATCTTGATAATCAGTATTCGGTTCTCTATTCTTGTCAAATTCATTAGATACAGGTATCTTACCAAACAAGATATTATCAAGTCTACAACCCTCAAGTGTTGGTACAACAATCGATTTCCAAAATAAGAAATTTGTTTCATCAAGTTTAACTGAAACAATGTGGTTCTATGAGTTACCAAATGGAGTGATGAACTGACTATTAAACACTTGATTTGCATATCTAACTTGATTCGAAGAAGGGACTTTAAGAATTCTTAGAAGAACTTCTCTGAGCCTCCATATATGATTCTCTATAAGCTGCCATAATCGTCCTTCAACAAGTTCAATCAATCACCTTCAATCGCTAGTATTAAAGCCTCAATCGATCACCTTCAATGGCGACTATGGGTTTCTCTTCAGCTCTGATACCATATTGAAAGAGATTAAGAACACATTCTCTGAACTTCTCTAACTAACTTCTATTAGAAAGTGAGAGTTTAGTTTTATATACAACATAAGTTGTTACAATATTTTCATGTGTACATTCTAGAATCTTCATCTAGCACAAAATAACCGTGTCCTAACACCCTCACAGTAACACCTTCACAGTTATTATTTCCTCACAATTACACTTACACTAACTATTATTATAGTGACAGTATATACACTAATGTTGTTAATAATTATGGCTTACAAGACCTCATCCACAACTTCATCTAGAGGACATCTTGGATAGTCGTCGCGTACTTCGTAATGGCTCCACTGTGATCCAAATCTTTGTTCAGTAGGAGGGACAACACTAAGATGATGCAACATGGGTAGATCAAGAAAGCTTTCAATTGGATCATCATACTTTCAACCTTGAGGTTAAGGTTAATTGTGATGAGGAGGGTATTTATGTAGGTCTAAGCCCACAAGTTGAAAAGGTTATTGGCTTAACCCTTGAAGCTCAAGTCCAGCCCAAAAGAAGGAAATCACAGCGTAAGAGCAGGAAACCTTCACATTTTGATGATTTCGTTTGAGTCATTAGAGGAACATTAGTATGGCACTAAATTAGTTAGGTGTCAAAGAATATTTGTTGAACACTACAATCATTTAATCATAAGAAAATTATGTAAACGTGTATGTGTCATTATAAATAGAGGAATAAGAAGAACAAATAGGGGTATAAAATTATCAACCCTCTTCCTTACTTTTTATTTTCTCTCCTAGTTCTTCTCATCTACTTCTCTATTCTCCTTTATTCTTCTCTTTCTCCTCTGATCATATCTTAATTCATTCTCTAGTGCGATCAATATTCCATTGTTCGGGATGGCAAAGTGCTGAGTTTAAGGGTATTTGATAAGTCAATAATTAGACATGTTTTGCAGTAAATTTTAGGAAAATTTAAGATGTAAAAAGACTATATTACACGAAGTTTTCTCTTGTTTTTGTTATTTCAGGTGATAAATGGAATATATGAGGAAATGGAGTAAAAAGGATATGTACTACCTAGAATACTATAAATATAACCATACGGCTACGAAATCAATGGCCCTTGAGTACTTAGATCAATATTTCATTGCCTTATGAGCCATTGTTTATTATTTTAGTTTATTGTTTTATTGTTCATTGCTTTTGGAGAAGATTTAAAGATTTAAAGTATTTATTTTAGAGGTATTTATCTATGTCTTTTATTTACTTTATTAGGATGTTATTTATGAATATGAGTGAGTAGTTTATTAATTTAAACAAAGTCTGAATATGAACTAGATCTGTTTTGCAATATAGTTATGATGAGATGATTATGTGCTTAATGTTTTAAACCATTTGTGTTCTTTGATTCATTGATTAAATAGATTATTATTTAAGGATATTAATCATGAACTTTGTATTGCATGCATAGTTGAGAATGTGTATTGTGATATTTAGATTCATTATCTAGTTTAAGGTAGTAACTAGGATTGTTTGAAAAGTGTTACCGTTTAGATGTCCTAGGTGAGTTTGAGATTTAAATATAATGTTGAAGTGCTTTTTCAAAGGTGTTAGATTTTGTAGTTCGAAGTTTTCACAAAGTGTAATGCGGTTTTATTGCGTGAAGTTAATGTCTTTGTGTATGCAAAGAGTTAGCTCAATAAAATTAGAACGTGGCTTTTTCATCTATATAAGGAGAACTAATGGTTGGCTAAAGGTTGTTTACTTATGATTAGAGTTTAATAATTTATGGTAGTTTATAAAGTATGCTCATAACTATATGATTGAAGTAACATGTTTAGATTTAAAGCGGATTGATGTTTTATTGTACATGATATTTGTTTAGATATTTATTTTATTATTGAATTGATTTGATTCGAATATTGTGAATTTGAATTGTGATAGTTAAGTTAGTTTAATTAGTTTGGTTAATTATTATAATATATATTAGATTGGATTAGTGATTTTTAATTCTCGTTTTAATTAAATTAATTAATTTAAAGTAAAAATGATTAAAAGACCTTTTTTCTTAGAGAAGTTCGACGAATCCCTGTGCAGACATCCCACTTATCACTAATACAAATAATAAGGATATACGGGAAACTTATTGTACACGCTCGACACGTGTCATAAATCAAACAAAATAAATTTGCAAAAACTCGAGAATTACACCTCCGATTCGTTGAAAACTCAATTTCAAACTCATTGCAAACATTTTTCTAAATACTCCATAAAGTCGAAAATATGCAATTTGTAAACAAATTTCCATTATGATACATATTCTTCTTAATCAATTAGAACCAATGAAATCTTTTATTCATCGTACAAAAATAGATTCCAACACTAATTTTTGAAATGAATATAAAATTTTGGCAAAAATCTAACAAACAGAAATTTCATCAAATAAAGAGATAGGGCTTATTGTGATTACCTTTTTTAGAGTGACTCTCTCAAGATTTGTGCCCTTAAACTCCTCTAGATTGGTATTCCAAGCTCCATGTCAATATCCCTTAAACCCTAGTTCGACTCTACTTTCCCAAATTCGAAAAATTTTTGGTACAATGGAACTAGGTTGATGTGGGAATCACTTAAATTTGCAAAGATTGAGCTTAGGAAGCGTCGAATCTAGGAAAGAAATCGATTGTGACGGGAAAGGGTGAAACAATTAGGGTGTTGGAGTGAATGTATATTTGTGGCGATTTGGGTTTTTGTTTTAAAAATTCAAAATCGTTTCCAACTATTATTGTGTTAAGTGGAATCACTGAGAAATCGCTAGGCAAATCGATGAGTTGTCAGGTGTAGTGGCCAACTTATCTGAGAAGCGATTCCTGTTGATGTAGCAAGTCGATGAGGATTCGCTAGACCCAAATTTTTCACTTAATTTCCTGGTTTATGTCACCGATTTAACCAGTGACTCCTAGTGTTATTTGGAATCGCTAGGGATTTGCTAGGCTTAGTTTTACTATTTTGCAATTTTATTTCATAATTAATTTATATACACTTCATAAAAATGTGTATAAAGGAAAAATTGACTGAGAAATTTAAAGTTTTGATTGGGATATGTACCTAACTAATAATTTCATTAATTAAATAAATAAATAAATGAGCATGTGAATAATACAAACTTGCATGAAGGCCATAAAATAAAAACAACTCGATCTGCTCCTCTTATTAAAGCTACTTCTGAGCTCGAGTCCCAGAGATAATTCCAAAATAGAGTCAAAAGGAAAAAGAATAAAAGCCAACTATATTAATGTTAGATTTCCTACGAAAAATCGAAATAACTAAAGATATGAGGAATATGGGTTGCCTCCCATAAAGTGCTATTGTTTATTGCAATTGGCTCGACTCATAGAGGAATCAATCTTTGTTGAGTGTGAGTGGGTCAATTTTCACTTCAAGTGGTTCCTCCTTGAGAATATCTTCCTTAGTGTCTGAAAAACGTCCCTCATCATTGCTCTCATCACTATCACTGAGTTGCCCTTCTTCAATATCATTGCAAAGTTATTTCCCATCTTAGAATGATATTTCGTCAGTACCTACCTTAAGTGTAACTATGTGATCCTGTATGTCGATGATAATTTCAGTAATCGATTAGAATGGTATTCCCAATAATATCTTATCATGTAGGGTAGATGTTGGCCTGACTAGGAAATTTGTAGTGAAAGTGAACCTTCCCACTTGTACGGGCACATTCTCTGATATACCTATTGGGACTGTGAAAGTGTCATTTGGCTTGTACACCTTAATACGAGGCTTGCAATGAATCTACAGATTTGTTAGAAAAAAATCGATGTGCAGGCATAAGATTCACATCGGCTCCGATATCAAGTTGAACTCCGTAAAAGGACATGTCGTTGATTTTTATGAAGGTGTGCCCTGGATCCGCTTCTAAGAGTTTTGAAGGATCGCCATTCTCACCATATTCCTTATAATCTGGGTCATCCTTGTCCCGTTTTAATAGGTATCTGGCAGGTTGTTGTTCCTATTGTGATTTATTATTCTTCTTTCTTTTTGGTGTACCATCCAAAGCTTGATTGTTTCATTAGAGTTTATGGTTACAATACGCTCCTCCACATTGCTCAATTCATTTGGTGAGTTGTCAACTAGGTCTAAGTTAATGATCTCCATATCCTGTAAGACAAAATTTTCATGGGAAGGTTTTAGTCTATGACCATTAACTTTAAAGATTCTCCTAGTTTCTCTACTTACTATCTCTATAACACCATGGGGAAATACGTGCGTAGTTACAAAAGGTCACGTCCATCATGAATGAAGCTTTCAAAGAAATACTTTAGGACATGAATAAAAGAGTAACATATTTTGTCCAACTTCAAAATTCTTAATATTTAATTTATTATCATGAAATGCTTTAGTTTTTATCTTTAAAAATAGAAGCATTTTCATACGCAGTATAACTCAATTCTTCTAACTCTTAGATAATAAGTTTATGTTGTTTTCCTACATTATCATAATTCATATTAGAAATTTTATTTGCCCAGTAAGCTTTATGTTCTAATTCTACTGGTAAATGACATTTTTTTTGAAAACTAGCCTAGAAGGTGTCATACTTATGGGTGTCTTAAATACAGTTCTATATGCCCATATTGCATCTTCTAAACAAAAACTCCAGTCTTTACATGTTAGACATACTGTCTTTTCTAAAATTGATTTAATTTCTCTATTTGAAGTTCCGGCTTGGCCGCTAGTTTGAGGGTGATATGCGGTTGATATTCTATGTGTAGCATTATATTTGTGAATTAGAGTAGCGACAATTCTATTGCAAAAGTGTGACCTCTATCGCTAATTAGTGCTCCAGGTGCTCCAAAAAAAGTAAAGATCCTTGATTTTATAAAATTAACTACTAGTTTAGAATCATTAGATTTAGTGGCTAAGCTTCTATCCACTTTGGATACATAGTCTACGGCTAATAAAATGTAAATATTTTCATTAAATGGTGGGAAAGGTCTCGTAAATTCTATTCCCCAAACTTCAAATACTTCGCAAAAAAGTTTAGGACATAAGGCATTTCATTCCTACGTCCTAAATTCCCAGCTCTTTGACAATTTGGACAAGCTTTCGTATAAATATAACAATAGTGGAACAAAGTAGGCCAAAATAATCCTGAGTCTAATATTTTATGAGTTGTACGACATGGACCAAAATGTTATCCACAAGCATAAGTATGGCAATAAGCCATAATGGATTGTATTTTTGTTTGTGGAATACATCTTCGAATAGTTTGGTCAGAGTATAATTCCCATAGGTAAAGGTCATCTCATAAATAATGTCTAGAATCTTGTTTTATCTTATTCTTTCACTACAAAAAATAGCCAATTTAGCAACGGAATTTTCCCTTATTAACGCCCTGATTTTTCGTTGCTAATCTATTTAGCAACGGATTAGCTCGCTAAAACCCTCGTCGCTAACTGT
Organism: Stephania cephalantha; assembly: GCA_039657325.1. NCBI lineage: Eukaryota > Viridiplantae > Streptophyta > Magnoliopsida > Ranunculales > Menispermaceae > Stephania > Stephania cephalantha. Next base: position 20,522,504 of record CM077567.1, on the reverse strand, counting down.
TTAGCAACTAAATCTTTAATCCGTCGCTAACTTAGCAACAAAAAATTTCGTTGCTAAACGTCGCAAATTTTTTTTTCCAGTTTGTTGTTTGATTGCGACAGACTATTTTCGTTGCTAATTCGTTGCTATTTAGCAACGGATCAGCAACAGAACTTTAAATTCTGAAAGCAATCTGTTACTAAACAGCAACGGATTAGCAATGAAATTTGATGTTCCGTTGCTAATCCGTTGCTAAATAGCAATGGAAAAATAAGTAATTTGATATTGTTTTAAAATATTCCGTTGCTAATCCGTTGCTATTTAGCAACGGATTAGCAACGAAACTTCAAATTTCGAAGGTAATTTGTTGCTAAACAGCAACGAATTAGCAACAGGGCATTATTTAAATTTTTTAAAAAATAAGTTATTAGTTTAATAGTTTTCATTGCTAATCCATTGGTACCTAGTAAAAAATAATATTAAATAATTAATTATCATTTTAAATTTTTTAAAAAAATAATACAAAATTTCAATAAATTGGCAAAAGTAGAGATTTCATAATAAATGACAATAATTTACAAAATTCATAATAATGTTCCTAAACAAATGACTACCAAGCTACATAATGATTAAGAACGATCTAAGTCGTCATCGTCCTGTGCAAAGAAGTCCAAAAAATGCTCGTCCCCTCCATATTTGTCGTGATCTGTCGTGCCTCATGGCGAGGCCATAGATGGCGGGGTCATAGAAGGCGGGGCATCAACAGGTGTCTGATGAGGTGAGGCTTGAGAAGTGCTAGCCCTGAGATCACCAAAATCTACTCCAGGGTTTTATTGCCTAAAAAACGTCAAGAGGTGGCTCATCGTCTCATCGGTCCTTCGTTGCCCCTCACGAAGATATGTAACCTCCTCGGTCAACCTCAATATCTCCCCAGCCTGTGACGAGCTAGTACCTCCTCTGTTGTGAGCTGGTCTCGCATATGATCCTAAGCCATAAATGCATCCTTTTCGATCCCTTGGAGAAATCTCGTAGAAAAGCTCATTTTCATCCACGGGCACGTCCGGAGATGCCTGCGTCATCTCCTGTAACCTCTTTTCATAGTCTTCCTGTATAAATAAAATCGAGAATTCAATTAAAAACTTCTACAACCACATCAATCTATATATAACAATTATCATAAGAAATTATTACTTACATTCAACTTACAAGACCTCTCATCGACGAAATTGACATTGTCATGACCTTTTGTGGAGGTGTAATTGAACAACACTTTATCACTCACAGGTTCTCCCGCCATTTCGTCCTAAAAAATTAAGTTAAAATAAATATTAGAAAACTTTTTACAATAATAAGAAGAGATATTTCTACGGTGGTAATTAAATAGTAATTGATACTTACCAACGTCTCCTTATGACTAGCAAATGACTTCGTATCACCGATATGTTTTGATACACCGGTTCCAGGTTTGTTTTTCTCACTCCTCCTGTTCTTAGACGCCTGCTTTGATTTGGTCATATACTCCAGCGTACTCCAATGGTTAAGATATCCTTCCCAAATCGGTCATATCATAAATTTGTTGTGCTTCGATTTTCGGCAACTCTTCCATGCGCGTCCAATCGAAACTCGACCCCGCCGCGTTTTGCAACATCTCATGGTAGGAGGTCATCGAAACTCCGATGTCTAGAGTCTCTTCTTCGTAAAAAGTTTCGTGCGATCTGTCGTTTAATATTGGTGGCACGAGCACATCATCTCTACGCTCTTCGTGCTCGTACCAATGGTAGTAGTCATGAACGAAACCGTGCTTACAAATGTGGTACTCAACAGTGTCCACATCCTGATAATTACGAAGATGACATTTGGTGTGGTCGCATGGACACTTTATCATTTTCTCGCTATATTAAGTGTAACAATGAGTTTTCGCAAATTCTATGAGCTCTTTAACTTTGACCACAAACTCATGGCGTACAAACCCGTTTTGGACACGATTGTACATCCATTCTCTATTTGGGTTAGCCATCTCTTACGAAAATCAAATTTGTTTTTAATTAAAGTCAAAGATAGTCGTACAAAATAGGTAGATTGTCATCATATCTACAAAGTCCCAAATGTTTATCATTTGTTGTCGATTGTTTTATAAGTCGAGTTTCAATAGTTGATGGAGTTTTCATCGCCCTAGTTCAACTTTGTCGAGTTTTTAGAGAAATCACATTTTTTAAACTTACTAAAAGCTATTTCGATTTACCTACACAAGATATTAAAAAACTTAATTGATTACTAATTAATTATCATTCCAGTGCATGTATTAACAATGATTGAATTGTCGACTAAATAACATAACATTTATAAATTTATTCATTCACCGTAGTACACATTAAATACATTTTTTTGTTCAAAGAAATATATGCATTTTTCATATATATATATATATATATATATAGCAAATTGAGCTAGGAGGATCGCCCTAAAAAATTTAATGCTTAAATTGTTGTTTGATATCATTTGTGGAGAAATTCAAACAAAAAAATTATAAAAGTCATACAATCATCCATGTTGTAATAATTTAAATTTTTATTGAGCAATAATCATTATGTAGCATTTTTATTTTAGAGAGCGAAGAAAAGGTTGCCCTCCGGCTAAAATATACAATTCAAAAAAAAAATTTCAAAAAATATAATTCAAAAAAGTATTTATAACATAATATAAATACCTCTAACCGCAAATTACTACAACTCCTCCTCAATGCGTGGTGGCGGCTGCGACACAATTCTAACAATAAAATTTCACAAACAATAATATTAACTAATCAATCATTAATGTTCACTAATCATCCCAATAATACAAATAAATAAATAACATATATAAATTAAAAAATAGTAAAATATATAATACAAAATAAATACAAAATGTAAGTAATATTAAAATCAAATGTTCAAAATATTACCCAAAGCATACACGCGACCGCGGCGGCGGCGAGGGCGTGGGAAGCTCGTCACAGCTGAGGAGAAGCTCGACATGGAACGGGAGCGGGGGGAAATGTGCGCCCGGGGGGAAGCGGGCCTTCCAATGGGGGCCGCAGGTGGCGGGGTGTGGGAAGTAGGTGACGCGCCGGGGGGCCACGGGGAAGCAAGTGAGCCCCGGGGGGAAGCAGGTGACGCCCGGGGGAAGCAGGTGACGTCCCGGGGAGGAGGGGGCGAGGCGGGGAAGCAAGTGAGGCGGGGAAGCGAGTGACCCCGAGGGTAGAACAGGTGATGCCGGGGCAGAACGACTGAGCCCCGGGGGGTGGGGAAGCAAGTGAGGCGGGGGGAGCAGGTGGCAGCAGGTGGGGGCAGGGGGCGACTCACCCGGGATCCCGGGGAGGAGGGCACGGGCAGGCCGGCGGGTGGGGACGCGCAGCAGTTAAAGGCGGCGGGCCGAGCAGGCGGCGACGGGCGCGCGGGGGTGAGAGGTCCCGAAAGGGGGGCGGGGAGCACGGGGCGGTGGAAAATGTCACGGGAGGGTGGACGGGAGAGGCACGTGGCAGCGGCGAGCGGCGCCAGGTCACGGCGACGGCGGCGGCGGGTGAGGCAGTGCTACACAGGGAGGAGGAGGGGGAGGGTTTGGGGGAGAGGGAAGGGGAAAAAAGAATGAAGAATAGGATAAATTTTTGGGAATTTTATTTTCAATTGAGCTGGTAAAATTAGATACGGAAATAATTCCGTTGCTAAAATTAGCAACGGATTAGCAACGAGATAATCAAATTCATTGCTAATCGGTTGCTAATTTAGCCCCTAATAAATATTACAAAATTAAGTTTAGTAGAGGATAATATACATTTATTCACGATCCCTATTCATGCTTAATATATACAACTATAATGACTCATTCGCTTCATGGTCTCAGGGTGGATTAACCTCACTGGATTGGCTAAGCCAGTGTTCGGTTCGCAGATTAAATAAGCCACGGGATTAAGTAATACTCAGTAGAGGTGACTAAAGTAAACCACCAATTTTGGTGGGACTAACTAGTCTCAATGCTTGGCCATTACAGATGACCAAATTGCCCCTCCTCTTTATACACTTTTCTCAACCTTTAGAACGAGTTTCGTTCTTCACAGTTTTTTTTTTTTTTTCTTTTTTAATTTCTCGATAACGGGGTTGAGCTCATGGCCGAATACACATAAGAGATGACATCCCTTTGTGTCATCTTCTTCATCAAATCCGAACCTGTTGTGTGTTGTTTTGTTTTTGTTTTTTTTTTTTTTAAACAATCGATCCCTCACCTCCTCCTTTCTCCCTCAATCAACACAACCAACAACAGCAATGAAACCTTCAATCATACTCTCAACGTCTCTTTTGATTACACACATACACAGTTCACCAAAATCGAAACTAAAATTCAATTTATTTTCCATTACTTACAACAACAATTTACAGTGACGGGTAGAAATATATTAGAACCAGAGACGAGAGAGATTGAGAGACAGTGAGGAAGGAAATCGTGAAGAGGGTGAACAGGGGGAAAGAAACAATGAAGGCATGAACGAGGGAGATGATGAACAGGGGGAAGGAAATCGACTTTGATGATTTTGTTGGAGATGTAAGTTAAATAGAGGGGTAATTTGGTAAATGTACCTTTTAGAACGACATTTATTCTCAAGCTTAAAACTCCCAATCGAACAAGTCTCATAAAATGGACTAATACATAAACCCATGTGTTAGTCCCATTACAAACTAATCCCATGGCCTTGGGTCTTGTTAAAATTTGAACCGAACATGCCATAAATATTTAGTCTTTAATTAATTTTCCACATGTGTGTGTATATATATAACTATAAATATTTAGATAATAAAAATTGCAAAAATTAAAATTATGCACAATCATGAAAGTATAGAGAGTAAGTGAAGAATGTCAAACCTAACTAGTACAAATTTAACAAAAATTAGATCTACTAAATTTAAAGATATCTTTATAAATACTATTGTGTGTGGGTGTGTTGAGATCTCACGCAATTAATTGTATGACTCAAAAACAAATGTTTTCAAGCGTTAGTTTTGTTGAATAGTGTTTCGAAATTAAATTGGCCCAAAATCAGTACAGTGCTATATATCTATAACTATATTATTTAAAGCACGAATAACAACTGTGATGAAATGTCAATTTTTCCCTTGAACATGATTTATTTTCTAATATTTTGTAATGGCTAAAGCTTGTTTGATTTTTTTAGTTGGAAGTCGTTTGGGAGTAAGTTATATGATTTATTTTCTAATATTTTCAATTTTTTATCTTTTTTAGTTTAGTACAATTATTTAATTATGCGATTTTGTTATTGTTTTTAGTTTAGTATGGTTAATGGTGTTACACTATATCAAAAAACAAATCGTGTTACACGACACTTATTAAGAAGTATTGTACTTGCACTTAAACTAGAATTAGAATTTTGATACAAATCTTTGTATTATATAACTCATTCAACACATTAAATGTATATAGTTGTTTTGTTTTTCTTTTTATTATTACAACAATTAAAACACAAAACCAATTATAATATATTGATTCTAAATAGAATTAGAAGTTTTTCTCTTCTTTAAGTCATCTCTTTTGCGCCTAACTTCTTTACCACATGTCTCACTCTCTGCCGCGATTCATTATGCTCTCTCACAATGCTCTATCGATCATTAATGTTGCCCATGTTATTTTATCAGTGTTTACAATGGATTGATTGAATCCAATATCAAATTTTTCATAGATGGGTTTAGGTTCTCAATTACAAGAAGCCGATGTTGATATCAGCTCTATGGAGGGCTTTTTTCTCTATGTAAAGTTATTGGTTGAATTGGATCATTGTAGAGATATTTTGAGTGGTTGAGAATTAATTTTGTTTGATTACATGATAATTATTTTAAATTTAATTCACATGTGCGTGCGTATCACGTTATAAAACTAGTATATATATAGACATTATAACTTTTCATTATGCAAACTTATTCCGTCACTAATCCGTTGGTAAGTCAAATTAGCAAAGGATTAGCAACGAAATAATTTATTCCGTTGCTATTCCGTTGGTACTTATGTTGCCACGTATGTGCCCCATCCCAAAGCTAATCCGTCGCTACTCATTAGCGATGGAATAGCGACGAAATATTAGGCGGGAAATGTGAGCGCCAACGTTACCAACGGAATAGCGACGGAATAATTTGGAAGGAAATTTGAGCACCAACTCCACCAACGGAATAACAACGGAATGGTTTGGGGAAAAATTTTAGCGTGAAGTTTAGCAACATAATAGCGACGAAATTGTTTTTTTTTTGCTACAATTCTGTTGCTATTTCGTCGCTAATCCATTAAAAAATATTATATTTTCTCTCCATTGCTAATCCGTCTTTTTTTCGTTGCTAAATTGCAATGGAATTGATTCCATTGCTAAGTTTTGTTGGTAAATTTTCTATTTTTGTACTGTTTTGGGCTCTTGTTAGATGAGGTGATAGCTAATTCGTAGTGAGGTAGTTGACTATATCAGCGTACCATGGGCTAGTGATAGCTATTTTGTATAAGTATTCATCTAGAAATTCATTTTTTAACGATATTGGGGGTTGTTCATTTTCTAGTCTACTTAGATTGTATGCTATTAAGTTTTCGGCACCTTTCTTATCTTTTATAGCAAGATTGAATTCTTGTAACAATATTATCCATCTTGTTAGTCTTGGTTTAGCACCTTTATTGGCCATTAAATATCTTAATGTAGCATGATCTGAGTAAATTATTACTTTTGTTCCTTGTAAATATGTTCTAAACTTTTCTAATAGAAACACGACTACTGGGAGTTCTTTTTCCGTAGTGGTATAGTTTAGTTGGGCGGGGTCCAAAGTTCTTTATGCATAATATATGACATTAGAATCATTTCCTATCTTTTGACCTAAAATAGCTCGTACTGTATAGTTACTTGCATCACAAATTATTTGGAAAGGTTGTGACCAATATGGTGACTTTATCACAGGTGCACTAATCAAGGCATCTTTTAATTTATTAAAAACTATCTTTCATTTAGTTGTAAACTCAAAGGTAACATATTTTTGTAAGAGCTCGCATAAAGTTTGTGTTATTTTGGAAAAATCTTCACAAAACATCTGTAGAATCCTGCTTGGCCAAGGAAAGATCTTACCTCCCTCATAGTAATGGGGTAAAGTAATGTCTTTATAACTTGAATTTTAGCGGGATCTACTTCTATTCCTTTTGCTGACACTATGTGTCCTAATATAAGTCCTTGATTTACAATAAAATGAGATTTTTCATAATTCAATACTAGATATTTTCTATGAATCTTCTAAGTAGTTTAGTTAAATGAAGTAAACATTTATCAAAAGAATTACTGTATACGGCATAGTCGTCCATGAAAACTTCAATAAAATGTTCTACGTAGTCTGACAAGACACTAACCATATACCTTTTGAATGTAGCGGGTGCGTTACATAAATCAAAAATCGTACGTCTATAAGCAAATTTACCAAAAGGGCAACTAAATGTAGTTTTTTCTCGATGTTCTGGAGCTACTGGAATCTGATGAAATCTTTAGTATCCATCTAAACAACAGTAATGGGTTCTTCCAGCTAGTCTTTCTAACATTTGATCTATAAACGAAAGTGGATAGTGACCTTTTTGTTTAGCTTCCAGTAATCTATGCACACTCTCCAATCGTTTTGGATCCTAGTTGGTACTGATTCTCCTTATTCATTCGTTATAACTGTAATCCATGTCTTTTTAAGGACTACTTGTACCGGACTTACCCAATTACTATATGCTATTAGAAATATTATTCTTCCGCCTAGTAGTTTAAATATTTCTTTCTTCGCGACTTCCATCTTTGGTGGATTTAATCTACGTTGAGCTTGTCTAGAGGGTTTTGTATATATTTCTATATTAATTCGATGCATGCATGTGGCTGAACTTATTTCATTAATATCAGCTATTGTCCATCCTATTGCTTTCTTAAATTTTTTGAGAACATTTATTGGTTTCTCTTCTTTTAGATTCAATAATTTATTAGATATTATAATTGGTAACACATTTTTACTTTCTAAATATGTGTATTTTAAATGATCCGTCAGAACTTTTAAATTTAACTCTAATGCTTTTAGTATAGAGGGTAAAAGTTTTGAATGAGTTATAGGTAGATCCATATAGTAAAAGAGTTCAGGGAGTTCATTATAAGAATATAAGGCATTGATTTTCTCATTTGTCTTTTCACTTATATCATCGTCATCATTTAAATCATCTATCACTTTTTCAAGCTTGATCGAATTATTGTTTCTAAAATTTTTATCTATTAAAGGATCTAACATATCTACAGCGCATAATGATGAAACATCTAAATGATACTTCATGGCATCGTAGATGTTAAATTTTATCGTTTCATTATCTGCTTCCATTGTTATAGTTCCATTAGAAACATCTATCTCGACTTTTGCCCTTTTTAAAAACAAGCTTTCTAGGATAAGAGAGGTTTTGTTAGAGAAATGGTCTTCTTTCATACCTATGACATAAAAATTGGCAGGGAAAACTAAATTATTAACCCTAACAAGTATATTCTCAAATAGTGTTATAGGTAGAACGGTAGATTTATCCGCTAATTGTACTACTATAATAGTTTCTTCTAAGGGTACGTTTGTCATTTGCAAATATATTGACAAAGGCATAACTTATATTGAGGCGCCTAGATCACATAATGCTTTAGATATCCCTATATTTTCGATTATGCATGGAACGAAAAACATTCCACGATCAGAACACTTAGGAGGTAATTTCTTTTGGATCAGTGCCTGGCTTGATTTTCATTAGGTTTGATTTTCTTAGTGCATAAGTCTTTTATAAATTTGTGATATTTAGGTACGTTTTGTATGACTTTGAATAGGTATATTTACTACCACTTTCCTTAAAGTGTCTGAGATTTCTTTTTCTTTTTTGTAATTTCTTAGCGTTCTTATTGTTTTTTAAACGATGGGAAAATGATGGTCTTACTATACTCGGTTTATTCTTTTCGAAATCATAATTTATTTGTTTGGGAATTTCATTATCTTTAACCTCAATTTCTTTTTCTAATTCATCCTTTAAGTCTTTTTAGGGAACTAGTTGTTCTGGCATCTTTGATTCTTCCATTTTTTTACCGCTTCTCAAAGTTATGCCTTTTGCATATGAACTAGGGTAAGGTTGAAATTGTAATTAGCCTCGGTTAACTCATAAACTCATTTGCATGGCCCTTTGACTTAACTGATTTTTTTAGTTCAACTATATAATCTTGTAAGGCTTGAATTATTTGATCTTTCTCTTTATTTGAATTCTCGAATGCTATTGTTCTATTGGTTGATGCGAGTGTTCTACATTGTTGATAATTCTGATTGTCTACACAATTACATATGTTTGGTCGTAGATAATTTGCATTGTTTATAAAAATGTAAGTGGTCTATTAGGTTTATTGTAATGATTCATCATATCGTTAGCCTCTTTAATTTGATTTTGTTATACCAATGGACACTGATAATATTGATGATTAGTCTCATTGCAAAAAGTGCAAATTTTTCTTTGAATTGATCTATCTTTTAATAATAATTCAATCATACTTTCTAGTTCATCAAATTTATCATCTGATGGCTTGATTATGTTTCTAATAATTTCAAAAGAACAGTTTTTCATAAATTTGTTTTTCTCACATTATTGCTTTGATTGTTTAGCCATTTTATTAATAGTGTCCTTTGCTAATGTTGGTGTTATGTCGAATAAAGATCATCCACATATCATGTCTTGGAATCTTTGTTCTAAGTTTTTTAGTCATTCGTAAAACTATTCTAATAAATCATTCTCTGTAAATATTTGTTGTGGACATAATGATATCAGTCTTAGGTATCTATCCCAAAACTCACTATAAGTCTCTTTAGTTTCCATCCTAGCATTACTAGTTTGTTTTCTATCTGAACTAACTTCACTTGCTAGAACGTATTGATCTAAAAAGGTTTCTAACATTTCAGACTATGTGGTTATGGAATTATGATGGAGATAGAATAGCCAATCTTTAACTTTACCTCTTAAATAAAAAATAAAGCCTTTTAGCTAGACATATGCTAACTTTATGTTTTTGTGTTTCATCACACTTACTATTAGTATGTATTTCCTAATAAATTGTTGAGGATCGTCATCACCTTCACCTTGAAAGTCGTGTAAAGAATTGATGAATCCAGGTTTTAACTAAAAATCAAGAAAATCCATAGGAAAAGTAATAGACATAGATTCGTAAGCTATGATATTTTTATTGGATTGCCTAAAAGTAAGTTCTTGCTCGGTGTCTGCCATATTATAGGACATGCAACGAGAATGAATCTTAAGAAATTAATTTAAAATCCTCGGCAACGGCGCCAAAAATTGACATGTATTGAGCATGTACAATGAATTTCCCACCTTTATTAGGAAATTAGAACTTTGGAGGAATACCATAGAATCTAAAGGCCTTAAGTTGAGTAAGACAAAGACCGAATACATGCACTGTAAATTTAGAAATAATAGACAATGAGATAATGGAGTGGTAAAATTAGGGAAACTAGAAGTTCCTAAGGTGAACCACTTTAGATACCTAAGGTTAATCAAATGAAATGACGGTAATATTGAGAATGATGTCACACATAGAATTTGTGCTGGATGGAAGAAATGGCAGAGTGCAACAGGGGAATTTGTGTTCAAAATGTTCCTACTAAGTTAAAAGAAAATTTTATAGGACCGCAATTAGGCCAGCTATGCTCTATGAAAGTAAATGTTGGGCGGTAAAGCAACAACAACTACATAAAATGAATGTAGCGGAAATGATGATGCTTAGGTGGATGTGTGGTAAAACTTGTAAAGATAGAATAAGAAAAGTAGAAATTCAAAGTCAAGTAGGAGTAGCACCAATTGATACAAAGATTAGGGAAGGGCGGTTGCGGTTGTTTGGTCACCTGCGAAGACGGCCTATAAATGCCTTCACTAGAAAACTTGATTCAATAGAAACTGTAGAAATTCGACGAGGTAGGGGTAGACCAAAGTTCACAAGGGATGCGTTAATTAGGAGGAATTTGAATGGTCTAGAAAGCTTACCATCAATTGCAATTAATCGAGAACAATGGAAATGTTTGATCTATGTAGCCGACCCCAATTAATTTGGGACTGAGGCTATGTTGTTGTTGTTGTTGTTGTTGTTGTTGTTGTTGTTGTTGTTGTATTATAATATAAATTTGTAGTAGTGATAAGTTGGATCATCTCCATAGGGATTTTGCAAATTCCTTAAGAAGAGGGGTTTTATTATTTTTAGTTTAATTTAACATAATTAAAACCAAAATTTAAATTACTAAGTCTAAAAATAGATATCAACTAAACTAACTAAACTATCTTAATTAACACAAATCGAAGTCACTAAATTCAAAGCAATTTAGTTTAATAAAAAACAATACAAAATAAACATCTAAACAAACATCATAAATAATGAAACAACAATCCGTTTTGCATCTAAACATATTACTTAAACCATAGTCACAATCATAATTTAATCTCGTTTATAAAGTATCATAGATCATTAAACTCTAATCATAAGTAAGTTTATAATCCTTAACATGCCATCAGTTCTCCTTATACCACTGAAAAAGTCATATTTTAATTTTATTGAATTAATCCTTTGAAAACTCAAAGAAACTAACTTTAGGCAATAAAATCGCATTACACATTTTGAGAACTTTGAACCGTTAAATCCAATACCTTGGAAAAACCACTTTAATATTAAATTTAGATGTCAATACACCTAAGAAATCTAAATGGTAATAGAATTTTTAAACAATCCTAGATACTACTTTAAACTAGATATAGAATCAAAAATACTAAAAAACACATTGGCCACTATGCATGCAATACCTAGATTCATAATTGCAATATGCGAATAACAATCTATTAAATTAATGAATTAAAGAATACGATTAGTTTAAAGCATTAAGCACAAAATCGTTTAATCATGACCACATTGCAAAACGGATCAAGTTCATGTTTGAAGTTTGTTTAGATTAATAAGCTACTCACTTATAATCATAAATAACATCATATAAAAATAAATAAAAGACATAATTAAAAATACCTTATTGAAAGCTTGAATTTTCCAATCTTCTCCAAAAGTAATCAAAACAATAAAAAATGACCTCCAAACTATAGTGAAAAGTGTTAAAACTATCAAAGGCTCTTAGTTTCGTAGTCTAGGGTTCATATATATAATATTTTAGGTAATACATATCCCTAACCAATTCAAAATCCTCATCGTAATCTAAAATCCAAGAAATCGACTCCAGCGATTCCTGTTATAACGTGAATCTTTAGGAAAATCCTTGGAAAACTACTTCTGTACTCCACCGATTTGGGTAGCGATTCACTATGTAATTCCCAAATTGCTCAGGAATCGCCAGGAGTAAAATCTGGTTCTTCCTTGATTCATTGATGATTCTTTGCTTACTACTTCCACTCTATCAAATCCTTCACTTTCTTCCTTTTGTACTCCATTTCTTCATATATTTTAATTATTACCTAAAATAACAAAAATAAGAGAAAATCTTATTTAATAAAGCTTTTCATATTCAAAAATACCCTTAAATACACTATAAAACACTGTCTAATTATTGACTTATCAAGTATTCTTCGAGAAAGTAGCCAAAATATCTTAACTTAAAGTATCCAGCTTTGCTTATGTGTTCTTGTTTCCACTTGGCGAATTTGTGAAAAACTAGATGAAACCATTTAATTTAGAGTTAGGTATTAGTGAAGCTAAAATGAATCTTGTTAATGAAATTTGAATGTCTTATATACCATTGCTCGGGGCGAGCAATTGTCTAAGTTTGGGGGTATTTGATAAGTCGCCAATTGTACTATATTTTAGTGTGATATTACTATGAATTCCAAGACTTTATCTCCATTTATACTTTAAAACCTTTGTTTTTGTATTTTTCAGGGTAAATACATGCTATTGGATAAAAAAGAGTGATTTCCCACAAAAAATCTAGTCAAAAAGCTAGAGAAAGGCTTAACGCCTTCCCAACATCTTCAAATGTACTGAAATCGCCATGGAATCGATGGACGAAACTTGACCGGATCAGGGGAAACTTACTGAAGACGTTGTGTATGAAGCCTTGTAAAGACCCGGGAGAAAAATATAGCTTAAATTTCAATAGGAAGTTGACCTCAGTCGCAAATATAATGACTTGATTGGAGTAAAATTATAACCAACTTACATTGACTACAGATATCGTCCTCAGTGAAAGGTGTATGCACTCACTATGTACTTGACTACAATGAATCTATTGCTAAAGAAATCTTTTTCAGTTGTTATATAACTAACTAAACTAATCTATACTAACAAAATTAATGCAATTTACTTAAGCTCTTATATTAAAACTATATTAGTTCACAACTTCACATAGCTAATGAAATACTATGTTTTTCAACCACTATCATCTTTATATGTTGTGTGCAATGCTTAATTAGAATAGACAAATTTCCTTCAAATCCACTTTAACCCACTGTCGTGATAGAAAAGATTCTAATGTGCAAACTAAAACTCCACTATCAGTGTAAATAACATAAGCTCCACATTTCTTTAATGTTCTAAATCTTTATATTCAAACCAATTATGTTTATTATCCTTGCCTCCTTAATCAACAACTATCGCTCGATGTTGTGTATTTTACAGTTGTATCATCCATGTCTGGCTTAAAAGCTTCAATGACCATGATAATTTTTAAAACCTAATATCAATAAACATATGATCAAGTTGTATATAGCATTACGCTCAGAATCAATACAAATTTTAACCATTTCTCATTTTATATTTAACTTCTACTCATGTTCATATAATAGCATTCATACCATAAGATCCATTGATCCCTAAGATTAATAGACTACTCACACTTTATTGAAACAAACATGCACATAGTGGTATTCATTGAGATTAGAGATATATTGAATTACTTCAAATAAATAAATATTAACAATACCCGAATCACCACACGTGACTATATGAGTCTTCAATGTCTTCTGTCCATGAATCGTTCTAATACTCAAGAATAAGTAAAACCTATGCTAAAATGCTTTAATGGTTGATATGTTATGTATTTACCACATCTTAATATCTATTTATACTTCTTAAATACAATTAGAAACCATACTTTACAATTTAACTCGAAATAGAACTCTTTCTAATTTATTCCATTCCGTCGCTATCATTTAATCCCCGGTGTTATGTGTTTTTTGCCACAACGCTGCCACTGTGTCCCCTTTGTTGTTTGATTTTCCTTGCCTCAGCGACCTCGGCGCCGTCCCTTATACTCCACAGTGCCACCATAGCACTGAGCCTACTGCCTTGATTTCTTCACTTTTCCTTATCTCCTACGTCATCTCTAGGTTCTCCACGCTGTCCCATATGCTCTCACAATGCTACACCCTCATGCCACGGCGCTAACCACACTTTGGTGAGTTTTAGCTCCGTTTCTTCTCCTTTTTGCTCGTTTCCTTTCTTTATGCATTATTTACCTCAAAATGCATAAACAACATTAATTAGAACTTATTTAGGGATATTAATACTAAATACACTACTAAACTAAACCTTTATATTATTTTAAATAATCACTTATCAAATATCCTCGAACTTAAGATTTTGCATGTCCCGAGCAAAAATGTATTTTACCAAGTCTCCTAATACCTAATTCTTGTTCATTTTACATTGTTCATGGAGTATCATTTAATTCACTAAGTTTCAAATTAATAATCCACTCAAGAGTTTTTCTTTGCAAAAACTTATATTTTTCAAAAATATGTAAGCTTTAACAACACGTACAACTCATTTTTGAAAGACCAAAGTATATCATAACTAAAACCATCACTATTCACAAGTTTGTTTTACCTCGACACTCAAGTACCAAGTGTGTAATCTCATGATTTCACATTAAGCTCAGGATTTCACAAATAAGCATAAATCAAATTAATATTTAATAGACTTTAGAACTTCAAGAGTCTATAGGACTTAATCTAGTAGGAAAGAAACGTAACTCAATCAAGCTACTCGCACTCGAGCTAAATCTTTTATTTGAAGAGTTTTAATTTAACTTCCACCTTCTTTTCTTTATTTTTCACTCATTTCTTTTCTTCGTCTCTTTTTTATTGTTTTATTTCATGCTCCCTGCTCCTTTTCCTATGAACTCCGTTTTCCTCACTTTTCCAACCATCAAGTTCTCTACTCCATCTTTTGTAGAACTTGTTGGACTCTCTCATTTATTTATTTTTCTATTCTAAAACCCTTGTTAGAACTTATCACTTTCATTTAATTAAGCAAGTTAACTCCAAATTTTCATTTAAAATGCTTATTTCTTCCACTTTTGCACTAAGTCTTTATTTGCTTTTTATTATCAAGTAAGATTCACACTTATTATAGAATCCTTAGAGATCTAATTTTTTCCTCAAAATGTGTTCTAGTAATTTTTTGCTTTTGTTTCAAGTTCATGGTCTTACCTAACTCGAGGTTTCTAATCATGAAATCATACCGTTGTTGCTACATTTCATTATTTTCTTCGAAAATTTTGAAATAACCTCTTGAGTTTCATATCAGCAAGACACTTGTATTCTACTCGCCCTCCATTAAAGGCATGAACATGCAAATGAACTACATATTCATTACATATTACTATATATAACCTATTCTATATTACTAAACATTCAAAATAGAAAGTAAATGAAATAAATAATACACTACCATGTTTTCCTCTTTAACCGCTTCAAAAATAAAATTTAAACGATCATACCAGCAATGTTTATCCATATTTCAACCTTTCTTACCACTTCCCAAAACTTAAACTAAACCTTGTCCCTAAACAATCAACTAGTTAACAAAATATCCCAAATTTAAAGATAAAATTATATCAATGTATATCTCAACTCCCTAGTCTAAAAAAATCTTAAGACACTAACAACATGACTGCGCGTCATCATCATCATCAGCATCATCAGCTCATGTGTAGGATGGTGTCATGTACGCTCCACCTTCTTGCTCTGCACTACATCCGGATCAAGAACATAAGTTTGTGCTGCTGATAAACTAAAAGACCTATTAGTAGGTCTCATATGTCTGCTCCTCTCATACCTAGATATGTCCTTATAATGATCAGCAAACAACATGAAGTTCTGCTGCCTATTCAGTTGGTTTTGCTCTCTCCTTTACATATCCTACTCATATCGTAACAAGGCTGCATGATATTGCGCCCTATCTTCTCTATATTTTCTCCTCATCTCAGCAATCCATAGCCTCTACTACAGTGGAGTCTAGTCCTCTAGTGGGGGTACTGGTGGCTTTAGTGGAGGAAGTGGCAAAAAAATCACAGGACCATCCAAGTCCTGCTCTCAAATCAGTGGGTCTATGAAATCATAGCCCTCAGCCAATCCATGTTGTTACTCTTCCTCTTCTCCATAACTTTCGTCTTCTAATTCCTAGGCTAATTTTGTTGTTGCTGCCTGATCCACTTGTTGTTTAGCCAATAACTTGGCCTCATGTCTAGCTCCCTCGACTCTTTCTCTCTCCTCCTCAGTGTCTTGATAACCAGGCAGTGATTTAAGTGTAAGCATGAACGCCTCATCCATGATTGCTTGGGCCTCAATATCAAAATCTTCATCATTTCTCAATCGCACTCTGGCCTTCAAGCATAACTGAGTGATCAATATAGGAAACAATTTCTTATCTCGCTTAAACATGATAGACTCCTTCAGATTGGTGTAAATGATCTCACCGACCTCGATCTCTCTATTTTTTATGATCTCATACAAACAAGCCACCTTTAGCTTGTTGATCTTGCCTTGTTAAGTGGTGGAGTATAGTGATGCAATAAGGAAATGTTTCCATATTCGGTAGACCATCTTAACACTTCCATTCTTGATGTGCTTCGGCACATTCTCAACTCCTATTCCCAGCCGGGTTGTCCTTGGACAACTAATGCTCTCTCTATGGCTCTAAACGAGTATAGGTTATAAGGTTTCTCATAAAGATCATCCAAAAAACTTGTTTCAGCTCCAATCCATAGATTATATTAATTTCATGCATATTAAAAAGTATAAACACCCTTCTCACTTCCACTGGCTCCTCCTTTCTAGTGAACTTTGCATTAACATAAAATTCGTACACAATTCCACTCACTCTTTTAGCCATGTTCTCTTTATAATTTTGAGTGAAATGCTCTTAATTTTGTCGCCTAATGAAATTGCTCATTTTTCATATTCGGCTGGCTACTTTATTTCTCTCTCGTAAATGAGCTCCCTATATTAACTATCCTCATATCTATCCTTTGCCTCTCTATTAATGAAATATTTGGATTTAAGTGGCCTAGGCTCCTCTGTGGGATCTCTTGAGGTTGATGCCTTAAAATCATTTGTTCGAACTTGGCTAACTTGCTTCATTGTTTTCGGCATTCTCTTTAAATTCAAACAACAACACAACAACTGCAACTAGCAATACGGGTCTTGAAAACACATAAAAATCAAAATTCATATCACATGGAAATAACGCAAAAACATAGACTAATTTCTAATCCAACAACCTCAAATCCACTATTCATGCAAGTTCATTAAAATTTCTCAAAATTCAAAGCTTAACTAATGAAATTGTAAAATTTACCTCAATGCCAAACTAGTTTTCGATGCATTACACTCCTCCAAGTCTTTATCAATCCAAGCCTTCTTTCTTTTCTAACAAACTAGAACCTTAGCTCTCTTTAAACACAAAATCTCAATTTCAAGCCCTAGCTTTACACCTTATGAAAATCCACAATGAACTTGTTTCTTTCACTCTCAATCACTAGGGACTCTCTTATCTCACTTAAAAACGACCAAACTTTGGCTCTAGAGGGAAGTAATTTTAGTTGTTGTAGTAGGGTGTTGATGCAAGTGTGAAGAGGGTGATGAAAATGGGGTTTTAAAGCCCCTCGTCGACACTGGCAACGTGCCTTAATAGGCACGAAGTCGTGACAGCACCACCACAGCGTCGACAATGTTGTGGCGTTTTACCAATTTTCCCCTGGCACCCTGGTGGCGCAGTCACTTATACCTATGGTGTTGTGGCTCTTAACCACGGCTTCAAGCAGTCTGCCCACATGTTTCACATAAATTTTTTCATTTATTTCCTATATGGTGCTCCTCCGACTTTGTGTATCACTTACACAAGATGTTGTGATCGCATGAAATCCATGTAAATATAAATATTTCATAAAAACTTACTTGTGATTTGCCTGTGTACCTCACTTTTACTGCTTGAACTCCTTCGTTCTCTTAAGCTCTTTAATGAGTTAGTGAGACATTTCCATTCCGATGTATCATCACTCGACAAATAGTATTTCCTGCACATTGGATAGAAAGTTTCGAAAGTTAAAAAACTATTACGTGTTAATTGAACTTATTAGACTAAATAACTAACTAAAATTGAAAATTTTGAAATTTAAAACCCTGGGTTGCCTCCCAGTAGCGTAAGTCATTAGACTGACGCCTTTTCGCTTGCTTAGACTGAGTCTAAATTGATATAATCCAATTTTAGATTGGAGATTATGATTTCATTCGCATTCGAATGTACTTCTTTGCCATCAACAAAGAAAAATTTATCTGCATCATAGCCCTGATCGATACTCATTGTGATCTTTTTCTTTCGTGTGTACAAGTCTGCATTGGCAGTGTTCAAGAATGGCCACCCAAGTATCGTAGACACATCATCATCCATATTGTGATCCATAACCTCAAAATCTACAATGAGTGAGAATCTACCCATTTTTACATGCACATTCAAGACTCTTCCTATAGTAGGTATCAACTTGCCATCTACTACTTGCAAATTTGTCGTATCGGGACAATTGATCTTCAAATTGGCATGCAACATGTCCATTATTGGCATGACATTGACTGAGGCTCCCATATCACAAAAGACATTTCTAAACTGGTGCCCATTGATGCTTATTGGTATGCATATCTCTCCTTTTGATTGGTTGAAGTCTTGGAATGAACTTGAATTTTGGTTCTAGATTCCTTGGAACTACTTTGATGACATTGCCTTTCAGAGCTTCTTCAGAAACCCCTTCATCTTTTTTCTTGGCCTTCCATTATTGTTTTCCCTTTTTGTCACTCTTCAAGGCATTGAGTCTTTGTTGCTCGAATTCCTCAAGTTCATCTTTCCTTACTTCCATTCCAAACTCATGCATATTTTCATGCTTCATCATAACCAAAGTGTTGATTTTTTCTGGTTTGTACATCTCTTTCTCATACTTCTCATAGCATTCCCTATTGCTTATGTCCATGGCTTGCAAGTACTTCTCAATTGACTTCAAATAAGTTATCTCTTTACTATGTCCTAGCTTCCCCTGTTAGACTTGTTGATCAAAGCCTTGAGGTAGCTTAAGTACATTATCAAGATTTCCATACGAGAAGTTCATGTTGTTGTTGTATCCTTGATAAAACCTTTGAGGAGTCATTCTTCTCGACCTGAAGTTCTTCTAGAAGCCTTAGTTCTTCATGAGGTTGAGGTCCTCATACTCCATTCCTTTTTATAGGTCAATTTGGTTAACCACTATGGCTTAGTGATTAATGGGTTGCTGTATCACCTGCACGTGTGGACGTTGGTGTCGCATTTGAAGTTTTGCCATTTGATTGCTCAGATGTGATAGATGTGCCATAATTACAGCTTGTGAGTCAATGTTGTATACCCCTGCTAGTTTTCTCACTATGGAATGAGTAATGGTTTTCTATTTTTGAGACATAAGATCAAGGAAATCCAATGCTCCATCCTTCCTTTCACCAACCTTCACTGGGGGAAAGCACTTGTCAAGAAATTTTTAATTGATTTGCGCCCAAGAGGTCATACTCCCTACATTCGGTCCTTGGAACCAGGATTTGCTTTTTTCACCCAATCAGAATGGGAAAAGTCTCATCCTAATCACCTCCTTTGTAACTTTGGTAATGTCCACGGTGTCACACTACTCAAATAAATTTTCTACATGTGCTACTGAATCTTTATTGGCTAGCCCATTGAGCAAGCTATTTTGCACCATGTTTATCATAGATGGTCTCAATTCAAACTCGGTGGTGTTGGCTGGAAGCCTCATCACTCCATTGTAAGTCTCCTGAACTTCTAACTTGAATGACTAAGAATGCATATTTGTCCTTGCACTATATCATGCACTACTAGATCACCTGCGCGTTGGTTCTTCCTGTAGCCCTATTGTTGGTTTTTTGCTTGATCATTAGCCATCTTGATTCCTTTCTTTTTATTTCCTTTGTAGGTTTTGTTAATCTTAGGGTTGTAAAGCACTAGGTCCTTCACTCCCTTGCTATGCATGCAATAGTTATCCTTGAAAAGAAAACACAAAAAATTAATTGCAAAAAATCAAACTTGAAACTTAAACCTTTTATTTTTTTGTTTTTTTTGTTTCTATGAACTTAAAATAAAACTTAGCAATTTTTTAAACTAACTAAGTAATACGAAGTGGCTACATATCCCTGGTAATGGCACCAAAGACTGTTAGGGAATATGCCCTAGGTCAATCTACAAACATTGTTTATCTTATAATTTTAGTTAATAAAATAAAGGTTTTCGTTTGTTATTTGAATATAAGTGATTGTGTGTTTACCTTATAATAATATCCATGGGTATTTGTTGAAATATCCTAAATGTCCATAGTTGATCATTATACTAAGAACTATAATTATTTAAGACAAGTGTTAATCAAAATTAATGGTCGTGTGATGATCATGCGTATAGGGATACGAATAAAGATCATGAGTACTTGTTAGGAAAAAAGGACTAGACTGACGTGCTATGAGAACACCACATCGATTAAGTCATAGATGTTACTCATAATAGTTATATCATTTAGTCCTTTGATTTAAGATTACTATAGGCTTCAATATTAGGAGTATGGTAATTTGACACAATCTAACATTGTCTTTAACAGGACGATTATAAATATTTTAATTGGTTACCACGTGAATAATATGTGAAGGTGTATAAGCAAGATAGAATTTGACCTTCTCATATAGAGAGAGATATCAGTGGATCCATCAATATGTTAGACTGTTAAATGGCCAAGTCTAAGTGAACTGATATGATCAATGTCATTTGGATGTTTTCAATCTACCTAAAGATTGAGACTAGTATGATTAAATATTAAGGGTGACTTTTATGTTCCTTATGTTTAATCAAAGGATATCGACGACAAGAGGAAATGATATATGTTATTCATTAGGTTGTATTGATTTTTATATTCATGCTACTTGGGTAGTCATTATGCCTTGCTAGAGACCGTTTATTACTTGTGTACCAAAATGATTTTTGGTTCACTGATAACGTCGCATGAACCTATTAGGTCGTACACAAAGAATGGCTTTATGCAATTTCAATTGGTCCAGAGTAATGAATTTATATGATAAAACTCATCACATAAAAGCCCTTACGATTTGTTATATGATAATTTATTAATAAGGGCATAAGTGTAATTTGCTTAAATTGCCTAACTATAATAGTTGTATTACGGATAGTTTTTTCAATTGAACTAATTTACACATATAAATAGAAGTTGAGACCTGTGACGACCCATTTCCCTAAACTAGGGCATCGCCAGACCTAATCCCTTAGTTAATCCCTAATCTAATCCTAGTAGGACACAACTACGTATTAGTCAGCCTTTCATCTTATTATCCTCGTTATACGCATTTAGAATAAGTAATACACATGTCACGTTATTATTGAATTTTAGAGTTAATAAAAACTTTTTATAGTTTATTAAGTTTAGCGGAAGTCTTAACAGTTATGCTGAACCAATATAATAATTTATAACTGTGGAAACCAGGAAACAATGATCACATTAATAAATAATAGAGTGGCGAATATAAATAGTGTGATTGTCATGAAAAGTCGGGGAATTAAACGCTCAACCCAATATATAATCCTAAACTATAATCGAACGACTTAAAGTTTATAATAAATCAAAACACCAAAAAACCTACAAGGTCAGAAGGAACAGATCGCTAAAGGGCTCAAAGATACTCGCCAATCTTCTCCTTCCCCAGTCTGGTACTCTAAGGCTCTGCACCCACCGTCATAAACTAGACGTTGAGCACAATGTGTAATTTATGTAAAACTTGACGTTATTCATCCACAATTCCAAATATAGCAAATGGTATTGAAAAGCATATTAATAACAAAAAATTACTGAATTAGACAATATGCTAGGAAATACCAAAGTTAAACAATTGAGACTGACACTAGGCTAAGTAGTAATGATCTAGGTCCAGTTGGTCGCGAGCTACGTCACATCAATCTATAAATCCACAACATCACTATGAACTCTAACCCTAGTGTCACCAGGGACTCTAAACCCAGTGTGTCGACTACACTAGGGACTCTCACCCCATGAGTCGCGCACATCTCGAATGAGTAAAGGGACATAGGGTTTACGGTTTAGGGTTTAATTATTACTAAGGAGACTCACGCTAGGAAGTCAAGGTTCGGCTAATTGCTTAAGAACACAATGGGATAGAATACAAGTCCACACATTAATTCAATAACAACTACACTAATAATAGCATGTCATTGATACTCAAATGTCCAAATATAACCATAAGAAAAACATAAGGCACAAGAAATAGTCTATGAGATTGAAAACACAACAAAACCATGAATAGATAATTTCACCAAGTGATTAGAATAAAAAACAAGTCATGGCATTTGATTTCAAATGCAATATAATTAAGAGAAACTAAAATAGATTTTGAATAATAGAATGAATTACAGAAAAATAAATTGGCAAGTTTACTTACACTCCGCGCAATAGTTTCCACGCTGAATTGGCCTCCCGACGCCCCAAAACTTGCACTTGAAAACTTTATATCCTATTAGTTTAAATATAATCATTTTTGGGTTATTTTAGTTTCTATTAACTCCTAAAACAAAAATCCACTTCAAAACTCAAAATTTATTTAAAACACTAGAATCGATTTAATTCCTTCAAAATAAGTCAAAAACTCGTAAAACAGAAAATCGGTGTCAAAAATGAGTTCTTGCAGTCGCGTTATTAAAGACTTAATTTTTTCTTAATTTCCAGTGCTTGGATAGTGCACTATATGTGCCCTCTAGTGCGCTAGATGGGTTGAAATCCAAGATTTTCGCAACTAAAATTCTAGGTTCCCACCGCGGGAACGACCTTTTCCTTCACCCCCGAACCCTCGCTCACCTCTGTCAAGGGTCTGTAACATCCTCCAAACACAAACAAGGGCAAGAATTTCATAATTTATCATGTATTCATCAAGATTTACAAGATTCTTGCATGCATTTCATCAAACACCTCAAGAACACTTGAAAACTTAAGAATCCATAACTTGATGAAATTAAAATCGAATCTGAAAATTCTTGACACAAGGTTGAAGGAACTTTCGCAAGGAATTCAAAAATGATGTTAGATTTTGGAGTTAGAAACTATTTGATATCAGAATTCAATAAAACCAGAAGCAATGGTGTAAATACCATGAAATCTTTGATTGTTCATAACTTTATCATTTCAAATCCGAATTTCAAACTTTATTATAGCAAAATTAATGGTTTTGGACAAGGAATTTGAATATGTAAACCATTTTCAAAGAATTTAATATTTACCCTATGAAAGCAGTGCAAAACCAAAATGGGATTCAACGTAATTTTTGTCAAAAGTCCTCAATTTTGAAATGCAAGCCTAAGGATTGAAATGAGCCTTCAAAACTTGATGACACAACCTTAAAAGAACTCAATATTTTTTGAAATCAGAATCTCTATCATTCATTCTAAGAAAAACATAAACTTTGAGCATACAAAAGTTGTAATTCTTACCTAATTGGACTTAGCTCCTAACTCAAGCAAAACAATTTGATGGTGAATTGCTCCTTTGAGAACCCTAAATTTTAGCAACCTTAGCTCTGAACTTTTTCTTTGCAGTTTATGAGTTTGCATGTGTGATTTGAGAAGAAAATCCATTTTTATATACTTTTTGGATGGTGTAAACCTTAGCCCCATATCTAGTGTGCTTTACACAATTCTAATTTGATCTCATGGCTCATATCTACTCCTACTTCCACTAACTTGTTCGAACTAACACACATTAAGTCACTTGGTTGCCTAAGATCAAGTTGTTGCACACGTCTCTAGGCGCAATTTATGGTGTAGCTATATTTTGTGACTTACGTGTTTATTCGATTCACTTTAAACCATAGGCCTAGCATTAATTTGATCAACTCAATTAACTTACAGACCTTAACACATGATTAGTGTATTTTAGTTTCATTAGTTGACAAATGAGTTGTTCGATTAATCCCCCGACTCCCCGGTCCCACGTCGGCATGCATCTCGAGGCGTTTCCCCACTCTCGCCTCGACACCTATACATAACAAGTAGAATTGACATAATTAGTTTACACATATACAATACACTAGGAAAGACACCACATAAAATATTATATAACTTGTTCATGTGTTTCGGTTAGTGTGCATAACTCGGTGCAGGTCCCACTTCACGGGTCAGAGATCCTGATTACCGATAAAAGCGATATTAGAAATTTGGGCGGTGACAAATCTTGCCAACTAATAGAGATTTTGTTCTCAAAATTAAAATACAGGTTAGGATTATACCAGACTCGAAAAGGTATGGAATCTATCCATCATATAGTCTTCTCGCTCCCAAGTGAGTTTTGTGTCGTCGTAGAACTGCCACTTGACAAGTACCTTTAGGATAGACTTGCTCCTCAACTATTGTACCCTTAGATCCAGGACCTAAATAGGCTACTCCTCATAAGTTATGTCCTCGCTCAGGTCAATCTGACTCAAATCAACAGTCGGTCATACACCTGCATTCAACTCAGCTAGTCGAAGCATTGAAATAAGGAAGATCGAATGAATCCATGACATCTGTGTAGGCAGCTCAAGCTCATATGCAACTTTTACGACCCATCTCTTAGTTATGAAAGGCCCAATGAACCTCATTACAAGCTTGCCTCTTACCCTAAATCTTTGAAGACCCTTTCGAAGGGAAACCTTTAAGTAGCCATAGGCTCCCTCGGTGTACATGAGATCGTTGTGATACTTGTCTGCATACTTTTTCTATCTCTCTTGGGCACCCTTTAGTTTTTGAAGAATTAGTTTGACCTTCTCCATCTGATCAACAACAATCTCATGCCCCACAATCTCCCGGTCCTCTGGCTCTGCCCAACATGATGGTGAGCGACACGGTCTGCCATATAAAGCCTCAAAATGCACCATCTCAATATTGGCCTGATAACCGTTACTGTAAGCAAACTCAAACAATGGTAGGTACTCCACCCAAGATCTTCCAAACTCTAACACACAAGCCCACAACATGTCCTCGAGGACCTAAATCATCAATATCTCAGACTGCCCGTTAGTTTGAGGATGAAACGCCATGCTGAACTGTAGGCGCATAATATATTGTTCCTGCATACTCCGCCACATCTTGGACGATTACGTAGCATCTCTGTTAGACATGATTGTGAATGGTACCCCCATAAAGCATAATAATCTCTCTCTCAAAGAGTATACTCAGCTGGTCAAATGTGTAATGTGTGGCTACTAATAGGAAATGAGCAGACTTTGTCAGTCTGACAATAATTACCCAAATCAAATCATGTCTCCTGGTGGTCCCCAACAGTCCTCTAACAAAATCCATACAAATGTCTTCATACTTCCATTGTGGAATGGGAAGATGCTGTAATAATCCTTCAAGTCTACGATGCTCAGCCTTCAACTGCTAACAAATTCCACAATTTTTGATGAACTCAGATACATCCTCCTTCATCCTAGACCACCAAAAGTGTCTCTACAAGTAATGGTACATCGTGGTTCTGAATGAATGAAGAGTGAATCTGGAATGGTGTGACTCCCAAAGAATCTCATCTTTCAGTTATGATACCTCAGGTATCCATAATCTACCCTTGTATCTCACATATTGATCTGTAGTCTCTACCTAGTCTGTACACTCAGTACTTTGTGCTAACTCGCTGAATTTTGAATACGATCGATCGATCCTTTGACCCTCTGAAGCTCTATTGGTAGACACATATTGTGGCCTCATCTGAGCATAAACCATCACCTGAGCATCGGTAGGAACATCTGACTAACTCACTGTCACCGCTTCCTCGAGTAACTCATACATTATATGACATCTGACGATCTCGGCATCACTAGTCGATATCCTACTTAACGCATCTGCAATTACGTTGACTTTTCTTGGGTGGCATTCCATGGAAAACTCGTAGTCCTTTAAGAACTTTAACCATCTACGAAGTCTCATATTTAGCTCCTTCTTTATGAAAAGATACTTCAAACTCTTGTGATTAGTAAAGGGTGTGAATCTTTATCCACACAAGTGAAGTCTCCATATCTTCAAAACATGATCGCTGGCAACTCCAAATCATATGTGGGATATTTCTTTCCATGTATCTTTAACTATTTAGAAGCATAAGCTATTGTCCCTCTGCCTTACATCAACGCGTAACCTAAACCCATATAAGAAGCATTTGTGTACACTAAAAATCCCTGCCCATTGTCTGCTAACACCATCACTGGCATGGTAGTCAATGACCTCTTCAATTATGCAAATGCACGCTCACACTCATTTGACCAATGAAATACGACGTCCTTCTGTATTAGTCTAGTAATCGATGAAGTAATTTTTATGAAATCCTTCATGAATCAGCAGTAATACCCTGGCAAACCTAAAAATATCCTAATATATGTCACTGATGTCGGCGCTGGCCAATGCATAATAGCTCGAATCTTGGTCGGATCCACTACTATCGCTGCTGCCCAAACAATGTGACGTAATAACTTGACCTCTAAAAGCTAAAACTCACACTTGCTAAACTTGGTGTAAAGTCAGTGCTTCCTTAACATCTGCAAAATCTCACTGAGATGTTTCTCGTGATCCTCTCGAGTCATCAGATGTATCATAATATAGTCGATGAAGACTATCACAGAACCGTTAAGAAACGGTCTCAACACTCTGTGCATCAGGTCCATAAACATGGCAGAGCGTTGGTCAGCCCAAATGGTATGACTGTGAATTGATAGTGTCTCTATCTTGTGCTGAATGTTGTCTTGGACCTATCCTCATCCCCGATCCTAAGCTAATGATACCCTGATCTCAGTTCTATCTTGGAGAAATACCGCGTTTCTCTCTACTGATCAAATAAGTTATCAATCCGTGGCAATGGATATTTTTTACTAACTACGACCTTGTTCAATTGTCTATAATCGATACACAGTCTCAAACTGTCGTCCTTTTTCTTCACAAGAAAGATGAAAGTTGCCCATGGCGACATAGAGGGTGTGATGAATCCCTTATGTCCCAAGTCCTACAGGTGACTTTTCAATTCTTGCAACTCTCTCGGGGCCATGCAGTACAGCGATATAAATATAGGTTTGGTGCCCGATACTAAATCTATATTGAAGTGTATCTCTTGCAACGATGGTAGTCCAAATAAATCCTCTAGGAAAATGTTTGGGAACTCACGCACTACTAGAATTTCCTATAAATTGGGTCCCTGACTCTATGCTACTGCATATAGTGCTACTAGTGCCTCCATTTCATCACCGGTCGCAAGTCGACCTCTAATGCTAACGGCTCTCGATGAACTACCCTTATACTTGAACATCGGAGACACTGAGATGTAAACTATCATTGTCTTACTGAAACAATTAATATGATCATGGCATGTTGATAACCAATCCATCCATAACAACATGTCAAAATATAGGTACTTGAGGACCCTGAAGCCTTTAGGTAATTCTACCACACCTATCTCAAATGGACTTCCCTCGATAAGATTATAATAATAAACCCTATCCCTGGCTATAGTTTCATGATCAAATGTACTCTAATCCTAACTGGTTTTAGTCCTAGAATGCCTACCATGTGATTAGAAATGAGAAAAAGATAGATCTAGAATCAAAAAGTACTTGCATATCTCTACTGCAAATAGGAATCGTACCCTTAATGATTGTTTGTGTCGCTCGGGATCTAGCTGAGCTACTATGAAGGCTCCCTCTTTGCCTTGTTGTGGGTATACTGCGATTGGCTCTGGGCACTATGTTCGAGGTGAGCACAATGGAAACATGTGATAGGTCTGCACTGACTCTACATCTGCCTCTTTCCTTGGTCGTAATATTGTGCCTGACCCTATGCCTCCCTTTGTCCCTATATGTATCTATCGCAACTTCTGGCTCTGCCACAATGTTGTTATTGTTGTTGTTGTCAAGGTGTTTGTAGTGCTGGTACTACCTATCTAGCTGGAGGTGGCAAGGGAGGTCTGTCATATCCATCATGTGTGGGTGCAGGAGGTGGTGTATAAGGCGCTGCCTCAACTTAAGGAGTAGGCGCTCTGCCCTCTGGAACCTCTTGTCTCCTCTCCTTTGTCCCTTACCTAATCGTCTCCTCTGGTCAAAGTCACTGCCTCTATCCAGTATCTCCACGGGTCCCTCCTCCTCTCTGGCCAAATCATAAGTCTCATAAGAGAGGGCCCACTCATATATCTCCTGAAGAGATCTCGCTCCGGTGCCGACCACTGAATGTGCTATATCAAGCCTCAAACCATCACTAAAGTAAGGTGTCATCAACATCACTCTCAACTAAATCCCCCGCGAACTGCCTGAGGTAGCTACATTTGTCTTTGTAACTCATCATTGACTCGCCCTTAGCTTGTTTCAGCACCATAAATTTCTTCTTCATTCTTTTCACCACAGAAGCTGGAAAGTACTGCTTGAGAAACTCTTTCTTGAAGTCATCCCACGAGGTAAAACTGCCTCTGCTTGCAACTATAGTCCTCCACTAGAGATTTGCACCCTTCTCTAGGGTGTAGCAGGAGAGAATTGGCTATAATCTATTCTCGGTGCCCAATAGTAGATGTAATTTCTCTTGTAACATAACCCACCGCTCAATCTTCTCATGGTCTTGCTCTCCGGCAAAGAACAATAGCTTAAGCCAGATGAACTCCTTCACCAGCTTAGCGTCTCCCGATAGTCCAGCACTCTCATAAGTAGTAGGTGTTGAAGTGGGTGTATCCTCAGCTAAAACTATAGCATGCACTGTAACTAGTGGTAGCTTTAGAGGTCGACAAACTATCATCTCTGCCGGAGGCTGTAATGTTGGTTTTTATGGCCATGTAGTAGTGGTGGCTCATGCAGTCGCAGTCTCGGTGGTCCGATGTGCGGCTGTAGTAGCAGGTGTGGTGGCGGGTATGGTAGGTATAAGTCCAGTCATGCGCTCCATCATGACGGAGATGAAATTGGCTAGTTGTTGCCCCTGAGCCACTACACGATCAAACAACCTCTAATAATTGTTCGCAGAAGTAGTAGGAGGCAAGTTGCTGCTAGTTCTGGTGTATTAGCCCTTACGTGTGTCAGTCATCGGTGTCTACATGTTGACAACGAGCGAGAATCAGCTAGTATGCTGATACCAACTAATGGTTTCTAGGCCAAGATCATTTCGTTTCCATTTCTAAGGTTTGTATTTATTCAAGTTTGTCTTTTATTCAAGTTCATGTTTTATTTTTCTAGAAACAAAGTCTCTGATACCAACTATGATGGCCCCTTTACCTAAACTATGGAACCACCTAGCCTATTCCTATAAATAATCCCTAATCTCATCCATTTAGGACTTAACTAGGAATTAGTCAGCCTTTTGTCCTATTCTCCTTATTATATGCATTCAAGATAAGTAATGCACATGTCACGTTATTATTGAGTTTCAGAATTAGTTAAAACTTTTTATTGTTCATTAAGTTTAGAGAAAGTCTTAATAGTTATGTGGAAGAAATATAATAATTCCTAAGTTTAGGAACAAGGAACAACGATCACATAGATATATAATAGAGTGGGAAATATAAACTAGTGTGATAGTCGTGAAAAGTCAGGGAACCAAACGCTCAACCCATTATACATCCTAAAAATGTAACCGAAGGACATTAAATGTATAATACATCAAAATACCAAAATAACCTACAAGGTCAGAAGTGACAGATCGCCAAAGGGCTCAGAGATAGTCGCCGATCTTCTCCTTCCCCAGTCTGCTACTTGAAGGCTTTGCACCCACCATAAAAAACAAGACGGTGAGCACAATGTGTAATTTAAGTAAAACTTGAAGTTAATCATCCACAATTCCAAATATAGCAAATGGTATTTAAAAGCATATCAATAACAAAGAACTACTACATCAGACAACATGCTAGGAAATACAATAGTTAAACAATCGAGACTGGCACTAGGCTAAGTACTAATGAACTACGTCCGTTCGGTTATGAGCTATGTCACATCAACCTATAAATCCACAATTTCACTAGGGACTTTAACCCCAGTGTCACCAAGGACACTAACCCCTATGTGTCAACTACCATAGGGACTCTAACCCTGTGTGTCATACCGTGTTAAGTAATAGGTGCCGACATCCCCAGGGACTCTAACCCCATTGAGTTGAGCACATCTCGATCGATTAAAGGGACCTAGATACGATGACTACTTTAATTATTACCAAGGAGATTCACGCTAGGAAGTCAAGGTTCGGCTAATTGGTTAAGAGCATAATGTGATAGAATACGAGTCCACATATTCATTTGATAACACACTAATAATAGCATGCTATCGAGACTTAATTCACCGAATATAACTACAAGAAAAACATAAGGCACAAGAAAAAAGTCTATGAGATTGAAAACACAACAATACCATGAATAGCTAATTTCACCAAGTGACTAGAATAGCAAACAAGTCATGGAATTTGATTTCAAAGGCAATATAGTCAATAGAGACTAAATAGGATTTAGAATAATATAATGAATTGCAGAAAAATAACTTGGCAAGTTTACTTAACTCCACACAATAGTTTCCTAGTTAAACTGGCCTCCCAATGCCCCTAAACATGCACCCGAACTCTCGATATCCTATTAGTTCAAATATAATTGGTTTGGGGTAAATTTAGTTCAAATATAATTGGTTTGGGGTAAATTTAGTTTCTACTAATTCCTAAAACTAAAATCCACTTCAAGACTCAAAATTTATTGAAAACTCTATTGTCGACTTAATTCCTTCAAAATAAGTCAAAAACCCTTAAAATAGAAAATCAATGTGTCAAAATGCATTCTTGCATGCGATGTTATTAAAACTTAATTTGTTTCTTAATTTCCACTGCTTGGATGGCGCCCAATGTGTGCCCTCTAGCGCACTAGATGCTTTGAAACCCAAAATTTTTACAACTAAAATTCAGGGTTCCCACTGCGGAAATAGCCTTTTTCTTTGCCCCCGAACCGTCGCTCACCTCAGTCAAGGGTCCGTAACATCCTATAAACACAAACAAGGGCAGGCACTTCATAATTTATCTTGCCATTAAAAATAACAAGATTCAAGCATTCATTTGATCAAACACCTCAAGAACACTTGAAAACTTAAAAATCCATAACTTGATGAAATCAAACCGAATATGGAAATTCTTAACACTAGGTTGAAGGATTTTTCACAAGGAATTAAAAAATGAAGTTAGATTTTGGAGTTGAAAACTCTTTGGTCTAAAAATTCAATAAAACTAGAAGCAATGGTGTAAATACCATGAAATCTTTGATTGTTCATAACTTTGTTTTTCAAATCTGAATTATGAACTTTAGTACAACAAAATTAATGGTTTTCGTCGAGGAATTCAAATATAAAAACCATTTTCAAAGACCCTAGTATTCACCCTCTGAAAATAGTGCAAAACCAAAATGGGATTCAACCTAAATTTTGTCAAAAGTCCTTAATTTTGAAATTCGAGCCTAAGGATTGAAATGAGCCTTCAAGATTTGATCACACAACCTTAAAAGAACTCAATCTATTCTGAAATTAGAATCCCTGTCATTCATTCCCAAAAAAACATAAACTTTGAGTATACAATATTTGTAATTCTTACATAGAGTGTTGGACTTAGCTCCTAACTCATGCAAAACAATTTGATGGTGAATTGCTCCTTTGAGAACCCCAAATTTCAGCAACCTTAGCATTTTTTCTTTATAGTTCATAAGTTTGCATGTGTGATTTGAGAAGAAAACCCTTTTTATATGCTTCTTGGATGGTGTAAACCATAGCTCCAAATTTTGTGTGCTTTACACAATACTTGGTTGATCTCATGGTTCATATCTACTCTTATTTCCACTAACTTGTCCAAACTAACACAAATTAAGTCACTTGGCTGCCTAAGATCAAGTTACTGCATGTAGATTATCAGACCCCCCTTAAGTAGGGCATCTGATCGGCCTACATTACCTTAATCTTTTGATAATCTAGCAACCTTAACCTCTCTATCAATAAACAATTTAGAATAAAATCTTGTAATCTTCAATTATAAAACTTAATTAACCACAAAGGATTCTAAATTATATCTTTAACCTTAAATTTGCGTAAGAATTAATTATATAATCCTCAAAGTTCGTTACATTAATTAGATTGATTACATTATCTTCAAAATTTCGTAAAAAATTTTCGACTGCATCTCCTCTATTTCTAAACCTACACCGAAAATCCTGGCCTTCAAAAATATTCAACCAAACCTGTTCAGCTTTGTTGGAAATGGCAAAGGACTCACAATCCACCCATAACAATGTATATTACATCATCTGAATTATATATTCATTTTAACTTGATTTAAAGTATCAAAACTTTAAACTAACATTAATTTAACTCAAAAATTATCTCAACTTGTCCAAAAACCATCGAGCCATTCCAAAGGAAATCCTAATCACACCCAAACCCAAAACCTCATTTATACAATATATTATATTCAAAAATAATATATACAGAGAGAAAAGAACTAAGCATGTCACATACAGTCGGAAAGTTTTCCTTTTCCCTTGTCGCTGCTAGAACCTGTCAGTATTTAATTATAAAAATTTGATAATGTCATATAAGTAAATCCCACACTATCCAACACACCTGTAATAATAAAATGCATAATAATCCAAGAGATTAAACGAAGAATATAATTCAAGGAGTTTAAGTACAACCGTGAATCTATCATGTTTTTCTTATCTAACCACAATTAGATAACGTTCTCTGAAAATGGTAAGTAAACAATAATAAGAACTTATGCGTAGGGAGAATAACTGAACGAGCATCTTTCCTCGAGTCTATCCAAGTATGATCTGGTTCAATGGGATCTCATGATAATGACGTCATGCAAAGTATCAGTGAATCTAGCCTCTCAATCATAATATAGTGTTCAATAACCACGATATAGTCTACACTATAAGGAGACTCGAATCGCCTTATCCTCTTGACCCGTGTATGCATGTACAACAAAAATGCAATATAAAGGATCAATGCAATTTATATGAAATTATAGTCATACAATGTAAAGGTTACTATGAGATTTACTTAACCTTACAAATGTGATATCGCATCTCCCTTGCACTCCGAGTTGGTAAATTACTCCACATAGTCTCCAATCGTGGTCCTACAATTCATTAGTATGTCCAGTAAGCCTCCATAAAAACTTCACCATTTTTTTAATTATATGCAATTTAATTGACCCAATCTCGTCCCGCAACAACTAAAACACTTCCATAATAAATTTTTCGGTGCTCGAATTTTATTTTTGACTCAAAATTATTGTTCTCCATTAAAAATTACGTTGTCTAGGTTTAATTATAATTTTTCTAATTTTTATATATATATATCGGTCCTATTTGACTTGAAAACTCAAAATCCCTCCATATCAACTCCTCAAATATGCGGATCTCACTTTTGACTCTAAATTGTGGTTCGAAATTGAAAATTACCCTTGACTAGGCTTTTAAATAATTTTCTAAAGTTTGAATATTTTGGGTATCATTGCACTCATTATGAGAAAGATACCCATTATAAATCCTCGAGAAAATTTCTAAATCCTCATTTTTCATAGAAATATACAATTTCTATTTATTTCTCCTAAAATATAATTTTTTTGATTTTCTTCCTATTTTTTCAGGATTTTCTTTCTATTTTTTGCATTTCCTTTTCATTATTTTTATTTATGTTTTTTAAAATGGGGGGTTTATCCCCTGAACATGACAAGTCCGATTCAACCAAACCAGACTCGGTTCTGTATGTTACGACCGTGAAATTTTATTATTTTTTATTAATACCAAACTCTGCATTTAACACCCATGGCTGTAACAACAATTGCTCTTCAAGAGAGTTTTTAAATCATAAGAGACATGTCCATCTCTCTTCTTAGAAGCCTCCGTTAACAAACCAACAACCAAAAACATCGACACCAACAACTTATAACCACGTGCGCAATAATACACACACACTCACCTTGGTCTCGACCTCTCCATCTCGATCTTCGTCAACTTGGTCTCCCTCCGTCTTTCTGCCTCACTCAGTCTCCCCTCTCCAAATTTTGATTTCAAAATCGAAATTGAAACACAGAGGATGCGATCTATTTTGAACATATATATTAGATTTCCTTGAGATTCGCATCGTGCGAATATCGAGACAAAACTAATGATTCCATAATCATTATTTAAATTTGATTTTCCTCGAGATACGTATTATATATCTTGAGGTCAATCTTTAGCTCAAAACAAAATTGATGAGGTGATGTATGCTTTGTTGATATCTCGAAGTACATCAATTGGTTTATAACAATCCACTAAATCAATTGATTTTCCTTGAGATTGGATAGCACGCATCTCGAGACGTGAACACATCTCACCAACAGCATCCAAATCGTCCAACCATTTCTCTTTCTCAACACTCATGCTACATGTATCCCGAGGTGAATCAAGGTATACTTTTATTTAATTCAAACTGTAGGATTGATTTATATATATTTATACATATAAACTATATTATATATAAACACATATATACATATATATTCGCGGCTATAAATTCGCCACGCGCGCAAACGATCATCCTCTGGCGTGCATACTATTGTACATCCCACGCGTGTCACCCTCGACCCCGCATGTCACTAGGCGCCCACCATTTCATTAATTATTTTATTTAATTTCATGATTATCTCTTCAGTTATATCCAAATTAAATTCTAAAAAATACCCTAAAATTACAAAAAATTGGAGAAAATTATCTAACGCGCTCTGAAACTCACGAACACCGCGTATACACTATACTTGACCCAATTTCACCTCAAAATAGTATATAATACATCAAAAAGGCACACGGCACACAAAAATAATATTAAAATTTATGATCTCTGATTCGTAACACGTGGGTCCTACCTCGGATACCTATATCTCGAATTAAATCCGAAAATACTTAACTAGCTCCCTAATCGAGACTATAAAATTCTCGGATGCTACAGTACTTAAGTCTTGAGGCGCAATCTATGGTGTAGCTTTTATTTTTCAACTTAGGTGTTTATTTAACTCACATTAAACCATAGGACAGCATTGATTTGATCAACTCAATTAATTTAGGCACCTTAACACATGGTTGATGTATTTTTGTTTCATTAGTTGACAAATTAGTTGTTCCATTAATCCACCAACTACCCGATCCCACGTCGGCATGCGTCTCGAGGCGTGTCCCCACTCTCGCCTCGACGCCTATACATAACAAGTAGAATTGACTTAATTAGTGTACATATATACAATACACTAGGAAAAACACCACACAAAACTAATATATTCGTCGGTCATGTGCCTCGGTCAGTGTGCGTATATTGGTGTAGGTCCCATGTGACGGATCTGTGATCCTGAATACGGATAAAAGCAAGATTAAAAATTTGGGTCGTGACAAAACCCTAAAATGAGATAAGATTGCATTATTACTATTTTCGAGTTCTCTGGATTTTGGGAAAGAAAGGAAAAACATTTTCAATCTCTCTTGGGGCTAGCCCTCAAAATTGTGTCACCGTTATGTGTGGATTTTCCATAAAGGACGCGCACTTGAACGTCTTGAAAATTGAACAATCAGAGAAGGAAATCACGGATTAAAGTATGATTTACTTTTGTAGTTCTTGTTTAATGGAACTTATTTTCGATCTTGTTGGGGTTTTTCAAAATCTGTTTTGAATTTTTCGTTGCGTATGATCCCCAAAACCCAACAGTGGTATAAGAGCCTTAGGCTTGGTACTGTTAAACGTTTGCACGTTTTCTCTAATGTATATATGGTATATGTGAAAACATGATCTTGATTAATATATATAATGTGTACATATAGGTTATGTGATAATTGTTATCAAGAATTAGTTTTAAAAGATGTTGTTAATTTATGTATTTGATACATACATATGATTTGATTCAATGATGGAATTCATGTTTAGAATATTTTGATTAACATATGGTTTTAATATTGAACGATGTGAATTTTGTATGTTCATGGTAGAAGTCGTGTTTAAGTTAATGTGATTTTGATGTTGAATACATAGTTTATTTTGTTTAATAATTATGTATGTCTCCATGATAGAAATCATGATTAGGTTAATTTGATTGATTTAATATTATTATAGTGTTCAATGCATGATTTATATTTCATTTCTTGATTCAATTGCTTATTTTGTATGAAAAAGAATCGAAATTGGTTTTGATCATATATCTCATTGTGGTTATCTGCTAGTATATTCCTATTCGATAAGAGATAAACTTTTAAAATGATAAGAATTAAAAATCATATATGATAGGTGAGATATATTACAAATTCGTAATGGATAAGGATTCAAAGTATCTTAAATTCTAATTGTATTAGGATAAGATATTAAGTTAAAGGTGGGTCTTAGTTAATAAAAAACATTTTAATTAACACTTTTCGAAATTAAAATAAGGAGAAATTTCGGTCAATCGGATTGACTAAAATAATGAGAAATTTTAGGCGATTTTCAATTTTTGGAACTGGAATTTGTTGTCTAAAAAAACGAGGGAGCTGCCCCCTATACCCCCGTCCGCCCGCCTACTGACTGGTCAGCTGGACCACCGCTAGTTGTTTATAGCGCAAAGAAATTCGTATAATAGTCAATATTAGTAAAATTTACTAACTTGTTTAGTGATTGTACATGCATTGTAATAGATGATATTTATCTTGTTTAAATTATGATCACTAAAACAAATAAAAATCCCTCTTCTAAATTTTAAGTCAAGTGGCATCCATTCTTAAACACTTGTTAAGGCTTTGATCACATCAATATGGGTCTGTTTCCGCAGAGAGTATTGTGTTATCTTGGTGAGGTAAGTTGAGTAACAAGTTCTCTATTTTTTGAAATGGCTAGACTTGATAAAGCTATCAAAATGGTTTTGGGCTTTAGGCACAAAATGAGATAAAGTATGCTAAGACATAAGATGTCATAATCTCACTAAAACAACTAAAGGTTACATATGATGTAATTGGTAATAGGTAGCTACCTAAATAGCCTAATTGACAAGTCAATAATTAAACACATTTTATAGTGTAATTAAGGTTGGTTTTATATATAAATGATGATATTCCACTAGGTATTCTCTTGTTTTTGTAATTTCAGGATTTAAATAGGAAAATTAAGAAATTGAATAAAAGAGAAAGAGGAGCAAAACAGTCAACTGGAAAAATGTTCTAGCGATTAGCTAGTTATTTGGAATAACACTAGGAATCGCCACCTAAATTGGTAGTAGGAAAAAACCAACGAATCCACAGCGAATTAAGGATGAACTTGAAATCTATAGTTCAATCGGTGGAGCACTGAGAGCTAAACTTAATGATTTGCTCAGCAATTTGTGTATAAGTTAGGAATCCCCGGGAAATCGTTGTGGTCAGTGACAGTTTTTTTAGATTAATATGAAGAAGTTGAGCTTATCTAGAATATGTATACGTAGGGAGACTGTAAAAAGGCCAGAGAGCTTCGAAATAACTCTATTTTTACTCTTCCTTTTTCTTTCCCTTTGCTCTATATTATTTCCATTGCCTATTTGATGTTTGAAGATACATTGGAGCTTTGATTTATATTAAGGTATTTATTTATTCATTATGTTCTTTAAATATATTTGCGCATTGTTTATTTCCACCACGAGTGAATAGTCTATTAATATACCCTAGACATGTAATATATTTTGGATTGCAATATAATTATAATTAAGGAATCATGAACTCAATGATTTAAATCTATTTATACACTTCAATCGCGGATTTAACAAGTTGTTTTTGCTTATTACAACTAAGGAGATTATTATTGCATGCATAGTTGCAAATGTGGTATGTGGTATTATGATTTTGATTCTATGTTTATAGTTATTGACAACAATTATAAAAGTAGTAATTATGATTAATCTATAGAGCATTTCCCGAGCGGATGTCTTAGGTGATTTTGTTATAAGTTGCTTATTATGTGGCTTGGATAATATTGGCTTAGATTAGGCATGATTTTCATTGAGTTTAATGTTATCGTATTTATGCAGTGTTGCATTTTATCCAATGGGTAGATTTACAATGATAAGAATGTGGCATTTCCATTAAATTTAGGAAAATCGGTGGCTGGCTAAAGTCTATCAGCCTAATATGAAGTAAGATTTAATCAATCCAAGATTCCTTATATGTTATGATTATAACTATGTTATGAAATGATGTTATGTTCTAGTAATCCAAGTATATTATATTATTTAGTGGGGGTTTGTTTAGATGTTTATTTATTTATATTGAATTGAATTTTAATATTTTTTAATTTAGTTTGCATTTGAATTCTTTAAATTAGTTTAGTTAGTTTGGTTATTGAAGTAAGTATTCATAGATTTTAGTTATTTATTATTTTAATTCTCATCTAATTAGATTAACTTAATTGATAAAAACAAGAAAAAAATACTTTCCTTTAAGATTTGAAAAATACATGTGAAGATGATATCTCATTTACCACTACTATAAGTTAATAGTAAAATCTGGAAAATTATTGTGCACGCTCAATACGTGTCAATTTTTGGCGCTGTTGCTGGGGATTTTTAAATATTTTTTAAGGATTCTTGACATTGTATGGTCTACACACTTTGTCATGTTAATTCAACATGATCTTTCCATCTGTTTGATCCTAAAATACATAGAACTTTTAATTGAAGTTTAAAACAACAACAAATTAGGGAAAATTTAGCTAATAGGATGAAAAACAAAAATAATGATATTAATGAAAATGTCATTAATAATAATAATAATAACAACAGAGTTATCAATAATAATAATAATAATAATAATAATAATAATAATAATAATAATAATAATAATAGAGAACTCACTTTTAGACAAGCAAATCAAAATGTTACAGCATATGAACCTATGTGTATAGCATACCCCAATGGATTTCATAAATTCAAACTTAGATCTGGATTTATTTGTACCTTACCTAACTTCTATGGTAAAGACAATGAAGACCCACATAAATTCATAAGGGAGTATCAACATAAAGTAAATGGAAGTTTATGAAATCGGGAAATATGTTATTTTTATGTGGCAAGTATTTAATTACTTTATTATTATTTAAATAAAGAAGGTACTTTAGAACAAGTCAAATGGGGTTGAGTGTGCGAGGAGAACGGCGGCCAGCCGCAGCGCGACGACGACGGCGGACCAGCGGCAGGACGCGGCGGTGGGCGGCGCGAAGGCGGACCAGCAGCAGGATGTGGCAGCACGCGGACGCTCCAGCGGCGGACAAGGCGGCTCGCGGAGTGGACCAAGGCCGCGGACGGCGAGAAGAAAGGAAGAGAGCTGGAGAGGGAGAGCGGCGACGCCGGCGCGGCGTCGGCAGCGCACGGCAACGCGCCGCGCCGTCGGCCGCGCTCCGGCAGCGGCAGCGCGCCGGCTTGAGGCAGCAGCGACGCACGGCAGGGATGCGTGGCGGCGACGCGCGGCGGCGACGCGCGGCAGCAGTGGTGGCCGCCAGCGCCGGTAGCGGCGCGGTGACGGCGGTGGCGCGACTTCGACGAATGTTCGACAACGCGATGGATTCAAATGGTTTTGAAGGCTATGGTGAGGTTTATTTCACCAAATTTTGTTATGATCTGAATAATTTATGTAAATTAGGCCTAAATGATGTGAATTGAACACCAGAGACTTAGGCTACCGTAGTCGGGTGTCGTGTACGTATCTCTGGGCGTGTGCGGGATATTTCGGAGAGGCAATTGCGATTGCTTGAGGTAAGTAAACCCACGAGAAAGTCAGTTTAAAATTTACTTATTTTTCCTGTAAATTATTTATTTCACAATACTTTTCGCCAGTTCAGTTTTCATGTTTACTCTATTCCCGCGTGTGTCTATGTATGGTCGAAGGGACGGTGTGACCCATTTTCGGCTCTCTCGTTGATGATCCGATTGTTGCTACGGTGTTGGTCATACCTTAGACTACGCGTGAGATTTCTCTCAGCGAGTCGATGATCTCGAGAGCGAGTTGACGTGAGGCCCACCTCCGTCACAGATTTCCTCTCTTTTGAGGCGTTGGGCGGAAGTCTACCTTCCGACTCACGAGTTCCTCATTTCGACCGTGAAGAGGGGGTGTTGATTTCCTCACCCCTAGGGCCTTCTCGGTTTAGTTTTTTGTCCCGTGGCTCGACAAACTATACACCACACTCGCGTTCCACATTCTTGATTATCTCACGACTTATATTCATGTTTTACATTCTTTTTCATTTAATTTATATGCATGAATTGTAGCCGTTTCATTGGATTTCTTGTGAATACTAACCGAATTTCTCTGGGATTTACTCACCTGGAACTTGTCATTGTTTTTGGTGGCAAGTTGTAGTTCCTACTGGCGAGCCTGGGAAGGCGGTGATTGGCGACTACCTCTAGTTTGGAGCGCCTCCACTAGCTTACTCGTAGGTATTTGTATTTATGTATATATATTTTCTTGGGATCTTTTTGAGAGACTTTTACCCGATACATGTATATCGACACTTATTATACATCTTGTCGCCTTAAATGATATACATGGTATCATTTTTCGGGTTTCCACCCCATAGGTTGTTAATTAATGCATAACTAGTTTAAATTAGATATATGCAAGTTATTAAGACTTCCGCTATTAAAAATAACATGAAGAGAATCAAAATAATTAAATTAAGTTATAAAACTTTATAACTTGGTATATTTTGCTAAAATAATCATTTAAGCATAAAAAATTACTAAGTTGGAGTATTAGGTGGTAAGTTCGCGGGT
Organism: Stephania cephalantha; assembly: GCA_039657325.1. Classification (NCBI taxonomy): domain Eukaryota; kingdom Viridiplantae; phylum Streptophyta; class Magnoliopsida; order Ranunculales; family Menispermaceae; genus Stephania; species Stephania cephalantha. Next base: position 20,481,325 of record CM077567.1, on the reverse strand, counting down.
CGTCATAGACAAAGCGTGCAAAGCGATGTGGCATGGCTTGGGTGACGTGTCCGACAACATGGCGGTGCCGGTTTGCCTTGGAATTTGGGCCGTCACGCAGGTTGGTATCAAAGCGATTCAAAGCGAACCTAGGGAATAGTTTAATGGCTTAAGACATTGTGATACCGACGTCACGCTTAGATCGTGAGCCTAGGTTCAAAGCGAACCTAGGGGAAAATGTAATACAACCGAATAAAACTTAACAACAAACATTAGATGTGGAAACCGAAGATCCCGACTTAGAACTTTAGTTGGGAAGCGAACATGAGACGGAAGTGCCAAGACTTATACGTTATATATTTTGATGTGTAATAGTATATATGCGTATACGAGGTCGATACGGACGTTTGCGATTTGCAAATTCGACATGGATGGACGACCGCTTCTTCATACGGACGATAGAGGCCACCGAGCGGCTCGACACCGTCAACTCGGATCGATATAGTGCGACACGGTCGCACTCCATAGTTTGTAGCTCGAGGATATGTTCGATTGCTTCGAGCGCATGCGCGTGCAAATCGGCTCTCGTCACACTCTCCGTCACCACTATCGTAAAGCAAACAGCTTGTCGCACCGATCGCTCCGGCGACCTCGCTTACGACCACTACTACCGAGATATCGTCGGCAATACTACCGGTGACTACGTCGATCGTGGCACCGACATCGATTCCACCATTGGGGATCACATTCGAGTCATTCTTATCGGTGAAGCGAAATTGATTAAGGAGTTCGTTCGTTTTTCGGCCTAAGCTACTATCATAGAGGCAGAGACCCAGATGTAGCCGAGAAGTGGATCATTTCACACGAGAAACTTCACGGACTTTTAAGGATTCACGACGGCATACGGGTTAGGATTTCCTGATTTATGCTCGGGGAGATGCAGAAGATGGTGGACCGCCCACACACCCGCTCACGGAGAGCCGAGTACTTGGGCGAGTTCAAGAAATTCTTTTTTGATCGATATTCCGATCGAGATTGTCGAGACCGAGGAGGAGTTCTTGACGCCGAGGCGGGGTGATCGGACGGTGTCGCAATACATGGAGAGATTCACATACCCGTTACTTTTGCGATGGATGTAGCCGGGACCGAGCGACATTAGGTCCACTATTTTATTCGAGGACTCCGACCGAGAGATTGGGGGCGGAAAACCACGCGCGTGGGGAGTGCGGATGGAGTGGGTGGTCTTGACCCACTCTACCTCGGGGGTTCCAAAGCGACTTGCGAGATCGGAGTGAGACTGCGAGGTGGGATTAGACCCACGAGGTAGGAGACCGGCGAGGTAGGATCGGGCCTTCACAAAATTTAATTATTTGTTCAAATAATAAATGTTTGGAGAGGGTGACGTTGTATCATTTTAAATCTAGCCACATGATAGGCGAGTTGGGCCAACACATACGTTATTCTCAAGCATGGCACCAATGAAGGTAAGATGTTACCATAACCAAATTGGCATAGGATACCTATTTTAGATTGGCAAACGATAATTGCCGAGAATGTTTACGTAAGCCATGACTTTTTAGCTCAGTGCGCCACCAGTTTGAATATTGCAACAAGTAAGGAAGGGCAGTCTAATGCGAAGTTAAATTATTAATAGAAACAAATATTATCACACCTTGGTGTCTTGTCGAGAGTTAAGATTTTGACGATTACTTCACGCATACCGCGGGTTGTGAGTCAAGACATCCTATTAGTTTGAACACGTTAGGGAAATGATATATGCAAGATAGGAATGACCTCTTTTCGAGTTGACACGTATAATGTGTCTAGTACGATAGTTAACATTGCGAGTGAGGTATAGCTTATAGAAAATCATTCATGATAGCTATAAAAAAAAAAAAAAAAAAAATGTATAGCTTACGCTACACGGTCCACTTCTAGTGATCGTCGGATCGACGATTAAGAACATGTATAAGACGTGGGACAAATAGGTTTTTAGTAGACTCTATGGAAGCAGATAGTGTTGAGATGACTCGAACTACATGAAAGCAAGTACGGACTCCTTTAGCTTCGGCGTAAGCACCTGGAGTAGTCTTGCGAAATAGCGATTCGAGTAACTCCACTATTGTGCCATGATTTGTTCGCGGTCCGTGAGGTCGGTGGGCCACACCGCCACTTATTGGATTGGGAACAAGTCAAGAATACGAGCCGAAATAGAGTTTGCAAATATATTTAAGGTCGAAATGACCTCAAGCCAACCTAAGGAATGAGTCTGTTCAAGTTCTCACGAATCCGTAATTGACTCAATCGTAATAGATTTTGCACTTGTGATTAGTCCGACCCAACCGCAACGTTAGGGATAATGCCCTAAAGGGACATGGAAAGCCTTGAAAGCTCGGTGATTTAAATTGAACTAAGCGCGTGCGAGTCATTAGTTTCGAGGAAAAATAATTGTGTGGCGAAACAAGAAAGATTTAGGTAATGTATTATGACTAGATTCTTAAACAGGGAAAGAAGATTCTAGGTACGCGTTAAAGATGGAGAGTTAAATTTTAACTCGGAAGTCCAAGAGACGAAGTTGGAGTTAGTAGATTAACTATTGTTGTAAATATTAGCTCGACATCCAGTAGGAAACAGAAGAAGCGGAGTGTCTACGATCTAAAATCTATCTATGCACGACTCTTTAGAGAATCAAGAGAAGCAAAGGTCAACCTTACCATTTGAGTTATTGCAATTTTTAGATCCTTGTATATGAGAGGTATGACCTAGTTAGGCATAAGCTACAACTAAGGCATGAGGACGTACGTTTCAACTACATTCGAGAACCTAAAACACGGCTTTGTATGAAATTAAATATATGAAGTTCGAGCGTAGTTCAATAGTAAGTTATGCTTGTTTAGCATCTTAGTAAAAGCTTGAACACCTTAAATATGATAATAAAGCCAAACGACGAAGAAATGCCTAAAAATATTTTCACTACGATCGAGTAACTTGATATGTTTTTGGGTAGGACATAATCGAGATGGTGGGTTGCGGTGGTTGTCAACGAAATGACAAGAGCGAAGGTATCGCCATGGAAGCTCTATTTGTGTGTCAAGTTGGCAAGCACCTTTATCTCGATGAAACACGATAACCTCCGATTTGGATACAAAGGTTAGCGTATATGTCTAGTAAGGCGCCCAATTGTAGTCAAGTGACATATGAAAAGAACATGATTTGTGTGAGCACTTAAAAATGATATTTAATAGTCGCTCATTGGTTAAAGATTTAAAAATTAAGTTAAGACTTTCAAGTAAATACCGGTTTGAGGATTTTACGATATTAAATAATACCGACAAGTTGAGTCGGGATGGTGCCTCGAGATGCACGGGGTCACACAAGTGGATGATTTGGTTTACTCGAAGGTTTCTCCTCAAGGATCTCATTGAGGAAAGCAAGTCTATCAGATTTAAGGCGATACTCCACTTGTTCCAAGGTAGAGATCGAATTAAATCTGAATTTGGGACGAAATTCCTTTTAGTTGGGAAGATTGTAACTACCGTTTTAATTGATCTCGATTAATTGATAAATTACGGGTTAATATCATAAGCTCGACCCACGTGGACGTCGTGGAAAAGTTTATGTCACGTCTAATCGGGAAATATGTTATTTTTATGTGGCAAGTATTTAATTACTTTATTATTATTTAAATACTCGTGTCGCGTTAATCGAGAATTTCGCTTGGTCGCGTTGTGCGCGGTAGTGACGAGAGTGTGCACGTCGCGGTGTGCGCGTAACGCGGTGTACGGGGTAGTATGGGGTTGAGTGTCACATCACATCGCACATCATCTCATACGTCACATCAAACACATCCCTCATCATGCTATTTTGTCTTTTTCTCCAAAATAATAAAAAAAAATTGTTGTTTTGTTTTAAATCGGTTAGAGAGAGAAATAAAAGAGAGAGAAAGAAAAGAAGATAGAGAGAGAGAGAGGAGGAGAGAGTGAGAGATCGCCAGAAAGAGGGGGAGAAGGTGGCGGAGATCGGCGGTGAGCGGCATGAGCCACCATCGGAGGATCGCGGGAACGGCGCCGACTAGCAACAACACGGCGAGCAGAGAGTGCCAAGAAGCCGACCATGGACAATACGGGCGGTTTCTGGCGACGCGAACGGCCAAAGTAGAGAGGCCATGGCCACGCGCAGCAGGCGACGACGGCGGATCAATGGCAGACGCGCGGGCTGGGGGCGGCGCGAAGCGCGGACCAAGCAGGATGTGGCAAGACGCGGACGCTCCAACGGCGGACAAGGCGGCTCGCGGAGTGGACCAAGGCCGCGGACGGCGAGAAGAAAGGAAGAGAGCCGGAGAGGGAGAGCGGCAGCCGCGACGCGGCGGCGAAGGTTGGCAGTCAAGACGGCAACGCGTCATGCGCGTCGGCCGCCAAGGCTTCCAGCCGGCAATGCGCAGCGCCGGCTGAGGCAAAGAAGCGACGGCAGGATGCGTGGCACGACGCGCGGCGGCGCGCGCGCGCAGCAGAAGATGGTGGCCGCCAGCCACGTAGCTGCGGTGATCGCGGTGGCGCGACTTCGACGAATGTTCGACAACGCGATGGATTCAAATGGTTTTGAAGGCTATGGTGAGGTTTATTTCACCAAATTTTGTTATGATCCGAATAATTTATGTAAATTAGGCCTAAATGATGTGAATTGGACACCAGGGACCTAGGCTACTATAGTCGGGTGTCGTGTACGTATCTCGGGGCGTGTGCGGGATATTTCTGAGAGGCAATTGCGATTGCTTGAGGTAAGTAAACCCACGAGAAAGTCAATTTAGAATTTACTTATTTTTCCCGTAAATTATTTATTTCACAATACTTTTCGCCGATTCGCTTTTCATGTTTACTCTATTCCGCGTGTGTTTGTGTATGGTCAAAGGGTCGGTGTGACCCCTTTTCGCTCTCTCGTTGATGATCCGATCGTTGCTACGGTGTTGGTCATACCTTAGACTACGCGTGAGATTTCTCTCGGCCGAGTCGATGATCTCGAGAGCGAGTTGACGTGAGGCCCACCTCCGTCGCGCATTTCCTCTCTTTTGAGGCGTTGGGCGTAAGTCTACCTTCCGACTCACGAGTTCCTCATTTCGACCGTGAAGAGGGGGTGTTGATTTCCTTACCCCTAGGGCCTTCTCGGTTTAGTTTTTGTCCCGTGGCTCGACACTATACACCACACTCGCGTTCCACATTCTTGATTATCTCACGACTTATATTCATGTTTTACATTCTTTTTCATTTAATTTATATGCATGAATTGTAGCCGTTTCATTGGATTTCTTGTGAATACTAAGCGAATTTCTCTCGGGATTTACTCACCCGGAACTTGTCATTGTTTTTGGTGGCAAGTTGCAGCTCCTACTACGAGCCGGGGAAATGAAGAGAATCAAAATAATTAAATTAAGTTATAAAACTTTATAACATGAGGCTAAAATTTCATTTTTTGCAGTTGAAATATTAAGCACAAGACTGGCATGGCTTGGTGACGTTCTACCTCCCACAAAACAGATTCGATAACTAAGCACAAGGACTTAAATGATTACAAGGACTTAAATGTTCGAAACTTTCCTAAATAGATATATGCCTGCTAGAAAAATTAGTTCCTATAGGAAGCAAATCACGGTTGCGAAAATGAAAGACGATGAAAACTTTAATGAATTTTGGGATAGATTCCAAAAATTGATTTCTTCTTGTCCATAACATGGATTTACTCAAAGAGCTTTATTAGAATATTTTTATGAAGGACTCAATCACTTTGAACAAAGACTACTAGACACAGTATGTGGTGGATCTTTATTTGAGACAACACCTACTCTAGCAAAAGAAGCAATTAATAAAATGGCAAAACAATCTAAGCAATATGGTGAAAAGGTTGTGAATCCACAAGGAAGAAACTCTATGAAGTTGATAATAAAAATGCATCTGATGATAAAATTGATGAATTATCGAAGATGGTTAAGTTGTTAGTTAATGATAGATCTAATCAAGTTAAAGCTTGTGGATTACGTAATGAAGCTACACATCCAATAGATGCATGTCCTACTCTACATGAAGAAAATACTAAAAAGGTTAATGCAATGATGAATTAATTTTCTGGTCCCCTTAAAAACAATATAATAACACTTATTATCTTAGAACATCGAATCCAAATCTTAGTTATGGTCCTCAAAATCAAAATTATAACACTTATAGACAAAGAGCTCAAATACAATCTACACCTAATCAGCAGCTTCAACTGAACACTCAATCTATAAATCCAAATTTAGAACAAACCTTGCATAGCTTTATGGGTTAAAGTCATCAAAACTTTACACAGATTCTTCAAAATCAAATTAAGACTGATACAACTATTAATGAACTGAAAAACCAATTAAGTCAAATAAATTTACAAATAAATAGGTTAAGTACTCAATGAGTAGTCAAGCTAAAGCCCCCACTCAAGCCAATTTTGCTCATACTAATCAAGCACAAGTTAATGTTATATTCGGTGATAAGAAAGACACAACTATAATTGGTAAGACACTTAAACAGAGTAATAAAAAGAAGGTTCATAAGACTATTGAAGAAGAAAAGGAAGAAATGATGGCTAATGTCGTTCCTACTAGAAAACGGATGGTTGAATAATTGAAATATACACCTTTTCCTAGAATATTGTACTCATGTTATTTAGACAGAGTTAAAGCATAAGGAAAATCTTTACAAAAGACGAAATTAATTGATAAGGATAAAAATGATAAGGTTTCAGATAATCTGAATGAAGATATGTGTTCATATTCTACCGTTCCACAATAACTAGCTGATGCTTGGGAGGAAGAAATCAATGTAGACATCTTTGAACGAATAATGTTTATGGAATTTGAAAAAAAAAAGTTGTCACTTTTCGTTTCAATGATGAAGATATGTGTGGAAATTCTGATAAATTTAATGATGAACAAACTAAGGATAATGAATCTTTAGAATTAAGTCTTCTTGAAGTTGAAATATATGTTATTAATGCAGTTACAATGGATAATGGAAATGCTAAGACCACGAACAAGCAAGGTAAAGATATTTCAAATCAAAAGACAATAGTGCATGAATGGAGGTTTACGCAACCAAACAATATTGACAATATTAACATGGAGGAATTTAAATCTACGAAGAATAAGAAAAAGAAAAAAAAGAATCCAGCAATTGTCAAGCTCGATGATCTAGAATATATATATATATATATATATATATATATATATATATATATATATATATATATATATAAGTATAGAGGTTAAATGGGCTTGATACTTTAAAGCTATTTATGATACGGGTTCTAGAGCAAACTACATGCCAATTCATATTTTCCTTCACACTCAATTGGAATTTGATGTACTTGCTTTCGAAAAAGTTACTCTACCAAACGTTTATTCAGTAAAATCAATAGGTGTGGTTACTAATGTACCGGTTAAAATTGACAAGTATATTATTCCCACAAACATTTTGGTTATGACACACTTCATTAACGAAGATCCTCCATTGATCTTAGGACGACTTTTTTTAGCCACTTTACAAGCTGTCATAGATACTCTAAATAAGACAATTACCTTTTGAGTGCACGGTCGAGCAATCACTTTCTGAAATGGCACAAGAGTGGATAATCCTACACTTAAATTCATAGAACTAGTCTAGAACTGCGTGGTTTAGTAGAGCCAATGACAATAAACAAAAGCGTTTTATAAAAGGCAGCCCATACTCAATCTTTATTTTTAGTTTTAGTATTAGAATTAGTTAGTTATTTTTATATTCTCTCAATTTTTTACTCTTATAATGGGGATATTTTAGGAATTCAATTCAGGAACAATTTCATGTAAGGGGGTTATTAATACTTCATTACTTTCAAAGATGATTTGAACAGATTTGGTTACATGTATCTCATGAAACATAAAGGTGAATCTTTTGAGATGTTTCAAACATTTTAGAATGAAGTGAAAAACCAACTTGGTAAAACTATTAAAACACTTCAATCAGATCGAGGTGGTAAATATTAGAGCCAAGAGTTTGATGATCATCTTAGAAGCTGTGGGATTGTCAAATCCTTAAGTTTATAAATCGGTAATTATGAAAAATCAGGGATTAACGGAGCCTAATTATCGTTTTGATAGTGAGTCGGGAGGTAAAGACTGGTGAAATTGAAAAAAAAATTATTATTCCGTGATGTGTGCCTAATGTTGTGTACTGTATACTATGTTATTTAGCGAAATTCAAGTTAACCATGTGAATTTCGTATTTTGCAAAGTTTCGTCTCGAGATACGTATTGAAATAAGTCTCGAGAAAGTTAAAATATTGATCTAAACAATTGTTTCGAATTTCGCAAAAAATATTTGTATGTAAGTCTAAAATTCGAGTTTTCAAGTTCAAATGGACTTAACGAGCTGATGTGGGTCCCATATCTTGATTTGTGTATGAGACAGGTTATCCGGGAGTTTTGGAGCGTTTTGGTAAATTCTCAAATTTTTCAGTCGAATTAGGGTATTTTTTGGGGTTTAATTTAGACAAAAATTGAAGAGATAAATATGAAAAATAAGAAATTGCTAAATTACCAATAAGGGCACTATTTGATATGGTTAGGGATAAAACTCCAAGGGCAAACTGGTCATTTGGCTTGGCCCTTTTTAATTGAAATTAAAATTGAACAGAGGTTGTACCCAATGTTCATTTCCTCTATTCCTGCTTTCACTGCGGTAATTCATCTTCTTCATCTCATCACTCCCATTAAGTTTTTTTTCTCTCTCTCTCTCTCTCTCTCTCTCTCTCTCTCTCTCTATGGTATTTTAGCTCAACTCGAATCAAGAAAAGCCGTGGTAGCTTCGGTGGTGAGGGACTTTTAAGGTAAGTAATGAAAAAATCAAAATTTTGATTTTGGGGTCTATTTTTGGGTTTTGAATTGAAAAAAGAGACGATTAGGGTGTGTTGTGGTTTGTTTATAGTTGTTGATTTTAAAATGCAGAGAAGGACCTAATCAATGGAAAAAAAATAGTTTTTTCAAAAAATGCAGAGGCGTTGATGCAGGGAGGAAAGAGGAGGGGGTAGGGAGGAAGACGGTGGGGGGGAAGCCGTGAGCTCCCCTGCCCAACCCCAATGGGGTTAGTCACCTAAACGAAAAAAAAATAAATTAAAATAGAGAAGTTATGTTGCAGAAAAGCAGGGAAGAAGAAGGGGGTTTGATCCCCAGAACGGACTCGAATTGAGTCGGATCGGTTCGATTCACCTTAGCCGGACCGGTCCGTTCAGGGGTCAAATCCCTCATTTTTTAAAAAAAAAACTTTGAAAATCGAAAATAAAAAAATAAATCCCTGTAAAATTTAAAAAAATTCAGAAAATAGGATTTTTAGACAAGTTGATGAAGAGGAGGATTTTTATTAAAAATGAGGATTTCGATATTTTCTTGTGAATCTATATCAGGGTTTTTCCTCGTAGTGCATGTCAAGATACCCGAAAATGTCCAAAATTGTGAAATAAATTTAAAAGCCTAGTCTAGGTTATTTTCCAATTCCAAACCACAATTTAGAGTAGAAATTGAGATTTGGACATCCGAGGATAAGATTTGGTGTGATTTTGAGGTTTTCGGGTTGTGACAAAACCAATAAATATATATATATATATATAATAAATTAGAAAAATTATATTTAAGCTTACACAACGTAATTTTTTATGTTGAACAATAATCTTGAGTCAAAAATAAAATTCGGGCATCGAAGAATTTGTTTTGGAAGTATTTTAGGGGTTTCGGGACGCGATTAGGTCAGTTAAACTGCAACTAATTGGAAAAAATTGTGAAATTATTGTGGAGAATTACTAGACTTATAAATTTATTGTAGGAACGCAATTGGAATTTCGTGTGTACTAGCTTATCAATCCAGAGTGCAAGGGAATTTTGCTATCACATTTGTAAGGTTAAGTAAATCCCATGGTAACCTTTACATTGTATGAGTATTTCTCGAATATAATTGCATGCACTAGTTTATCACTGCATATTTATTGGTCATGCATTCATGGGCACGAGAGGAAGGAGGCCTTTGAGGGTCCCATTGTGTTCATTGGCTATATGTGTGGTAGGATGAACATCGTGGGGCTCTACGACTGGAGTCAATGATTGTTGTAAACACTTATTTAGGAGGGGTTTTCATGCTCGCCAGGATCATACTCCATGGAAAGTCGAGGGCGCGGCTTCTCGAGGTACTTCCTCTCAAAGTCATGAATCTTTATTATTGTTTACTCACCACTTTTAGATGACATCATATGATTATGGTCGGTTAACAAAAACAAGATGGATTGCATATTTGTATATTTATAATTCCTTGCGATATTATTGTTCATTTAATCTCTTGGAATACAATGCAGTTGATTATTATAAGTGTACTGGACACTGTAGGATTTACTTATTTGATATTATCAAATTTTCATAATTGGGTAATGATATGTGCGAGTGATGACAAAGGAAAAGGAAAGCTGTTAGACTTTCTGTAATTTGCTCAGTTTCTTTCTTTTTATGCATGTATTATTTTTTAATATACTATATTGTATAAATGGGGTTTTGGGTTCGAATGTGATCAAGATTTCTTTTGGAATGGTTGGAATGATTTTGGGACAAAATTGAGATTAATTTAGAGCTAAGGTAATGTTAGTTTAAGGATTTTAATCTTTTAAATCAAGTTAGAATGAATATATATATTAAGTTGATTCAATATATATATTGTTATTGGCTAAATTATGAGTCCTTCAACATTCCCACCAAGCTAAGCAGGTTTTGTTAAAGATTTTTGAAGGCCAGATTATTCGATGTAAGCTTAAAAATAGAGGAGGTGCTATCGAAAAATCTTTATGGAATTTTGAGGATTATTTAACTAATCTAAATGAACTTTGAGGTTTAAGATTCACTTTAGAATCCTTTGTGGTTAATGAAGTATTACATTTGATAATCGCGAGATATTTATGTGGTTTATTTATTAATAGTGAGATTAAGGCTGCTATATTATTAAGGGATTAAGGAAATCTAGGCCGATCAAATTCCCTAATTAGGGAGGGTCTGACAATGTTGGTATCAGAGCCTAGAATTCTAAAAGAATTTTATTGTTTGAGGATATAGTTGGGAAGTAACGTGATGGAATAAGGTTTAAAATTTTAAAAACTTAATGATAATGTTATATGTGTTTTATATTATCGAGATATCGATGGATATAGTTATGATGTTCACTCATAGTACGGCAAGTGCCGGGTCAGGGATCTGGCGAGGGTAATAGGGATCCGCAATGTATGGATTCAAATATGTTTCAGAACTTGGTTGGGAAAATGGTAGAGTTGTTGAATATCTTACAAGCAAAGGAGGCGGTTCAGGTACTTATGGTTCATGTTGCTCAAGAAGCTCCTACTGTCACTCTAGCCGCTTATGAGGAGCAGGCTACTTCTACAGTTCAACCCGGTGTTGAACCGGTTGTTACAATTACAGTTCGGGCTGATTCGACCATTTTTAGTGGAATGTCACGGGAGGAAAGGCATAGAAGAGAGTTTAGTAAGTACGAACCTATATACTTATATGGTGAGTTGGACTAGAGGATTGTTAAGACTAGGGTACTTAATGACGTGAAGCTTCATAATATGTTGAATACTGACGAACATTTGAGAGCTTCGATATCTTCGTACTATCTGCAGACCGATGCTGAGATTTGGTGGTTTCATGATGGGCATCCTGTATTCGAGACTTGGGCTTACTTTCTCGAGTAGTTCACTGAGCAGTACTTTGATGAGAGTTTGATTCAGCAGAATAAGGTAGAGTTTGATTATCTAATTTATGGAGACATGTCACTAGCTCAGTACGATAGTCAGTTTAATTATCTTCAGAGGTATGTTGGGGAGTCAAGAATAATAGAAAAGGAGAAGATGCGCAAGTATATGTATGGTTTGCAAGAAAAGCTTGGTACCACTATATCGGCGACTAAGCCAAACACTTTTCGAGAGGTTTAAGATAAAGCCAGAGCTTATATGACTACTCAGACTTTTAAGTGCAAATCACGACAATATCAAGGTGTTGTGGAGTCAATATGAAGCTCGGGTTTTGAGGGTAGGAATAGATTTCCAGCAAGGTTTGACTCGAGTTTCCAAAAGAAAGGAAAGAGTGGAGAACCACCATTCACACCGATGACACATGTCAATCCATCATATGTGCATTGTAATCCTTTTCTTAGCATAGCCAGTAAACCTTCAGAGCTAACACAAACATGGTCAAGACAGACACGTTCGCATTATTTTCGACTTTCAGGTTGAAGAGGTGCACCTTAGTCACAAAAGAATGGAGGTAAGGGTCGAGGATCTCAGGGATAACTACGAGTCAAAGACCAACAACTAGCCTAGAATCTTATGTAGATAGTAAACCTACGGTTACATATTTAGGGTGTGGGAAACAGGGTCATATCATTTGAGATTTTCCTCGGAATTTGAGTACAGTTACATGTTTTGAATGTGGAAGAAATGACATTACAGAAGTGCGTGTCTATAACTTTTAGGAGCGTCCTCTAGTGTGTCCCAACCTTAACAACAAATTAAGGAACATGTTCAGGTGGTGACTGAACCAAATTCATAGGAAAATCAAGATCTTATTGAAGGTACGATTTCAATTGATGGTCAATTTTTGCATGCTATAATTGACTTTAGTTCTACGATTTCTTTTATATCTAGTTGTGTGGTGATTGAGTTAGGGTTAACTTTGTTGTGATTCCCTATTCATATTGTTCTTAACCTAGTAATTGAGGATAAAGTGTGTCCTTACTTTATATGTGAGAAGTGTGTTGCTGAGATTTTCAGACACGACATGGCCGCTGATTTACGTGTGTTGGATTTTATAAAGTTTAATGTGTTGTTATGGACAGAATATTAGTTAGCGGCTTATCATGCTCATGGATTGTTTCCATAAGGTAGTGTTCTTTTATATTTTGGGTTGTACAGTGTTTACTTACACTAGAACATCACCTCATTTACCTCTTATTAGGGCTAAGATAGTTACTAATCAAGAAATGGAAATTCTTGCTGGAATCATTAGTACTGAGGTTAGACTCGAGATTAAACTAGAGTGAATTTCAATTGTTTAAGAGTTTTAGTTGTATAAGATGAAATTTTTGGGTTTTCCTGGCTATTATTATAGACTTGTGAAAGATTTTCTAATATAGTTCCATCAATCACTATTTTTGAGTGGGGGAGTGCGGTGGAGGACCAACTCCCTGATTTGAATGAGGAGTTCAAGACGTTTGTGCTCGCAACGAAGACTCCCCTTGTTGCACGTATAGTGCCTCGACACTAGTATTTGACATGCTTATTTCTATCTTTGGAAGTGTAAATAGGCCTCTATTTTTCTAAACTTTTGTTATTCCGCAATGATATTTGGGACCTACTTGGTTGTTCTAATTTTACAAGGCATGTCAGCTTTTTGTAGAATAGTAAGGAGTAATACCTGTCTCCAAAACAAAAGTAGTAATATTAGAGGAATATAATGACTTCAGGTAAAAAAAAATGTAGCTGACCCCAACTAATTTGGGATAGAGGCTTTGCTGTTGTTAAGAATTGGCTATAGAAAATATGGATGGGTTTTTATGCAACTCAATGTTTGATAAAATGCCTGAAAGAAACCTCAGCTTATTGGAATTTGCATGATTCATGTGTATTCAAGTAATGGGCATCGGTTGGAAGCATTGGGGCTATAGTGGAGATGTTAGAATAAGGTATGATGAGTTTGTGCCTTGTAATGTTGGTTAGTGTGTAACCTGTTGGACTTTGGTAGTTGAAAGTTTGTAGTTATTTGTATTGTAAAATAAACACAAGTTTAGTCACACATAGGAGAGATAGTTCACTCTTTCTCACTACAAATTTAGTCCAACACTTCACACTTATGGTTATGTGACTAGTGTGGTATATTGAATGGACCATGGAGCTTCACCACTAGGTGAGATACTTAATTTAATAAGTCTTTGATAATTCTGATAAAAAAAATTAATAAGTCTTTGATACGGGCCTTGTGGGTTATGGTTTGATTCAAAACTTAGCCAATTCATAAATAAGTTTTTAATTTTTGAACTTGACTTTCGTTTTGGAAATCAAACAACATGATTAAGCGACAACAGTTGTTTTTTGGGAAATTTCTTGGTTGTTGATTGTGGAACACGAAACTGATCACTAAGAGATATGAGTGGTTAATTAAAGGAGCAGCTAAACGGACCCCAGTTTTTGCTTAAAGGACCCCGTTTTTGAATTTTTACTTTGTCGTACCCCACTTTTTACTTAGTGTATCTCACTTTTTTTTCTCAAAATTCTTAAAATAACCTTGTTGTACCATATTACCCTCACCCTCACCGTCACCTCCTCTGAAAATGTGTCGACCACAAACGACCGACCTCTCTAAAGATGTCTCGATTGAATTCTTTCGTCACTCACTGCAACTTAGTTCTTTTTGCAATTTCGATCGGAGTGACCGTTACCTCTTTAGAGGTGTCGGACCCCTGTGTGCCCGACACCTGCGGGGCAACAAAACAAAAAATATCGAAACTCCTAAAAAATACATGAAAATGACAAAAAATAGTGAATTTTGCTCGTAATCGCTTAATATCCTCGATTCCGTTGAAACTTTGCACCAAAAATGCAAGATTCAACCCCCAAACCGAAGCCCTAAACCCAATAACAACCCCACAAACGATACCGACTCAAAAAGTAAACAAACAATAGAAAAATTCGAAATTGACACTAAAATAGATGAAGAATGCACCCATGGCGTCGAATCGACGTGGTTTTGCGCGGACTTTATCGGATTCGGGTTGGTGGTAAGATGTTCTTTGAGAGAGGGGTGATTGGGTACGAAGTAAGTGAGGTGAGTGGGGTATGGTTGGTAAAAATCCTTTTCTATAGAGGGGTTGTTGAGTCACTTCACTAAGGTGGGGTCTTTTAACTAAAAACTGGGGTCCTTTTGTGGCGGCCCTCGCCGCCCCAGGGTGACGTGTCTCTGTGTACTCATTGCCAGCTGGCCCAACTACACGTGTACGGCACCTGCCCGTCCTTTCTCTGTCTCGAAATTCGTATTCACGTGTGTGTACAGCGTATAAGTGACATTTTCAGAGGAAGTCGTACTTTATACCATTAATTCAAGAAATATTAATAAGTAAATAAATAAATCCTATTGTGGAAAAACCCTGAAAAGTACTCGGTATAGAGATAGTCGACTATACCATATAAGGTATCTACATGTACAATGTCATGATACTCTCCATTTCCCAAAAGAAATCAAAATATCAAAAACAAACACACGTACAAGTAGTCTTCGACAACAGACAGTCAGAGGTAGTCGCCTAAGATCCCCTTGCCCTTACTTGTACTCGGATCTGCACTCAATCATAACAGAAGAAAATGGATGACGAGTCCAGTAAGTAAAATCCCAAGGAACTCCTCTGAGCATTCAAATAAACAAGTGGAATTCAATAAATACTGTTAAATAAACATGCGGAATGTAAACAGACAACTGTAACTAAAGCATCGTATGCATAGATAACAATAAAGTGCAAATGTATGTGCCTGTTCCAGTCAGACTAAACCATACTTCAGGATTCCCTTCCAGGATCCCAATAGTGGGCGCACCCAACTAGCTATCACTTGGTATCTCTCGGTGGCCGGCGTAGACCTACGACGCACCGACACATGTAGCAGCTCATTAGCTCGGGTCATTATCCACCGAGAACTCCTGATACACATACTATGGTCTAGAATGCATAGACACACAATGGAAAATCCGGTGGGAGTAACTCAAACAACCGTCCAAACAATGACAAGATATAGATGTAATAAAGACCACAAGGAATACTGGAAATGAATGGAAATACAAAGCGAAATAAATACTCAAAGTTTTTCAATTGGGTTTTAAAAACCTCACAACGCACTCCAATACCCCGTAATCAATCCCCGAGGCCAAGTCCACTGAGTCCTTGGTCACCAATTGATCACCCATGTCCACCTATGTCCATTTATCAATAATTCCGATTTAGAATGACAATTTACGACCAATTTCTAAAATTTTAGGCCAAGTTGCCCATTTCGTGTTTTTCGAGGCAAAAACCCCTCAAAAGTCGCGTCCGAAATTTCCAAATATTTTATTTTTCATAGAAATTCATCAATTTTTATTTATTTTATGGAAATATAATTTTTTTGAAATTTTCTCAATTTTTTCGGAATATTTTACAAATTTTTCTTTCCTTTCTTTTCTTTTTCTTTTTCTTTTTTTTTGGTATATTGGTTTTGGTCGGGTCGACCCAAACGGGTCGGACCCGACCCTGGACCAGAATTGGTTCAGGCTCGCCCCATGGGGCGATCGAACCAGGGACTTCCCTGGTTCGATCGGCAATTTTTTTCTTTTTTTTCTTCTGTTGTGTTGGGTTGGGTTTGCTCTCAACCCCAACCCCAGTGGAATCGATGGCAGGGGAGACGCCCCTGCCATCCCCACCCTCGACCCGGTTCAGCCTCCATGGCCGAACCCCTCTCGGCCACCATGGCCGAATCACCAAACCCGCAACAAAATCAACTATGACTCACCTTGACCCTGATGCTTCCCCCCTCTCTTCTCTCCTTCCCGGCTTTTTCTTCTCCTCCTTCTCTCCGATTCTTCTTCTCGGCCTCCTAATTCGGTTGTGTGTGTGTGAGAGATGTGAGAGAAAAAGTGGTGGAGATATGGTTTTGTTGACTTATGAGTCACTTAACATCTCCACTCACATGTGCATCTCTATGCATCCTTAACCCTCTATTTACTCCAACCTAACACTGCCTTGACTCCGAATTGTGACACGTTTGGGACACTCATCTGTGTTTTAAGCACAAAAATGTCATTTTCTGGCGTTTAGACGCCCGGTTTCGCGTCCAAACTGCGACATACGTGCACCGCCTAGTTACTTGGCCAATTTTTATTTACTTTCTGTGTTTTAGTTTCCCCGACCTAATATTTGGTCCCGTCAACTACCCGGTACCCGCGTCAACACGCATATCGAGGCGAATACAGTTCACACAATCTCGTACGTATTGTTATGCAACATACACACATGCGATGTATTTCAATAAATTGCATCGCAAATAAGCATTCAACACACAATAAACTATCGTACCTAGGTCCCCGTGTGTCATAGCCTACCGCGGCATCCACGTAGATCTGAGCTGGCGTCCACGTCTGTAAATTCGAGATAATTAACAACATTAATAAAATAGGTCGTTACACCTTTTAACCGCTCCCTAATTAAATTGATCACTTAGAGAATGCTCTTAAAATTTGAATAAAGTTCTTATTCGATTTTGATAATAAGCAATTGTTTAGACAATTGCAGTTTTCAATATATAAGGAGAGTCCCTACACATAGTAAGTACTAATTTTTTGAAATAAGAAATATGTGTGTTTTGATGTTTTGAGAGAGAATCTATTATTGCAGTTTGAAGATTTTTTGGTTGGTGTTTAATCAAAGTTCGTACCAATTGTATTTGGGGACAAAACTCCTAGTAGAATTCAACAACAAATTGGAGGAAGATATTATGTCCTAGGACATTGCTTTGCAAGCCTCTAGTATATTTTTATTTCTATGATTTTTCGTAGTTATTAAGGTTAGCATGTTTAGATTTGTATGAGCAAATATTATGTCATGATCTTATGAATAAATAAATTGCCATGTTCTGCTTAGTGAATATTTAAATTGTTTGTTCCAACGTAACCTTCATGTGCTCACCCGGAGCTATTGTTTTAAGGGAAGTCCATTCAAGGCTATGGACCGCTAAGTTTGGGCTTGATTTGGACTCTCGGGGTCTCGAATGCGCTTTGTTTTATGTTTGCAAAGTGCCATGATTTAAATTTTATCCGGCTTTTGTTTGAAGAAAATCCAAAATAAAAATGTGGTTTCGTGGAATACTATGATTGGAGCTTATGGCCAAAATGACTGTTTGAATGGGGCCTTGTTCATGTTTCGGAGAATGTTGAGTGAAGGGTGTGGAAGCTAATTCAGTTACTAGTTTACTACTATGAGTCTCTGGTCAGCTAATGCTTCTTTGGTTTGTATTCTTTGTGATACGATTAAAAGTGGTCTCATTACTGATGCCTCTGTGATCCCATCTCGTATGTATGTATGCAAGGTGTAGTAAGTTAGAAATGGCATAACTACTTTATGATTTGATGCCTCGGAAGAACTTGGTTTCTTTAACTGCAATCATAAGTAGCTATGCTGAGAAAGGTGATATTCAGTGCGCGATGTATTATTTCAATCAGATACAACTTTTACACATGAAACCCGATGTTGTCGCCGTTAACTGCCTCCTTAACAGTCTCAAGATTTCTAATTGGAGTTGTCATTGGTTTACTTTTTTAATCCATGATGATTAATGGGCTCATTGGTAGTTATGCAAACTCCAATGGCATAGATGATGCATTTGATTTGTTTCAGTACTTACATGAAAGGCCACTAATTAGATGGAATTTCATGATTTCTTGCTGCATTTAGGCTGTTATGCCAAGCAGAGCCATGGAGCTGTTCAGGGAAATGAAAATGTTTGGGTGCTCTCCCGATTCGATCGTAATTTGTCTGAGTTTTCACAACATGGGTCAGTGCAATTTGGGAGGAATCTCTAAAGCTATATTCTTATAAACAACCTTGAAGTAGAAGACTTCATTGGGACTGCCTTTTAGACATTTATGCAAAGTGTGGGACCATCACTAGTGCTGAAATGCTTTTCAAAAGCATTAAAAAGCCATGTTTAGCGAAGAGACTTGGAATGCGGTAATCGCAGGCTATGGGATGAATGGATTGGAACATAAAGCTCTTCAACATTACTCCGACATGATAAAACAAAGCATAGAACCTGACGATCTTAGTTTTTTGGAAGTATTATCTACTTGTAGTCATGCAGGCCTTGCTCATGTAGGGCTGAGGTATTAATTTCACACTCATGAAGGAAGAGTTTCGTCTAGCTCGAGGACTGCAACACTATGTCTGCCTACCGGTCGATCTACTCGGTCGTGCAGGTTTGTTACGCGAAGCATTAACATTTATTGATGACAATTATGTGAAGCCTGATTCTGTCATATGGTTAGCTTTACTTGGGGCTTTTTTTTTATAAGAAAGAAACACGACTTGCCCCCACAAGAGTTTAAACCCATGACCTCTTACTCCCAATCCCGGTATCAAACCATTGGCCACCCGATTAGTTGGTTTTACTTGGGGCCTGATGCAGAGCAATGAAGATCAATTATGTGTGGGTAGACAATCAAACTTTAGGCTAACTCATAATAATTTGTTATGTTGGAGATAGGACTGTGACAGGAAGTTTAGCTCGGCTGAACAATGTTGTGTGTGTTCACTCTAATTATGGTTAGGATGTAACCATGGTTAGCCTTACCATAGTTAATTTAACCGATGTTTAACAGAATTAGTTAGACAACTATGTAAACAGTTGTCTAGGTGGTCTATATAAGGTGTAATAACGTGATTTACAAGTTAATGAAAGAATGGTTTTCATTTTTGAATTCTTCTCTGTGTTCTGCATTACTTGTACACTGTGATTTCTTCATTGTTTGTGTTAGTGTTGTGTGTTGTGTTCTTATTGATTGATCAACCTCATTAGGTTTGATCTTCACATGGCTTACGTTGATTCAGGTTCAGCTGTTTCAGTGAGGAACAACAAGAAGACTGTCTTACCAGATGTCACTGCCATTGCAAGGGCTTTGAATTTCAGTCTTCCAATGAAACTTGATGATACAAACTACATTCACTGGAAGGTTCAGATTCGAGCAGCCATTAAAGGACTTGGTCTCAGTTTCTTGGTCACTAAGAATCTCTCTTTGTTGGCTTCAAACAAGTCTCATTCTTCATTAGACGTTTATGTGCAAGAGGATGAGGAATGAAGTCAGTTAGATTCAATCTTGATGGTCTGGTTGTTTTCAAACATTGATAAATTTGTGATTGGTCATGTTACTGATTGTGAACCGTCTTATGAGATTTGGAATGTATTGGAGAGATCCTTTGCTCAGTCTTCTATGGCCAGAGCACTCCAATTGAAGAATCAATTGAATACTTTAAAGAAAGGTTCCAGTTCTATTTCTGATTTTGTCGTTAAGATAAAGAACATTGGAGCTGAGTTGAAATCCATAGGTCAAGGGATAACTGATTCTGATTTGATTCAATCAGTGTTAAATGGAGTAGGTCAAGAATATGATTATGTTGTTGTTATGATTTCTTCACAACAGAAGACTATTAATCTTAAGGATTCTCAATACTTGTTGATGATGCATGAGCAGAGGATTGCACAGTTCAATACTGTTGCAACTATTGATCTTTCTCCTGCTACAGCTCATTTTGCTTCTAATTCTGGTGATAAGAAGTCTTTTTCCAACAAGTTTAATAGTGGAAGAACAAATGGTGGCTTTCGATGAGGCTCAACCAGAGGTGGTCATGGAGGTTATAGAGGTGGAAGAAATGGTGGTAATAGAGGTGCAAACAAGGTATTTTGTCATATTTGTTATAGAACACGTGTGGCTTTACAATGTTACCAGAGATTTGATCAATCATATTTTGGTCCAAATCCTAATCAAGCTGGCAATTCAGGTTGCCAATTCAAGAAATTCAATCTGTTTTTTTTTTTTTCTGGTTCTCCACAACCTTCACCACCTCCAAACTCTCAACAGGCTCACTATCATCAGTTTAAAAGGTTGATTGCTTCTCCTGAAACTGTCACTGATCTAAATTGGTATATGGATTTAGGAACATCTAGCCACATGACTTGAGATTCATCTTCTATGATACACATAACTGATTACATAGGTACACGTGTTACTGTTGGCAATGGTTCTCAGCTTTTTGTTTCTTCTGTTGGTCATAGTATTCTTCCCACCGGCACTCATTCTTCTCAGAAACTAGATTTAAAACATGTTCTATATATTCCTAATCTTGCAAAAAATCTAATTAGTGTTTCAAAGTAATCTCAGGACAATGATGTGATTACTGAGTTTACTTCTGACTCATTCTTTGTCAAGGACAAGGCTTCGAAGAAAGTTTTGGTACAAGGACAACTTAGAGATGGACTATATTGTCTACCTAAGTTACATCAACCTTTTGCTGGTTCTTCATCACATACTGATGGTTCTCTGAATACAGATGTTAATTATTCTCTTTCTTCGTTGTGTATTACGTCTGTCATTTCAAATTTGACAGCAACTGCTAATGTTTCTTTAAATTGGCATGCAAGACTTGGTCATCCTTCTCATGAAGTTCTTCAACATGTTTTACATTCTTGTAATACTCATGTCAATAAAGTAGTGTTGCCTTTCGGTGATTCTTGCAAAATTGGCAAGTTACATAAGCTTCCTTATATCAATTATGCCATTATTGCAACTAGGCCTTTGGAGTTGGTTTACTTTGATTTATAGGGCCCTGCACAAATGTCTTCTACCAGTGGTTCTCGCTACTACATCATTTTTGTTGATGCTTTTAGTAGATTCACATGGTTTTATCCGTTGAAGCTGAAATCTGATGCATTTGCAGCATTTCTGCATTTCTTACAGTCTGTTAAACGTCAACTCAATACTAAACTGAGCTATTTTCAGTCTGACATGGGTTAGGAGTAAAAACCTATTGAATCATATTGTTATAAAGTTGGAATTACTCATCGTTATTCATGTCCTTACACACATCAACAACATGGTGTACCAGAGAGAAAACATATAACTATTGTTGAGATGGGTTTAACACTGCTTGCTCATTCTTCCATGCCACTTCGATATTGAGAAGAAGCCTTTGTTACCTCAGTTTTCATTATCAACAACTTACCCTCTTATGTCTTGTCTTTTTAGACTCCTTACTTTGTGTGTTTTAAGAGAAAGCTAGATTACCAATTCTTTAAGGTGTTTGGGTGCTCTTGTTTTCCCAGTCTTACTACCTATTCATCTCACAAGTTTAAATTTCGATCTACAAAGTGTGTCTTGATTGGTTATAGCCCAAGGCATCATGGTTATAGATGTCTTCATCCTTCTAGCACAGTTTACATATCCAGGGATATTGTATTTCATGAGACAGAGTTTCCTTTTCAATCACTATTTTCAGGATCCTCTATTTCACATAAGTCTTCTACTAAATTGGTGTTACCAGATGTTCCTGTTACTTTGCCTCTAAGGCCTACGTCACTACTACCATTTGATTCATCACCAAGTTCATCATGCCTTTCATCTCTACCTTTAGTGCATGAATCATTGCTTTCTTTCTTCACTGAGTGTTCTCCCAGCTTACAAACATCTCCTATTGTATCTTCTGTTGAGATTACTCCCCCTGCACCTCGTGTTAGTAATCATCGTATGATTACAAGAAGCAAGAATGGGATTTTTAAACCAAAGGCTTTAGTTCATAATTCTCCTTATGACTTGGTCACTCAGTTGGAACCTTCTTCAGTTAAAGTGGCTCTTCAAGATCAGAATTGGTACACTGCTATGGTTGATGAAATCTCTACCTTGGATAAGAACAATACCTGGACACTTGTTCCTCCTTCTTCTTCTATGAATCCTGTTGGTTGCAAATGGGTGTTTAAAGTTAAGACTACTCAAACTGGTGTCATTCAACGATACAAAGCTCGTTTGGTAGCTAAGATTTTTCATCAGACTATTGGTCTTGATTACTTTGATACTTACTCTCTTGTTGTTAAGCCTTCTTCCATCATAATTCTCTTCACTCTTGTTGTTACTTACAATTGTCCTATTCATCAAGTTGATGTCAATAATGCCTTTCTCAATGGTGATCTTATTGAAGAAGTATGTATGGTTCAACCAAAAGGTTTTGTGAACAAGCCCTTTCCTCATTATGTTTGGAAGCTGAATAAAGCTTTATATGGCCTTAAACAGGCTCCCAGGGGGCCTGGTTTTCCAAGCTTAAAGGTGTTTTGCTTGGTTGGGGGTTAATTAACTCTATCTCTGATTTGTCCATGTTCCTCAAGAAGTCTTCTGGTTCACTTTTGTTGTTACTGGTGTATGTAGATGATATTCTCATCACTGGTTCTGACTCTCACCAAGTTTCTCAGCTGATCACTTGGTTAGACTCTTGTTTTTTCCCTTAAAAACCTTGGACAAGTGGATTATTTTCTGGGTTTTGAAGTTTTTAGGGATACTTCTTGGATATATCTCACTCGGCAGAAGTACTTGCTTGAATTGTTGCACAAGACTGGTTTGCAGGATTCAAAACTTGTTATAACTCCATTTTCAGCTGGTCAGAAGTTGTCCTATTTTGATGGGAAACCCTTCACTGATCCTACCTTGTATAGGAGTATTGTAGGGACTTTACATTACCTTACATACTCTTGGCCAGACATCAGTTTCATAGTGAAGAAACTCAGTCAGTTTCTCAAGAGTCCTACTGACGTCCATTGGATGGCTTGCAAGTGTATTCTTCGTTATTTGAAGGGATCTTTGCATTTTGGTTTATGTTTCAAACCTTCCTCTTCACTTCACATTGAGTCATTCACTGATGCAGATTTGGCTGGTGATTGTGATGACAGAAGATCAACTAGTGGCTCGTGTTTATTTCTGGGTGGCAATCTCATTTCTTGGTCCTCCAAGAAACAAACTGTTGTAGCTAGATCTTCTACTGAAGCTGAATATAGGGCTTTGGCTCATGGCGTTTCTAATATTATGTGGACTTCTTTCTTGCTGTCTGAACTTGGCATTTGTAGTTCAGCTCGTCCTATTCTGTGGTGTGACAGTACAGGGGCCAAAGCTCTTGCCAGCAATCGTGTCTTCCATGCTCGCACTAAACATGTTGAAGTTGATGCTCATTTTGTCCGTGAGAAGTTGGTTGCTGGTGTGTTTGATCTTCGTTATGTTCCATCTCTTCATCAGACAGCTGATTTGTTCACCAAAGTTCTATCTAGGCCTCGTTTCTCCTTTCTATGTGGCAAAGTAAACCTTGTGTCTTCACCTCAGTTTTCTTTGAGCGGGAATGTTATAGATAGGACTGTGACAGGAAGTTTAGCTCAGCTGAACAATGTTGTGTGTGTTCACTCTGATTATGGTTAGGATGTAACCGTGGTTAGCCTTATCATAGTTGTCTAGGTGGTTTATATAAGGTGTAATAACGTGATTTACAAGTTAATGAAAGAATGGTTTTCATTTCTGAATTCTTCTCTGTGTTCTCTGTGTTCTGCATTACTTATACATTGTGATTTCTTCATTGTTTGTGTTAGTGTTATGTATTGTGTTCTTGTTGATTGATCAGCCTCATTAGGTTTGATCTTCACATGTTACACTAGTTAAGACGCACCTCCAAATGCATGTCGATGCGCGGGTACTGGGTGTCGGGTGTTTGTATGATCATAAGAATATTAATAATGAGACCATATATAACTAGACTACCCTAATAAGTAATGTGTCAAGGAGTGATAAGTAAATACAAATGTGATCTTTATTAGTTAAGCCCATGGTTTGATCAATTTAAATAGGCCAATGATAGGCATTAGATCAAGTTAAATTGTGTAGCCATGTTGTGTCATTTGGAGAGGGAAAATTTAAGCCAATGACCACAAGATATGTCCTCGAGATTCGCATACACAATTGATTCCATCACAAATTTTAAATACCCCATTTAGTGGGATTTTGATAAAAAAAATATAACACAAATGCGCGCAAATCCTGAGATTTCAGCAGCATTTGAGACTACAATCAAGGTAATTCACTCGCTCTCCATCAATTTCATCTTCTTCTAACTTGTGTTTCCATGAAAATGAGTTTGAAGATTTGGGGTTTAATGGTGATTGTTTTTGTTGTTGTTATTGTTGTTATTGTTGTGGATGATAATTTAGAAGAGAAGAGGAATAAAAAATTATTAAAATTTAAATTCAATACATTATAAATAAAATAAATTATAGAAAATTATAGAAAATAGATAAAAATTACAGAAAAACCCAGAAAAATTTGAAAAAGAAATTTAAGAAATTGGGAAAAAGGTAGAACATTAGGTGTCAAGAATTTTTCGGGCGTTTGACACCCCAGTGTAATTCGAAAAATGTGCCATAACTAAAATTTAGAATAAAATTCTAATTTTTAGTTTAATATTAATAATGTAACTTAATGTAGCTCTAAATCGATTAAAATGATACATTTGGACTTCAGGTAAGGGGACTATAACTTGGGTATCGGGAGCTAGGCGAGGTCAGTTTCAGGAGTCCGTGGAAGTCAAAGCGCGTGTTTGAGATTTGTAAAACCCAATGGAGCGTCACTTGTGTATTTAATTATTGTTTTCATTGTTTCTATCCATTCTTCGCTTATAGTACCATTATATTGTTGTTATCGGGACGATTGGTTGAAGTTACTCCCATCAGCACTTCCTTTGTGTGTTTATGGCACGCTAGACTGTAGCACGTGTGACCAAGCCCTCGATGAAATGGTAACTTGTGCTGCTCTTCGGTGCACGTATCAGTAAATCGTAGGAATAGGCCAATTACTGCAATGGACCATGTGAAAGAGTAGTGGGGGCACCTATTGAAGGAATCCTGGGATTCGAAGCACAGTCTAGTCTGATCGAGACGTACACACACTTTCACTTACAAAAAAATAGTGATTAAGCAACAAATTAGAAAAGGGAGTAGCAATGGAATAGAAACGAGTTAGCAACAGAATGCCAACGGAAATAGAATAAGAGAGGGAATAGCAACGAAAAAAAATTTGTTTAAAAAAAATCGTTACTAATTATTTAGAAATGGAAATAAAATTACGTCTCAAATAGAGATGGAATAGAGATGGAAATAGCAACCATAAAATGGGTTATGAGTTGATGTTCGTTGCTAGTTAGCAATTAAATAGCAACATAATGCATGTATTCCCTTGCAATTATGTTGCTAATTAGCAACGGAATAGCAACAAATATCAACTCATAAACCTATAACATTTGACAATTTTTTCGATTCTTTTTCTAATTACAAACGGATTAGAAATGGAATACTTGAATTTCGTTGCTATCCTGTTTCATATATTGTTCCAGCAGGGTTCTCAAAACCTGTAGGTGTAGGCCTTCTCCAACGCCCTGCACCCCTTACAACGACTCCTTGGGGGCGCTATAACATCCTCCAAAAGCAAATTTCATATCATTCACACAGAATATCAAAAACTATATACTAAATGGAACCCAAAAAAGAGAATTTCATGTCAATATGCATAATTAAATGTTTTAATTTTTTTTACAAACCAAAAAGCAAAACAAACCAACTAAAATACCTAACTCTCATCACCAAGGTGCTCCTCGTCCACCTACTCCTGGATGTCCTGATCATCATCGTCATGCTACTGCTCTTATGAATGAGATGGATCCATCCCAACCTTCTAGTGATGCCCCTGAGGTGGTGGTGGTGGTGGTGGTGGTGGTGGTGGTGGCTGAGAGGTGCTTACTCGGACGTTCATGCGCATTCCTAATTGGCTCTGCACGAAAGCCTCAAACTGCGCAAGCCTGACTGCATCAAACTTAGAATGTCGCACCATCGGCTCCCGGGACGTGCTGGCACCAGGATCTCCATATCTCCTCTTCTTCTGCTATGTGATCCGAGCCCATAGCCATGCCCCTTTAGGCAATCCCTCGCCACATCGTAGTAAGGTTGCTCCTCATCTATCGATTGGTTCGAAGTAGCCTGAGTGTGCTCCTCACGCCTCCTCACGAGCTCCGCTGCACGAAAATAAAGTTGTCAAAGCTTGAAAATTAAATATCTATATCATATATATATAATTGAATTCCTCTGAGTTAGGTATAGTTAGGCCAAAATAGCCTTATTCCCCAAAGTGTCCTTTACAAATATGTTTTAACTTTTCAATTTCTCTTTGTGTCCTTCAAAGAAAAAAGGGCATGTATGACTTATAATATAAGATTAAATTAAATCGCTCCTTAAGAGATAACTAAAAAAAGCCTACAAAATAGTTTCCAAAATCAAAATTGAAAAATAAAAGCCACTTCTTTTTTAAATTCATGCTGCTCGGTTTCCCACCAAGCTTAAGATCACAACAACCCTTAATTTTATTTTTCACAATTTCACTAATGGTTTTTAAGAACATTAGTGTCAATGGCAATCACTTTGTTAAGTTCATGCTACTTGGGTATGAAAATAAGCATGTAACTAATCTCTATCTTTGAATATCCATCTCACTTGCTATTTTATGTGTTTGCAGGTGGTTTTTTGTGTGTCAGTTACTTCTTTTGCATGGCAGAGAATACCAAAGTCCTTTCAAAGTTAGAGACTGAAGAAAGTTACTGACTGTAAATATGCTAAGATATGCAAGAGAAGTGAAACTTGGCTTGTTAATGTGAGGATTGATGAAGAAGGTATTTGTTTGGTGAACTGGTGGGAAGAATTTGTGGAAGACAATGAAGTTGGAATTGGAGATCTCATTGTGTTGGAATACAAGAAAAACATGGTTTTTGATGTTCTTGTGCTTAATGTCAATGGGTGCGAGAAAGATCGCTCAACTTCTAATAACATAATGAATGCAGTTAAGACTTAAGAGTAAGTTTAATTTGGTTTCTTATCATTTTGTTTACAATCAACATATGCTACTACTACTAAATATAAATGAGGGAAAAAAATTTGTTCATTTTTTCATGCATGCATGAATCTTCAGAGGAAGATAGTTCGAGTTCTAAGAAGAAGATATCAAATAATAACAAAATGGATACTATTACATAAGAACTGTGAACTAAGTTTTTGTTCTATTTTTCATGCTCGAATTATCAAGGGAAGATCAATTAAAGGCAGCTGATGCTTATGAATCATCCTATTATCATTTCATTAAACATATAACTGCTACTGATCTCCAATATTGTGTGGTGTGGTGAGCTTGCTCTTACAATTTCCAACTTCTAAACTCTATTGTGCAATCGAAGGATGTTTGCAATCTCCCTATACATTCATGGATATATATGAGCTGATGAGGCATACATGAGAGAGGAATTGGTATTGAAAACAAAAAACTTGAAAATTCCATTTCCAGTATCTTGTTTGGTTAAATTACTCAGTAAATCACATTATGGTTCACACATCCACAAAACAAGTAAAAAGAATAAAACAACAAACAAAAGTGCTTGTTAAACATAGGCAATCAGAGATTCAGAATAAGCAAAAATTTTGATTTAAGCATGATGGAAAATATATCATTATATGTACAATCATAGTATTGATTTATAAGCAATTATAAATTCTATATTAATAAGACACTTACATGAAACTGTGCTGATCTGCTATCAATGAATGTCTTCCCATCGTGATCTTTCGTGTGGACATGAAGGAAGACATCATTAGAAGTAACATCATCATTATCCAGAGCCTACATACAAAAGATCAAAGTTTACAATATATTAGTCACGACAAACTTATAAGTTATAAGGAAACGTCAAATAACCTTGACACTTACCAATATCTCTCCATGTGTCCGAAAAGACTGTGAACCACCGATGTTCTTCGAGGTACATATACTAGGGTCGTCCTTCTCGCTCTTTCTATTATGTGAAGCTTTCTTAGACCTAGCCTTGAAATCTGCGCTCGCCCAACACTCACAGTATCTATTCCATGCCTCATTAGTCACGAAGTCCGTCCTCACGCCAAGGGCGCAGGGTATTGGGTTTTAAGGTTCAAGTACAACAAAAAATTCAAAATAATTTTGAAAAAACCCCAACAGGATTGAAAAGTTTCATTAAACTAGATCTACAAAAGTAAAACCATACCTTAATCCTTGTTTTCGTTCTCTGATTGTTCAATCTCCAAGACGTTCAAGCGAGCGTCCTGTATCGAAAATCCACACACGAATTTTGACCACAATTTGGAGTACTAGTCCCAAGAGAGATAGAAAATGTTTTTCTTTCTCTCTTAAAATCCAGAGAACTCAAAAATAGCAAAAATGAAATAAGATTTATTAGGGTTTCAACCTCTATTTATATGTGAAGATAAGCCCATACTTAAAATCTTATTCGTGATACAACTATTGTATGTAGGTAGTTCAAGCAATTTACACATAAGCCCCTATTAATAAGTTATCATTTAACAAAATTTAAAGGCTTTTATGTCATGAATTTTATCGTATAAAAATTCATTACTCTGGACCAATTGAAATTGCGCAAAGCCATTCTTAGTGTGTGACATAATATGTTCATGCGACGTTGGTAGTGAACCAAAACTATTTTGGTACACAAGTCATAAGCGGTCTCTAGCAAAGCATTATAACTACCCAAATAGCATGAATATAAAAATCGATACAACCTAATGAATAACATATATCATATCCTTTCGTCGTGCGATATCATTTGATTAAACATAAAGCATAGAAAGTCACCCTTAATGTTCAATTGTACTAGTCTCGATCTTTAAGTAAAGTGAAAACATCCAAGTGATATTGATCATATCAATTCACATGGACTTAGTCATTATCAGTTTATCATATCGAGGGATCTATTGATATCACTCTTTATACGAGAGTGACAAATTATATCTTGATTGTACACCTTCACATATTATTCACATGGTAACCAATCACAATCCTTGTAATCGTCCGGTTAAAGAAAACATTTGATTGTGTCAAATTAACATACTCTTAATATTGAAGTCTATAGTAATCTCAAGTCGAATGACTAATGATATACCTATCATGAGTAACACATATGACTTAATCCATGTGGTGTTCTCATAGCGGGTCAGTCCAGTACCTTATTCAGATAACAAGTACTTATAATCTTGATTCGTGCCCCTATACGCATGATAATCACTTGACCATCAATCAAGATTCACGCTAGCCTTAATTCGTTATAGTTCCCAGTATAATGATCGACTATGGACATTTAAGATATTTCAAAAAATACATATGGATCTTACTATAAGGTAAACATGCAATTACTTATAAAACAACAAATGAAAACCACAATTTTATTAACTAAAATCATAAGATAAACAATGTTTGTAAATTGACCTATGGCACATGCCCCAGCATGGAGCTCGTGCATCAAGGCGACGTACCTAACACACGCCTTTGCATCATAGGCGGCTCTCACGATCATCTCATCAATCCATGGGTCCCATTAGAAGTATTTGCTGAAAATGATGAATATAGTTAGTTATGGTTTTTGTCAAATAATAATTAATTTAATCATTTATTCAATCGTTTAGTGTCAATTTACTTACTTTTCATCTCTCCCAATATGTATCCTTTTTATGATCGGGTACTGACTTGCAACAGTACCCCTGAGTAATCATCCCTCGCTTGAAGATTTTGGTCATCCTCCGAGCACAAACTTCCGAAAGATGTAAAATCCAGCAGTTGTCCCTGTTCATTTTCAACTTGATCAAGTTAGTCAAATGTTCTTCTTGTTTTACTTCTAGTTATGGTACATATAATTAATTAGTAATTTGTAATGAAATGATAACTTACCAGACATGCTTAATAGTAATGGGGAATCTAACAATATGGGGCGCGCCTCCTCTTCCCCCTTGAGGTGCTGCTGAGGGAGCTGGCGGTAATAGGGCTATTGAGGAGGCTACAAAGGGAGCTCCATTGCGCCTTCGAGGCGCTTGAGTGGGGCTCCCATGGCTTCATGGGACTCGCCAGATGGTGCGGGTGATGCAGTGGAAAATGGAGTAGATATAGTAGGCGATGGAGTGCCATGTCTAGACGAACTAGAGGAATTATCAGAATGCAACGATGGGGGTGTGATTCGATGATGACAGGCCCATCGGCGAAATAGCGAGCATATATGTAGTCAAAGTCGGTCTCGTCGACGATGATGGTGAAATAATGCTGAAACCTATCGAATGACCGTGCACCAGAAATGATGGGTTTCGTGCGACCCTCTCGTAATGATCCTCTATTTCCTGATGCAGCTCGACCTTTCGGATGGGCCTCTACCTCGCACAGCTGGAGCTCGTTCCCCACCACCTCCTATCGGGTGCTTATCATCAAGGTCGGCGTTTGTCGAAATCCTATACGCAGGTCTGCGTGTCATGCCTGCTAAAATACTTCATGTACAATTGTAAGTAATTTGAGTTATGAAAGGAATCGACGTAAATGTTAAAATACAAGTAAATAAACGTACGACACAGGATCGTATAGGACCGATTGCAAGATGATGAAGTGTCTCATCTATAATGTTATGTCGTGTCTGCTTACGAATACACAACAGTTATAAGACACGTTATGAGATAAAAGAAATCTTTCACAATAGCATAATTTAACATTACATATGTTTCAAACCACTTAGCGAAACTCTTCTCGAGATTATAATCGACGTCCGTCTCTTCCCCGTACGTCATATGTACTTCGTCGATGAAGATTCTACATTTCATACTCAGACGATAGGAGAAAAAAAAAACCAGATCAATTAAAGTATGAACATAATAAATTGACACTTTAGAATGACTTACGAGATATATGGAGCAATTTTATGGCAATTGAATAGGATGTAAGCGTGAGCAGCATTATACTCTTGTTTTGTTAAGAATCATTCTTTTTCAGTACTAACGGTATGATCAGGGTGAGTAAAAATGGAGAAGTCATCGACGAAATGAGGATTGGTACCGACACCATCGTCATCATTGCGTTGACCTCGATTGTGCAAGGTGGCAATGTGGTCTTCAAAATAATAAGAACAAAACGAGGTTGTTTCCTCTACCATATATGCATTGCACATCGATCCTTCGACCATCGCTTTGTTCTGCACATTATATTTCAAGTGCTTAAGGTATCTAAAGAATTCATGTTGATGATAAACAATAGTTTGATTATTGACGAACGACATAATCAGTTAATTAGTAATTAAGAATGAGTAAATTACCTCTCAAATAGGTACATCCAGCGAAATTGTACTGGGCCAGCAAGCCGACCTTCAAGGAAAGTGGATTGGTAAGTGTTCCATTGAGTTGAAAAAACTTGGAGGAAATATTTTCCCAAGTTTAAAAAGTTTTAGAGGTATTTCGAACTCTAAATGAGCCATATGCTTGACTGTTACACTTTTAGCCGTTAGTGATCGAAAAAATAGACTAAGCTCGCTAATGGCGACCCAAAAAACATCTGGAAGAAGTTCTCGAAATGCGATTGGAAAGAGTTTTTGCATGAAAACATGACAATCATGACTCTTCATCCCGAACAACTTTTAGCCCTTCTGGTCTACACAACGCTCAAAATTAGAAAGCATATTCGTCAGAAAAAAGCAAAGATCTCGTATCCTCTTGCATAGTTTCTATTTTTTAGGGTCATCAAGAGCTTAACATGCTAGCGGATACTTCTTTGATACTACATCCATATGCAGAGAAGGTTAGTGACAAAGTTATGTGTTCACTTTGAATGGAGGTGTAGTAAGCTAGAAAAGTTCAAAGCAAGACACTATGGAAGATTCTACAATACAAGCTGAGTATATTGCAGCGTCTAATGCAGCTAAGGAGGCAGTTTGGATAAAAAAATTCATATCTGAACTTGGTGTGGTTCCGAGTATAGCTGACCTTGTTTGCTTGTACTGTGACAACAACGGGGTGACAACACATGCCAAGGAACCAAGATCACAGGCCAAAAATCTAACTCCAAAGTTTGAATCATCATCCTCTTCTGAAACCCTACATGACTATAAATTGAAACCTGAGAAAATAGAGTCAAAAATATATTTAAGAAATATTAGTGAAATTTCTTATAATGATATACATCAATCTCTTCAAAATTGGGATTTGCCTAAAATAGATCTAAAACAAATTTATACTCAAGATTCTTTTTCAAAAAATCAAGATTTTATAGTTAAGCTTGAAGAAGACATCAAATCAATAGATGACGAAGGTTAGGAAATACTATTAATTTCTCCTAAAAAAATTAGATTATATAAAGAAAAATATAAATATTTGCATATAGGTTTAATTCAAGTAGCAATAAAACCATTAACAATATTAGGACTTAACACATCTGTTTTAGCGTCTTTAAAGGATAAAAGACATCTAGAATTCAATGATTCTTTTTTAGGTTTAATTGAAGGAAGCCTGACCGAAGGTCCAATTTTCTTCAATTGTTTTCCTAACTTCACATTAAGTCTTCACGACCAATTTGCCCATGAAGCATCAACATTAATTAAGTCTCTAAACTCAAGGATTCAAAATGAAAGGAGTATGCTCAAATGTTGTTGTTGTTTATAAGATTTATTATAAATTAATGCATATAATAATTCCCACAGTTGCATACACTAATTTGCAAAAAGGGACATCTATATTATTTTTAACAAATATACAAAATGAAGTTATCACCAGAAAATAATTAAGTTGGAAAGATATAAATATACCAAAAACTTGGCTAATACAAGATAAAAATAAGGAAGAACACCCTCCAGATAATACAAATGATCAAATTCATACCATAATAACTCATGATGAAGGGTTAGTATAAATAAATTTTGCATCTTGAAAATCTTGTTCAACATCACCAACTATGAATAATGATTATATATATGAAGCATAACCTGCAAGAGCATCAACCTCTAGGATTTCAACTCATGTTGCATATCCAGTTACACCTACAGAAGATAATGTTACCATAAATGATTTTACTGATTATCAAATTAATATGGTTCAAATAGAAAAAGAAGAAACTTTTGAAATGGATTACAAATATTTAAAAAAACAATTTCTTAAACATCCTTTAACTCCAATATTTTGTATTATATTCTAAATCTCAACAAGCATCCATCAGAGAAAATTACATTGCTTACATACAATCAACAAAACAAAACATTCAATTTTTTGATTATTTGGCGCAATCCTGTCTTAAAATAATGAATAAAATTAAACTATATGGGAAGGATCTAAAGGAGAAAAATATATTCAAACTCATCCCCCGTTAGCTCCTATTAAAATAACATAAAATATCAAAGTGGTTCCATTAAAATGAAGTTTTGATGAAGAAAAACCTATATCAAGAAAAGATTTAAACCATATTATCGAACAAAATAACTTTACTAATGTTTATCTATCTAACCTATCAAGACATTCTAAGAATGAAGTATCTACAAGTAAACAAACAAGTAATGAAATCATTTTGGAAAAACCTATGATAAAAGAGACATTAGGATCTCTACCTAGTATAAAATCAAAATAAATACTCAGATGAATTAGTACAAATAATAGCATTTAAGTTAGATACATTATAATTAGATTCAGGAAAAATGAACAAAAATGATAAAATCTCTAGTGATAGCTAATTTAGAAAATCACTCTACTATTTCAGAATCTCAATAAGAACAATCAGAAAAAATTTTAGAGCTAAATCCTATCAAAGAAGAAATAAAAGAATATGACCGATCATCCGACTTAGAGATTCATCGTATTCATAGACCTCTAAGACATCCAACCTATAATGTAAAGAAAGCCAAGTACTATTATTCTCGACCATCTCCAATTGATTTATTATTAGAAGAAAATCCATCCAAACGAATTAAATTTTAAGGAAATGATGTTTATGAATGGAAAATATATGGATTATCAGAATATCGAATAATAGAAGTTGTTCAACAAACGTTAGTATGTAGGATACAAAATCATTCAGAAATTAATATAATCGGTGCAATAGCAATTGGTTTTACTTGTCAATTACATGGCTGGTGGAACTATGCATTATCTGTCGAACAATGATTAGAAATTTTAAATTCAGTACAACGTGATGATAATAACAATCCAATTTTAAATGCACAAGGACAAGAACAAACAAATGGCATTCTATGTCTAAGTACTAACATAATATGACATTTTTTAGGAACGTTATCCACTGTAAATGAAAAAACTAGATAACAATTGCAGAGTTTAAGATGTAGAACATTGGTATAAAAACAAATTCTTATCTAAAGTATATACATTAACCAAAAAAGATGCATTATTCTGGAAAGAACGATTTATATCAGGATTACCACCATCCTTTGCAGAAAAGGTTAAAATATTATTATGTCAAGAGGTGGCAGAAATATAAGTTATAACAATTTTACTTATGGAGACTTGATTCAAACAATTCAAATGATTGAATTAAGTATATGTAATGATATAAAACTTAAAAGTAATTAAATAAAGAAAATAAATTAAAAAATAAAGATTTAGGCGATTTTTGTTATCAATTTGGACATGATGCCAAAGTAAGAACATCGTCTAGAATTCTAGAAATCAAAGAAGACTTCAACGATTTTCTAATTATGATAACCAAGAGTCTTATTATAAGACTAATAAATGACAAAATTACAAAAGAAATATAATAAAAATATTGTCAATAATAAAAATAAAACAAATAAATGTTTTAAATGTGAAAAACCAGGTCATTGCGCTAATAAATGTCATTTAAAAAATTATAAGAAGAAAGTAAATGAAATTCAAGGAACTAGTTCTTCGGAAAACTGTCAATGTTTAGATATTATGTAAAATATTTGTACTTGTACCTCTGAAACAGACAATGAAATAAATTTATTAACTGCACATGAAGAATCAATTCTAGAAATAGGAGAAGAAATAACATATCCTACTTTAAAATATAAATATTATACATAAATCTTGAATAAAGCAAAAAACGAAGGGACAACATCTCAAGGATCAAAGTCTAAAATTGATTTTCAAAAACAAATATATTTACATAGTAATTATCATACTTTGCAAGATGTTTTAAATGTAGTCAACAAAAAATGAGTTTTACCAATGGAATCCACAATTAACTCTTTACAACAAGAAATAAATCAATTAAAACTCAAAATAAAGTCTCTTAAAGATAGAATGACAAAATTAGAAGATGATAATGTCAATTCCGAGAATTTCTCAGTTTATGAAAATAATATGTTTCTAGAAACACTAACCCATTATACTTATCAAATGTGGTTTACCCCAATCACTTTAAAAATAAAAGATTTTAAATATACAGGTCATGCATTAATTGACTATGAAGCAGACTTAAAATGCCAAAGAGAAGGTTTGATCCCACTACAATACTATGAAAAAAACTAATAGTCGAATTTCGACTTAAAATGCATCAAGTATATCTACCTTATATTGATGATTTCAATGAAAACCACATTCCTACAAAAGCAAATCCATCTCAAATGAGTGAAAGACTATTAAATCTATGTGGTCAAGAAATAAAAGATCTTTTGCAAAAGAAGTTGATTACTTCGTCCATATATCTTTGGAGTTGTACCATTTTTTATGTCGAAAATGCCGCAGAATTAGAAAGAGGATCACCTAGATTAGTAATAAATTATAAACCATTAAATTTAGTATTAAAAACAATTAGATATCTATTACCAAACAAAAATGTTTTAATAAAACGAATAAACAATTCAATTTTTTTTTTCAAATTTGATCTTAAATCTGGTTTTTGGCAAATATAAATTAAGAAAGAAGATAAATATAAAATTGCGTTTAATACCCCTTTTGGTCAATATAAATGGAATGTTATGCCATTTGGATTGAAAAATACTCCATCTGAGTTTCAAAATATGATGAATGAAATCTTTCATCCTTATCATGAATATATTTTAGTATATATTGATGATATACTTATTTTTTCTAAGTCTCTTGATCAGCATTGGAAACATCTAAATACATTTCAACAAATTATAATAACTAATGGTTTAGTATTATCCCAACGAAAAATAAAACTTTTTCAAACTTCAATAAGTTTCTTAGGTTTTAAGATTACAAATCAAACCATAACACCTATAAATCGAGTTATTGAATTTTCAGAAAAATTCCCAGATCAACTTATAGATAAAGAGCAACTATAGAGATTTTTAGGATGCCTTAACTATTTAACAAATTTTTATAAAGACGCAGCTAAAGATAGAAAAGTATTACAAGATCTTCTTAAAAAAGATGTAAAATTTCAATGGAATTTAGATCATACTAAAGCCATTCAACTCATCAAGTCCAAGGTTAAGTCTCTCCTATGTCTTAATTTAACCAATCCTGTTTATCAAAAAATTATCCAAACTGATGCCTTTGATTTAGGTTATGGTGGCATTTTATTACAAAAACCTCTCACGAAAATGAACAATTAGTCTGTATACCTCAAAATTATGGAATGACACCCATAAAAACTATGCAATGGTCAAAAAAGAGATATTAACAATAGTATTATATGTTCAAAAATTTCAATCTAATATTTTGAATCAAAAGTTTTTGATACGAGTTGATTGCAAATCTACAAAAGAAATACTTTTAAAGGATATAAAAAATCTGGTTTCTAAAGAAATATTTGCCAGGTGGTAAGCTCTTTTTAAGTATTTTTGATTTTGATATTTAATATATTAAGGGAGAAAATAATTCTCTTCTAGACTTCTTATCTCGAGAATTTCTCTTAACTCCTCAAATTTATTCCATACAGATCATGGCAGATAAAGGAAAAACCTTTCTTACTTATAGAAAATCATCTTTTTCTGAAAAATTCTCTCCTCTGTTTAATTAGTACAATAAAACTGATGACTGTTCCATCTATTAACGAAGTAGTCACCATATAGTCATCATTCTAGAACATTCTCTTTTAGAGCAATGCCTAGAAAATCAAGTTAAAACCCTTATGCCTCCCACCTATCACTTTATCCCAAAATGACCTCAAGTCTCAATGAAATTTTATGAAGCTTTACTTTCTCAAATACATTCTGTAATTTTTTAGCATTTCAAGAAGCCAAGGACTGATGAAATAGCATACTCAAAAATGAAGATTTTTCAAAAGGTTCTTACAATGGAATAATAGGCTTAGCAGAGTCTTATCAAACAATCACCATTCACTTACCAATTAATGATAATTCTGACAACTTATCTTCCTCTGTATGTCAGCTACAATGATTATATAGAAGCATGGAGAGTCATCCTTTTCTACAAGATCTAGCAGAATGCCATTCACATATTCAAAAAATCACTACGAATAACACTCACAGCTTGGTGCTTCCATGAATGGTGGCCAAAATTTGGCCCAATAGAACAAATTTTACCATCCAAAGTCAAGACTTTATATGAAAAGAAAAACTTTATATTTTCCAATTTATTCAGAAATACACTATTTCGTGGATCCTTAAGTGGATTTATAATACCTTAAAGATCACTAATACTGACAAAATAATTTCCAATTGTTTGATCCAAGAAATCCATGTTAAGTGGTGGGGTAAATTTGATGTCAATTCTATCAAAGAATGTTCATGTACTCCCATCGAAGATAAACATATTCCAATAACACCAGCAGATATGTTTTTAAAACAACCATCAACCCCTAAGACTTATAAAGAAGCCAATATCCAAAAGGAAGAAAAACTTAAAAAATCGATTCAACCATCCTCCTCCAACCAATTATCTCCAGACCTCACTACCACAATACTTCGGCATCTTCAACGATTGGAAGAACGAATGAAAAGAGTTGAAGAAAATCAATCTGCAACATCAAGAAACAACTATGAAGATGGGGCTAGTTCGTCAGCTCCTGATTTCTTTGAACTCTAAACCAGGCCCATGACAACATTAATCATTCAGGCCCATGCTGTAATCAATCAATCCGGCCCATGCCAAAATCAATCATTCAGGCCCATGCCTCCAAGCTTATGCTAGCCTTCAGGCCCATGCCATTAATCATATTCAGGCTCATGCCTTCTGGCCTCCATTAGCCTGCTTTTTGATCCATATCCACTTTTAGGACTATCAATAATTCAGCTCACCTCAACCCCAATTATTCAGCTCAATAATTCAATTCATCTATAAAATCAAAATATGTCAGTTCACTGAATCACATCACATGATACAACCATCTAATGCAGCCAGTCATCAATTTCATTTGTCAGTTCATACAGCTGTCCAGTACATGATACAACCATCCAATGCAGCCAATCATCAGTTCATACAACTCATAAAGTTTTACGGTCTAAATCTACTTTTCTTAAAGTAGATGTGTCTTTCTTTATAATATTTATGTAAAGCAGTCTATCTGTCAAGAATCTACTTTATTAAAGTAGATGCGTCGTGTTGTGTTGTTACGTTTTGAAGATCCTTCATGCCAAGGGCTAGTTGGACTTTAAAGTTTGTTGATAAGGTTATCTAATTATCTTTTGTGAGTAGGACGATTTTTGTAAGACAGTGCATTTTTTTCTTTTCTCTTTTGTCGTGAGCCATAACTTTTGAAGCCCACATTACTGTAATCTTTTGTATTTTTTTTTTATAAATACCAGCATCGAATGAGGACCTCCCCATTTGAAAAGTTTAGCTTCATATTTTTTCTTTTTCTAATCTTTCTCTTAAAATCATTGATCCCTTTCGTTTTTATCATAAAAACTCTTGTTCAATACATTCTCGCACAAGTTTTTAGCTTGCTGAACCTCCTTATTTGGCTTTTGATTTTGGTTCAGGAAAAGTTGCGGGGGTTGAAAATAAATAGTAGTTGAGGCGCTAATGCTGTTGGTCGATGAGGGGAGTTGAAGGAGGGATTCGGCTTTGTTGAGGTTCGTAGGTTGAAAGAGCGATGCAATGGGGGAGTTGAAGGAGGGATTTGTCAGCATTAGTGGGCTGAAGGAGAGTGTTGAACACGAATGATGATGAGTTCGATCTATTAGTGCATGTCAATATGTGCCTTTTTTATCTTCATTTTTTGGTTTAACAACGAAATACCAATGGGATCAAATTTAGCAACAAAATACAAATGCATAAAAGAGTTTTTGTTGCTATTATTGTTAAGGTAATGAATAGATTCAGTATGCAAGACTATGAAAGAGAGTCGTTGCCAATGTCTCATGGTATAAGTTTCAGTAAGACTCAAAGTCCTAAGATTAATGATGAGCGAGAACACATGAATACGATTCCATATGCATCAGCTATTGGATCTATTATGTATACCATGTTATGCACTCAACTTAGTGTATCATATGCTTTGAGCGCAAGAAGTAGATATCATTCTGATCCCGGTGAGAGTCACTGGATAGTAGTAAATAACATTTTTAAGTACTTGAGAAGGACTAAAGAAGTGTTCTTGGTTTATGAAAGTTTGGAAGATGAGCTTGTTATAAATGGTTACATAGTGTAACGACCTAAATTAATTAAACTAGGATTAATATTGATCTCATGGATTAACGATCATAATTCGAGCATTACGTGGACAACTCGGTTGACTCAGACACGAGAATCGATAGAATATGTTATTTTTGGATGATGGTTGCTTAGGTGTGATGTTTTAAACATTATATTATTGTGACATCGCATATATGTACGTTGCTATCGTGCGAGATTGTGTGACGGGTAGTCGCCTCGAAAGGCGTGTGAACGCGGGGATCAGGTTGGTGAACTATGAGTACACTAGGAAACTCGATTAATTCATGTTAAGATGACTAGTAAATCAATTAAAATGGGTAATGTAACCATATGCTAAGTTTATTAAATTAAAATAATAGGCTATGGTGTACCTTGAAATGCGTGTCGAGACGCGAGACATTAGGTGTCAGGTAGTCGAGGGTTAGAGGGATCACAAAATTTGTCAATTAGGTGAATAAAACCACTAACCATATATATTATAATGGGCCTTAGCTAAAGTAATTGAATCAAATAAATTAAGGCTTATAGTTTGGTTAATTAAATGGAAACTATAGGATTGACCTAGAGATACGTATTGCCACATCTAGGAACCATGTGAGTAGCCAATTAGTGTCAATTGGATTCAGTTAGTAGGATACATGGCAAGAGATGGGTCATTAGATGAATCTTTGGATACGTAAATGCATGAAGATCAATGGCTAGAAATTAATAATAACTAAATATATAAGACAGCATGCAAACCAAACCATTTTATCATCTTAACTTGCTGGAGAAGAATGAGGTTGATGGAGAGAAAGAATCCATGGAAGATTGGTGAGAATATTTTAAGCTAGGTGGTACATCAACTAGGTACACATCTCTTTATGTCAAATTGAAACAAGTTCTGGTTTTTGGCTGAGTTCAGAAGGTAGATGATTAAGAATTTGCAATTAGTTTATATATTTAGATTCCTCATTGAAGCTGATAATCCAGCTATATTGAAGTTCTTAATTTGGTTTTGAAATCATAAATATATGAATTTTTGAAACGGTAAGACTAAAACTGAATTCAACATGTTGTATTAGGAATTAGCCTATGTAATTTGGTCATAACTTGCTCATTTTAGATCCAAATCGACCCAAACTGATGGCAGTTGAAAGTTTACTCAAAGGGAAACAACTTTGCTTAGCTGGAGATGTTATAATTCAAATGGTTTCATGTCCAAAAGTGCTCTACAAGTAGGTGCTAGAATGTAGTAGAAGATTTTTGAAATTAAATTTGTTAAAAGTATAACTCCCTAACTACTTATCCAAATAAGTTGAACTTTTAGTATGTTGTTATTGGGTATGTTTGCTGCCTTGTGACCAAGAATCACATTTTTTGGAATCAAATATTGGGAGAAATAGATTTTCTAAATCCGCTGGTTGGATTAGGTTCCAATTAGAGCTATGTTTAGTAGAATCATGATATCTCTTTCATTTTAAATCAGAGTTTTTCAAAATAAACCTTTTCAGAAATCTTAGATAGAGATCAACAATCTTTTTAGTGGTGGAATATTTTGAGATTTAGACCATTACATGCCTAAAAATGTGTTGTAACATAAGACTAAAATTGAGACTTAATTTAGTATTTAGGGGCTGATTTGGGAAGATTGATTTAAACCTATTCAACCAATTTAAATACACAATAAATATACTAAACTAACTTCAGGGACTATAGCTCGGTGTCGGGAAGCTAGTCGGGTCTGCTACATAAGTTCGAGGAAGTTGGAGAGCGTTTCGAGGTTTGTAAAACCCACAGGAACATCACTTCAGTATTTACTTACTTTCAATACTATTTTACTCTATTTCCTTATTCTATCTTTATTTACTTAGTTATCTATATCTGTGTCACTATTTGGATGGTTGGTTGAGTTTACTCCCGCCATATATTCCGTTGTATGTCTATGCACGCTAGACCATAATATGTGTATAGAAAGTCCTCGGTGGATAACGACCTGAGCTACTTTGTCGATACATGTGTCGGTGCGTCGTGGGTCTATGTCGGCCACTTAGAGGGACCAGGTGATTGGCTAGTTGGGTGTGCCCACTAGTGGGATCTTGGGGAGAGTATCCGAAGTATGGTATAGTCTGATTAGAACAGGCACATACGTTTGCTTTTTATTGTTATTTACGCATGCGATGATCCATTTATAGTTGCGTGTTTATTTAACATTATTTCTTGGATTTCTTTTACTTTATCATATGAATGCACAGTGAATCTCATTGTGATTTTACTTACTAGACTCGTCATCTATTTTGTTGTAATGGCTGAGTGCAGATAATTCTACGAGTAAGGGTAAGGGGATTCTTGGCGCCTATCTCTGAGCTCGCCTATTGTTCGGCATACTACTCATAGGTGTTTATTTTATCATTTTGTTATATATTTTGGGTTTATAGGAGACAGGTGAGACATATGTACTTGTATATATTTACTTTTGTCGCCTTATATATACAGTGTACTAGTCCAAGTTTTCCACAGTAGGATTGATGCTTTATAAAACTTAAGAGTTAATAAAAATATATGTTAATGTTACTTTAAGACTTCCGCTGTAAAATAGTGCTTATCTAATTGCAACTCTAAAATGCACAAACCACTAGCAAAGTTAGGACTTGAATAAGCTACATACAGTTGAACTAAAGGAAATAAATTAAGATTAATGTGAATAATTGGTTCACTAAACTGATAACATACACGTAGACACGATTATTGAGACAAAAGATGGACGAGCAGGTGCCAGACACCTGTAGCTGGGCCACCGGGTAAGGAGCGCACGGAGAGACGACACCCTAGGGCAGAGGGGCCACCACACATAGATGCAAGTTTTCAAACTAATAAAGATGACTTCAGATCGCGGTTTGGATATGTTTTCACTTTTAATGGAGGCGTAGTAAGCTGGAAAAGTTCAAAGCAAGACACCGTGGAAGATTCTACAATATAAGCTGAGTATATTGCTGCGTCTGATGTAGCTAAGGAGGCAATTTGGATCAAAAAGTTCATATATGAACTTGGTGTGGTTCCGAGTATAGCTAACCTCGTTTTCTTGTATTGTGACAACAACGGGAGCATAGCACAAGGCAAGGAACTAAGATCACACCACCAATCCAAACATATACTTAGACATTTTCATCTCATTCGAGTAATCATCAAGAGGGGAGAAATGAAGATTTGCAGAGTTCCTACAGAAGACAATATTGCAGATACTTTGACGAAGGCTCTTCCACAAACGAAACATGATGGTCATGTTAGTTCTTTAGGTATTAGATACATGAATGATTGGCCCTAGTGCAAGCGGGAGATGTTAGGGCATGCGCTTTAGGTCAATCTACAAACATTATTTATCTTATAATTTTAGTTAATAAAATTGTGGTTTTCATTTGTTTTTTATTATAAGTAATTGCATGTTTACCTTATAGTAAGATCCATGGGTATTTTTTGAAATATCCTAAATGTTTTTAGTCGATTATTATACTGGGAACTATAATAAATTAAGACTAGTGTGAATCTTGATTGATGGTCATATAATGATCATGCGTATAGGGATACAAATTGAGATCATGAGTACTTGTTATGGGAACAAGGTACTGGACTGACCAGCTATGAGAACACCATATGGATTAAGTCATAGGTGTTACTCATGAAAGGTATATCATTAGTTCTTCGACTT
Organism: Stephania cephalantha; assembly: GCA_039657325.1. NCBI lineage: Eukaryota > Viridiplantae > Streptophyta > Magnoliopsida > Ranunculales > Menispermaceae > Stephania > Stephania cephalantha. The sequence continues at coordinate 20,437,557 of CM077567.1, read as the reverse complement.
GAGATTATCATAGACTTCAATATTATGAGCATTGAAATGACTCTCCCCCGACCTAGGGTCGAGTCGCTTGGCCTAGACCGCCTTTAAGGCCCAATAATCGAATCGTGCCTAAGCAAGCGGTCTAGCACGCCTAAAACAACCTTCGGAATATGAAACTAGCGCATATGGATAAATATTTATCGAATTAAATAAAGGAAAATCCATTTGACGTTTTATCAAACTATCGTTGTGTTTTCAAACCTTTATAACAACTTAAGTCATTCAAATACTACCAAGTCGTTTAAACTAAATAAGAGTAAGGTTTATTCTACCCAGAATACTTATTTATATACAACTCAAGTTCGATAATTTCAAAATCAAATAAATGGATACTATCACTATAAGGCTCACATCAAAAGAGAAGGCTTCAAGCTATCGCCTCGCCCTTGTCTCGATCTAACGCCATGTGTATGGTCCTAAGATGTAAGTAGGGGGAGCTAAAAGAACCAACGGAGCTCAGTAATATGAAAAACGCGCACAACCATCAAATACACAAGTAATACTTAATAAGCATGCAAGGCTAGCATGAATAGGAATTGAATAAAACATTTAAAACAATACATTGCATGGATTTATAAAGCATTAATAAACCACATCAACAAGATTGATAAACCATATTAAAGTCAGAACCCATCATCTTGCATAGGGTTCACAAAAGAGAGATACCATAAAAATAGTAATAATATAAAGTCGTGGTCTCATTCAATGCATACTAGTTAGTGGAAAGAATCCGGTGACCGATTCACCTACTATCGAGGTGCTAGCAACCACTAGATGACACACACAATCCTTATGTGCCATCTCGTTATTCCCATCAACCCAATAGTATGTTCATCCAAATTCGTCACCGACGCACGTCCCTCTATCACAAAATACAAGTGAAGGCAACTCCTACTCATGTCCCTAATTGATACACTTATGAATTCAATTAGACAAGTAAAGCCCTCGGTGGCAAACTCCACAAACATCATGGGGCAATAAATAATAAAGCCCTCAGTGCCACCACAAACGTCCTGGGGCGTTGATATTACTTGCTAATAATGCCCTCGGTGGGGACTCCACAAACATCTTGGGGCAATGAATATCATAATAGGGAAAACAAATGCATTCAAAGTCCATAAATACGTAGATCCAAGGCAATAGCATGATGCAACCAATTTCCCAAGTCTCTAGTTAAAAATATATGCTTAACATAACTAATATCATGCCATATTTGATAATTGAGCAAGCTCCCCACCTACCTCTACTCACCGCGAATCCTATTTTCGATCCTCGTACACTCAGGGTCTAATGTGAATCGTCTTGCGAATCTAAACAATTTAAGACACATTCACATCAACGACAAGTCATATTAATTATTATTTATTTTTAGATTTATTTTGGGATCCACTAGTGTGGGTCCGCGGGTCCCCCATCGCCTGGTGCGGGTGTGGGACCCACACGGTCTCCCTCAGGGACGCAGTAGCGCGTCCCATTTAAAAGTAAGGATTTACTTATTTTTATTTTATTATATATAAATTATCTTTTTATCATATCATACATGTGCATTATTTTATAACATTTTATTTTTATTTATTTTCTTTTAAAAAAAAAGGACTAGGGACCAATTTGGCCCATGGTTGGGGGTAACCAGGGTCATCTCGACCCCTGGTAAGGTGTCCCTTCCCCTGGATGCCCAAGCGTCCAAGAGGTGGACGCCTGGCAGTGAGCAAGTCGGGCATTGGGCTCCTCCCACATGGTGGCGGTGGTGGGCCCACCCCTTATTCCAGTGGCGGTGGCGACCTCACTGTCACCCTTCTACGGCGATATCGCAACGACGTCGCCTTCCCTTTTTTTTCTAAAACTAACCAAAACAAAACTTAGAGAAAGTATGGGGAAATGGAGACTACATTCTTTGTGGATCTAGGAGCATTCCATCACCATCATCTAGTTATCCCCTTTTTTAAGGCTTGTAGATCAATTAGGGGTGGTTATGGTTTTTAAATTTTTTTATAAGATTTGAACCGGTTTAGGGTTCACACGATTACTAATTTTCCCCTGAAGTGGAATCTGTGGGTTTTGGTCGTCATAATATCCCCAATTTTAAGAACTTTTGTCATTGAAAGTAAAAGTAAGGTACATTCGTAGCTCGGCGTGTCCATTCATAACGATTTCTTCTATGACCAATTTTTTTATTATATATATTTAAACTGATGCAAATTCGCACCCGCGAAATATGCACATACCCCACTTGAAATAAAATCTTACTCTTTACTCTAACTTCTTAATAGTATCAATTCTGTCCCATATGCTGATATTCATAAGGATTATCACATATATGTCCAAATAGAGTCATTATAACTTAGCCACCTGCCAAGTCCTTATATCATCGCGCATTTTAGGGTATTCATTTGTAATCTCTACTGAAATCGCAATGCACACCCAAGTCTTCTAACCAGCAAGTAGAAAACCATACCGAGATGTGATCTGGTGTCTATTTGTGTCGTAAGACATCTCTGCCTATCTGGCAATCCGTACCGACAATTGGTAGTAGGAAACAAGAATAGCTATTTGCTTTAATATGACCACTAGCCACCATCTCTCTCACCATCTCGGTTACAAATATATATATATATATATCAATGAACGTCTTATCATGTCCTTGTGATTTATTTGTGAAGGCTATAAATGAGTAGACATAGTATTCCATTCGAAAATAATATATTAACACTACTGTCAACATACTTTTGTCGACGTTTATTCTTGTAGGTTCATGATTTGAGTCAACACTTGACCGATGATTAACGTTGTAACTTATTTCATTTTTAATCGTTTACTTACACAGCAAGCTTCCACCCTTGGTAAGCTGAGAAATAGTAATCATCGTCGCTATCCCTAAGCGGCTTTCGATACTCATTTGTATTTGCTTTCGTACATCGTAATTATTTTTTTTGTTTCATACCAAAGTCTTCTATCATAATCACTCGAATTGCTGGAGACTTGTCGTATCTCGTCTTCGTACCAATCAACTCTTACGATCCTGGGCAACTGTTCTAAATTCTTTTGGTGTTGTCAAAGTTCACATTTATTACATAATCATTTCTTATTGTCATCCTGAGATAACTCTTAGCTCTTATGGCCTGTTCGCTTCACAGTCTTAGGTCGGATTAGCCACACTGGACTGGTTAATCCGGTGTTCGCTTGGAGGATTAACTAGGCCACGGGATTATTTAAGGGGCATGGGAGGGGATTAAACAATACCACCATTTTTGGTGGGATTAGCTAATCCATAGTGGGTGGTTAGTGGAGATTACCACTTTACCCCTCACATTACAACCCATCTTCACCGAATCACCCCTGTTTCTTCGTTTCCACCCACGCCCACCAGTTTCAGCGACGCCTGAAGAAATTCAGCAGCCTCGATCGATTCGTCGATGGAGAAGGAGAGGAGGAAGTGAGGAGGAGGAACCCCTTATCGTCGCCAGCGCCGTCGCGAAGAAGAAGGCGCAGGTGCGTGCGAGAAGGAGAGGAGGAACTGAATAGGAGGAACCCTGTAGGTTAACAGCTCTCATCAATGATCAAGTAAAATTTACCTCGGATGTAGCCACCTTCACTGCGAATGCGTGTAGCGGATCACGGCCGTAGCGGACTCCTAGCTCGCGATGGAAGGAAGGAAGAAGGGAATAAACCCGTGAATGAACAAGGTGAGGATGCGTGAACGAACCAGGTGAGGAGAGGTGAGAAGGAGGCTTACCATCGGCCGGAGTGAGGAGGCGTCTTCTTCACCGGGGAGGCAATTCATTGACGCGGGTGAGGTGCGAGCTTGGAGGCGTGTTATCGTTCAACCGGTGGAGGCGATGAGAAATGTGTGAAAATGAGGTGAGGATGTGTTATTTATATTTTGGTAAATGTACAATTACAACCTCATTTAATCCCAACCTTAAAACTCCCAACCAAACAAGATAACCAAATGGGACTAAACCATCTAAACCCATGTGTTAGTCCCATCACAAATTAATCACATGTGTTAGGATTCACTAAAATGTGAAGCGAACACGGGCCATTATAGTTTATTTAGAACTTCTCTTCTTTTGAGCAATCAATGATGGTTTATCTTCCATGTCGTTTCTTGAGAATATATAACTTATACCTCAGGTTTTGCCATTAAGGACTCGTAAAATCCAATTATTTAAGTTTATAATTGACCCTCAACGTTTTAATTTATTATGTATGCAAGCATTTTTTTTTTTCTTCGTGTACTTAGTACTTAGTACTTAGACTTACATGTCATGTCATTTAAAACTTTGATTCAAGAGGACCACAACTTCGAGATGATGTATGCTCACAAACTTTACTTTTATGAGAGTTTTTTTTTGGTCTACATTGTTAAGGCATCATCCTTAATTGTTCGTGCATCTCACCACTTGTTGATACCCTCAACATTTTGGTTATCCTTGCAAACTTACCACTTACTCATGTAGGTTGCTTTTCAAGTTTTCTTACACCATTCGATTAGGAGTTTCACTTAGGAACTTACACTAAGTCGTCGGCTCCCAAATGCTAACAAAAGTTTGTTTAACAATTTCTAATGGTGTCAAATCTAGAAGATCTCATCTCCACCTAGAGATATATGTTTCATAACTAGCTCAAGATATCTTCTCATCTTTTCTAGTTATCATACTGTTCATGTTACCCAGTATGAATTTTATTGGGAGTCAATCCTAGCCTAGGATCTCTAATTTTAATTATCAACCTATCATTAGTCCAATCCTTTATCCTTCCCCAAAACATCTAGTTTGGTAGTTTCAGGTTCTTATGGTAATGTACCCTCTTACCGAGAAAGTTCAAGTTACTTCCTATAAACAATTATCATGATTTTCCATATTGTCATCATTTCATTTTGAAATATTAAGTCCTTGGAAAGGGTACTTCCCTTACAAATCATATGTACAAAAGGCTATCGTAGTACATGTTTTCTCTCTTGAGTCCGCAATTCTTCATATATCCTATTTACATATTCATTTTTTTCATGGGTCGATCCTATTTTAGGATCCCCAATTTTAAGTATCAAATCATTATTCACTTAGATTAGGTGACAATAGTCCTTTCAATTATTTCTTAGTCTTATTTTTTTTCCTTCAACCTTCCCTTACTAATCAGGTTAGGTTCCTTTTTGACTTTAGAGTCATTAGTTCAAGTGTCCAATCACATCAGAATTATTCTTTTTGTTGGGGTATCATTTTAATAATTGACCTATCATTGAGTTTATTATAATATCATTAACCTTGAAGTATGTTCTTCAAGTCCCACTAATTTAACTCACATATGTCGATCAGATTGAGCCATTCCTTAATTATTCAATCATGTTACAGATATCGCGTACACCTCATTCATTTCAAAAACGATTTAGCTTGGTAGCCCCAATTTTTATGAGTCAATGCACCTCTAGTTAAATTAGAACCCTTTTTTGCTTGGGTTGACTTTTATTTGTATTATTTTGACCTTATTCTCTTGGTTCCTTTAACACTTACGACTTTCAATTTGATGATGTGATCCTTACACGTGACGGTAACATCAAAGGTAGTCTTTTGACTAGGGATCTCCAATTTTAGTAACTCGACTACCCTCGAGTTTATTAATGTGACAGTTACTAAAACATGCACCGTTTTGAGTTGTAATTATTTTATTTGCGCATTCAAATTATTCCTTAACTTTTAATCATTACACCACGCTTTGTGGTCAATTTAAGATAACTCTAGTTTGGGATCATCGATTTCGATATTCAACCCACCGATAACTGGTTTAGATTTATCTTCCTTTTAAATAAGGTCAATCAAAACTTGAGAGACATGATTGCAATCATCAAAAAGTTAACTCTGAATCAAGACTTTTCCAAAGACTTAAGTTTTCATGAAAAATCACTTTTCAAGCCGAGTTAATTTTTTTCTTTTGAGAAACATGTTAATAATCCTCTTATTTCAAATAATTTGTAAAATTCCTTTCGAATCGATTTGGTCGATGTGATTTAAAAATAAAATTATGACAACACGAAAGTTTGTATTCAGACCACAAAATAGTAACATAGTCTAAACCAATACTTTACACTTTTTCATTTAGTTAAAATTATTAAATTTAGCAAAACTTAGGTTTCATGCAAACCGAACTGGTCCAAATCGTCATAAGTTCAATCATTCAAGGAATCTCAACCATGTTAGTTGAATATGAGTAAAGCTCATTTTTTTTAAAGACCAAATGAGATTATGATGACAAATCTTTAAAATAAATATAAGTCTATTCTCTTTTATTTTTTTTTCTTTGGAACACCAAGGAAAACAAATAGTTTTCCTTTTACACTTGTTTATGTTTTCAAATCTTGTAAAAATAAGTAGAGTTCTTCTTTAAGAATTTTAACAAAATGTGGTATACAATAATTCGAAACTCCACCCAAATCGTAACCTAATATAGTCGAAAGAATATTTATATTTCTTTGTTTTTTTTTTTAAGAAAATTGGTTATATGTAACAACATGGGTTTAACCAGAGTAATGACCATCTAGTCGAATCACACACCAATATCTTGCATCTCTAATTGAGAGTTAGACGTCTAATAATTTACACGTCATTCCCATCTTGGATTATGTTTTTAATTTGAGCTTCATAGCCGAACTAACGTAACTTTGTTGTTTGAGACCAAAATTTATTTGTATCCTTACTAGGATTGATGATCTTCCTTGATAAACAAGGCATCGTGACTTTTGACCATTTAAATAAAGTCTCAAGTGTCAAAGTTACTTTTCCGAAGTGTGACCACGTCACTACTCCCCCTTACTTATGTAGTGTGGCATCTCACTGCCATTTCAAGTCTCATGATTCTTGTTTGAGTATTTTATTTGCTACACTACTATTAAGTATAGGCGCATTACACTATGTAATTATTAATTAAAACTTATTCGTTCTTACAGTTGTTGTTGCAAATATCACTTGAAGCACGTGTGAGCTCTCTCCCAAGGAATTCGCTTCGATTTCCTTGCACAGTTCATTGTCATTCCCTCCCCTGTCTCGTGGAACTCAAGTTCCTTATCCGCTCATGGAAATCATTAGAGACAATTGGACTAACAGGGAAGACAATTTATCTATATCTACTGATATATTCATATATACAAGGCAACAAATAATCAATATAATAAATCTTTTGTCATATTTTTTTTACCCCGTCCCATCCTAGGATTTATTATTTATGTATGTTAAGTCGACTTTGAACCAATGTCCCATACCATTGATTCGTCTAATTTAAACTTGACCTTTGAATATTAAAGTCTGTAAAAACTTAGGTTCCACTAACCTAACATTTCCTTAAGTTCTAATCCCTATGCTCTGATACCAACTGAAACGACCCTCCCCCGACCTAGGGTCGGGTCACCTGGCAGACCGCTCTAAGGCCCGATAACTGAATCGAGCCCGAGCAAGCAGTCTGGCATGCCTAAAACAACCTGCGGAATATCAAACTAGTGCATATGGATAAATACTTGCCGAATTAAATGAAGGAAAACCCATATGACGTATTATCAAACTATCGTTGTGTTTTCAAACCCTTACAACAATTTAAGTCATTCAAATACTACCAAGTCGTTTGAACTAAATAAGAGTAAGGTTCATGCTACCAGGAAGACTTATTTATATACAACCCAAGTTCGATAATTTCAAAATCAAATAAATGGATATTACCATTATAAGGCTCACATCAAAAGAGAAGGCTTCAAGTTATCGCCTTGCCCTTGTCTTGATCTAACACTGATGTGTATGGTCCTGAGATGTTAGTGGGGCGAGCTAAAAGAACCAACAGAGCTCAGTAATGCAAAAAACCCGTTCAACCATCAAATACGCAAGTAATACTTAATAAGCATGCAAGGCTAGCATGAATTGAAATTTAATAAAACATTTAAAACAATACATCGCATGGATTTATAAAGCATTAATAAACCACGTCGACAAGATTGATAAAGCATATTAAAGTCAAAACTCATCATCATGCATAGGGTTCACAAAAAAGAGATACCATAGAAAATAGTAATAATATAAAGTCGTGGTCTCATTCAATGCATACTAGTTATTGACAAGAATCCTGTGATCGATTCACCTACCCTAAAGGTGATGGCAACCAATAGACGACACACAAGCCTTATGTGCCATCTTCTTAGTCCTATCAACCTAATAGTATGTTCATGTAAGCTGTCACCGATGCACGTCCCTCGATAACAAAGTACAAGAGAAGGCAACTCCAACTAATGTCCCTAATTGATACATTTATGAATTCAATTAAACAAGTAAAGCTCTCGGTGACAAACTCCACAAACATATTGGGGCAATAAATAATAAAGCTCTCAGTGGCACCACAAACATCCTGGGGCAATGATACTACTTGCTAATAATGACCTCGTTGGGGACTCCACAAACATCCTGGGGCAATGAATATCATAAGAGGGAAAAACAAATGCATTCACATTCCATAGATATGTAGATCCAATCCAATATCATGATGCAAACCATTTCCCAATTCTCTAGTTAGCAATGTATGTCATAACATAACTAATATCATGTCATATTTGATAATTGTGCAAGCTCCCCACTTACATAAACTCGCCGCGAACCCAATTTTCGATCCTTGTGCACTCGGGGTCCAATGCGAATCGCCTTGAGAATCTAATCAATTTAAGACATATTTAAATCAACGACAAGTCAAATTAATTATAATTTATTTTTAGATTAATTCTGGAGTCTAGTAGTGTGGGTCCCGCAGGTCCCCCATCGCCTGGTGTAGGGGTGGGACTCTCCCGGTCTCCATCGAGGACGCAGTAGCGCGCCCCATTTAAAGGTAAGGATTTATTTATTTTTATTGTATTCTATATAGATTATTTTTATCATATCATATATATAAGTTATTTTATAACATTTTATTTTTATTATTATTTATTTTCTTTTTAAAAAAATGGACCAGAGGCCAATTTGGCCCTTGCTTGGGGGTTGCCACTGTCATCTTGACCCTCGGCAGGGCGTCCCTTCCCCTGGACGCCCAAACATCCAGGAGGGGGACGTCTAGCAGTGAGCAAGCCGGGCATTGGGTTCCTCCCCATGGTGGTGACGGTGGGCCCGCCGCCCTATTCCGGTGGTCGCCGCCGCCCTTCTACGGTGACATCGCGACGACGTCGCCCTCCCTTTTTTCCAAAACTAACCAAAAAAAAAAACTTAGAGAAAGTAAAGGGAAAGGGAGACTACATTCTTTGTGGATCTGGGAGCATTCCATCACCATCATCTAGTTCTCCCTTTTTCTAGGGCTTGTAGATCAATTAGGTGTGAGTAGGGTTTTTAATTATGCTTTATATTAGAGTTGAACCGGTTTAGGGTGCACACAATTACTAATTTTCCCTTGAAGTGGGTTTTGTGGGTTTTGGGTCGTCATAAGCATGGTAATTTTGCACAATCAAACGTTGTCTTTAACCAAACGATTTTAAAGATTGTGATTGGTTGCCATGTTAATAATATGTGAAGGTATGTAGTCAAGATAATATTTGTCCCTCTCCTATAGAGAGAAATAACAGTGGATCCCTCGATATGTCAGACTATTAAATGACCAAGTCAATGCGAATTGATATGATCGATGTCACTTAGATGTTTTCATTTTACCTAAAGATCAAGATTGGTATGATTGAACATTAACGGTGACTTTCCATGCCTTATATTTAATCAAAGGTATCGCACAACAAAATGATATGATATATGTTATTCATAAGGTTGTATCGATTTTGATATTCATGCTACTTGGGTAGTCATAATGCCTTGCTAGAGACCTCTTATGAATCGTGTACCAAAATAGTTTTGGTTTACTACCAATGTCGTATGGACCTATTGGGTCGCACATACAGAATGGCTTTACACAATTTCAATTGTTTAAGAATAATGAATTTTTATGATAAAATTCATGAAATAAAAGCCCTTACAATTTTTTATATGATAACTTATTAATAGGGGCGTATTTGTAATTAGCTTAAACTGCCTAAATACAATAGTTGTATTACGAATAAGATTTTAAGTGGGCTTATCTAAACATATAAATTGAGGTTGAGATTTTCGTTTTTGCTATTTTTGAGTTCTATGGATTTAGGGAGAGAAAGAAAAATGTTTTCTATCTCTCTTGGGGCTAGCATTTCAAATTGTGTTCACCATTTGTGTGTGAATTTTTGATAGAGGACAGACGCTTGAACGTCTTGGAGATCGAACAATCAGAGAAGAAAATCATGAAGTAAGGTATGGTTTACTTTTTGTAGATCTAGTTTAATGAAACTTATTTTCTGTCCTATTAGGGTTTTTCAAAAATTGTTATCAATTTCTCGCTGCGTATGAACCTTAAAACCCAATAGTGGAATCAAAGCCATATGCTTGGTTCTATTAAAAATTTGCTTGTTTTCTCTAGTATGTATATGATATATGTGTGAAAACGTGATCTTGATTAGTTTATATATAATGTACATAGAGGTGTTGTGATAATTGTTATCAGAATTGGTTTTAAAGCATGTTGTTAATTCATGTATATTGATACATATGCATGATTTAATTCAATGATAGAATTCATGTTTAGAATATTTCGATTAACATATGTTTTAATATTGAACCATGCGAATTTTTTATGTTCACATTGTAGAAGTCATGTTTAGGTTAATGCGATTCTGGTGTCAAATACATATTTTGTTTTTGTTCAATAAATATGTATGTCTCCATGATAGAAATCATGATTATGTTAATATGATTAATTTAATATGATTCTGGTGTTGAATGCATGAATAATATTTCGTTTCTTGATTGAATTGCTTGTTTCGTATAAATAAGAATTGAAATTGATTTTGATTATACATCTCATTGTGGTTATTTGTTATTATATTCCCATTAGATAGGAGATAAACTTGTAATCGGGTAAGAATTACAAATCCTATAATATAGGTGAGATATATAACAAATTCTAATTGGATAAGGATTCAAGTATGTTAAATTATAATTGGATTATGATAAGATATTAAGTTAGATGTAGGCCCAAGTTAATTAAAAACGTTTTAATTAATATTTTTAGAATTAAAATAAGGGGTAGTTTTGGTCAATTGGATTAACTAAAATAATGAAAAATTTCAGGCATTTTTCAATTTTTGGAACTGGAGTTTATTGTCTAAAAAAGGGGCGCCGCCTCAGAACCGTCCATTGACCGGTCAACGAAACCACCATTACATTAATTGGCCATGCGGGACCACCAATAATTGTTCATAGTGCAAGGAAATTCGTTTGATAATCAATATTAGTAAAATTTCCTAACTTGTTTAATGATTGTACATGCATTGTAATGTATGATATTTATCTTGTTTAATTTATTATCACTAAAACAAATAAAAAATCCTTCTTCCAAATTTTAAGTCAAGTCCTATCTATTCTCAAACACTTATCAAGGCTTTGATCACATCAATATGGGTCTCCCTCTGCAGTGTATTGTCTTATCCTGGTGAGGCAACGATTACTTTATTATTTGAAATGGTTAGACTTGATAAAGCTATCAAAACGGTTTTGGGCTTTAGACACAAGATGAGATAAAACATGCTAAGACATAAGATGTCATAATCTCATAAAAAATAACTTACGGTTACGTAATGTAATTGGTAATTGGTACCTACCTAAATAATCTAATTCAAAGTGTCATGCCTTAACTGTCTTGGAATTAGGTGAAACATGGATTTTAGTCCCTTAAATTAACATAGTGTTTTCGAAGGGTTGTTAATTTAGTGGGAGTCTATTCCTCTATACTAAAATGAATTATTACGTAATCTTTGTTATAGATATATGGCCTCTTCAAATCATAATAATCATTTGCCACTGCGATCCATCTTTGAGAAGGATAAGTTGTATGGGACAAACTTTCTTGACTGGTTCAGAAACTTGAGAATTGTTTTTAAGCATGAACGCATGTTGTATGTCTTGGATGATCCTATTCCTGAGGAACCACCAACCAATGCTTTAAGAGCCATGAAGGATGCACATAAAAAGCATGTCAACGACTCAAATGATGTTGCATGCATTATGTTAGCAACCATGGTTACTGAACTTCAGAAGGATATGGAACACATGAAAGCTTACGACATGGCTACGATGCTGAAGGAAATGTTCCAACAGCAGGCTAGGCAAGAAAGGTTCGAGAGATTAAAGAACCTTCATTCTTGCAAAATGGCTGAGGGTGCGTCAGTTAGTACTCATGTTCTGAAAATGAAGGGTTATATTTACTATCTTGACAGACTGGGATTTTCCATAAGGCAAGAGTTGGCTACGGATTTGATCCTGAATTCATTGCTTAATAGTTATTCACAATTTGATGCTTAAAATGGCTGAGGGTACGTCTGTTAGTCCTCATGTAGAAGTCTATCTCAAAGTTGCATTTGATGCTTAAAATTGTTGAGCAAAATGTCAAGAAACCCATTGCTAATGTGTTGATGGTTCAGAAAGAAAAGGCTATGAAGTAGAAGGCCAAAGGCAAGGCTAAAGTTTTTAAGGCTATTGTGACTGTTAGAAAGCCTGTGGAACAAGTCAAGCCTAAGGTTGCTTCTACTTCACAATCCTAAAAGGAAAAGGAAAAAGAAGAAAAATGTCATTTCTACCATTCACTGGGCATTGGTTCAAAAATTGCAAGCTCCATCTTGAAGATCTAAAGAAAAAGAAGAGTAAGTGCGACTACTACTTTAAGTATATATGTTTTAGAAGTTAACTTGTCTACTAGTGATTCTTATGTATTGGATACTAGATGTGGATCTCACATTTGTATTAATGTGCAAGGTCTCACCAAAAGTAGAAAACTAAAGAAAGAAGAAGTCATCATAGGAGTTGGAAATGGAGCAATGGTTGTTACGTTGGCTGTAGGATGGTATGAGTTAATTTTACCTAGTGGACTTGTTTTAGTTTTAAATAATTGTTATTATGTCCCTACCTTGAGTAGAAACATCATTTCACTTTCATATTTGGATTTGGATGGTTTTTATTTCATTATTGCAAATAATAAATGTTTCATTTCTCGTAAAGATGTTTTCTATGCGAATGCTAATTTGTGTGATGGTATTTATATTCTAAATATGAAAAAGTCCACAGATACTCTTATTCTTAACGTAAACACAATGAGATTCAAGTCAAATGATTTAAATCAAACCTACCTTTAGCATTATCATCTTGGCCGCATAAATGAGAAATGCATTTCTAAAATCTATAAAGATGGACTTTTATATTCATTTTGATTTTGAATCATATGAAACATGTATATCTTGTTTACTAAGCAAGATGATAAAAAGTCCCTTTACTGGACACAGTGAAAGGGCAAGTGATTTATTGGGTCTAATACATATTGATGTATGCAGTCCTATAAAGACAATGGCTAGAGGTGGTTATTAGTACTTCATTACCTTCACTGATGATTTCAGCAGATATGGTTACGTTTATATCATGAAACATAAAGGTGAATCTTTTGAGATGTTTCAAACATCTCAAAATGAAGTACAAAATCGAGTTGGTAAAACTATTAAAACACTTCGATCTAATAGAGGTGGTGAATATTTGAGCCAAAAGTTTGATGATCATCTTAGAAATTGTGGGATTGTCTCACAATTGACTCCTCTAGCGACTCCACAATGGAATAGTGTTTCCAAGAGGAGAAATCAGACTCTATTGGATATAGTTCGATCAATGATGAGTCACGCGGATCTTCCTATTTCCTTCTCGGGCTATGCCTTAGAAACTGCTACATTTTCACTGAATCGTGTTCCTTCTAAAGCGGTTGATAAAACAACATATGAAATGTGGTTTGGGAAAAGATCAAGTTTATCTTTCCTTAAGATTTGGGGATGTGAGGTTTTCGTACAACGACAAATCTCAGAAAAAAATATCAGCCAAATCTACCAAGTGTGAATTTATTGGTTATCCTAAAGAAACTAGAGCATACTACTTTTATAATCCCACTGAAAACAAAGTGTTTGTTACTCGGAATGGTGTCTTTATGGAAAATGAGTTTATTTCAAAAGACAATAATTGGAATAAAGTAAGTCTTGAACAAGTTCAAGAACCACAAATAAACACTCAACTGCCACTGGGAGATCAACAAAGTCTTGAACTAGTAGAACCTCCACAGGTATCACAAGGCCCGCGTAGGTCTGATAGGGTAAGACATCAGTCTGAGAGATTTGAATTTCTTATTACTGATAGTAGTGAGGTGTTGCTTATGGATCAAAATGAGCCTACTACTTATCAGGAGGCTGTGTCTAGCCCTTATAAAGATAAATGGCTTAGTGTCATGAATTTTGAGTGCAATCCATGTTTGATAACCAAGTTTGGAGCTTGGTTGATTTACTTAAAGGTGGTAAGACTATTGGATGTAAATTAGTTTTCAAGAAAAAAAACTGATATGGATGGCAATGTGCATACTTATAAAGCACGACTAGAAGTAAAAGGTTTCAGACAGACTCAAAGCGTTGATTATGATGAGACTTTTTCTCCTATAGCCATGCCTAAATCCATTAGAATTCTAATTGCAATATCCGCATATTATGATTATGAGATATGTCAAATGGATGTCAAAACAACTTTCCTAAATGAAAAGTTACTTGAGGACGTGTATAAGATACACCCTGAAAGGTTTGTTCATCCTGAGAATTCTAGGAATGTATGCAAGCTTCAAAGATCCATTTATGGATTAAAACAAACTTCTCAAAGTTGGAGTCTTTGTTTTGATGAAGCAATTAAGGAATTTGATTTCATTAAAATGAAAATGAGCCTTGTGTATACAAGAAGGTCAATGGGAGTGTGGTTGTTTTCTTGGTACCGTATGTTGATGATATATTACTCATTGGAAATGACATCCCAAATGGAAATGGCATCCCAACCTTGCAGAGTGTCAAGTCTTGGTTAAGGAAGTGTTTTTCAATTAAGGACTTAGGAAATACAGCCTACACCCTTGGGATTAAGATCTATAGGGATAGATCTAAAAGGTTGATCGACCTAAGTCAGAGTGCTTATATTGACAAGGTACTGAATAAGTTAAATAAAGGTAAAATATACATGACTCTAAAAGAGGGTTGTTGCCAATGTTTCATGGTATAAATCTCATCAAGACTCAATGTCCTAAGACTAATGATGAGCAAAAACGTATGAATACGATTTCATATGCATCAGCTATTAGATCTATTATATATGTCATGTTATGCACTTGACTTGATGTATCATGTGCTTTGAGCGCAACAAGCAGATATCATTCCGATCCCAATGAGAGTCACTGGATAGTAGTAAATAATATTTTTAAGTACTTGAGAAGGATTAAGGAAGTTTTCTTAGTCTATGGAAGTTTGGAAGACGAGCTTGTTGTAAATGGTTACACAGATGCAAGTTTTCAAACTAATATAGATGACTTCACATCACATTTTGGATATGTGTTCACTTTGAATGGAGGCGTAGTAAGCAGGAAAAGCTCAAAGCAAGACACCGTGGAAGATTCTACAACAAAAGCTTAGTATATTGTAGTGTCTGAGGCAGCTAAAGAGGTAGTTTAGATCAAAAAGTTCATATTTGAACTTGGTGTGGTTCCGAGTATAGGTAACCTCATTTGCTTGTATTGTGAGATTAACGGAGCGATAGCACAGGCCAAGGAACCAAGATCAAACCACCAATCCAAACATATACTTAGACGTTTTCATCTCATTCGACAAATCATCAAGAGGGGAGACATGAAGATTTACAGAGTTCCTACAAAAGACAATGTTGCAGATCCTTTGATGAAGGCTCTTCCACAAATGAAACATGATGGTCATGTAGGTTCGTTAGGTATTACATACATGAATGATTGGCCTTAACGCAAGTGGGAGATGTTAGGGCATGTGCCTTAGGTCAATCTATAAACATTATTTATCTTATAATTTTAGTTAATAAAATTGAGGTTTTCATTTGTTGTTTTATTATAAGTAATTGCATGTTTACCTTATAGTAAGATCCATGGGTATTTTTTGAAATATCTTCAATGTTTCTAGTCGATCGTTATACTGTGAACTATAATGAATTAAGGCCATAATGAATCTTGATTGATGGTCATGTAATGATCATGCGTATATGGATACGAATCGAGATCATGAGTACTTGTTATGGGAATAAGGTACTAGACTGACCCACTATGAGAACACGACATTGATTAAGTCATAGGAGTTACTCATGATAGGTATATCATTTGTCCTTCGACTTGAGATCACAATATACTTCAATATTAGGAGCATGGTAATTTGACACAATCAAACATTGTTTTTAACCGGAGGATTATAAAGATGTGATTGGTTACCATGTTAGACTATTAAATGTCAAGTCCGTGTGAATTGATATGATCAATGTCACTTGGATTTTTAGTTTACCTAAAGATCGAGACTATTACGATTGAACATAAAGGTGACTTTCCATGCCTTATGTTTAATCAAAGGATATCGCACAACAAAAGGATATGATATATTTGATTCATTAGGTTGTATTGATTTTTATATTCATGCTACTTGGGTAGTCATAATGCCTTGCTAGATACCGCTTATGACTTATGTACTAAAATGGTTTTGGTTCATTGCCAACATCGTATGAACCTATTGGTTGCACACTAAGAATGGCTTTGTGTAATTTCAATTTGTTCAGAGTAATGAATTTTTATATGATAAAATTCATGACATAAAAGCCCTTACAATTTGTTATATGATAACTTATTAATAGGGAAATATGTTTAATTTGCTTAAACCGCCTAAATACAATAGTTGTATTACGAATTGGATTTTAAGTGAGGGTTTATCTACATATATAAATAATGGTTGAAACCCTAAAACGATACAACATTTTCTTTTTTGCTATTTTTGAGTTATCTGGATTTTGGGAGAGAAAAAAAACGTTTTCTATCTCTCTTGGGGCTAGCACTCCAAATTATGGTCACCATTCGTATGTGGATCTCCGATAGAGGACGGGCGCTTAAACGTCTTGGAGATCGAACAATTAGAGAAGGAAATAACGAATTAAGATATGGTTTACTTTTTGTAGATCTAGTTTAATGAAACATATTTTCAATCCTGTTGGGGTTTTTAAAAGAATTGTTATAAATTTTTCGCTGCATATGAACCCCAAAACCAAACAGTACGCCTAGTGGATGTAATATACTCTATTCGTCACGAAATAGGGTCGAATTAAGGTGTAAACATAGTGTTCGAGTGCTTCAAAATGCGTTTGGTTATTTTCCCAATTTTAGTCAAAATTGGGGTATTTTTTTGGGCATAATTTAGGCTTAAAAATAACATATAAACATGAAAATTAAAAGAAAATGGAAATTTACTATTAGGGGTAGTTGGCTTATTTAGAAGAAGATAATAAGGGAAGGGTATTTTGGTCATTTGACCAACCCAAACCCATTTTATTGACATGTGAACAGAGAGGAATGATCAAACCCCTTTCCTTTCATCTTCTTCCTCGCTAATGAGCTTCTTCCCCCCTCGTATCTCTATTCTCTCTCAATTTCACCTCCCTCACAGCTCTCTTTCTCGGTATTGTGCTCTGTTCTCCCATCTCTTTCATCTCTCAGGTTCACTCACTTGGAATTACTCTCTCTCCATCTTGATCCTCCATGCTCTCGGCTCTTTCTCTCCAATTCGCTCCCACCTCCATCTTCTTCATGTCGTGGCTTTCTTCTCGTTAAACTCTTCCTCATAATCGATATCTCTCGGGGATAGCTTTCTCTCACACTTACGGTCGAGAATGATGAAGAGCAGGGAATCTAATGAACGATGGATGAAGGCCGTGAGGTGAGGTTTTTCTATTGAATGGGTTAAATTAAGGATTTTTATGATTTGGATTGAAATGAGATTCGAGTTTGAATTTATTCATTAAATTGATAAATTCAGTTGCTTGTTGATCGAGTTTTGAATTGCGTGGTTGTGGGTTCGATGAAGAGGGGGAGGAAAAGCAAGTGGTTGTTGTAGGCATTTTTGTAGCTACTATTTTTATTGTTTGTGTAGTTGTTAACTTCGATTGAGTTGAGAAGGAAGGAATAAATTGATGAAAAGGGACTGTGGTTACTATTATGAGGTTGTATTATTGGTTTTGGTTGTTTGTTGGGATTGGTTGGGCAGAGAGCTTGTGGAGGTTAATGGCGAGGTTATATATAACTTGGTATTGTGGTTGTCGTTGTTGTTCGTAAACCCTTTGTCTTAAATAATATAACTGTTAGTTTTGCTCTAACTCCATGTCTTAATATAATTAGGATTTCAATGTTTTAGTTTGTGTCTTAGAAGTATTTGTCTTTGAGTATGGACTACTAAGGTTTCTATCAATGAATGTGGTTAATCAAGAAGTTTTCATAATCTAGTTTTATTGTTAGATTTTGATAAGTTGAAAGGCCCAAAGAGGAACATAACCAAGTTAAACTAGATTATGACACTCCTTCACTAGGAAGTGGACTAATCAAGGGAATGTGTTTCATATTCTGTGAAAATAACTATGAATTGTGTTGTTTGTAAGGCAAACAAAAGTGAATGGTTGTGTCGTTAAGGTAATAAGGTGATTGACATTATTGGTGATCTAAATGAGTCGACTTGGGACTCTTTAAAGGTTTTAACCAAAGTTTAGATGTCATAGGTAAGTTGTAATTTGTTTTCAAGTGAAATGAGTGGTCGGGTACCTCATAATAGTTTAAATAAAAATATAGAAAAAAGTTTTAAAAAGGAATTGTCAGAGTTTATAGTGGTTTGAACTCCATTGTAAGTTTGAAAATAGGTTTTAGTTCTTATTATGAATTGAAAATGGAATTTTAAGTATTCAAATAGAATTGTAACTTTAAAATAATGAATTCTATGGCTTAATAGGACACATTGAAGTACGTGAAAGCCGGGAAACCTTGTGTGAAGCTTCGTGATCGACTTTAAGTTGGTTGGGCTGTAAGTAAACCCTACAGTGGTCTTTACTTTTTACGGAAGTTATCTTTGTACCAGCATTTGTGATTAGTCTGCATTGCATTTCGCATTATTTTTGGTCATGCATTCATGACATACGGGTCACATTGTCATGTTCGGTCTCGATCAGGTATCCCTCATAGGTGAAGAAGACTAGGTGAGTAAAGCTAGTCGAGACTAGGTATCCTGTCTAGGTGAAAAAGACTAGATGCGAGTAAATTTGTAAGCGGGCAATGTTGATTCCGAAAATCATGCATTGGACTTCCACTATTTTTTTAGGTTGATTCTTAGGTCGTCCAACCTGTTTGTGAACCTTAAATAGTAATGAAAGGGTTTCATGTTGTTTTATAAATTTCTTGTTATTTGAAAATGAAATTACATGTCTCTATGTATTTAGACGAATATTTGCAGGAGTACAGAGCAGTGTAGGAGTTTACTTATCTAACATCTTCGAGTTGTTTTTGATGATGTCAGGTTCTTTGTGAAGACAGGAAAGAACATACAAGACTTGAGGAACCTTGGTGAATGTTTTCTTGTTTTAAAGTTTGATTCTCGTTGTAATTATGTTATATATGATTGTTTTGGGTTCCAGGGTGAGCGTAGGTCGTAAAATACTTTCAAATAGGTTATGTAAGTCTCCTAAATTAGTGTGAAGTAAGTTAAGACGTTTTTTTATTCAGTTTCAGTTTATTTTGAGTTTGTAAAATTGTAAATAAGGTATTGGAGACTTTATGTTAGTTTAATTGTTTTAAATTAATATATATATTGTGAACTGCTAGAAGTTGTGAGTCCTTCTAGGCTTCTCCTCATTCTGCTGTCTATCAGGTGAATTTTTTGGCATGCCACTTTTAGGGGAGGTACTGACGAAATTTTTGCAAAATATGGGTATTTGCTCCTATTAAACAAATAATAAATTGAGTTTGTTTGAGGATATAAATTTAGTTTTGGAGCATTAGTAAAGATTGAAATAAAATTATTTTGAGGTTAAAGTTAATCGACTGGATTAAGTGTCTAATTAGGGGGATTAAGTTAAGTCAGGACTTAGTGAGACGGGCTCGGACATTAACTTAGTTCAACATATGAATTACTTGATATTATAAAGCAAAGTTAGTAGAGTTGTCTAACTTAATTAAAACTCATAAGATAGGTAAGCCTAAACTTTAGTAAATTTAAGATCTATGAGAACTTTACTTTAAGGTGAAGATGTGCCTAGTGATACAAAAATGAGGGAAATCCTAGTAGATGAGTGGTAATCTAGGGATGCATGTAGAGATATAAATATTACCCTCATTTTTCATAGAGATGGGAATAACTTGGATGATCCATGGTTAAGATGAAAAGAAAACTAATACATATATAAAATGAGGCTTTGTTTGTTCATGCAAGAGAGAGAGAGAGAGAGAGACAGAGAGAAAGAGAGCTTAAGGAAGAAAAGGATTTGCTTGAAATTTAAAACTTGAGGTTTTGGAGGCTAAATTGGGTGTTAATTTGTTGAAGAAACAAGCCACCATTAAGAATCCTAGCTAGGTAAGCATTCCTTCCTCTTGTTCATGATTCAAATCTAGGCAAATTGGGGCTTGTATTTATAACAAAATTCTGGAGTGTTTAAATCTTTTCCTTACTTTCAACTAGCTCCAATAAACTCTGATTTTTCAATGGATTGTGGACTTTTCAAAGGGGTTTCAAATTTTTGCTTTCAATTGTGCGTTTTAGGTTTCATGAATGTTAAATCATGTGGTGTATTGATGTTAATGATGGAATTATGATGAATGGAATGTCTATGTTGTTTATGAGGTGGTCGTATCTCTATAGAGAGAGTTTTGGGCGATAGAGACGACCTAGGTGGGATTTGAGGTCAAAAACTCGAGATCCCGACTTGCAGAAATGCGATCTGCTGCACTGATAGCGCGCTATTGTTTCTGCAGACAGGACAACTTGACATGTTTTTGTAAAACGACCATAACTTCCTCATTTTAACTCAATTTTCGACGTTCTGCATATCATCGAAAAGCTAAAAGAGAGAGGAATAACCTCAAAGCATTAGTTTATAAAAATTAAGCCATCTTTTGTTTTTCAAAAATGGTCTGAAAAAAGGGGCTTGTTTGTATAATGTTTTTTTTTGTGCAAGTATTATGGATTGTTTTGGTTTCGATCGATCTTAACCCTTAGTCACAGACTAAAACATACCTAATGCAACTTAAATTGACACCAAGAATATAAGGGACTAGTTTTGGGTGTCGGATGCACAATATGAGGCATAAAGGAGCCTCGAGCGCATGAATTTGTGTATTAATTAGGTATGTGAACCAGCAGGGGCTTCAATACTAATTCTCTCAATTGTTTGCTTATCATACTTGGTAATTTGTTCTATATGAATTTTTTTTGTCATGTTATCACCAATGTTGATGCTCTCTTTATGATTCTCATTCCATATCTTAGTGATATTATTTCCTTACAAATTCATTATCTATAGCTTATCTCTATGGCTCATTGTTGATCTTCGTGACTTATGTTTTAAAATGCATGCATTTTTTGTGAATCTAAATTCAATTTATTGTCTATGATAACCTGTGTGGTTCATATTGATTATCTTCATGACATACTCTCGTATCGAGCGGATTAGGGCATAAGTGGTCAAATGGTAGTCACGGGTGTGGTACACGTGCTGTTGATCATATGTACCATCGTGATTGCACGAATTATAGATTGTGCTAAGTCCATCATTTAGGATTAGAAAGCCAAGCTAGTAGAGGTGGTTGTGTGTCTGCTACACTTGATGGAACCAATCTAAACTGTTAGAGACTTAGTTAAGTCTACAATCCGCCTTATAAGTTAGGTTATGTACTGTGTGTTACAACCGGAAAAACTTGGACCCCTTGGATACCCATATCTGTGTGATATTGTTGCTTAGTTCTCTTTGAATTCCTTATTAGCATATTTATCATGCACATTCTATTTCACTTCTTTGTGATTACCTGCATGATCTATCGGCTAACCTTTTATTGGATTCTGGAATTAATGTTGAGACTCCTCTGGCTTTACTCACTAGAATTGTCTCTTGTGTAGTGACAATTACAGGTTTGTATTTTATCAAGGGAAAGGAGCCAGTACTTGGTGACTTCTTCTGAGCTTTCCTCATAGTCAACTTCCATTTTTGCTACGCGTAGGTCCTTCGAGCGCAATTATGTTATATATATATTTTGTAAAACTGGTTAGATATGGCTTAGTGCATTTTGAAACATGTATATTTCCATATTTCATCACCTTGCGTATACATGAGATCATATTTTTTGGGTTCCACACAATAGGTTGTCATGACTTGTCATTTATTGAGTTATTTAAATTGCTTAAGTTTAGTTCTGCTGCTTTAATTGTAAAATTTGCAATATGTAATAACTCAACTTTGAAACACTGAATAATAAATAATAATGGAGACGGAGGCTGACTCGGCTTGCGTTGACTATGCGAGGGCTGACTTGGGGGTCCACGTAAGTCTAGGCCAGGCAGGGCCCAATTTGTGAGGACTGGGGCTGTCATAAGCTCTTTCAAATTCGATCTCTCTCCTACATGAAACAATTATTGAAATTAAAGTCAATTAGGACAATTTAAGTCTCACAAAAAAACATGTGAGAGTAAGAAAATTTATTCAAAACAAAATCCTCTAAACAAATGAGTTCATCTGTATAGTGGGGCAATTAAACGTTTTCAATAACCGGACGATTATAAAAATTGTGATTGGTTACCATTGAAATAATATGTGAAGGTGTGTAATCAAGATAGAATTTGTCTCTCGTATAAAGAGAGATATCAGTGGATCCCTCGATATGATAGATAGATAATGTCTAAGTCCATGTGAATTGATATGATCAATGTCACTTGGATGTTTTTAGCTTACCTAAAGATCGAGACTAGTACGATTGAACATTAAAGGCGACTTTTCATGCCTTATGTTTAATCAAAGGATATCACATGACAAAAGGATATGATATATGTTATTCATTTGGTTGTAACGATTTTGATATTCATGCTACTTGGGTAGTCATAATGCCTTGCTAGAGACCACTTATGACTTGTGTACCAAAATGGTTTTGATTTACTGTCAACGTCGCATGAACCTATTGGGTTGCACAAAAAGAATGACTTTGTGCAATTTCAACGTCGCATGAACCATACCGTTCGTGTGTGGATTTCTGATAGAGGAAGCGCACTTGAAGGTTTTAGAAATCAAACAATCAGAGAAGGAAATCACGAATATAGGTATGGTTTACTTTTATAGATCTAGTTTAATAGAACTTATTTTCGATCCTGTTGGGGTTTTTCAAAATTGTTTTGAATTTTTTGTTACGTATGAACTCTAAAACCCAACATAACAAACTTATTAAAAAACCTCACTACTTGAGTAAAGAGAACATACACCAAGGAGTTGTAAAGCATCAAGGACGGGCAACCAAAGAATGAGTTGTATGAATGTTGACTCGGATCCTAATTCCTAAAACTATTGCATTTAAAAGGAATTGCAAGTTGTTTTTCTAGAACAGATTACATAAATAGTCAACATTGAAACAATTTCTTCGCTTTAAGGGATAACAAGTGAAACAAAACCAATACTAGCCTACAACATTAAGAACCAAAAGAGATGCAGAAAATAGAAGAATTATTTAAGAAACATAATTTTTCAATACTTGCCTCCATGTTTCTTTAGCCTGCTTTTGTTGATTTAGTCCTTGTACTTCATCTCGAACATGAGGAATCTGGGCATGTCAAATGACGAGGCGAATTTCTTGATTAAGATCTCAGTAACTTGTAAATACCCAATTAAATCTAAGTAGCAAAAAAATGAAAATATACATTAAGAACCCTTAATCTATAAACCTTAACCAAACCCAGATCCATAAATCCCTAAAAAAAAAAGAGAATCCAAACAACAAACATCAACAAAAAAACCCAAATTTACGTGAGCACCAATAATACCACATTATAGCATCAAAATAAGGTTTCTTTCAAGGATCGTGGCCTTTGTGATGACATTGAGATTCTGTCGAGGTCGGATGTGTTGGTGTTCTTTAGTAAGTCTAGGAACACAGAGGAATCACTAAGATTGGTGCCCTGTGCTCTGATCGATGGGCGTTTTTTATTGTTGTGAAGATTGAAAAGAAAAGAAAGTAGGTTTAGGAAAGTGAGTTTCTTCTTTGGTTAATCAAAAAAATTAAATGTCCCGCCTTACAGTCTGTACCGATTAGACAATTTTATTTTTCTTTTTTTAAAATCATTCATGCTAATCTGGCCAAAGCTGTAACAGTGGGGCCCAATTGACATGCCATATCGGATCCATGTCAGCTCGGTGCCCAAAGTGTGATACGTGTCGAGCGTGCACAACAATTTTCCATATTTATTATTAACTTATAGTAGTGGTAAATGAGATATCGTATCCACGGGGATTTTTCAAATCTCTTAAGAATTTAATCTATCCTAAAGTTTTTTTCAGATTTAACTTGTTTTAATTTAATTACTTTAATTAAGCGGGAAAGTAAACACTAAACAATATGCAAATTAAACTAAACAATTAATTAAAATAACTAAACTTTAAACAACTTAAACTAAATAAACTAACTTAATATACTCAAACTAATAAATAAATAATCGATAAATCAACTTAAATAAAATATCTAACAATTATCTAAACAAACGTTCACTAAACATCATAATATACTTGGATTGTTTTCAAACACCAGAACATAACATCACTTTATAATATAGCTATAATTATTTTATATGGAAACTCATAGTCATTAAATCCTGATTCATAATAGGTTGATAGCCTTTAGCCAGCCACCGATTTTCCTAAATTCAATGGAAATGCCATATTCTTATCATTGTAAGTGTACCTATTGGATAAAACACAACACCGTAGAAATACTATAGCATTAAGTTCAATGAAAATCATGCCTAATCTAAGCTAATATTACTGAAGCCACATAATAAAGAATTTAGAACACAATCACCTATGACATCCACTCGGAAAATGCCCTATAGATTAATCATAGTTACTACTTTTATAATTGTTGTCAATAACTATAGACATAGAATTGAATATTGTATATTAAGGAATATGTTTGCCACTATGCACTCAACATAAAGAATTACTAGTTGTAATATGTAAAAACAACTTTTTTATCTGTGATTGATATGTATGAATCGATTTAAAGCATTACGTACGTGAGTTCATAAATATAACTACATAACAATCCAAAGTATATTACATGCTTGGGGTTTGTATAGATTAATAAATTACTCACACATGCTAGAATTAAACAATACTAATATGTAATTAAAATACATAATTCAATGAATAAATACCTTTAAATCAATGCACCAATATTGCTTTACATAAAGAACTTAATAAAAAAAAGAAATGCAAAAGTAAGGAATAGTTAAAGAGTAATTTGAGAGAGTTATTTCGTAGCTCTCTGGTCCTATATATAGTTTCCTTAAGAATACTTCTCCTAGATAAATACAAATTCATCATATTAATCTAAAAAGAAATCGTCACCTACCTCAGCAATTTGTCAGTGATTCATCAAGTATACATAAATCGCTGAGCAAATCACTGGTTTTTTCTCTCAGTGTTCTACCTATTTCTCTGGCAATTTATAGTTCATTCTCCAATTCGGTGTGGATGTGCTGGTCTTCTTCTGTTGTTGATTTATATGGTGATTCCTAGTGTTATTCCAAAATCGATAGCTATTCGCTGGTGTAGTTTTCCAATTAACTATTTTACTTTTCTTTCTTTTTTCTTCCATTTTTTCATTTTCCTATTTAAAACCCGAACTCAAAAAAATAAGAGAATA
Source organism: Stephania cephalantha (assembly GCA_039657325.1). Taxonomy (NCBI): domain Eukaryota; kingdom Viridiplantae; phylum Streptophyta; class Magnoliopsida; order Ranunculales; family Menispermaceae; genus Stephania; species Stephania cephalantha. The sequence goes on along the minus strand of CM077567.1, from coordinate 20,411,673 downwards.
CCTAGTGTAATATCATCATTTATACTAAAAATCAACATAAATTATACTATAAAATATGTCTAATTATTGACTTGTCGAATACCCCCAAACTCTTCACTTTGCAGTCCCGAGCAAAGGAATACTATTAATCATATCCTCTTTTCATTCTTATATACTAATTTCAATTTAATTCATTTTAACTTTCAATAATAGTAATCTTAAATAGAAATGATTTTCAAATGGAAATATATTACCTACAAGTAAATGAAAGTGACGATAGAATAAAATAATTTAGTCAAATCAAAACATCGAGTAATGATAACTCAACCACTTAATGTAACACTCTTTAGAACCTGAAGTTCATTGCCAAGGTTAGTGCATAACATAGGTTTTCCCAATCTCCACTGACAAGCATCAAGCATATGATATCTAATTTAGAATCTTAAAACACAAAAACCACTAGATTAATCTTAACTTTAGAAAATATTTTATAATAATACCACAATCAAAATCAATAGAAGTTTTGTCAATATACCAATGAATATATCATTTAAAATATGTTAGATTAAGAAATACTTCATTCAACTCTAGTTTCAAGTGATTGAGTTAAATCTTTTTATTTAAAGAGTTTAAGAACATCCATCTTTTTCATCTCCCATTTTTTTACTTCATTATAATTGTTTCTTCTTAACATATTTCTTTTACTTTTTCTTTTGAATCCCTATTCTATTTCTTTTGGACATTCTTACTTTTTTCCCACTATAGATTCCCTGCTCTATTTCCTTTGAAATCTATATAACTCTCTAAAGTTTTATTTTTATAAACTTTTGTTAACGCTTTTCACTATCCCCCAAAGTTGAAGAAGGTATTCTTTCTAACTTATAAAAACTCATCGGTTTCTAACCCATTTCTTCTTTCAATTGTGGCATTATAATTTATATATATAAATACTTAATCAATAGCTTTTGTGTTAGCCCCTCAAAAGCATGACCCGAGTAGGCTGGGCTGGGCTGGGCTGGGCAGCAGGAAAATCTAGCAATATTCAGGTTTTGACAAACTCGGAGGGTTCCATGTATCGTTGGTTGGGACTTAGTCACTGGATGGTGCATACAAGGGTGTCGTCCAGGCATGCCGCCAATGTGCATAGCATAGAGGCATCCATGCGTGCATTCGCCTAACGTGTGTACGCGCGGTGATGGATAATACGTGTCATGCTGAGGTGTACTCGCAAGCATACAGAGGCATTGACTGGAGTTAAAGACACGCATGCGGGAGTACCGCATGGAGATGTGTGTACTCGGATACGCTTGGAGACTGGATTCGCATTTGGGACCGCACGCGGGGTAGCGTGCGAAGGCTCACGCATACACACGGGTGTTTGGAAGTAAATCACATAAGGCATGGGCAAGGTAATGCCTTAGCACGGGCAAGGCAAGACCTTGGCATGAGCAAGGTTTGACAAAACTAGACTTGGGTGTTGACCAAGTCAAAGTGTAATTGGTCTCACTTTTGGATGTTCCCTATTAGAGTTCCAAGAATGGCTTAACATCTACTATAAGAAGGGGTACCTCTCCTAGGGATGGCATGTGCATGAAGGCAATAGAGACCCTAGAGGATGCCTCGGTAGACATGCTAAGGCAAGACCCAACGACCATGGTGCAGCCACCCTGAGTCGGTGGGACTCAAAATTGACCGAGCCCCGGCTAGCACCCAAGGGTGCCTAGGCTCAGCTAAAAACCACCAAGTAGACCTTGTCCCTAAACAAGGCATGGACAAAGTCACCTTAGGATTGGATAAACCAAGTCCAAAGTAGTTCCAGGAATTTATGTAACTGTCTTGGTCATGGCCCCTTGCATGACCAAGGCACATCTAAGCAATTCCCTAGCATGTGGAGAATGTGCTCATTAACCAAGCGGTTAAGGCGGTTATGGAACCAGGGGGCAGCAAAGGAATGTGGCAGTTGAGTAACTTCCTTGACCACAACATGGAGTGGGGTTTTTCCTAGTCTTTAAAACAATGTAAGCAGGACATGTGTCCTTGTTGGCTATGTAACTACTTATGGTTGATCTATAAAGCCTAGAGCACCATGCTTGGGGAAGCATAGAGTGCTAGATTTGTATTCCCATTGTAAGCTAAGTAATACATCCCTTTGTGCCGTTGTTTGTTGTTCATTCATTTTAAGTATTAGTAGTGCTAAACTAAGGTGGCCCTTAGGCACCACGAATATACATTAAGTAAGAAAAATTTCCTTCGGGTAAACCTCTCATTAGTGTCCCCGTGACAATTGATATCAGAGCCCCATTTTAGAGATGATGGCGATTTAAGCAGCAACTGATTTGAGTGAGCGAGTAGCTCACTAAGGACACTTGATGGCTACAATGAGTGTTCCCGGGGTGGAAGCGAAATCTTCAGTGTCAGCACAACGCATTAAAGGATTGGAGATGTTGGTGGCTTCCTTGGTGATTAGAGGAGAGTCACAAGAAGCCATAATAGCTGTCTGGGAATCCAAATTTGAGGAACTTGTGTCAGATGTATGATTAGTGGGAGAACTCACCACCGAAACAGCCATGATAATAGCTTTGGAGGTGAGTTTGCTCAAGAGAGACGTAGGATGAACTTCGAAAGTTGCTGGTGCAGTAAAGCCGAGAACTAAGCTACCAAGCTAAAGAGATTTTCAGGCAAGCAGAGTGCAAAAGAGCTTGAAAACTTCCTCTCGGATATGGAGCAATACTTTGCTATTGTCCAGACGGAAGAGAATCGAAATTTCATCATGACCTCCATGTACTTGGAAGGTGATGCAAAGCTTTGGCGGTGAACCAGAGTAGATGAAAATGCAACTGCTGGTAGACCTAAGATCGTAGACTGGAGGAGCTCAAAAGGGAGTTGAAAGATCAATTCCTGCCCATGAATGTGGCTTGGCAAGCGCGGGAGGCATTGCACAAGCTAAAATAGATGGGATCGATTTGAGACCATGTTAACGAGTTTTCCTCCTTATTGGACATTAAAATCATGTTAGATGAGGATAAATTATTTAACTTAGCTACTGGATTGCAATCATGGGCTTAATCCAAGCTAAGCAGGAAAGGAATAAAAGACTTACCCGAGGTGATTGTTGTGGTTGATAGTCTTGTGGACTTTTTAGACTAGTTCTTCTATGAGCAAGGGAAAAAACAAGGAGAAGAAGTCGTTCAAAGACCACCATAAGAAGGGCGAGAAATATCATTTCCCTTATAAGCAAGCGAACTCGAAACCAGCTTCTAAGGCCGAGACAAAACCCTCATCAAGTTCCTGGCATAAGGGTTGTTTCATATGCAATGGCCTTCACCGGGCTCGAGACTGCCTAAAGAATGAGAGAATTGTGGCCTTGATTGCTGATGATGATGGCCAGACCCGAATAAGCCATTCAACAAGCCAAGACAAGCCCTTCGGAGGGGCTATTGTATGTTGATGCGGAGGTGAACTAGAACTGAGTCTTGGAAATAATAGATTCAGGAGTAACACGATCTTTTGTTGTTGGCCACATTGTGGATAAGTTGGGACTCAACCTTGTTGAGAATTCTAGCCGGATGAAAGGTGTGAATTCAGAGGCAAAACAAATTCAAGGTTTGGCATATAACGTGAGTATTAAGGTTGGTCTTACGAGGCAAGGATCAACCTTATGGCTGTTCCCCTAAATGACTTCGATGTCATTTCCATTATAGGGAATGATTTCCTTTACATGGGGAGTATTGAAGCCCTTGTTTTGTTTCTGTTGTTAGCATGATTTCAGGGAAAGAGAATGCAAAGTTGTCCCATCTCTCAGCAATTCAAGTGAAAGATGGACTGAGGAAGGGCGAGCCAACATACTAGGCGACCTTGGTGGAGACTAAGGCAAGCATGGCAGCAAAGATCCCTGATGTAGTGGCTTGTGTATTGGAGGACTTTGGTGACGTGATGCCTTTAAAGTTGCCGAAACGATTGCCTCCTCAAAGGGCAATCAGCCACTAAATTAAGCTAATCCCTGGCTCAAAACCCCCTGCACAAGCCCCTTACCGAATGGCTTCAAAAGAGTTGGAGGAACTAAATAAGCTGTTGGATGAGCTGTTGGATGTTGGATTCATTCAACCATCTAAGCCACAGTATGGAACACCAGTTCTGTTTCAGTGAAAGCACGACAAGTCACTTCGAATGTGCGTTGATTATAAGGCGCTAAACAAACTGGCGGTGAAGAAAAATCACCTCATCCCCTTAGTGGCAGACTTGTTTGATCGATTATCCAGTGCAACGTATTTCACTAAGCTATATTTGAGATCAGGTTACTATCAAGTTTGAATTGCAGCTGGAGATGTATCTGTAATAGCAATGGTGACTAGGTGTGGATCATTTGAGTACTTAGTCATGCTTTCAATTTAATGAATGCCCGTGCTACATTTTGTAATCTAGTGAATGATGTACTTAGAGAATTCATCGATCAATTTATTGTTGTTTATTTGGATGACATTGTAATATATATTCAAACCATTTAAGATCATGTGGATCACTTAATGACGATTTTGACTAATTTGAGGGCTAACCATTGGTTTGTAAAGAGGGAAAAGTGTGAGTTTGATGGGTAAACCATCACTTTCCTTAGTCATGTTGTAGGCCAAGGTAAACTATAGATGGACTCGGATAATGTACAAGCTATAATGGACTGGCCAAACCCCACAAAGGTCCAGGAGTTGTTGTCATTCCTTGGCTTGGCCAATTACTATCGGCGGTTTGTGGAGGGCTACTCGAGGAGGGTGTCGCCACTGATGGATCTTTTTAAGAAAGATCAAAGTTGGGCATGGATAGAGCGATGCAACCAAGTCATCACAGAATTGAGGGAGGTCATTGCCTCTGAACCGGTGTTGGGATTGCCTAACTTCGATCTACCTTTTAAAATGCACACTTATGCGTTAGATCTAGCATTGGGGCGGTGCTTGTCTAGGAGCGACACCACATTGGTTTTGAAAGCAGAAAGTTGGAGGAAGCTGAGCAACAATACCCGGCTCACGAAAAGGAAATGTTGGTTGTGGTTCATACCCTCCTCCTTTTGAGGCATTACTTGCTGGGAATGAGTTTTGTGGTGCAGATAGATAATGTCGCCATCACCTACTTCATGAGTTAGAAAAGGCTCAACTAGAAACAAGCAAGATGGCAAGATTTCTTTGCCAAATTCGATGTTCAGTTCGAGCACAAGCCGGGAAGGCTTAACTCAGTCCCTGATGCTCTTAGCCGCAAGGTGGTGGCTGAGGTTGTTTTGGCAGTTGTAAGGCTGAAAAGTGAGTTATAGCCCTGTATAAAGGAGGAGATGATCAAGGACCCAGTTTGCATGAAATTGATGAAACAGGTGACTAAAGAAGTCACTTAGAGATTCTGGTGTGAGGATGGGATCCTCTATGCTAAGGGAGGACGCCTTTACGTACTTAGTACAAACGGACTAAGGTTACAACTTTTGTAATGAGACTCACGATGCTCGGTGGGCCGAGCATCCTAACATGGAGCATACCTTTGCCATTCTATCATGTCTGTTCTTCTGGCCAAAGATGGGGGAGGACGTTGATTTGTATGTGTGGACTTGCCTTGTTTGCCAGAAAGACAAGATAGAGATGAGGAAGGCCCCAGGCTTGCTAGAGCCCTTACCAATACTAGACAGACCCTTCAGAAACATTTCAATGGATTTCAGCACTAGTTTTCCTAAAGTGTAGGGAATGAGCAGCGTGCTGGTGGTGGTGGGTCGATTATCGAAGTATGCTACATTTATAGCTGCTCTGAAGAATCGTGATACGGATATGGCTGCAGAGTTGTTCTTGAAAAATGTGGCGAAATATTGGGGGATATCAAAAGATATCATTAGTGATTGTGATACACAATTCACAAGGCGATTTTGGACTGCTTTATTCAACTTATTGGGTTTGAAGTTGAAGTTTTCCACAACCAACCATCCCCAAACTGATGGGCAGATGGAGAAGATGAATGCACTGTTGAAGGACTACCTCAGACACTATATGAATGCAAGTCAGTCCAATTGTGTGGACTTACTTGATTTAGGCCAATTCTGCTACAATCTCCATAGAAGCTCAACCATGAAGTTGAGTCCTTTCGAGGTGGTGACTCGACAGCAGCCAACTACTTGTGCCCTACGGCTTATCACTTTCCAAAGAGCAATCAAGAGTTGAGGGAGGCACCATATGACAGCTTGACCAAAGTTGTTTGGCAAATGTAGAAGTATGCTGATTAGAACATGAGGCCCCTGGTGTTTTAGGAAGGAGATATAGTATTGTTAAAGCTTGCCTCACCGATCTTGAAGAAGTTCAACAAAAATGAGACACATAAGGGCCTGATTCGGCCATTTGAGTGACCATTTGAGGTGGTTAAGCCAGTTGGGAGGGTGGCTTATCCTTTTAAGCTACCAGAAAGGTTAAAGGTACATCCTATATTCCTTGTTAGCTACCTTAAACCTTTCCATTAAGATGAGGCAGATCCAGGATGGAGTACGGCTAAGTGAGCTCCACCCTTGGTGCGGAAGGAGTTTGCGGGAGAAATTGAGCAGATTTTGAGCCACGAGATGCATGACAAAAGTAAGAAAATTAGGCAAATTTTCCACTTGATCAAGTGGGTTGATGTTGATGAACCGACTTGGGAGCGAGACACTACCCTATGGCAGTTTAAGAACGAGATAGCAGACTACTCGAAAGAGGCAGCAACCGAGCAGTTCGATGAGGGCATCGAACATTTTGGCGGGGGGATGTTTGTTAGCCCCTCAATAGCATGACCCGAGTAGGCTGGGCTAGGCAGCGAGAAAACTAGCAATATCTGAGTTTTGGTGGACTCGGAGGGTTCCATGTATCGTTGGTTGGGACTTAGTCCCTGGATGGTGCATACAAGGGTGTCGCAAACTCATGCTGCCAACGCGCATAGTGTAAAGGCATGCATCCGTGCATTCGCCTTACCCGTATACAAGCGGTGACAGATAACACACGATACGTTGAGGCGTACTCGCATGCATATAGAGGCATTGATAGGAGTTAAAGATATGCACGCGGGAGTACTGCATGGAGATGCGCGTACTCGCCTACGCTTGAAGATTGGATTCGTATTTTGGACAGCACGCAGGGTAGCGCGTGAAGGCTCAAGCATACACGCGCATACACACGGGTGTTTGGGAGTAAGTTAGACGTGTCACGGGCAAGGCAAGACCTTGTCATGAGGAAGGTTTGACAAAAATTGACTTGGATGTTGACCAAGTTAACATATGATTGGTCTCACTTTTGGATATTCCCTATTGGAGTTCCAAGAACGGCTTAACATCTACTATAAGGAGGGGGACAACTTTTAGGGGTGGCATGGGCATGAAGGAAAGGGAGACCGTAGAGGATGCCTTGGGTGGGCAGGCCAAGGCAAGAGTCAAGGACCATGGTGTAGCCACCCCGAGCCGGTGGGACTCGGACTTGACCTAGCCCTGGCTCGCACCCAATGGTGCCTAGGCTCAAGCAGACCCTGTCCCTAAACAAGACATGAACCAAATCAAAGCAAGTCCAAGGTAGTTCCAGGCGGTTATGTAACTAGCATAAGGAGAATGTTCTCATTGACCAGGCGGTTAAAGCTGTTATGGAACCAGGTGGTAGCAAGGGAATGTGGTAGTTGAGTAACTGCCTTGACCACCACATGGAGTAGGGTTTTACTTTGTCCTTAAAATCAATGTAAGCAAGACATGTGTCCTTGTTGGTTATGTAACTACTTGTATTTGATCTATAAAGCCTAGAGCACCATGCTTGGGGAAGCATAGAGTGCTGGAGTTATATTCTCATTGTGAGCTAAGTAATACATTCCCTTTGTGCCATTGTTTGTTGTTCATTCATTTTGAGTATTGGTATTGTTGAACTAAGGTGGCTCTTAGGCACCACGGATAGGCATTAAGTGAGAAAAATTTCCTTAAGGTAAACCTCTCATTAGTGTCCCCATGAAATTTTGTATCATAAGATTCTTAGAAATCTATCTTATTCATCTTGTACTATTATTTCGATCTTCTACCTATTGTTATGACTAACACAAGGTATTCAATTTAATGTACACATCAACTAGTAAAGTAAATAAAAAAAGGTATAAAAATTGATTCTTTCTATCATAAAATTCACTTAGGTAATAAAAATATCACTTCCATAAAAAAATCTATTATATATTCATTATCATTCTTTTTCTAACTAAAAATAGAGAAAAATGAGATTTATACTTACTTGAATATCAGATTTAAAAATAATTCTGAACTTTACTTCTATCTTTCTTTCCTTTCATTGCCTTCGTGTCATACTTCACCTAAAATATCCCCAAACTCATTTTAAACCTTGTCCTCGAGGTTAAAAATTAAGTTGGGTTTCCAACATAACAAACATACCACGTAAAGCATAAACGATTCGATATGTGCAGTTAAAATGTTAATAAATATGCAAATATAGAAGTTAACATTTTCAAATTAATGGAATGCAAAAGGGAAATATAAACTGTTATTAACAAAAATTTGACCAGGATTAATACATTGTATTTTCAATCGTTCAAAGCATATAAGAGAAAGAATATTACACACAATGTTGTTCAGAAGTAAGCTCAGTATCAACTTTATCATCTTCAACCATATCTACATAAGGTTGAGAAATATAGCTATCAGTTGGAAATTGCAACTGTAGAGATGGGATGTCAATGCTCTTCCTTGAATCTTGCAAGCGACTATCATGTCCTCTCTCAGACATAGATTGGTAGTGTTGTAGAGTCCTTTCGTTTGCCGCTATCATTTTCATTTCGACGGATCGTCGTTAGGCTACACATTAATGAAGAAAATATAATTTGAAAAAATCCTCTTTTATGAGGCTGTGATGAAGATGGGGATGAACTCGTAGGAATATTTGGTATATTTACTCTAGCCATTAAACTTGCCGCTCATTGTGCGTCTTCTTTTCTCTTCCTTCTATTCTCAGTGGTGTTTCGCTTCCTTGCTTCCCTCGCATTTATTTCATTGAACGGTTCCCTTTAATTCTCTGAGTCATTATATCCTACCACATTCTTCATTCATTGCACTCCCGCATCATTTATGGTCCGATCGGGCAATACATCTAATTCGGTGTTGAAACCCCACCCCGGCTTTCCTACACAACTCAGTGATCAAAATTGGGAATGGTAATCCTTCATTCTTCGTAGTCCGCATGGCAAAGTTCATAGAATCATATATAATTTTTCCAACATCGATATAACCCTTTTCCATTATTATATGGTACAATAAAGCGGTTTTAGGGTTCTTCACGTTGAAGTATTTCTTGGTTAGGTAAAAGCATGCATATATTATATAACTCCAAGTTTTCATAATCTTCCTAAAATATGTGGTTTCAATAGATTTTGGATGGCCTTCGCTATCAAGCGTAAATCCCCTCCCCATAGGTATCTCTAACGCATCTTGAATTATTTGAAATGGGTAGGATTCCTTATCTTCATACTTGACATTCAGGTAATCATCTTCCGTTCTATTTCTATTTGGTGGAAGACTGAAAAATCTATTCAACCTCGTAGGTGAAATATCGATTCTCTTCCCTTTAACGACCACTTTGTCCCATTCCCTACTAACATGTCCAATAGCATAAAATTTTCGTACAATTTTTGAACATTCCTTTTCTTCTTTTCCCGTATAATTTCGAAGCAGTCGATCCCATCCCCTATCTCTGATGATGCTCCCAATTATGTCCTCATACTTGCTCACATTTTGAATGTTGAACCCTCTCTCTGGAATGATGACTCTCTTTTATATCATTGTAATACCTCATTTGAGCTCTAGATCTCATGAATAAAGAGGGTTCATAAGGTACCAAGTGACTAGGGTTTGGGTTCTCAAAATATTCTTCCTCATCAGAGACAATGGAGATTATTCTCTAAGTTCACCCCTCCCAAGTCTAGGTTATCTAATGCTAATCTCGGTAGGTGTTATATTCTTTAAATGGCCTACATACTTCTGCTTTTGTTTGTGTTGAAACCTTTCCCTTTATCTTGTTTACTACCTTTACCTCTTCCTCTACCTTGTCGTGTCATAGGATAGTTCAACTAAGATGAAATAGGTAAAGTGAAGTTCTAACGCTGAAATCCCATAATAACAAGGTAAGGAAAACAATTTATGTAAAGGTTTTAATGTAAAATTCGAAAGAGTTGAAAGTGATTCGTATAAAATATTTGCATCAACATATCCTTTTTATATGTATGTATATATCGGAAAAATCCATAAAAACCCCCAAACTCATTAAAAACCTATATTTGAATTGAAAGTGCGCATAAAAACCATTTTCAAAAATAATTTGTGATAAAAACCCTAAAGGTACCTAATACGAAAATTTATCAAAAATCAATTTTTTTAGAGGTATTGAAATAAAAAGGATTGTAGGGTATTGATTCATTACCTTATTGAGAGTGAATCTCTCAAGTAAAATGATTTTCTAGCTCATTAGATCTCCTCAATAAGCTTCAATTTTGATCAAACATTCTCCAAACCCTAAGTGTGGTGTATGAATTAGGGTTTGGAATATATAGGGTTGAAGTTCTTTTAATCAAGGTGGGATGCATTTAGAAGACTTTAATTAAAGTTTTAAAGGGTTGAATCTAGGTAAAAATCAATATATCAAACAAATGGGTGCAAGGGTTTTTGGTGTGAAAGGTTTTAGCATTGGCGATTTGGGGTTCTGTTTATAAAAACACGGATTCATGCTCAGCGATTTGGGATTTAAGTGAAATCGCTGACAAATCGCCAATGAAATCGGTGAAAATAAGTCTCACTGGTTCAGTGATTAGTTCAGCGAATCCTAGTATAAAATCAAAATCATTGACAAATCGTTGAGTCGATTTTGCACATAAAAACGTGTAAACTGTTGGCGATTTACCCAGCGATTTCCAGTGTTAATTGGTATCGCTGAGAAATCACTGAGTCGATTATGTTGTTTTTCCAATATATTCTATATTTGAATAGTTATCACGCATATTAGTCATAATTACGGTAGAATGATCTGTATTTGATAAGAGGTATTGTAATAACAATATTTGGGCTTTTAATTAGGGGATTATAAACTAAATAAATGCTTTATTACATAAAATAGTTAAAAACAAATAAAATTCAAGTGAATGGTAAATATATTAACTATCCTAATTCTAGGAAATGGAAAGACATTGGCTCGATCAACCTCCCTTACATAAAATTATTTTAGAATAGTAATCCTAAAATACTCCCATTATCAGAGTCAAAAGTTGAGAGAATAGAAAAACAACTAACTTATCCTACTACTAAAGCCGAAAATAAAGATATAGTATGGACTGCCTCCCATATAACACTGTTGTTTATAGTCATAAGCTCGACTTGGTAAATAAGATCACTCATCATTCAGTTTGAGTGAGTCAAACTGACCATCAATTGATTCTTCATTAGTCTTGATAACTTCGTCTTCTTTATCGTTCTCAGCTTCTGCATAACGTTCATCAGCGTATTCATTAAGATAGGATGTCTCGTTTTTATAGCCATCATCATAATCATCGTCATTGATGTAGTTGTCCATTTCATGACCATTCTGAATATATATGTACTTATTTCCTATCCTAATTGTAACTATACGTTGTTCAAGAGCGAGAATAGCTCTAGCTGTTTTGAGAAAAGTCCATCCCATCAATATCATATTATTTTTCTCAATCTGTGGTATTATCGGGAAATTGGTGAAATATTTGAATCTTCCAATTTGCACTGGCACATTCATCGACATTCCTAACGGAAAGATCTTGTCACCATTTACTTTGTTGACAACCAAAGGTAGTATAAAATCGATATTCAACCTGGCTTTTCTTTTCCATTGTTCCGGTACGATGTTCATGTCGGCCCCTGTGTCAACTAAAACATTAAAAAAACTGACATCACTGATCATCACGTGGAGGAAGAGTTTCCCTGGATCATTTTTGTAAATTTCAATCGCATGTCCTAAATCTTGAAGCTTTAGCTGCTCATCAGTGAATTCTTCTTCCGCCGGTTGCTTTCCTTTTTGTTGGTGCAGTTCAGGTTGTTGCTCCTTTGACTTCTTCTTTTTCTTATTGTGAGGCTTCTTATACATCCATAATGTAATGGTTTCATTCTTAACAGTTTGATTTGTGCGGATGCAGACACTGGACTCTATTTCGTTACTTTGCGAACTTTGTTGGTCAGTCTTAAGGTTGATGATTTCCATATCCTGTTCAACAAAATTTTCATGAAAAAGTTTTAACCTATGACCATTTACTTTAAATATTTGTCCTATTTCTAAGCTTTCTATTTCTACTACACCATGAGGTAGTAAATTGAGAATCAATAAGGTCTTGTCCATCTCGAACGGAGTTTACTAAGAAATAATTTAAGTCTTGAACAAAATAGTCGAACTTTATCTCCTACTTTAAAGTTTTTAGGAATCAATTTCTTATCATGAAATGATTTAATTTTATCTTTATAAATTGATGCATTTTCATATGTGTTATTCATGATTTCTTCTAGTTCTTAAAGACTCAACTTACGTTGGTTACCTGCTTCTTTATAATTCATGTTGCATGTTTATATTGCTCAATAGGCTTTATGTTCTAGTTTGACTGGTAAATGACATGCTTTTCAAATACTAACCTATAAGGTGTCATGCTTATGGGTGTCTTGAATGTTGTTCTATATGCCTATAATGAGTCTTCCAGTCTGAAACTCTAGTCCATACATGTTGGACTAACTATTTTTTCTAATATTAACTTAATTTCTCTTTTCAACGTTTCGACTTGTCCACTAGTCCGTAGGTGATATGCAGTAGATGTCCTATATGTGATGTTGTACTTAGCGAGTAGATTACAACTAATCGGCTACAAAAATGTGAACCTCTATCACTTATAAGTGCTATAGGTGCTCCAAAAACTGTAAAGATCTTTTATCTAAGGAAATCAATTACTATTTTCGAATCATTATTTCTTATAGCTTTTGCTTCTACTCACTTAGACACATAATCTACAATAAGTAAGATATAAACATAGCCATTTAAGAATGAAAAAAAGGTCCCATGAAATCTATGCCCCATACATCAAACACTTCACAAAATAGGATTGGGGTTATAGGCATTTGATTTCTACGTCCTTAGTTTCTAGTTCATTGGCGATTTGGACAAGATTGTATATAAAGAAAACAATCGTGAAATAAAGCGGGCCAAAAGATGGAATTCAAAATTTTACGAGCAGTTCTACATGGACCGAATTAACCTCCACATGCATAAGTATGACAATGAGCTATAATTGATTATACTTCTGAATGTGGTATGCATCTCCTAATTATTTGGCCTGTGCAAAACTTCCATAAGTACGGTTCATCCTATGAATATTGTTCAGAATCCTTTTTAATCTTATTCTTTTAGGCTCTAGTTAAGTAAGGTGATAACCTATTAGTTGTAAGATAATTAACTATGTTGGTATACCAAGGGTCTTCAGTATGCATGTTATACAAGTATTAATATGGAAATTCATCCTTTAATGGTATAGGTGGTTCTCCATTCTCTAACCTACTTAAGTGGTATGTTACTAGATTTCCGGCTCTTTTCTTATCTTTTATAGTAAGGTCGAATTCTTGTAGGACTAATATCCATCTTATTAGTCTAGGTTTTATATCTTGTTTTGTCATTAAATATCGCAACGCTGCATGATTTGAAAAACTACTTTATGGTCTAAATCTTTCTAAGGAAAACACTACCTCTAAGAGTTCTTTTTCAGTAGTGGTGTAATTTTGTTAGGCTGTATCTAGTGTCCTGGAGGCATAGTATATAACATGGGATTCTTTCCTTACTTTTTTACCTAAAATAGCTCCAACTGTATACTTACTTGCATCACACATAATAAAGGTGGTGATTTAATTATAGATGTAGTTGTTAAATAATCTTTTAGTTTATCGAATGCTATCTTACACTCATTAGTAAATTCAAAAGGAACGCCTTTTGTAATAGTTCGCATAATGGTTGTGTAATATTTTAGAGATCTTTTATAAATCTTCTATAAAATCTTGTATGTCCAAGAAATGAATGTATCTCTTTTACTGTGGTAAGATAAGGTAACATTTTAATTACTTGAATTTTTGCAGAGTCTACCTCTATTCCTTTATGTGACACTAAATGTCCTAATATTAATCCTTGGTCTACCATGAAATGACATTTTTCATAGTTTAGTACTAAATTCTTTTCTATGCATCTCTTAAGTACTTTACTTAAATTAACTAAGCATTCATCAAAAGAATTACCATAAACTGTGAAATAATCTATAAAAACTTCAATGAAGTTTTTCACATAATCAGAGAAAATACCAACCATACATCTTTGAAACGTTGCATATGCATTACATAAACCAAAAGGCATACGTCTATAAGCAAACATACCAAAGGGGCAAGTAAAAGTAACTTTTTCCTGATCTTCAGAGGCTTCAGGTATTTGGTGAAATCCTGAATAACCATCTAGGCAAACATTTGGTCTATAAATGGGAGTGGGTAGTGGTCTTTTCTAGTTAAGGCATTCAGCTTTCTATAATCTATACATACCCTCTAGCCGTTTTGGGTTCTAGTTGGTACTAACTCTCCATATTTATTTTTTATTATTGTAATTCCTATCTTTTTAAGGATTACTTGGACTAGGCTTACCCAATTGCTATCGACTATTGAAAATATCATTCATGCATCTAATAGTTTTAATATCTCAGCTTTTACTTCGTCAATCATAGGTGGGTTTATTCTACGTTGAGGTTGTCTATAAGCTTTGAAATCCGTTTCTAGGTTTATGCAATGCATACATGTAGCTGGAATTATTTCATTGATATCAGCTATGGTCCATCATATTGCTCCTTTAAATTCTTTCAATACATTTATCAACTTAATTTCTTCCGGACTAGTTAATTTGTTAGAAATTATTACCGGTAGTTTATCACAATCCCCTAAATAAGCATATTTCAAATGGTCTAGTTAAGTTTTTAGATCCAATACAGGGGCTTTAATTATATAGGGTATAAGTTTTGAATGAGATCCAGATAATTCTAGATAATAAGTAAGTTTCGGTAGTTCATTATATGATTCTAGAATATTTGTTATCTTTTTTGCTTCTTCATATCTATCCTCATCTTCTTCTAAATTTCGATTGTCAATTCTAGTTTATCTATTTTATTTGTTCTTATAGATTTATCTATTAATGGATCTATCATATCTAATGTGCATATGGAGGAAACATTCATTAGGTATTTCATTGCATCGTATGTATTAAAATTTATTGCGTCATCTTCAACTTGCATTGTTAATGTTCCATTTGAACATCAATCTTTGTTTTTATTGTTTTCAAAAATGGTCTTCCTAAGATTAGAGAAGTCTTATTAGAGAAGTTATCTTCTTTCATATCTAACACATAGAAATCTGCTAGTAAGATTAAATCATTAACTTTGACTAACACATATTCGAGTAACCCTACTAATTTAACAGTAGATCTATCAGCTAGTTGTACGACTATACTAGTTTCTTCTAAATGTATGTCTATCATTTATAAGTAAATAGATAAAGGCATAACATTTATGGAAACTCCCAGATCACATAATGCTTTAGAAATTCCTATGTTCTCAATCGTACGTGGAACGAAAAATATTCCAAATTCAAAAAAATTAGGAGGTAACTTCCTTTGGATTAATGATGTGCTCTCCTTAACTAACTTTTTCATTAGCCTTAATCTTATTTGTGCATAAATCTTTTATAAATTTATAATACTTAGGTACATTTTAATGACTTCAAACAAAGGTATATTAACTACTACTTTCTTTAACGTATCACATATTTGTTTTTCTTCCTACATTTTTTTAGCATTTTTGTTATCTTCCAAACAATAAGGGAATGGTGGTTCTATATTAATTGGTCTATCTTCATTAGGTTTATTACCCTTTTCGTTGGGAGTTTTGTTACTTGTTACTTCAATCTCTTTTTCTAATTCTGCTTCTATTTCTTTTCTAGGAACTAATTGGTATGGCATTTTAGGTTCATCCATTTGCTTACCACTTCTTAATGTTATAGCTGGTGCTTTTTCATATATAGTAAGATAAGGTTGAGATGGTAATTCCTCTAGATTTACAAACTTACTCATCTGTGTTGCCATTTGACTCAATTGGTTCTTAACTTTAGTCATATCAATTTGTAATGTTTGAATTATTTGATATTGTTCTCTTTTTGAGTTTTTCGATGTTTGGTACCTTTGATAACCCTGATTGTTAATATTATTACTTGCATTTGGTTGTGGGTAATTTGCATAACTATTAAAGTTGTAATTAGGATCAACAAACTCATCATATTGGTTTATTATAGCATTAGCTTCTTCTATTTTGGTTGGTTATTTCAAAGGATATTCATCATTAGAATGGTTTAATTCATTACAGATTTTACTTTGTTAATCTATCTTATAGTAATAATTCAACCATGGCTTTTAGCTCGTCTATCTTATCATTTTGTGTTTTATATGCCCTATTCATGTCACTTAAATTATCTTTAGACGGTTCACTCTCCTCATCGTATTGCTTTGATTGCTTAGCTGTTGTATTTATAGCTTATATTGCTAGAGTTGGTGTTTTATGAAGTAAAGACCCTCCAAACATACTATCAATGAATCTTCGTTCTAGCTGATTTAATCTTTTATAAAAATATTGCATTAGATTTATGTCTATAAATTCATGCATTTGACATAGTGAGATCAATCTTTTATACCTATCCTAAAATCATCAAAAGTCTCCCCAGTTTCCATCTTAGCATTACTAATTTTCTTTGTATATAGGGTAATTTGTCTTGCTGGGACATATTGATCAAGAAAGACTTGTAGCATCTCTGACCAGTTGGTTATGAAATTTCGAGGGAGGTAAAATAACCAATCTAAAGCTTAGCCTTTCAATATGGAAGGAAAAGCTTTTAATTTAACATAATTTATTTTTATATCTTTAGGTATTAACGTGTTTACTTTTTGTACGAACTCTAAAATAAAACTTTGAGCATCTTCATTATTTTCACCGTAGAAACACGGTAAAAAATTTATGAGTCTGGATTTCAATTCGAATTCCAAAAAATTTGTTGTGAAAGTTATGCACATAGGTTCATAAGTTGTGACATTCCTATTATATTGCCTAGAATTTAATTCTACCTCATTTTTAGTCATTTTATATGACTTTCAACAATAAGTATTCACAAGAGATTATTTTTAAAATCCACGACAACAGCGCCAAAAACTGACACGTGTCGAGCTTGCACAATAATTTTCCACATTTTATTATTAACTTGTAGTAGTGGTAAATTGGATATCTTATCCACAAGGATTTCTCAAATCTCTTATGAATTTAATATATCCTAAAGTTTTATCATATTTAACTTGTTTTAATTTAATCACTTTAATTAAACCGGAAAGTAAACACTAAACAATGTGCAAATTAAACTAAACAATTAATTAAAATAACTAAACTTTAAACATCTTAAACTAAATAAACTAACTTAATATACTCAAACTAATAAATAAATAATTGATAAATCAACTTAAATAAAATATATAACAATCATCTAAACAAGCCCGTACTAAACCTCATAATATACTCGGATTGTTTTCAAACACAAGAACATAATATCACTTTCTAATATAGCTATAATTATTTTATAAGGAATCTCATAATCATTAAATCCTAATTTATAATAAGTTGATGGTATTTAGCCAGCCACCAGTTTTCCTAAATTCAATGTAAATGTCACATTCTTATCATTGTAAATCTACTCATTGGATAAAATGCAACATCATAGAAATGCGATAGCATTAAGATCAATGAAAATTATGTCTAATCTAAGCCAATATTACCAAAGCCACATAATAAACAATGTAGAACACAATCATCTAAGACATATACATGGATTTGGATGGTAGAACTTAAAAAGATCAATGATTTAGATAGAGAAAACATAAAACTAAAGTTAAAAGAGCAGGCAAGAAGTCTGAAGCTTATACAAACTCAAAACTATAAAACTTCGAATTTCCAATTTTGAATGCCTAACTCTGCAGAGTGAGTTAGCATTTATACAAACCTAAAGACACTAAAAGACAAGACACTTGTGGCCAAAACAATCTCCTTTTCAAAAAGGAATGGCTCACAATGAAAGATACGAAAGTAAGATAAAAAAGACGCACTATCATGGAAAGATAGTCCAACTAACGTACAGATTTTTATCAAAGCAAAAGTAGACGCATCATCGTTTTTAAAAAGATGATTCTTTAGAAGAAGAGACAAACAGTGGAGTGCAACTAGCCCAAGGCGTAAAAGATCATCCACGACGCATCTACTTTAATAAAGTAGATTCTCAACAGACTTCTTTGCAAAACAGGACAAACAATATATGAGCTGGATTAGGTAGCTGTATATCTTGATTTGATTGATGAAAGAAGTGATTCTTACTGGATGGCAAATAGCATGGACAGCTGTTGATGGCTGGATGATGTGATTTGACATGTTGATGCGAAAGTGAAGGGACGGCTGTAAACTCGAGTACTTCTAACATTGCTGAAGGAATTATTGAGGATTGAATTATTGAGCTTCTGTAGAGTGTAAAGACAAGCAGATGGGCGTGGAGGCTTGGGCCTGAAATGATGAATGGCATGGGCCTGAAGGCAAGCATAAGCCTGAAGGCATGGGCCTGAAAATGATGTATGGCATGGGCCTGATAATTGGTTTGTTCTTGATTGTTTTGAATGTTTGAGGATGGCATGGGCCTGAATGGGGAAGGATGGCTTGGGCCTGACTTTATAATTCAAAGAAATCAGGAGCTGCAAAACTTGCATCTCCCTTTGAATTTGTTTTGGAAGTGGCGGAATAGAGTTCTTCTAATTGCTTTATTTTGCCATCCATTTTTGTTTCCATTCTTTGTTCCATTTATTGGAGTTCTTTAAGATTGTTGTGACAATATCTGGAGAAAGTTGAGTGGAGACGGATGGTTGTTTTCATGTTTCAGGTACTTCAGGTTTTGAAAGGTTGGCTTCTTTATAAGTTTTAGGAGTAGATGGTGGTTTGAGGACGAAATCGGTTAGAGATATAGGAGTTAGTTTTTCTAGAATGGGAGTAAAGGATTCTTCCTTGATTGAATCGGTATCAAATTTATCCCACCATTTCACTTGAATTTCTTGAACTAGATAAGTAATAGTTTTATTATTTGGTTGATTGATTTTATGCGTCGAATAGTTCCATTTAAGTATACGTGAGATGGTATGTTTGTAGATGAATTGAAAGAGGGAGAGCTTTTCTTTTTTATAGATGGATTTGACTTTTGGAAAAGTCTTTTTGTTCTATGCATGTAAGTTATAAAGATTATATAAAAGCATGGAAAGTCATTTTGTTCTATAAAGATCCGTGTGAAGGCCATTCATGGTACATTACCTTCGAAAAATCATTACGTGTTACTCTCCCAACTTGGTTTCTTATAGAATGGTGGCCAAAATTTGGTCCAATTGAACAAATTCTGCCTCCAAAAGTCAAATCCATCTATGAAAAAGAAAAACTCTCCCTCTTTCAATTCATCCACAACCATACCATCTCATGGATACTTAAATGGAACTATTCCACTCATAAAATCAATCAACCAAATAACAAAACTGTTACCTATCTAGTTTAAGAAATTTACGTCAAATGGTGGGATAAATTTGACTCCGATTCAATCAAGGAAGAATCCTTTACTCCCATTCTAGAAAAACTAACTCCTATATCTCTAACCGATTTCGTCCTCAAACCACCATCTACTCCTAAAACTTATAAAGAAGCCAACCTTTCAAAACCTGAAGTACCTGAAACATGAAAACAACCATCCGCCTCCACTCAACTTTCTCCAGATATTGTCACAACAATCTTAAAGAACTCCAATAAATGGAACAAAGAATGGAAGCAAAAATGGATGCCAAAATAAAGCAATTAGAAGAACTCTATTCCGCCACCTCCAAAACAAATTCAAAATGAGATGCAAGTTTCGCAGCTCCTGATTTCTTTGAATTATAAAGTTAGGCTCATGTCATGCTCAAACATTCTGAACAATCAAGAACATACCAAATATCAGGCCCATGCCATACATCATTTTTAGGCCCATGCCTCTAGGCTTATGCCTGCCTTCAGGTCCATGCAATTCATCATTACAGGCCCAAGCCTCCAGGCCAATCTGCCTGCCTCTATACTCTACAGAAGCTCAATAATTCAATCCTCAATAATTTCTTCAGCAATGTTCAAAGTACTCGAGTTTACAGCTGTCCTTCCACTTACAGCTGTCCCTTCACTTTCGCATCAACATGTCAAATCACATCATCCAACCATCAACAGTTGTCCATGCTATTTGCCAAGAATCACTTCTTCTATCAATCAAATCACGATATACAGCTGCCCTATCCAGCTCATAACTTGTTTGTCCTGTTTTGTAAAGAAGTCTTTTGAGAATCTACTTTATTAAAGTAGATGCGTCGTGGATGATCATTCACGCATAGGGCTAGTTGGACTCCACTATTTGTCTCTTTGTCCAAAGAATCATCTTTTTAAAAAAGATGATGCGTCTATTTTTGCTTTAATAAAAATTTGTACATTAGTTGGACTATTTTTCCACGATAGTGTGTCTTTTTATTTTACTTTCGTATACTTGATTTATTTTTATTTTTTATGTTTAATATATTTCTTTTTATAGTTACGATGTTTATTAGTTTTATAGTAATCGTCTGGATTAATATTTTTAGAAAAACGATGAAGTTTTCGTCGATTTTTAGAATTTCTATGGGATGTTCTAAGTTTAGCATCATGGCCAAATTGATAATAAGAATCACCTAAATCTCTATGTTTTATTTTATTTTCTTTATTCAATTATTTTTTTAGTTTTATATCATTACAAATTGCTAAACCATTCATTTGGATTGTTTGGATTAAATCACCATAAGTAAAAGTGTTATAGTTTATGGTTCCACCACCTTTTTCTCGTAATAGAGTTTTAACTTTTTTAGCAAAAAATGTGGGTAGCCCAGCGATGAATCGTTCTTTCCAGAAAGAGAAGTCTGTGGTTGTTAATGTATAGACTTTTGATGAGAAAGTATCTTTATACCATCTAAAATCAGTTAAGGTTCGATATCGTAGACTTTGTAATCAATCTCTAGTTTTTTCATCTATAGTGGATATCGTTCCTAAGAAATGCCAAATTATATTTATGGTAAGACACATAACAACATTTTTTTGTTGTTGTCCTTGAGCATCTAGAACTGGATTGTTGTTATCATCGCGGATAATCGAATTTATATTTTCTTGACATTGCTGGTTATCTAAAGCATAATTCCACCAGCCATGTAATTGGCAAGTAAAACCAACTTCTATGGCACTAGCTATGTGATTTTCTGGATGACGATGCATTTTACAAGATTTGGCGTAAACTAACAAATGTTGAATACTTCTAATGTTCTATATTCAGATAACCATTCCATTCATAAACAGAATTGCCATCAAATTTAATTCGTTTAGATTTATCTTCTTCTAATATCAAATCAACGGGAGATGGTCGGGAATAATAAAGCTTAGTTTTTCAAACATTATAGGTTGGGTGTTTCCTTGGCTTATGGATTTGCTGGATTTCTAAATCAGACTGGTCAAAATCAGACTGTTCAATATCAGCTTGAGTTATGTCAAGATGATTCAATCCTATAGACTCACTTAATTGATCTGATTAAGATGTAATCAATTGATTTTTTGATATTATCTAAAGTAGCTATCAATGGCGATTTGTCTTTTTTATTTGTGCTATCAGAATCGACCTGTAGTGTTTCTAATTTAGCTGCTATTGCTTAGAGTAATTCATCTGAGTATTTAGGTTTGATAATTGATAAAGAGCCTAAGGAATCTTTAATCATGGGTTTTGTTAAAATTAATTCATTGTTGGATGATTTACTAGTAGAAAGTGTAGTTTTAGAATGAATTCTCAGAGTTGATAGATAAACATTCGTAAAATTATTTTGTTCTATGAGGTGATTTAAATCTTTTCTAGATATAGTTTTTTCTTCATTAAAACTTCCTTTTAATGGGACTGCTTTAATATTTTCTATTATTTTAATAGGAGCCAATGGAGGGTGAGATTGAAATTATTTTTCGCCTTTAGATCCTTCCTATATAGTTTTAATTTTATTTATTATTTTAGGACAGGATTGAGCTAAATAATCAAAAAATTGAATATTTTGTTTTGTAGCTCGTAAATGAGCAAAATAGTTTTCTCTAATGACTGCTTGTTGTGATTTAGAACAGATTTTACAAAAAATAGGGGTCAAAGGATGTTTAAGAAGTTGACCTTTTAAGAATGTATAATCCATTTCAAATATTTCATCTTCTTGGTCATCATGAATCATATGTATTTGATAGTCTGTAAAATCATTTATACTATTGCTATCTTCAGTGGGTGTAACTGGGTAAGCTACATGTGTGGGGAGGCCGGAAGTTGATGCTCTAGCTGGTTGTGTAATATTTACATAATCACTGGTTGTTGGTATTGTAGAGCAAGATTTTCGAGAAGCAAAATTGATTTCGACTAACCCATCATTATGAGTAATAGTAGTATGAATTTGATCATTTGTATTATCTTGACGGTTTTCTTCTTTATTTTTATCTTGAATTAGCCATGTTTTAGGTATATTAATATATTTCCAATTTAACTGTTTTCTCGTAATTAGTTTATTTTGTATATTAGTTAAAAATAATGTAGAAGTTCCCTTTTGCAAATTTGTGTATGCAACTGCAGGAACTATCGTGTCCATTAATTTATAGTAAATTCTATAAACAACTGCAACATTTGAATATATTCCTTTCATTTTAAATCATTGAGTATATAGACTTAATATTGATGCTTCATGCGCAAATTGATAGTGAAGACTTAATGTGAAATTGGGAAAACAATTGAAAAAGATTAGACCTTCAGTCAGACTTCCTTCAATTATTTCGACAAGAGAGTCATTGAATTTGAGATGTCTTTTATCCCTAACGGAAGCCAAAACTGCTGTATTTCACCCTAGAGCGGTTAGTGGCTTGATTGCTACTTGAATGAGTCCTATATGCAGATATTTATAATTTTCTTTATATATTCTAATTTTCTCAGGAGAAATGAGCAATATTTCTTGACCTTCGGCATCTATGGATTTGGTATCTTCTTCTAGTTTAACTACATAATCTTGATTTTTGGAGAAAGTTCCTTATGTATAAATTTGTTTAGGATCTATGATAGGCATATCCTAATTTTGAAGTGATTGTTCTATGTCATTGTATGATATTTCACTAATATTTCGTAAATTTATTTTAGACTGTAATTTCTTAGGTTTTAATTTATGATCAAGAGAGGGTGTAGAAGAGGATGCTAAATCGAACTTTACAGTGGGATTTTTAAATGAAAGAGCACCTTTCATTTTCTTAATTAATTCACTCATGTTTGGTTCTTATGGCTTAAAAGGTAACTTGGTCAACGGTTTACTGCTAGGCTTACTCTCATGCTGCTAAACTTACGACGCGACTAGGAAAGTTTGCACTTAAAAGCCTAAGATTAAACAAGAGATGAAATAATTTAAAAATGAAACAAAACATTTCAAAGAAAAATCACAAACGTAAAAGCTTAATTCAAAATCCTTTTTGAAAACGGTATTTAATAAGTACTTACGATTGGGAGAGATTGAGAGTCTTGAGAATTTGTATTACTGGACGAAGATGGAGGAGGAAGATGACTCTGATACCATATTGGTGGAGGGCAACGCCGGTGTTGAAGCCGAGCAGTGATGGAACATGGATTTAGATGGTAGAACTTAAAAGGAACAATGATTTATAGAAAGTAAACAGAAAACTAAAGTTAAAACAACTTAGAACACAATCACCTAAGACATATATTCGGAAAATACACTATAAATTAATCCTAGTTACTACTTCTACAATTGTTGTCAATAATTATAGACATAGAATTGAATACTCTATATCAAGGAACATATTGGCTACTATGCACTCAACATAAAGAATTACTAGTTGTAATACACAAAAACAACTTGTTTTATTCGTGATTGACGTGTATGAGTCGATCTAAAGCATTAAGTACGTAATTCCATAATTATAACTGTATAACAATCTGAAGTATATTACATGCTTATGGTTTGTTTAGATTAATAAACTACTCACACATGCTGGAATTAAACAATAATAATATTTAATTAAAAGATATAATTAAATAAATGAATACCTTTAAATCAATGCTCCAATGTTGTTTCACATAAAGAACTTAATAAAAGATAAAAAAAAAATAAAGAATAATTAAATTGTAATTGGAGAGTTATTTCCTAGCTCTCAGTCCTATATATAGTTCCCATGGGAATATATCTCCTAGATAAATACAAATTCATCATATTAATCTCAAAAAAATCGTCATTGACCTCAACGATTTGTCAACGATTCCTCAAGTATACACAAATCGCTGAGCAAATCACTAGTTTAAGCACTCAGTGTTACACTGATTTAACTGGCAATTTATAGTTCATTCTTCAATTCACTATGAATTCGGTAGCCTTCTTCTACTAATGATTTATATGGTGATTCCTAGTGTTATTCTAAATCGTTAGCTATTCACTGGTGTAGTTTTTCAATTAACTATTTTGTTTTTCTGTATCTTTTCTTCCATTTCTTCATTTTCCTATTTAAAACCTGAAATCACAAAAATAAAAAATACCTATTATGTTGGGTTTTTGGGGTTCATACGTAGTGGAAAATTTAAAACAATTTTTGAAAACCTCAACATGATCGAAAATAGGTTCCATTAAACTAGATCTAAAAAGTAAACTATACCTCAATCCATGATTTTCTTATGTTATTGTTCAATCTCCAAGACTTTCAAGCGCGCGTCCTTTATCGAAAATCCACATATGAATGGTAACCAAAATTTGGAGTGCTAGCCCCAAGAGAGATTGAAAACATTTTTCTTTCTCTCCCAAAATACAGAGAACTCAAAATTTGCAAAAACGAGAAATCTTATTTCATTTTAGGGTTTCACTCTTTATTTATATATGTGTAGATAAGCCCTCACTTAAAATCTTATTCGTAATACAATTATTGTATTTAAGCAGTTTAAGCAAATTACACATACACCCTTATTAATAAGTTATCACATAACAAATCGTAAGGGTTTTTATGTCATCAATTTTATCATATAAAATTCATTACTCTGGACAAATTGAAATTGTGCAAAGCCACTCTTTGTGTGCGACCCAATATGTTTATGCGACGTTAGCTATGAACCAAAATTATTTTGATACACAAGTTATAAGTGGTCTCTAGCAAGGAATTATAACTATCCAAGTAGCATGAATATCAAAATCGATACAACCTAATGAATAACATATATCATATCCTTTTGTCGTGCGATATCCTTTGACTAAACATAATACATGGAAAGTCACCCTTAATGTTTAATCGTACTCATCTCGATCTTTAGGTAAACTGAAAACATCCAAGTGACATTGATCATATAAATTCACATGGACTTGGTCATTATCAGTCTATCATATCGAGGGATACATTAATATCTCTCTATACGAAAGTGATAACTTTTATCTTAATTACACATTCACATATTATTCAGATGGTAACAAATCACAATCTTTATAATCGTTCGGTTAAAGACAACATTTGATTGTGTCAAATGACTATGCTCTTAATATTGAAGTCTAAAGTAATTTCAAGTCGAATGACTAAATGATATACCTATCATGAGTAACACATTTGACTTAATCTATGTGTTCTCATAGCAGGTTGGTCCAGTACCTTGTTCCCTAACATGTACTCATGATCTCGATTCGTATCTCTATACGCTTGATCATCACATGACTCTTAATCAAGATTCGCACTAACCTTAATTCATTATAGTTCCCAGTATAATGATCGACTATGGACATTTAGGATATTTCAACAAATACCCATAAATTTTACTATAAGGTAAACATGCAATCACTTATAATAAAACAACAAATGAAAATCTCAATTTTATTAACTAAAATTATAAGATAAACAATGTTTGTAGATTGACCTAAGGCACATGCCCCCAATATATTGTAATATCATCATTTTTACCAAAAATCAACCTAAATTACATTTTAAAATGTATTTAATTATTGACTTGTAGCGGGTGCCCAAACTATGTCCTCATTTGGTTTTTTCTGCTAACTTATAGTGCTAGTTTGGAGTTATCTTTTGGAGTTAACTCCTTGGACTTAATATTTTCATGTTTGGTTCAACTTTAAACTTGTAGGGAAATTTCAAATTTTTAAACAATAAAATATATGAATTGACATAAATAGCATTCAAACAAAAGAGATATGAGTAATAAAATGGTCATTAATGAGGGGTAATTGTGTTCACAACTCATGAGAGATAACTTCGTAGGGGAGTGGGGAGATATATCTCACCTTATAACGTAAGTTGGAAGATAATTTGTATAGAAGTTGAGCAACCAAATAAGATTAGTTCTCAACTCTCTGTGAATCATCTTATTGAAGATATCTCCACCTCATACAAAACAAGCCTTATCTTACTCCTGCATTTTCCAAGATAAAATAGGCAAATAGGACTAATAGTGACCAAAATATTTTGTACACTTTGACCGTTGACCGCGGGCTCCACAAACAGACAACTATCAGGAAGACAAAAAGCTCAAATCTGTCCACCGAAGCGTTCGTGACGCTTGTGATGACGACAGCAGCTAACTGTCCCCCATCTGTACCAGTCCACATTAATAGACAGTGCTGACTCACTCAACTGTGATGACTCATCAACAGACAGACTAACTAACGTGGCAAAGAGCACGTGTGGAAAAAATCAAATATTCTCCCAAACCGCTTAAAGCCGTGTTCGAAAAGCGTTAATGACAACTGGCTCACTTCCTCTTCAGTCCCAACTTCCAAACGCGTCCTTTATATATTACTCTTGAGCTCCCTCCACACTCTCACTCCCAAACACACCAACAAACAAACAAACATAGATATCTGGATTTCAACATATTCTTCCCGAACAACAACAACGTTTTCCAATCGAATTAATCTCTGGCAGTGCTAGATCACAATGGGATTTTTGTCTCTCCAACAAATCACCCCAGATTACGAGAACTCAATGATCGTCGAAGCTCTCAAGCGGGTCATCTCAGGTGGAAACAACAATAGTACTAGCAGTACTAGTACTACCAGTACGCCCAATTATTACATCACCATCGATGACGACGATCAATCTTCACCGTTGCTTTTCTCAATCGGGTTTGGAGAAGAGCGAGAGGGCGAGGTTTTAGTTCTACCAGTACGGGACTCAGAGAACTTGTGTAGCTTGTGCAGCATTGAGGGTTGTTTGGGGTGCCAACTATTCGCGCCGAGTGCGCAATTGGGAGTGAACGAGAATGGGAAGAGGAAGAAGAAGAAGAGTGGGAATAAAAAATACAGGGGAGTTCGGCTGAGGCCGTGGGGGAAATGGGCGGCGGAGATTAGGGACCCTCAAAGGGCGAGGCGCGT
Organism: Stephania cephalantha; assembly: GCA_039657325.1. NCBI lineage: Eukaryota > Viridiplantae > Streptophyta > Magnoliopsida > Ranunculales > Menispermaceae > Stephania > Stephania cephalantha. The sequence continues at coordinate 20,384,083 of CM077567.1, read as the reverse complement.
TTGGCTCGGCACTTTTAATTCTGCTGAGGAGGCTGCCAGGGCCTACGATAAGGCCGCCATTAGTTTCCGTGGAGCCCGAGCGAAGCTCAATTTTCCTTCCCCTGAAGATGCATAAATTGATTTGGATGAACAGAGCACTAGAGTAGAAAAGGGGGAACAGTGGCCAAGAAAAAAGAGCATTCTTTGAGTAGAAAAGGGGGAACAGTGGCTGCCCGGGCCTAAGTCTACCTTACATCGTACCTCTTTTGATTTAATACATTTTTAAATTAAAATATCTTTATGCAAAATTACATAAATAGTTGCATTCTAAATTTTGAATCTATTTTATTTATTTTTCTCTTTTACTTTTGAATCTCTACACGTCTCCACAACTTTATTTTTACTATCTACACTCCTACCTAAATGAAACCTTAAACTCATCTTCAACTCTTATCTCACCCACTACACTCACCTTCTCCTCTTCTACTTAATTTTCACTTTTTATATCCCACCATAAATTAAATCATAGACTTATCTAATTTTCTCTTCTACTTTCTAATCTCTACACTCCTTCTCGTCTCTTTATTCATACACTCAACAATTCACCTTCAAATACAACATCTTAATTACAGTATTTGGTTAAGATTTGATTCATATTCTTGAATGGTTAGAACCATTTATTTGTGTTGAATCTTAGCTTTAAAGGATCAAATAATCAATCTTGGAATGCATATGGAGCAAATTGAGTTAAGGGGGAGAAAAAGATGATGCGCAACAAAGGGTTGGAGGTTGAAGATCAGAAAGATGAAAAAAGGGCTTTCTTTAAGAAGAGAGGGGGGCAAATATATAAACTGAAGGTACAATTGAGAGTTTACTAATTAACACTTAAGAGGGGTGCTTAGAGCATGAACTAAATTATTAGGAGCTATAAATAACATCAAATTAAATGGGGGGAGTTGATATAACATATAGGGGTGGAAATAGTCACTCCCTAAATTTGATTAGTTTTGTTTGTTAGCTTTTAGAATGACAACGGTATGTCACAACGAAAGGCACATCAGGCCTTTGAGTCATTCATGCGCATCTTAGGATGCAGACATACACAAATCTCGGTGCATAACACGCTGATCGATGCTGCATGAATGCTTCATGTGGGTCGATGTATTTTTCAGTGTGACATACTCTTTGTCATTTTAATATCTTTTCTAAAAAAAGGTCTAAACCTATTGCACTAAAGAGGATTACGGGGATTTCAACTAACTTTATTTATTGAGTAATATATACAATATATATCAATAGGCTGCACGGATTAAAAAAACAAGAGTGATGATCATGTGTGTAGTTTTATCTACTCTATTTTTTCAGACAATAATTATATGAGTTTTTATACTATAAAAATGAATAAATATAATGTTTGGAAATCTATGGTTCTAGGAAGAAAAATGAATAAATATGAAAAAAACAAATAAATAAAAGCTTTAATTGGAACAACTTCTAGCTTGAATGAAAAATGGGAATAATGAGTATAGTACAGGGTAAAAATCTCTTCTTTGTGATTAATCTAGGTTCTCTTAACCTTTATTTTATCTAGCCATTGTTTGGCTATGGAGTGTGGAGAACTTGTTTGTGAGTTTGCGGTAAAGGAACCTAATTAGAGCAATTCCCAACCCTGTAACTTAAAATAAGGCTAAATTAGTTAAGGGTGCGCTTAAATGGACCCTAGTTTTTGCTTAGAAGACCTCACCCTAATGAAATGACCCAACTAACCCTCCATATAAAAGGATTTTTACTCACTCATACCCCTCACCCGTACCTCAGTCACTATCTCTAAAAACGCATTCTCGCCAAAACCACAAATCCGATGAAATTCGAGCAAAACCACATCAATTTGACGCCATGGGTGCATTCCTCATCACTTTTAGTGTCGATTTCGAAGTTTTTTTGGGTTTATTTTATTTTTTTGAGTCGGTATTGTTTGTTGGATTATTGTTGGGTTTAAGGCTTCAATTTCTGGGTGGAATCTCGCATTTTTGGTGCAAAGTTTCAATAGAATAAAAAATATTAAGCGATACCAAACAAAACCCACTACTTTTTGGTCATTTTCATGTATTTTTAAGGAGTTTTAAATTTTTTTTGTTTGTTCTTGTTGCCCCGCGGGAGTCGGACATACAAAGCCAACACTTCTGAAGAGGTGTCGGCCATACATGGCCGACATCTCTAAAGAGGTCTCGGACACACATGGGTGGATTCCTCCGTCGCCCACTGAGACCTAGTTGTTTTGCAGTCTCGGTTGGAGTCGGTCGTTTCCTTTTTAGAGGTGTCGACCCTGTGTGTTCGACACCTATTCAGGGTGTTGACTTTGTGTTTCGACACCTGCGGGCGACACTTCTTTACTTCTAGAACACGACACGACTACACCTGTCATGGCCCGAATTTCTAATCTCTTTTATTATTTGTAATCAGGATCACCAACCTGCAACGTGGGGCCCATATCGTGATATGTGCATTGACTGAGGCGAGAGGGCCGAGGTATATGTTAGATTTGTTGTGGTGTATGCCTAGCGTTTTGTATATATGTAGATTACCAAATCATTTCTACCCGTGTATAGGCGTCGAGACATGAGTGGAGATGTGCCTCGAGTTGCGTATCGACGTGGGACCAGGGTGGAGATTTATGTGGTAAGATTATATTGAGGTTAGTGTGGTTTAGATAATAGCTTTAATGTGGCTATGGTTGATATATAATTAAATGTGCCTAAGTTAGTGATTTCATTTCAATAGCCATATGATGTGCATTGAGACACGGATTAGCATAGCTAGAGTCAATTAAGTTAGGCACTTATGTTACTTAGGATTAGTTAGTGGAGGTTAATGGGAAAAGTGTCAACATGTGGGCCAGTTGATAGGTCTCGAGATACTATAAATCAACAATTTCCATTTATATATATAAGTTAGAAATCAAGACATGCAACCAAGTTTTTCATTTCAACAACTTAGCAAACTTAAGAGAGAAGAAAACACACTAGCCGGAGTGATTTAGGAAGAATAAAAGTAGGAGAAATTAGAAGCTTTGGTGAGGAAGTTCAAGTTGGGTGGTGTGTTCATCAACTAGGTAATTGCATACACTAGTTTCATTTAGTTTAATTTGACGAATTGATGGATTTAATGTTATACATGGTTGTTCTTGTGTTGTTGATGATGTTTTGGGGTTTTGGGAGTGTGTATGGAGGTCCCCAAAGCATTGGTGAGGCCTAGGTGTGGACATAATTCTAGGTTTTTCTGCGCATAGCGCGCTAGGTGAAATAGTTAACGCGTGCTAATCCACTTTAGTAGCGCACTAATTACTATGAAAACATAAAAATCTCAAATTTTCCAAAATTCTCAAAACACTATAATTGAGCCTAAAACCTTAAGTAAAGGCCTAAACACATCCAAAAACATGATATAGGTCATAAGGAACCTAGGAAAGGGTTACGGGAGTACGAATACGAGATTTGAGGTGTCGGGAGACCGGTAAAGCTAGGACTTTACATTGCTTGAAGTGAGTATACCCGTTGATTTTTTATTTACATTTCATTTCCTGTTTTAACTTGTTTATTATAGTCTATATTGACTATATCTAGCTTTGTACTCTCATATCATGGACTTGTTTGTTATTCCTCACTTGATGAGATTGGTTTCCATGATATTTTGATAACTTGAATTCTTTTGAATCCATTCATGTGCTACATGCCATTATTTGATGTTTTACAATAATGTAGTATAAATAGAATGCTATTAAGGGTTTGTGAGTTTATGAATGGCTTTATGGACTTGTACTCTCTTTGGAACAATTTGTGCTTTGTAGTATATCCAAATCCTTGGATTTCTTAATGAGTCATTTTTCTTGAAATTATAAATAAGTTATAGAATCTAGAGTCCATTGCACTATGAGTAGATCAACATACAGGGTTAGAGTCCCTAGGATGTTGGGACTCGCCACTAGGATGAGGTACACGGGGTTAGAGTCCCTGGGGTTGCTAATGATATACAAGGTTAGAGTCCCTAATGATACCGGGGTTAAAGTCCCTGATGCCACTGGGGTTAGAGTCCATAGTGAGGTAGATTGTGTAAGACATGTACATTCCTTAGTGGTTAATGGCTTCACTGACGTAGGTCACAGCCGATCGGATCTATATCATAACTACTTAGCCTTCACTTGTTTAACTATGGTATTTTTTAGCATGAATGTGGTACTTGTCTCTATTTATTTAACTTATGTTTTTATATACCATTTAGTTTGATTTGGAAATGTAAATGAATTTGTCAACGAGGATTACTATTACTTTTTGTACTCACCGTCGTTTTTATGACAATGGGTGCAGAATCGTCAAGAGCAGGCAGGGCGAGGAGAAGATTTGCGACTACCTTTGAGCTAGCGGCGTACCTGTGCATCAACATTTTGTAGGTTTTAGTATTCCATGTATTATATACTTATGTTTTTGATGTGTTTTGGGGTTGTATATTAGGATGATTTTTTAGCTCCCTAACTTATGATAACCATCACACTGTTTATATTTGCCGCTTTGTTATATATGCATGTGATCATGGTTTCCTGGTTTCCACACCCTTAGGATTTATAATAATTGCTTCTGCCTAATATATTAAGCCTTCCGCTAAATTTTATAATTGTTAATGAGTTTTAATTGAATCTGATTTTCAAATGTAGAATGATATGTGTTTTACTTATTCTGAACATGAGTTGGAGTAGATTTGGACATAAAGGCTTACTAATATGTGATTAAGTCATATGTGGTTAGAATTTGGGCTTAATTACGAGAATAAGTCGGGCGGTGCCCTAAATTAAAGAGTGAGCCATCACAGTTGGTATCAGATCCATGTTCTTAATAAGTAAGGAATAAAACTTGAATAAAACACAAACTGTAGATGTGGAAACCAGATGATTTTGCCTAGAAACTATTAGTTGGGAATAGAGCAAATGTGAGTTGGGGGTTATGTTACGAATATGTTAAATTCTATATGTATATATCTACAAGTTATGCCACGTAGTAGCTGATTCGTGTTCGTTATCTACCTACAAACACACGCGATGGCAGAGATACTGGAGCTAGCGGCAGTCAGCCTCCTACTACCTCAGCTGACGATTATCGGAGGCTATCTGATCGGGTAGCGGCTCAGGGGCAATAATTAGCTGACTTCATTGCCTTCATGAGAGAGCACATGGCGGCTGCACACTAGCCCTTCTCGCCACTCAGACTACTACATTGACATTCCAGATTACTAGGATTGAGACCGCACCAGATACAACTACCTTAGGACCTCGAGCACTCGCACCATCAGTACCACAACCATGTATAGACCCAATAGCACCATATCCACTAGAGTTATCGATAGCGACTGTACATGGGATAGTTATAGCTGGGGACACATCTACTTCTACGCCTACGTCTTTTGAAGCAGCAACACTATCGAGGGATGCCAAGATGGTGAAGGAGTTCATTAGGCTTAGGCAGCCGGTTTTTTTTTTCTGAGAGTGAGATCACGAGAAGATCGAGCGGCGGATTCTCTTTCAGGAGAAGTTACATATACTATTGGGAGTTGAGAACATGTTACAACCTATTCTCTCTTACTACACCCTAGAGAAGGTGCAGATGTTTGGTGGAGGACCACAGTGGCGAGCAGAGGTAGTTTTACACCATGGGATGATTTGAAGAAAGAATTTTTCAAGCACTGTTTTCGGCTTCTATGGTGAAAAGAATGAAGAAGAGGTTCATGGCGCTGAGACAAGCTGAGAGTGAGACAATGATGAGTTATAGAGATATATATGGCTACCTCAAACAGTTTGTCGGAGACTTAGTTATAGATGATGCTGACGATGCTTTCTATTTTGGTGATGAAGAGATATAACATGATCTGTTGTGAGCACTGGAGCAAGATCTCTTCAGGAGATGTACAAGCGGGCTCTCTCTTATGAGACATATGAGTTGGGTAGAGAGGATGATTGACGTGCTGAGTTACCGAAGATCAGAGATGGTTATGAGTAGAAAGGACAAAAATGTAAGAGATAGATAAGAGTAGAGAGACGGTTTAACAAATGTGGAGCACATGGTTCTTACGTATGACTAGTAGCACATGCACACCACCAGCCCCTGTACATGACACTTATGGTAGACCTTCTTTTCCTCCTCCCCCTAGGCAGGCATTACCAGCACCACCAGCACCTCGACAGCAGCAGCAGCAGGGTAGAGGTCGAGGTAGAGGCTGAGATTCTAGATAGGGACAAAGGCAAGCACTGGGACAAGTTCAGGATGATTAGGGACAAAGATAACAGTTTAGTCAGTGTAGACCGATTACATGTTGGAGATGTAGTCAGGTGGGACATATGGTCCGAGAGTGCACATAGCCAGCGACAACTTATCCACAGCAGGGCAGAGAGGGAGCCCACATGGTAGCATAACCAGATCCCAGGTCAAAATGAGATCTTATTGAGGGCACAATTTCCATTTCTGGTAGAGATGTTTATGTATTGTTTGATTATGGTTCTACTATTTCATTCATTGCTAGTCGCATGGTAGACATTATAGGGTTGATGTCTGTTAGGCTTAGCATACATTTGATTTTGAGTACCACAGCTTGGGATAGGGTTTACCATAATAGTTTTATTAAGGGATGTCCGGTTGAGATAGGTGGGGTAGAGTTACCTTTCAACTTTAGAGTTCTCTAGTTTTTAGAGTTCAACGCGATTTTAGGGATAGACTGGTTATCAATATACGACGCTCATATCGACTGTTTTAGTAAGGCAGTGATATTTGATATCCCAAGGCGTCCGATCTTCATCTATTGAGGCAATTCAGCGAGGACAATAGGTACAAGAGGTCGACCTGCAATTAGTGAGGAGATGGAGGCATTAATCTCACTATACACAGTACCAGAGAGCCGGAGACCTAAGCTACTGGTTGTTAGAGAGTTTCCAAATGTGTTTTCGGGGGATTTACCTGGTCTACCGCCGCCGTGAGAGGTTGATTTTATTATTAAGTTGGTACCAGGCACCAGAACGATTTCTATACCACTGTACCGTATGGCACCACGAGAGTTAGAGGAGTTGAAGACTCAGCTTCAGGACTTGGGACAAAAGGAAATCATCACACCTTCTATGTCACCATGGGGAACACTCGTCCTTTTTGTGAAGGAGAAGGATAGTACTTTGAGACTTTGTATCGACTATAGATAGTTGAATAAAGTCACAATCAGGAATAAGTATCCACTACCGAGGATTGATGATTTACTTGATTAGTTGAGAGGAGCACAATTTTTCTCCAAGATAGACCTGCGATCAGGGTATCATCAGCTTAGGATCACAGATGAGGATAGGTCCAAAACAATTTTTAGCACGAGATATAGACGTTTTTAGTTCATAGTCATGCCATTTGGGCTAACTAATGCTCCCGCAGTGTTTATGGACTTGATGCATCGGGTTTTCAGACCATTTCTTGACCGATTTGTGATAGTCTTCATTGATGACATACTGATATATTCAAGGACTAGAGAGGATCACGAGCAGCACCTCAGAGAGATGTTGCAGAATTTGAGGGAACATAGACTTTATGCCAATTTCAGCAAATGTGAATTTTGACTTTTAAAGGTTAAGTTTATGGGGCATGTTGTCGAAGCAGTAGGGATAGTAGTGGATCCGGCCAAGATTCAGACAATTATGGATTAGCCAACATCGACTTTAGTGACTAAAATTAGGTGTTTTTTAGGTTTGGCAGGGTATTATCGTCGGTTTGTGAAGGACTTCTCGAAGATCGCTTCACTAATTACTAGGTTGACCCAGAAAAATATTAAATTTTTGAGTGGTTTGAGGAATGTGAGGAGGCATTAGCTCAGTTGAAGAGGTTGTTGACTACCGCGCCAGTGTTAGTGTTGCCAGAGGCTAGATAAGGATTTTCAATATAGACTGAAGCTTCTCATATAGGTCTGGGTTGCGTGTTGATGCAGGGTAGTGGTACAGTAGCTTGTGCCTCCAGACAATTGAAGGTACATGAGAAGAATTATCCAACACACGATTTGGAGTTAGCAGCAGTAGCGTTTGCCCTAAAGATATGGAGATATTATCTGTATGGAGATAAATTCACAATCTTTAATGATCATAAGAGTCTGAAGTATCTCTTCGCACAAAAGGAGCTAAATATGAGACAACATAGGTGGTTGGAGTTTCTGAAGGATTACAACTTTTTTATGGAGTATTATCTAGGAAAAGCCAACGTAGTCGCAGATGCACTGAGTAGGATACTGGTTAGAGATACTAAGGTTCCTACAGGTATTCGGATTAAGATTTGCATAATGATGAAAGTGCAAATCGTGTCTGCATAGAGAGTGTCATAGGGTTAGAGGACCGATAGGTTATACCCGAGGTTTAATGAGTTGGCAAAGAGTACAAACTGTGTTGATTGGACGGAGACGACCAATCAGTGTCGAAAATTCAGAGACACACTGTGGTTACCGTTAGGGCCAGAGCTGAGAGATGAAATTATTCAGGAGTCACACCGTTCTCGATTCACCGTTCATCCAAGCAGGACCAAAATGTACCATGACATGAAGAGGACTTTTAGTGGCCTAGGATGAAGGCGGATCTATCTAAGTTCATCAGAACTGTGGAATTTGTCAGCAAGTGAAGGCTGAACATCGCAGACCTGGAGGATTGCTATAGCCTCTTCCCATTCACAATGGAAGTGGGAGGACATCTCTATGGATTTTGTAAGAGGATTGCCGAGGACCCCCAGGAGACGTGATTCCATCTGGGTTATCGTTGACAGATTTATGAAGTTTGGTCATTTTCTACCAATAGCAGCACATTACACGTTCGATCAGCTGAGAATATTGTTCGAGTGAGAGATTATCAGGCTGCACGAAGTACCACTGGCTATTATGTCTGATCGAGATGCTATGTATACGTCCAGGATATGACATAGTATGCAGGAGTAGTATGGTACGCGCCTACAGTTCAACACAACATTTCATTCTAAGACTGACGGGCAGTTTAAGAGATTAATTCAGGTTCTCGAGGATATGTTGCGGGCTTGTGTTTTGGAGTTTGGCGAATCGTGGGATGAGTACCTGCCTTTGTGTGAGTTTGCTTACAACAACATTTATCAGGCCAGTATTGAGATGACGCCTTTTGAGGCTTTTTATGGTAGAACCTGTTGCTTGCCATCATGTTGGGCTGAGCCGGAGGACCGAGATTGTGGGGCCTGAGATTGTTATTAACCACATGGAGAAGGTCAAACTAATCCTTCAGATACTCAAGGGAGCCCATGATAAACAACGAAAGTATGCAGACATATATCAAGATGATCTCACGTACACCGAGGGAGCCTTTATATTTTTAAAGGTTTCTCCTCAGTCTTCAGAGGTTCGGAGTGAAGGGTAAGCTTGCACCAAGGTTCATCAGGCCTTTCATGATTAAGAAACAGGTCGAGAAAGTTGCATACGAGCTTGAGTTACCTCCACAGATGTCAGAGATTCATCCAGTCTTTCATATTTTCATGCTTCGATTAGCTGAGTCAAGGACAGGTGATCGACTGACTGTGGATTTGAGTCAGATAGACTTGAGTGATGATATTACGTATGAAGAGCAACCTATTCAGATCATGGATCGAATGGTACAACAATTGAGAAACAACTCTATCCCGAATGTTCTCGTCAAGTGGAAGTTCCATGATGATACGGAACTCACTTGGGAGCGGGAAGACTATATGATGGATAGATTTATGTACCTCTTCGAGTTAGGTATGAACATAACCTAAATTCTAATCTCGAGGACGAAATCTTTCATTAGTTGAGAAGAATTGTCACAGCTCGAATTTCTAATCTCTTTGATTATCTATAATCAGGATCATCGACTAGTGACGTGGGGCCCATACCGTGATATGTGCATTGACCGAGGCGAGAAGCCCGATGTATATGTTAGATTTGTTGTGGTGTATGCCTAGTGTTTTGTATATGTGTAGATTACTAAATCATTTCTTCCCGTATATAGGTGTCGAGACGTGAGTGGAGATATGCCTCGAGTTGCGTGCCGATTTGGGACCGGGGTAGAGATTTATGTGGTAAGATTATATTGAGCTTAATGTCGTTTAAATAGTGTCTTTAATGTGGGTATAGTTGATATAGAATTAAATGTGCCTAAGTTAGTGATTTCATTTCAATAGCCATATGATGTGCATCGAGACACGGATTAGCATAGCTAGAGATCAATTGAGTTAGGCACTTGTGTTACTTAGGATTAGTTAGTGGAGGTTAATGGGAAAAGTGTCAACATGTGGACCATTGGATAGGTCTCGAGATACGTGTGTGCAATAAGATGTATGGTTATAAATCAACCATTTCCATATATATATATATATATAAGTTAGAGATCAAGACATGCAACCAAGTTTTTTATTTCAACAACTAAGCAAACTTAGGAGAGAATAAAACACACTTGCGGAGTAATTTAGGAAGAAGAAAAGTAGGAGAAATACGAAGCTTTGGTGAGGAAGACCAATTTGGGTGGTGTGTTCATGAACTAGGTAATTACATACACTAGTTCATTTAGTTTAATTTGATGAACCGACGGGTTCAATGATATACATGGTTGTTTTTGTGTTGTTGATGATGTTTTGGGGTTTTGGGAGTGTGTATGGGGATCCCCAAAGCATTGGTGAGGCCTAGGTGTGGAGTAAACTTAGAATTATATTTGCAGAATTCTAGGTTTTTCTGCACATAGTGCGCTAGGTGAAACAGTTAGTGTGCTAATCTTGGTTAGCGCGCTAGAGACAGTAGTTAGCGCTCTAATAAGGTCATTAGCGCTCTAGTCCACTTTAGTAGCGCACTAATTACCATGACAACACAAAAATGTGCAATTTTCCAAAATTTTTAAAACACTATAACTGAGCTTAAAACCTTAAATAAAGGCCTAAACACATCCAAAAACATGATATAGGTCATAAGGAACCTAGGAAAGGGTTACGAGAGTACGAATATGAGATTTAAGGTGTCGGGAGACTGGTAAAGCTAGGATTTTACATTGCTTGAAGTTAGTATACCCGTTGATTGTTTATTTACAATTCATTTCATGTTTTAACTTGTTTATTATAGTCTATATTAACTATGTCTAGCTTTGTACTCTCATATCATGGACTTGTTTGTTATTCCTCACTTGATGAGATTGGTTTCCATGTTATTTTAATAACTTGAATTCTTTTGAATCCATTCATGTGCTTTTTGTCATTTCTTGTTGTTTTACAGTAATGCAGTATAAATAGCATACTATTAAGGATTTGTGATTTTATGAATGGCTTGAACTTTTACTCTTTGGAAAAATTTGAACCTTTGTAGCATAGCCAAATCCTTAGATTCCTTAATGAGTCATTTTCTTGAAATCATAAAGTACTTATAGAATCTAGAGTCCATTGCACTATAAGTAGATCAGCACATGGGGTTAAAGTCCCTGGGGATGTTGGCACTCGCCACTAGGATGAGGCACACAGGGTTAGAGTCCCTGGGGTTGCTGATGATATACGGGGTTATAGTCCCAAATAATACCGGGGTTAGAGTCCATGATGCCATTAGGGCTAGAGTCCTTAGTGAGGTAGATTGTGTGAGACATGTACATTCCTTAGTGGTTAATGGCTTCAATGACGTAGGTAACATCCGACGGGATCTAGATCATAAATATTTAGCCTTGTGTTGGTTTCACTTGTTTAACTATGGTATTTCTTTGCATGAGTGTGGTACTTGTCTTTCTTTATTTCACTTATGTTTGTATATACCATTTAGTTTGATTTGAAACGTAAATGAATTTATCAACGAGGATTACTGTTACTTTTTGTACTCACCGTCCTTTTTATGATGGTGGGTGCAGAGCCATCGATGAGCAAGCTGGGCAAGGAGAAGATTGGTGACTACCTCTTAGCCAGCGGCGTACCTGTGCATCGACATTTTGTAGGTTTTGGTATTCTATGTATTATATACTTATGTTTTTTATATGTTTTGGGGTTGTATATTGGGATGAGTTTTTAGCTCCCTAACTTATGATAACCATCACACTGTTTATATTCGCCACTTTGTTATATATGCATGTGATCATGGTTTCCTAGTTTCCACACCATTAGGATTTATAATAATTGCTTCTGCCTAATATATTAAGCCTTCAGCTAAATTTTATAATTGTTAATTAGTTTTAATTAACTCTGATTTTCAAATGTAGAATGATATGTGTTTTACTTATTATAAACGTGAGTTGGAGTAGATTTGGATAGAAAGGCTGACTAATACGTGATTAAGTCCAATAGGGTTAGGATTTGGGCTTAATTATGAGATTAGGCTGGGCGGTGCCCTAGATTAGGGAAGGGGCCATCACAACACATGACCTTGTTCAACGAAAAAAACACTCCTACGACACTTGGTAACCTAGTACAAGTGTTATATAGTGACTAAAACCAAGAAATGGAAATGATTAAGGGGTGTTGGGGTGAGGGTGAGGGTGAGGGTAATGGGGTGAGCATGAGTATTTTTGAAATTTTGAGGAAAAATAGGGTAAACTAAGTAAATAGTGGGGTACAACGAAGTAAAAATTCAAAATGAGGTCCTCTAAGAAAAAATCGGGGTCCATTTAACTATCGCCTTAGTAATATATATAAGCCTTACACAACTTTTATTATTAATTATAACCTAACATTTTTAGAGTTTTTATTATATCTTCAAGTTTTTAGATTTTTTGTACCCTAAATCAGTTTTGTTAAAGGATAAATTTGAGAGAAAGGTAAAAATTTGTGTTAATTGAACTTAGGGGTTTTATACTGTTACAGCGGTGCTGCGTTTATTTATTACTTTTTTTTAGAAAATCATAAACTCATTTTTCTCATGTTCCCCCTCCTTATTCGACCAACAACTACAAGCTGACCTTTCTCGACAACAATGGCATCTATGTGTATACAATCAGCCTTACAAATAGAGCAATGCCTCTTTTACTCTTGATTTATTTTTCCTTTTTTTGTTTGATCATGTTGCCTATTCTTCCTCTCTTCTTCTGTTGATTCGTTGGATCTAGAGTTATCTCCTTATATCTATGATTATTCAAAGAGTTATAAGGCAAATGGTGGAGTAGTGATAGGGGAGGAATGTCATGAGGTAGAACGATAATGAAGAAGAGAGAGACTATTAAGATTTTGTGAGCCGCTCGAAAAATGACAATGCATAATCAACGCCGACGCGAGGGTAGTTGTATCATCCGATGAGCACGACACTAGTTAGTTTCCAATTTTTCATTTTACTATTATTACAAGCTCACAATGAGCAATAATTGAGTCTCGACCTATTGAAAGACAATTTCGTTCTAATTACAAGTTCAAGCGACTACTTAAATTTACAGACGTTTTGTGGACAAATCTAATTAGTGATATATAGTATGAAATGACCAATTATCTTAAGCTGGCGATTAGTGTTAATCAAAATTTTAATTAACCCGAGTTAGGCTCGTGGTTAAGTACAACGTATCTTGGTTAGCATGTGCATAGGTTTGTATAATGATTACTATTTATTTGGAATGTTTAATGGATTTTATAGGTTGTAGTGAAAAAGAAAATTTATATACAAGCCTATAATCGGAAAATAAATAAATAAACAATAAATTACCGGTACACCAAGTGCGACGAGGGGGTCGTGAAATAAATGTGCACACCCGAGAACACTCGTAGGCATGTCCGGTGAATTTATAGGTAAGAAAATACGCAAAATGTATATATGTTTATATATAATTGATATATAAACTTATATAATAAATCTATAAGTTTAGTTTAAAATATATTAATCGTTTGATCAACCTCGAGATGAGCGTAAATGTTGATGGTGTCAAAATGCGTTTCACGTTAAGGAGTCTAATTTTAACACATTAATTACTTGATCAACTTCGAGATGGCGCGATGCGTATCTCGAGAAAAATCCATATACATAAATCTAAAATCATGAAGTTTATCCTCACTGTCTCATTTCGATCATTCGAGAAGGTGAGAGAGGGAGAGAGACTGAAGGTTAGATCACAAGGAGTGGATCAGGAGAGGAGTTTCTCACGAAATCGAGGAGCTTAAACAACAGTAGATCAGAGATCATCCCTTTGGGTGAGTTGAGTTTTTGAGTTTTAAGCTTTAATTTGATTGTTAGTGATGACTTCTCTTTGAATTGTTGTTGTTGTTGATTGGAAATGGTTTGTTACCTCACTAGATGCCCTCCTTAATGAATTTTAGAAGTATTGGCAGTTGTTTTAAAGATTTGGTAATGGAACAGTGGATACTGCCCTATTCACTGTCGAGGCAGTGCAGGGTGGAGCGCGCTCTACCTAGCAGTGGAGCACCTCCCTTAATCAGTTAGGACGAACCCTGTTGGTGAAGGGCACCCCACCAAGTGAGGGAGCGCACTCCAACCCTAGAAAACAACAACTGTGCTACGATTTACTTAGAATTTCCCGAGGTCTTAGGGACTAACTTAGGGGGTTTAAAAAATAGGGTATTAGAACTATATTGATCACAAATGGTTTGTGATAGGTGTTGGAACACAGGGAAAGCATGAGTAACACGAGAACCTAGGAAGTTTAGAAACGAAAACCTAAACCAAGGCAAGTATGGATTCACTTATTTATTAATGTTGACTGACTATCTAAGTATATATAGTTCATGTAGTTTATGGACTGAATGGGGGGGCTATGTACACTGTGATGGTTTTAATAAATGGAAAATGGTGTTTAATGTGATTCGTGAGAGTAAGTTCTTGAGACTGAGACCAAGTTATATAGGATATGGGGTTGATCTCTCGGACTATATGTGACTTCTTGCTCAGTTAGATAGGTTGCGTGGATTACATAGTCACTAGAGGGTTTTAGATAGAACCATTAGGCATTAATGAATTTGCTAGACAGTAGATCGACCGATATGTTGATCTAGTAATCACATTAATGGCGTCAGTGGGTAATCGACCCTAGTTTTATAAACAAAATGGGAATCACAGTGTAATAGTCATTGATAGTTTGATTTGCATCCGTTATTTATTAAATTATATGCTTTCCAAATTCTTGTTAATTAATATTGGTGCATATTGTTAGTGCATAATGTTCTTGATTATTATGTGGAATGTTGATGGCTATATGAATCCCTACTTACTGAGCAAGTTGGAGCGCTCACCCAAATTAATATTTCAAGAAAATCGACGAGCGCTACGACTATGGGATAGAGAAGATTTAGAAGTCATGATATTCTCTTCGATGTAATGAATCTCTCATTGTCTTATATATTGTATTGAATTACAGTTTTTAATATCACAAGGGATGGGAGGCTTTATATAACCGAGGTTACTTCCTATTTGATTTGGTACTGTATATCACATTTATTATCAAAAATGTTTTTAATTTCCATTGTACTTATTATTTGTTTTACATCGATATTCGAATAAGGTAGTGTCTATCAGGAAATAAAAGGAGAGGCTGTTGGCTCTAGTTAAGTCTAGCAGATTAATGGGGCTTAATTAGGGTTTCAAGTATCACCCTAATCAGGTTAGGGGATGCTACATAGTAGATTCACATAACCTAGACCGATCACAACGAACGTATATAGCACATGTGAGCCTAATGGACCCGAAGGGCCTACATAACTACCAAAATGGCAGGATCCATATAGGACATGCATATATTATATTATTTTAGGATTATGATGTGATGACATCTTTTTACTACATGGTTGTTGAGGTCCCTTAAACATACATGAAAATTATGATATGTTCACACATCTCGATGCAATACTCGAGGGACCTCAACATCTTTGTAATAAAATTAAGGATGCCACCAACATATTTCCCATCTATCAGTATTCACAATGGACTTAAGAGTAATTATTAACAAATATATTTCAAAAATTTGCATGAATAGTGATAAAAAATAGTGAAGGGCCCTATCTTGTCTCAATTTTGCGATAAGTCAACGACATGATTTAAGTTAGAGCGTTCGATCGAATTGCGATGGGATGGCTAGCGATAGGATAGCGACAGCTAAAACCCAGTCGCTAATTTTCAGGTGAAAAAATTTCACGCCTTATCGGAACCATTTCCCCACCCAAAGACAAAGCCAATAGCTAAGTGTGTGTGTATGGGGGAAGGGGCAACTTTAAAAAAAAATCCTAACTTAAAGTGCCTATCATACTTTTTTTCAGACTAAGTGCTATGCTATTTATTAGAATTGGAAAGATAAGAAATTAATATCATAAATTATCATATAAAACAAGACCACGAATCATTGACTAAAAAAATTAAGAGCATATAAATAAACTATATATAACTAACAAAATTCAAAAGGCATAATTGATATGAGACTCATAATAGACTAAAATGTAGATCTTCACTCCTTCATGTCACGAAAGTCATTGATAAGAGAATTTATGTGTTAAATCCCGCCTAATTAGGACATCTGACCGGCCTAGATTACGTTAATCCCTTGATAATCTAGCAGCCTTAACCTCCCCATTAATAAATAATTAAAGTTAAGATCTTATAATCATAAATTATAAAAATTTATTAACCATGTAGGATTCTAAAGTGAATCTTAAACCTCAAAGTATGTTTAGATGAATTAAATAATCGTCAAAATTCCATAAAAAATTTTCAACAACACCTCTGTTTCTAAGCCTAGACCAGAGTACCCGACTTTCAAGATTTTTCAACAAAACTTGCTCAGCTTGGTGGAAATGCCAAAGGACTCACAATCCACCCCATAAAAATATATATTGTATTCACAAAAAATATTTATTCATTCTAAACTATCTAAAATTTTCGAAATCCTTAAACTATCATTACCTTAGCTCCGCAGCAATCCAATCCGTCATAAAACCATTATAATAATTCCAAAAGAGATGCTAATCGCACGCGAACCCAAAAAAATCCGTTTATATAATATTTTATATTAAAAAATAATACATACATAGAGAAAAGAACTAAGCAAGTTACAAACAGTTGGAAAGCTTTCCATTTCCCTTGTCGTCATTAAAACCTATCATTATATAATTATAAATATTTGATAATATCAGATAAGTAAATCCCACACTATCCAGTACACCTGTAATAATCAAATGCATTGTATTCCAAGAATTTAAACGAACAATAATATCGCAAGGAATCATAAATATACAAATATGCAATCCATCCCATTTTTATTGACCAACCACAATCAGATGACGTCTTCCAAAAGTGGTGGGTAAACAGTAATAAAGATTCATGAGTTTGAGAGGAAGTTCCTCGAGAAGCCACGCCCTGACTATCCGTGGAGTACGATCTTAGCCAATATCACAAAAACAACCGATCCTAAACAAGTCTCTACAACGACCAGTGACTCCAGTCACAGAGCACCACAGTGTTCTTCCTACCACACATATAGCCAATGAACACAATGGGACCCCTAAAGGCCTCATTCCTCTCGTGTCCGTGAATGCGTGATCAATAAATATGCAATGATAAACCGTGCATGCAATATCTTCGAGAAATACTCATACAATGTAAAGGTTACCATGAAATTTACTTAACCTTACAAATGCGACATCGATATTCCCTTGCGCTCTGAGTCGATAAGCTAGTTAACATGGGGTTCCAATTGCAGTCCTATAATTCATTTAAGTTCGATAAGTATCCATAACAGTTTCACGATTTTTTCCATTTAGTTGCAGTTCAATTGACCCAACGCACCCGAAACCTCTAAAACACTTTCAAAATAATTTATTTGATGCCTCGACTTCATTTTTTACTCAAAATTATAGTTCGACATCAAAAATTATGTTATCTATGTTTAAATATTTTTTTTTCAATTTGTTATATATTTATTGGTCCTTCCACAATCTGAAAACCTTGAAATACCTCCAAATCTTATCCTCACATGACCAAATCCCACTTTTGACTACAAATTGTGATTTGGAATCGAAAATCACCCTTGACTAGGCTTTTGAACAATTTTCCAAATTTCGGATATTTTCGGGTATTAGAGCATGCATTACGAAGAACAACCCAATATAAATCTTTGAAAAAATCCCAAATTCCTTTTTCCATAAAAATCTACAATTTTCAATTTATTTAGCTCAAATATATTTTTTCTGAATCTTTTTTTTCGTTTTTCTAAATTTTTTACCTATTTCTAGCATTTTTCTTTTTTTTTTAAAAATAAAATAGATTGGGTTTGACCCCTGAACCAGATCGGTCCAGTTCAATTGGGGATCAAACCCCATCTTCTTCATCTAGCAGCCCCTATATCAAAAGTTGAAGATATTTTTTTTCTTTTTCGTTGGGTTTGGGCTCTCAACCCCAACCCAGGTTAGGTCTTGGCAAGGGAGACAACTCCCCTGCTATCCTGTTCATCGGATGAACTGTCATGGCAGATCGTCCGAGTCTCCCACCGCAACTCCACAATAACAACAACATGAACAACATTAACAACAACAGTACATCAACGCAACAACTCACCTAAATCTCTCGATCTCTCGTTGGATCTCTCTCTCTCTCTCTCTCTCTCTCCCCTTCCTTCTCTCCATCAATCGCTTTTTTTCTTCTTCTGGTTTGATTTACAGGGGCGATGTGTTTGTGTTGAAAATATGTATATTTAGATTTTTTCGAGATTCGCATCACGCGAATAACAAGACAAATCTAATGATTCCATTTCATAATATAAATTTGATATTCCTCGAGATACGACTACGTATCTCGAGGTCAATCTTCGTCTCAAAACAATTGAATGAGGTGTATTGATTTGAAGATATATATTAGGATTTTCTCAATATTCGCATCGCACGAATCTCCAAGCAAATCTAAAGATCCATTTTCATTATTTAGTTTGATCTTCCTCGAGATACATGCTGCGTATCTCAAGGTCGATCTTGTGGTTATTAACAAGATAATCACCACCTCTTGACCAACTTACTGTGATTAATTATATTGATCTCCTAGAGATACGTATCATGTATCTTGACGTCGATCAAATGGTTTTATAACCATACACCACTTGATTCTCTTCGAGATTGGACAACACATATCTCGAGGCATGGACACATTTCAACAACAACGTTCAACAATTTCAATTCGTTGATGATCACGCAACGCGTATCTCGAGGCGAATCCAATGCATACTTTTATTTAATTCAAACTATAAGATTTTTTTTTATATATTTTTATATATAAACTATATCTATAAATATATATGCATCTCTGTAATTTCGCGACTATAAATTCGCTACGCACGCCAACGACCATCCTCGGGCATGCACACTATTGTACATCCCACGCGTTTCACTAGGCGCCCACCAATTTATTTATTATTTTATTTAATTTCATGATTATCTCTTATTTTTAACTCCAAATTAAATTCCAAAAAATACCCCCAAAATTACCGATATTGAAAATAATTCCTAACAGGCTCCAAAACTCACCGCATACACTCGACTTGACCTTATTTTGTGTTGAAATAGTGTATAATACATCAAATAAGCATGTAACACACACAAATAATATTAAATTTATGATCACCGATCCGTAACGCGTGGGTCCCACTTTGGATACCTAAATCTCAAATTAAATTTGAAAATACTTAATTAGCCGACCAATCAAGTTTATAAAATTCTCGGATGTCGCATTATGTCAAAGTCTTTCACAATTCTCTTTTCAATATATACAAGTAAGAGTTCAAAATGATGTTCATCATCCATCTTGTTGCGTTGCATAGTCTTGACTATTAATTTTCATAGCCAAGAACGATCGTTATGTTTCAGCAGTCAAAATTGGAAGAGTGAGAATAAGAGTTACCAATATATACATACGGGGATATACCACTGATTTTTTTTATTTTCACCAACTATTGACATAAATCGGAAATGGTAACTAATTGTTGAAAATCAGGAAGTTCACACAAATAACCAAAATGCTCAAACTGGGTTTTAACTGCATCATTTCATATTCAACAAAATCTTGGGGATAGAACTTCTGCACCTTCTTGCAAAGGTCATCAATTCTGAATTATTTGCACATCTCTTTTGGATCTAAAGCCGAGCTAAACATAAGCAACTCCACCATTGGATCACAATTGTTTAACTCTTGCAATTGAGTGTCAATAACAACATTCAAAATGTAAACTCTGAAATGATATTTGATCATAAATTTATCTTCTTGATGATGAGCTCTTCCTCTTCTTGCAACATATTTTGCATTAAGATCTAAAGTAGGTATATTCACTGCTTTACAAAATGATTTCACCTCTGCAATTAATTTTTTCCATTCCTTATCTCTTAATTTTTGAATCAACCCCTTAATAGATGAAACGAGATGCATGACATTCAAAATATCTTACTCTTGACTTTGTAGAAATGTTCAACAAAACTTCACATATTGGAAAAAAGTTAAGTTTTCATAAGCAAAATAATCTATAATAGTCGATCGACAAAGGTGATCAAAATAATCTAAAATAGTCTTCATAAGATGCATAATGAAAACAAATTTGAAAAAAGTTAAGTTTTCATAAGCAGTATATGCATTAACACGTTGAGTAGAAGTAGCTCCCTTGTTTGTAGAAATGTTCAACAAAACTTCACATATTGCACTAAATATATTCATCACACTACAAATAGATTTCTAGTGAGAACTCCATCGATTCTCACCAGCTCTTTGTAAAGCTCCAATTTGATTACGTCCTTTTCAACTCTCAAGCATGATAGTCTCAAGTAAGAAATTAATATTTGTGGCATGTGTCATTTTCAATTGATCGTTCCGTTTGGATGAGGCACCAACAATATTGACAATATTATTTATTTTATCAAAAAATAGATGGACTGGTATAACTTCTTTAGATGCAGCAACCAATGCTAATTGCAAACTATGTGCCATACAATGAACATAATAAGCATATGTACATTCACTGGAAATGAATGCTTGTAATCCATTCCACTCTCCACGCATGTTACTTGCACCATCATAACCTTATCTTCTAATATCTTGAACATTGAAATTATACTAAGAAAGGATGGTAAAAATAGTTTCTTTTATTGTTTGATATGTACTATCAGTAACATGAACAAGTCAAAAAAGCGCTCTTGCACAAATCTATTTTTGCCAATGAATCTTAAAACAATCAATATTTGCTTCTTTTTTATGCATCTTGAGCTTCATCGATAATTATGCAAAACTTTGCATCACCTATTTCTTCATAAATAACATTTTTAACTTTAGTTGCCAACACTTGTAAAATCTCTTTCTATGTTGTTAATGATCTATATAAAACATTGTATGGAGCGTTATCCAAGACTTGCGCTATTTTATCATTATAGGAACATATGAAACTTAATAATTCTAAAATTCATTTACAATTGATTGATGTTTTAGACTCAGGACCTCTAAATGAACAACCTTGAAATGCTAGCCACATAGCTGCTTCAATAGAAGTTTTCAAACAAAGTCTATTTTCTTCCTTAGTTTTAGAACTGAATTTCTCAATTATTTGCATAATGTGAGATGGTTCATTCATGAGATCTTCCCATGCTCTTTCCGTATTTCGATATGGTGAAGTGAGATCTTTACCAATATGTGTGAAAAAATTATAGTTTTTTTCCATTTCGTACCTTTTTCCAAGATCAGAATCCATTACATGTAATTGCATCTAATCCATAAAGTTTATTTGAAGTATAAAATAAAAAGCATAGTAGATAAAATGCGACATCTAAACTAGGAGAGTATTCTAACCATGATGGAAATAGCTGAAACCATGATGTTTGAAAATTGCGGTCATGTGTATCCTTTGATTTTGGATAATTTAAGAACATGAGTTGATATGGACTAGCTTTAATATAGGCTTTTCTAATCTCATCACGCTTCTCAAAGGTATTCCCATATTTGTCGTCTTAATCCAGGATCGCGTTCCAACAAAGTGCAATCAAGATTTCCATTGGTTAGAAGTCTAGGGACCTTGTAGGAGGATCTTCAATATTTGAAGGTTCAACTTCCATGAAAAATATTCGACGTATTATTACTTGGTGGAGTTTCAACACTATTCCTTTCAGAGTAAAGTCAATTATGTTTCTCATTTAATATAAAAAAATGAAAATAAAATTATATTATCACCATACTAATGACGTTTACAGTTATAAATGTAAGGCGTAGTGACATAACATTTAATTGCATTAAGAAAATATTCTACAAATTAAATGCATTAAAAATAAAACATTGGACTATAATAACAGTGTCACCAAAATAAAGAAACAACAATCAATTTTGATTTGAAATTAAAAGTATTAAATATTTTTATATTCTCAAATCAGGTACTTTGCATAATTAATCCACATCCAATGACTAAAGTCAATTAAAAAAAATCTAAGTCTTGTTCAATAAGGATATACTAAACAAGTAATTAAATTAAGAGTCATTTGATAATAAAATATTTTAATCCTAAAACTAATTTAAATTACAATAACTTGGAAATCTATGATGCTATTAATTTGAGAGATTAAAGAAAACATGATATATCATATATGTTATCTAGTGTTATAAATTGGGAATCTAAAATGCACTTAATTTGTGACAATAAAAAGCTTTGTAAAAAACATACCATTTCACTTGACATTTACACTTCCAATTGGGTTGTTATCTAAGAATAATGTTGAGGGGTCATCACAATAGAAATCACAAAATAGAATGACAAGCAATTAACTGATCTGATGACTTGCGGTGGAATTTTGCCAAGTTTTTAGAACACTATATAAATGGGGGGTTAGGGATTTTACTTTTAGCAAAAGAAAGCTTGAGCATTATGTAAATGCAATAAGAAAAACAAGAAAACAAAGCACTTAGGTGAGGGGTGGAGACTCAAAATAGAAAAGAAGAAAACAAAGCCAGTTGCAATTTTTATTTTTATTTTTAGCATCTTTAGCATAGGCCTGTGTGAGTGTACGAGGGTAAGTAGCAATTTTTATTTTTATTTTAATTTAATTTTTTTGTAGGAGGGAGGCTCGTCCCTGTCCCTACTTAAGGAACCGTCACTAATGTTTTGGCGATGGGATTAGCGATGGGAATAGGGCTACGTGGTATCGACTTAGCGACGGGGTTAGCCCCATCACTAATCGCGTTGCTAAAAGTGACAGGGGAAATGAGGTCCCCCTTTGAACACCTTCATCCATCTCCCTCCCCACTTTGTCATCACCATCTCCACTTCTTCCATTTCCCCCTTCCCTCACCAGCCCTGCCTTACCAAATCCTAACACCAGCTCCGGCTCACCACTGCCCATTCCCTCCTATCCCTCTTCCTGCATCATCACTACCTCGTCCTTGCTATAGAGCACCGCCACCACTACCACTACCTTCTCGACCCTCACCCATATCCTAGCACCTCGCACTCTATCTATCTATTTGTTTTTTATTTTAGTTTTTGTTGTTGTTGTTGTCGTTGTTGTTGTTGTTGCCCCCTCGTGCCGATGTCGCTTGGCCTCCACCGCCGGTAAGTTTTTTAAAAGTTTTTATTTATACATAGTTTTTTTTGTTTAATGATGAAAATTAGTATGTAATAATCTGTTTTTTTTTGCAACAAATAAACTATTTTCTTATATGTAACTTAAAAACTTTCTATTGTACTTGCCTGTTATTGTGGTAATTCTCTTTTCGCTTGTTTTTGTAACTTTGGTTGTTTGAATGATTTATTTTTTGATTTATTTTTCATATTTGTTTGTGTTCAATTAAATGTTTTCTCAAATCAAAATTTGTTATAGAAATCTTAATTAATTCTTTTCACTACAAATAAAACTATTTTAAAAAACTGAATTTAAATAAAACAATATTTGAAAGAAAAAACAATATATTTTAAGAAAATAATTAAAACAATTTTTTAAATAAATATTAAAAAAAACTCTTTTTTCAAATAAAGAATCTTTTAAAAAGAAAAAAATAGTATAAAAACAATTTTAAACAATTAAAACAATTTTTTTCTCTTTTTGTCAAAAAAGTCAATTCCTATCAAAAATAAAAAAACAGTTTTTTTTTTTTTTTTCAAAATAGTTTTTAAAGCCAACGATTTGACTGGTCCCCGTCGCTAAATGCTATATTACGTCATCTTGACAAGCTACGTGACGACGGGTGTCAAACCCCATCGCTAATCCAAATTAACGATAAGGGTTTAAGCCCATCACTGATTCGGATGGCGATGGACACTACAAAAATGTACTGGATTAGCGACAAGCATTGCTAATCCAGTACGATCCTTCGCTAAACATGTTTAGTGAAGGGATTAGCGATAAAGAAGCTCGTTGCTTATTTCTCTGTCGCTATTTGAAATTTGGAACGGGTGTCAGAAATAGCAACGGGACCCCGTTGCTAGAACAAGTTGCTATTTGTTGACACTTGTAACTGGTTAGTAGATTGGACTACCACGTCACTTAAATTCTCGTCGCTATTTGCTGACACTTGTAACAACTGACCACTACGTCACTCAAATTATCGACCAGTCTCATCGCTAAACTCGTCACTAATTTTTAAAAAATTTAAGAAAACTTTTATTGTTTTTTATGTTTTTGAAAATTGATTTTATTATTTTTCAGTATTTAATTATAAAACATATTTTTTATTTGAAAACATTATAAAACAAACTTAATTATAAGTAAAAGTTTTTCGTTTCTTATTTGGTGTAAAAAACAATTTTATTCAAAAACTTTTATTAAATAAATAAATATAGAACAAAATTAAATTAAATAATTGAAATAAACAGAAAAATAAATGAAATAAATACAATAAAAAAGTGTACAAGTATCAAAACACAAATGATAAAAGGCGTGACAATTATTTACAAAATATGTAAAAAAGTATTAAGTATGAATGAGGAGCATATATTTGGGGACGCAATTGTCGAGATTATGGTCGGTCTCTGAGTCCTCATCAGCTTCACCTAGAGGCGCGAATGAAATTCCAAGTCTGTCCAATAGAGTATGTTCCATGCAACGTAATCGTCCCTACATTTCTCGCAACTGGTCACAGTCCAGGGTTCATCTTCGATCACCCTTAAAAGATTTGTTTGCATTTCCTTAATGTCCATCCTCAGTAGCTTAATGGGCTCATTATTAGCATACATGGCCGAGAAGATCCTACTCTAACATGTCTTTGCCCCGACCCTGATGATGTCCACCCTAATCCATACCTCTGTCCCTTGTCGTCACATTTCGTGAAAGATAAATACAGCTCAATCTCATCAATTGGCGTGTCAAGACCCTGCAACTGTGTGAGCTCGAGGTGTCTATTACGTATCGCAGTCTATATTAAGAATTTAAACATTCACAAGTCATATACATAAGTCATTAATACCTATAATTAATTAAAAAAATAATTACTACAATTTTAACTAGGATTAAGTTTGAGACTTATAATATATATATATATTAAATGAACTTATTATAGCATTACATACCAGCCTCTCTGCGTGCTGATAGATGGATATGGAACCACTTGTATGCACAACTATACCTATACCAAGTCCCCCTGTCCCCGTTCTCCAATTCTTGCTTGCGTGCTCTAACTTCTTTTTGAATTCAGGGGTGGACCGCATCTTCTTGTAGTGTTCGGAGATCTAAGTAGATACGTGGCTCGATTTTTTTCCTTAGAACACATCTTGCTAATGAAGTCATTGTACTGAGTGGCGATCTGACTATCACATGCCTCCCTAATAGCTCTGTCATCCAATGCATCTCAATCTAAATAAAGCTATGTACAAAAATATTTAAATTTAAATAGTTATAATATAATAGAAAATTTAGTCTATATATCCTAAGTGAAAGAAACAAACTTAATTTAAAGATTTTTTTACCTTCCATTGATTCATGTACACGTCCCGCATATGATCAGGAATAAAATCCCAGTCATCTCTCGTGATGCTTGGTCAGACAGGTGCAACTTGCGTCCATCGAATTTAAATTATAAGTTAGACTGAAAATATGGTAAATTAATAAAATGTAGGCATGCATAATTATATTACATATACTTACATACAATTTTTAATCCTTTACGACCAAAAATATTTGCCCTCTTATTGGTTAGCATTGTTGCCTCTCGAGGCCCTAGGTGCCTGAACGCCCCATCGTCGTCCACTTGGGGCAGTACTGATGGACGGGTTACTCGAATGGCCATATGGACTATGATGCATGCTTGACGTGATGTGACCGGTCCTACTAATGTGAGGGAGATGCTGATACCCCTGATGAAAATGTAGGCCTAAAACTTGGCCTAGACGTAACATGACGAGCAACGGGTGGAGTGGGTAGTAACACCAGGAGCGTAGAGTACATCTGCATAGAGCACGGATCATTGGCAAATACAGTGGACAAAGACATAAAAGTTGAGGGGGGATGTGGTGGATGTATGATGAGTCATTAATCATACATTCTTTTAGAGGTGATTAGCCATGTAAATCAACTCCAAAATCCTATTTCATGATTCTATATGTTTACTTTGAAAACTTACAAGGTATTTGAGTGTTTGTACGTGAATTAGACAAATTTGGGAAAGAAGTCAAAGTTTAGTCAAAGGACAGCATATATGACGCCCCCATAATGAACTGATGGTGCCATGGAAGACCATTGGTGCCAATGAAGGCGTCACAACAGAACAAAGAATGGTGTCTGATTTATATGGACGACCCCAAAATTCGCAATAGACGATGTTAGCCACACCTTTAAGATCAAATTTAGAAGTTCCATACTAACTTACTATCCAAGACTTTTTATAATGGGCGACATCGCCATCCGACGTCGTCCCTTAATAACCACGGCGTAACAAACGACGTCAGACTCGCATAATATAAGTTTTGCAATTTTTAGAAGGTTCTTATTTCTCGGGATTTCCTATTCTTGTACCCAGAGTCATTTATATAAAGGAAGGACCTCTATGGATGAAGGGGAGGGTACTCAGAGTAATTTAGGAGTAGAGAGAGAACTTGATTAACTTGAGGTTTTCTTTCGTCATGTCCCGATAAACTTCATCAATCTAGATTGAAGGCGGATCAAACAACCTTTTTGGCATCAAACCTATCTGATATCTAATTCAACTCAATGTAATTGCTTTTCTTTGTTGTTTTATTCTCTTTGGTATTGCTTGATTAATGAGGGTTAAACCTGGATTTAAACCTTAATTTACTGCAAGTGAGTCGTACGCATGCGTACTTATACAAAGAGACCACACAAGTGGCAATTGACCATACCGATTGATTCGACCATTTTGGGACCAGTCAAGTACCCTAGGGATCTAGGCTAAATCGGACGCAATCGCGATCCAATTGTATAAGTTTAGTGTTTTCACAAACCCCATTGGGGTCATCGTGTTAAATCTAATTCACTTGAGTCTAGGGTTATAAGATTGAGTAGAGGAGTAGTCAACAATCGTGATAAAGGACAAAAATATCTCAAAATGAGCTTTAGTTGATGGTAGTTATATGTTTTTAGGTATATAAGGTAAAAAAGACAAAGAAGTGATTTCATGATGAAATAAGGAGAAAAAGCACAAAATGAATAGTGAGTAGTTTAATTATCTTAGGGATCAACGATTCATATGGTATGAATGTTATGGTAAAGGAAGTATGAATGGATTATAATGTGAAGAAAGTGCAATGGGTAGAATTTGTATTGATTCTATACGTAATTCTATGAATCACGTGTTTGTTGATTAGAGGTTTTCGGAGTTACCATGGCCATTAGAGCTTTTAAGCCAGATATGGATGATACAACTGTAAAATATATAACATCCATAGATAGTTATTGATTAGGGAGACATTGATAGTAAACTAAAGTGGTTACGAGTCTACAGATTTGAAACTAAATGATATGTGAGACTTGCGTTATTCACACCGATAGGTAGAGTTTTAGTTTGCACATTAGGATCTTTTCCACCACGACAGTGGGTTGACGTGAATATGAAAGGAATTTGTATATTCTAATTGAGCATTGCACACATATAATGAAGATGAATGAAGTGAGATATGAAAGCAGTAATTCATTACCACGGTGAAGTTTTGAACTAAGATTTTTCTCAATATAAGAGTACAAGTTAATTTACATTGTTTTATATAATAGAGTAGTTTAGTTTAATCCAATTAAAAAAGATCTTCTTCACAATAGAGTGAACTTAACTAAGTGAACCGTGTACAGATAAACCTTTCCCGGATAAGGATATCCGTAATAAACCTTTGTTGATCATATTATTACTACAATTGAACTGTTATACTTGCGGTTTTGTGGTCGCGTTTTAGGCAATGTTGCCGAGGATAGGTAGCCACACACTAGTTTCGTTAGTTTACACAATTCTTAAGATTTTATTTTCATTAATTCACTTTTAAATTTATAATAAAAAAAGATTTTTAGTTTCAAGATTAAAAATCTACACTTAATCTTTTATGTTATCTTTCTTAGGGAACAGTTAGTGCATGCGTAGTCAAAGTGATAAGGACTTAATGCCTTATAATCCGGAGATTGACAAAACCAACAAGGGAAATAAGAAGAAAGGAACAAAGATGGCGGATGATCAAGTAGGAAATCAGAACCAAAATCAGTGCTAAGGAAATAATCAACCTAAATGTGATCTACTAGTGGAAGATAGAATACGAGTACTACTTCAAACCAAAAGTTCGGGAGACATACAACGGAGTGATTAGGCTTCCAACCAACAACACCGAGTTTGAGTTGAGACTATCTCTCATTAACATGGTGCGAGAATAGCATATTTAATGGCCTAGCAAACGAAGATCCAGTTGCATATTTGGAGAATTTTTTGGAGAAGTATTACATTGTTCACATTACTAGAGTTGAAAATGAAGTAATCGGGATGAGACTTTTCCTATTCCCATAAGGTGGAAAAGATAAATCCCGATTCTAATGATCGAATGCAGGGAGTATGACTTCATGGGCATATATTAATGAAAGATTCCTAGAAAAGTTTTTTTACCACAGTGAAGGTTGCGAAAAGAAATTGGAAATAATTTAATTCAAGAAAGAGGATACAGAGTCTCTTGGTGAGGCTTGGTAAAGACTCAAAGAAATGTTTAGGAGATGTCCAGGATATGGATATGTGAAATGGGCACAACTACAAATCTTTTACTATGAAATGAATCATAGCACGAGAATATTAATGGATGTCAAACAAGAAAAAGCAAGTGGTTCTTTACTAACGAAGGATGAAGATAGAGCATTATATATTCTAGATCTTATGTCCTAGAATTCTACATCAAGAACTCGTTCCATAGTGAGAAAAGGCTGTAAGAGTATATGAGATTGACTCACAAGCGTCAATCATGGCACAATAGTTAGATGGCAAAGCTACAAATGAGACAATTAAGTCCACAACTGCAAGCAATTCAAAGAACCCGTTAATCTTCAAGCAATAGTGGTTAATCCATTGGACATGCAATAAGAGATGGAGTTTGAAGATGTTAACTTCATGAACAACAAGAACTATGGAAACAACTTCAGTGAGAGGAATGGCTCGTCCAAGATATTATCAAGGATACAACAACCTCAACTTCGATATGGAATAATGCACTAAAACTACCTTCGAGTTTTGATTAAAAGTCCAACAAGGGAAGCTAGGACAAAGTGAAAAATTGACTTCATTGAAGTCAATTGAAAGATTCTTGCAAGCTATTAACATCAACAATAGAGAACGTCATGAGAGGAATGAGAAAAATATGGAAAATGTGACACAAAATCTTAAGCGAATGGATGATGAGAGAATACAATCCACTAAGAACTTGGAGAGATAGATTGATGGGCACCAGATTAAAAACATCTTGTGTGACACGGGTGCCTCAGTCAATGTAATGCCTATAAATGACATGTTAAAAGCAAATTTAAAGATCAATTTTCCCAATACAACGAACTTGCAA
The DNA here is from genome assembly GCA_039657325.1 of Stephania cephalantha. Lineage (NCBI taxonomy): Eukaryota > Viridiplantae > Streptophyta > Magnoliopsida > Ranunculales > Menispermaceae > Stephania > Stephania cephalantha. The sequence continues at coordinate 20,354,163 of CM077567.1, read as the reverse complement.
GTAGTTGATGGTAACTTGGTACCAATAATAGGGAGAGTCTTGAACGTGTATATGAAAGTAGGTAGATTCACAAGTATCACTGATTTTGATATTATGGATCATGATATAGATGATGATGTGTTTATGATACTTGGGCAGCCATTCTTGAACACAAGAAAAAAATGATCACAATGAGTATCGAGGAGGATGAAGATATAGTGAAGATTATCTTTGTTGAGGGGCAAGAAATACATAAGAACGGGAGAGAAATCATTATCTCCGACCTACAAATGGAGTATTTCGATTTAGACTCAGGCTAAACGAGCGAAAAGACGTCGAGCTAATGACATAAAATGAAACGCTACTGAATGGTAGCCTAGGGGTCTTTAATTTTGATTTTTGAATTTTTGCTATTTATTTATTTTTATTAGTTAAAACAATCCAAATGTTTTAGTAATATCCTAATTTTGAAAGTTTTTTGATAAATGTGCGGGAAAAGACTTTTTGTCGGGTGAAATTTTATTATAATGGAAAAGTCTCAACATACTCAACAAATATCGTAAAAGAGCAAAGGAGTTAGAGTAGTAAAGGTCAGGTAAATTGACAAATCAGCTATGTTTTTATGGAATTTTTATACATACATGGTATTTCACGTCATCAGGAAGCCTTGTGTAGTAATACGCAGAGCCAGAAGAGTGCCAATAGGGAGTTAATGAAAATTTTGAAAATTATGCAGTCAGACTGATTGACGCCTTATTTACACACACGGCGTTATGAGGTAACATAGGCAGTGTCAGGACAACACCAAGATGTGAGCAAAAACTACTCGAAGTTACCTCAATGCCTTCATGCTGTGGCAGCGTCGTGCCCATTAAGGGACATTAATACATAGAGTTGGAAGAGTGCCAATAGGGAGTTAATGAAAAATTTGAAAGTTATGCAGACAGACTGGTTGACGTTGTGTTTACACACGACATTGTGAGCTAACATAGGCTGAACCGGGACAACACTAGGATATGATAAAAAATTACTCAAAGTTGCCTCGACGCCTTCATGTTGTGGCGGTGTTGTGCCTTATAAGAACGACATCGACGTCGAGGAAGGGTTTTTAAAACCCTTTGAACCTAAATTTTGCACACTTCAACCCTAGTCCATGCACCCCAAACCAAGCATACATCCCTCTAGAACCTTAGTTTGCGAAATTTCAAGTGAGAAAAGAGTGTTCCTAGTGATCAAGATTAAGAAAGGAAGTTGCATTGCGGATTCACGCAAAGGAGGAGAGGTAGGTCATTGATTTTGAGAAGTGAGTCAATAGAACAATTAGGTTTTAGTTTTTGAGCAAAGTGATAGGGCTTTGATTGATAGAGGCTTGGAGAAGCAATCAACACCCAAAAATAGTCCGACATTGAGGTAAATTTACAATTTCATTAGTTATGCTTTGGAATTTTTAATATTATAGATGAAATTGCATGAATTGTGAAAATTAGGTTTTTGGATAGGAGTTTGAAGTTGTGTGAATTTAGAGCATCAATGTGACTTATGATGGATTAGTATATATCTTTTGAATTACTTGGCATGGGGATGACCTTTGTGAATGTAAATTGTGATTATAGATGATTTGAAGAACGTCGTTGAATTTTTGTGTAGTGTGAGTTTTATTGAGATAATTACAAGAACGAGGAGGCATAAAAGTCAAGTTAGTGAAGTTAGGGCGAATGAAAATGAAGCATCATCCTCGAGAGCTTAAAATGAGGATGCACCGAGACCTTTCAAGTCTAAGTTCTATATTAGTAAAGATGCCAAGGAGAGGTATGAAGCCATTGAAAATAAGGAGTTCATTTGTGAAAGATGAATTAACCTACCGGCCAAGTATGATAATAGAGTTAATAACCTCATTAGGCAATGGGGTTGGAGTATTTCATGCAAGATTATAAGGAGAACAAAGTTGATGGAGTTCGTGAGATTGTTTACGAGTTCTATGCTAATGCGAAATCTACAAAGAAAAGTGATCCATTTAAGGTGAAAGGAGTGATGGTCTCGTTTAATGAGCATTCAATAAATGACATACATGAGTTATAATACTTGAGCATGAATGGAGAACCACATACCTTCCTGGATGATTTATTTGTGATACCCTATAACCTATATCCTTTTAGAGTCATTGAAAGAGCATTAGTTGTATGTCATTGAGAGAGCATTAGTTGTCTGAGGACAACAAGGTTTGATGATGGGATATGAGAATGTGTCAAAGCACAGTAAGAAGGGGAGTGTAAGGAAAGTATATCGAATGTGGCAATATTTTCTAGTTACTTCATTATACCAGACTACTCAGTAGGGTAAGATAAATAAACACAAAGTAGAAGAAACTTCATGTTATTTGCAGATCATCAAAGAGACATGTCTAGATATGAGAGGAGCAGAAGGTTGAGACATACTGATATGTCTATCACATTTCCAGCAACACCGAACTATATGTTTGATCTTGACGATGTGCAAAGCAGAAGAGTGGAGCGTCCTTTGACACCATCCAATCCAAGAGCTGATGGTGATGATGCTGATGATGATGCACACTCCAAGAGTCTGAGCTTATGATTTCTTTAGACCTTGGCGAGATGAGAGACACATTAATACTAATTATTTTTATATTTGAGATATTTTGTCACTTTCGTAGTTGTTTAATTTTATTTTTATGCATTTTTATGTTTAGTTCTTAAATTATATTATATATGTTTGTGTGTTTAGTGTTTTTATGTTTTAGGTTTATTTTAAAACCTTGAGGGCAAGGTTTGGTTTAAGTTTGGGGGCATCAACACTATGGGAAGTGGTAAGAAATGATGAATACAGATGAACACTACAGGTATGATCGTAAATTTTTTTTGAAGCAGTCAAAGAGGAAAGAATGGTAGTGTATCTTTTTCACTTATTGTTTAAATGTGTATAAGTAGTATATATTAGGTTATATAGTAATAGTATAGTAATGAATATAGTAAATCATTTGCGAAATTCAAGCCTTTAATTGAGGATGAATAAAAATACAAATATCGTGTTGATATAAAACTCAAGATACTGTTAGAATTTTTAAAGAAAATAAGAAATGTAGCAAACAACGGTATAATTTCATGATTAGAAACCTAGAGTTAGGAAAAATCATGAACTTGAAACAAAAGCAAGAAGAATACCAGAACACTTCTTGTGGAAAAATTTAGATCTCTAATGAATTTTATAATAAGTATGAATCTTAGTTGTGTATAAAGTAAATAGAGACTTAATACTAAAAGGGAAAGAGATAGGCATAGTGTTAAATGAAAAGTTGGAGTTAAAACTTGCTTGATAAAGTAAAAGTGAGAAGTGCTAACAAGAGTTTTAAAATAAAAAATTAGAGAGCGCCACAAGTTGTACAGGAAAAGGAGCAGATAACTTGATGGATGAAAAAAGTGAGAAAAAATGGAATCCATAGGAAAATGAGTAGGGACCATACAACTAAAAATAAATACAAGGAGAAAATAGAGATATATAAAGAAAGACAGGCGGAAGTTATATTAAAACTCTTCAAATGAAAAGATTTAACTCGAGAACAAGTAGCTTAGTTGAGTTAAGTTATCTTTCCAACTATATGATGCCCTAGGGACTTTTGAAGTACCACAGTCTACAAAAATAGTATGATCTATGCTAATTTATGAATTCTTGAGCTTAATGAGAAATCATGAGATTGTACACTTGCTACTTGAGTGTCGAGGGGAAATAAACTTGTAAGTAGTTATGGTTTTGGTTGTGAACTACTTTTGAGTTCGAAAGTGAATTATAAGTGTTGTTAAAGCTACTTGTTTTGAAAATATTAGTTTTATGAAGAAAAATTCTTGAGTGGATAATTAACTTGAATTTATTTGAATTAATGGATACTCCATGAACTATGTAAAATGAGTAAGAATTTGATAAGTTGATATTTATAAGTATTTAGTACTTTATTTTAATATTTTTAATGTGAAAAGTCTTTAAAATATATTTCATTATATTTATTGGTCGTTTTCAAGTGGTACGGAGTGCGCGGTTGAATTCGTGGTGAAAAAATACTCAAAATGGAGTATTTACATGCATTGATCGAACGCCGGACTATTTGCTTCGAGTTACGTGTTGCGCGGTGGGTAGAATAGAGGATCAGCAAACCAATTAAGACGTGACAGCATACTATTGGTCCTGCTTGTCTCAACGTGCCACATGTCAGTCATCCATTGGCCCAACTCGCCAAGCATTCCATGTGTTTCCAGCAGTCAGCCACATGTCGCCTACGCATTGGCCCAGCTCGTTTCCTGCTACCACGCGGCTCTATTTAGGTTTTGCCACATCACCAACCACCAACACCACATCACACCAGTAATCTTTTCTCGCTTCAGCCTCCATCAGATACACCTCGAGACACGCATCAGTGCGGTCTCCCAGATTTTTGCACGGCATTGTACGAGCCTTCTTAACCGCCTCCCTTGCTGCCACGTGGCGCACTCTCATTCACCGGGACATCACCAGCAGCTTCTTCCACCAATCCGAATGCGCCACATCAGCGGTCTCCCTTTTCTTCACCAATCAGCTGTGTCGACTTTCCACCAACTAGCACGTCATGCAAGCGATCTCGTCCAATAGGTAGCGGACATGTGGCGTGCAGTAGACATAATAGCCAAACGACTGTACACACGTGGCAGACATTAGTTTTTAACCCAAAAACAACCCCTAGATGCTCCTCGACACACGTGTCAATAAATATACCACAAAATTAGTTTCTCTCACCTCACGGGACCAATTTTTAGTAGTTTTATATATTAAGAACCTTAGGTATTATATCGGGGAACACCGACTATTATATTTTTAGCATCAACTTTTCTCGACGATTGCCTAGGTGTGGGGAAACAAGTTGTGATTATGGATTCATGGCATATTATGTGAGATCTTTTATTTTATTATTTAATTTAGTTTAATTCACCTGTTTCATTGTTGTTGATTTTAATGAATATGGTTTAGATCTAGGGTATGTATATGGCAGTGCATGCTTTTAGGGGGACAACCTATAGTTATTTGGACATATAATATCCGTGTAATTGTACTTTTGAACCAATAAAGTGACAAACACTCACCTGTTTGCCGTAAAACCCTTTCGGTTCTTAAGTGTGCAACAATTGAATCTAGGTTAAATTGGAAGCGGATACAATCCGGTTATTTAGGATTAGTGTTCCCACAGACCCATATTACTGCGGTTAGTGTGTTAAACCCGAGTGGCGGATGTCTAGGGTTATGCATTAATTAGGGAAGTAGTTAGTGGCGGACGTCCTGGCTATCGAGATTAGGGGAATGAGGAATTTTTTGCGGATGTCGATTTTCTATAGCTAATCTAGGAGAACTTAAATTAATAACTTTTTGGGAAGGATTGAAGACCATGATTGCCATTGAATCTTGATCTTGATTTGTAGAACCGTAGACCTAGGTGTTTCTTAGGTACCCATTAATTATTTTGAAAGTTATTTTCATTATTTTATTTATTTATTTTATTTAGTTTAGTTAAATTATTTTTCTTTAAAACCCCCGATTTTTCCTTTTAGTTTTTTTAACCTTAGAAATACCACCAATCTCTGTGGGATCGACCCTTTGCCACTATTATACAAAATAGTTGGTTTATGAACTTTATTTTATTGACGCATTTGGCGCGCGTCAATTTTTGGCGCCTTTGTCGAGGATTGATTTTCTTTCTTTGGTATTTTTTATTATTTATATTTATATTATTAATATTATTATTATTTATTTTTCCTTATTTATTTATTTTAATAATTTGGAGTACCCCGAGAGTTTTGTTAGGTTTGACTATGGCTTATATCTTTTTAGCATAATTTGAGCATATTTTTTTGAATTAACATATTATTAGGATTTTAGGTGTTTTGAGACTTGATTGGGACATGTCTAACTTAAGTCGCCACATTAGTGGCGGGACTTTGAGTAGACCCAAAACCCTAGACATCATTCAATCATCTTGTTGATTTCACCCTTAGTTGAAAGACTTCGGACTCAAAAGATTTGATAGGAATCTTTTGAGTTAACTCCTATTTTACCAGTTCTTGCTTTTGCTATGATTGTTCTTTTATAGTTTCCTTAGTCACCTAGATATGAGAGATTTTGTACATTCACTCGTTTTTAGAGACTTTTGTTATGCATGCATTTGTATCATCTTCTTATTCTTTCTCCATGTTCTATTCTTTTTTTTTTGTCAGATGGATTCCTTGACTTGTTTTGAACTTTGAGGACAAGGTTCGGAATAAGTTTGGGGGTATTTTAAGGATTGTGGTTGGACTTTGGATGGATTCTTTGTGAAAGACTGCAGGTGAGATCGTTTAAGTTTATTTATGCGATTATATGCGGTTTTCGGATGGTAATGGTGGTGCTTTATATCATTTCTTCCATTTCTTTCATTTCTTGTCCCTTCATATTTCTTTCTCATTTCATTAGTAGTTGATACACTTTCACGCATGTATTTAGTATAGTTTTTTATTTTATTTTTTATTGTTTAGAGTCACCCGAAACTTTGTTTCATGCTTTTGGTTGTAGATGAGTATATTACAGTTGTCTTTTTGGCTTGAAACTTAGGGAAAATCAGAAGAAACACTCAATCGAGTATGTTCCCTGCATTTTTATGATTTCATGATTAGGAACTTAGTTGATGGTTAAGCTTTGTGCTAGATAACGAAAATGAGCAGACGGTCAAAATTGTGCAAGTGATAATATTTTAAACCACATTGGGGGATTTGCTTGATTATAGTGAAAGTGAGAAGGGCTAACATGAGTTTTCTTAATATAGAGAGTCCCACAGGTTTCCATAGGAAATGGAGCAGGGAAACTTGTGGTGGAAAAAATGAGAAAATTTGTCCATAGGAAATGGAGCTGGGACCGTATTTGTTAAAAAAAGAATAAAAAAATAGAGAATAAAAAATTTGAATATAGGCGGAAGTTGTGAAAACTCCTTAAATAAAAGATTTAGCTCGAGTGCTTTCACTAGCTAGATTAAGTGAGATTTTAAACTTGCGTGCTTGAATGTATAGACTAAGAAAAATTGTGAGTATTTGATGGCCTTTGTTTTGACCGAATCTATGTCTTTAAAGTGTGATCTTAATTGTGTTTGGGTTGCGAGTCTTTACATATAACTCCGAAATTTCTAAAGTTGCTTATTAAGTTGGTGACTATGTAGACCAAAGGAACTCCATGAATTTTGAGTCGGGTATATGACTAGTTGAGTCAGTGCATATTTATATTAGGAGTCTAGTTTAGTTTGTGTTGTAATCTACACCTTTGCTCGGGACGTGCAAAGTCTTAAGTTTGGGGGTATTTGATAAGTTGATATTTATAGGTATTAAATACTTTATTTTAATAAGTCTCTAGAATAGAGGATCAGGAGAACAATTAACACGTGGCAGCATACTATTGGTCTAGCTCGCCTCAATGTGCCACATGTCAGCCTTCCATTGGCCCAGCTCGCCAAGTATTCCATTCATTTCCAGCAGTCAGCAACATGTCGCCTACGCATTGACTTTGCTCGTTTCCTACTGCCACATTGCTCCAATCAGGTTCTGCCACATCACCAACCACCAACACCACATTACACCAGCAACCTTCTCCTCACTTCAGCCTCCATTAGACATGCCTCGAGATACGCATCAGTGCGGTCTCCCAGATTTTCACACGGCTTTATGTGAGCCTTCTTCACTGCCTCCCTTGCTGCCACGTGGCACGTTCTCATTCATCGGTACGTCACCAACAGCTTTTTCCACCAATCCGAGCGCGCTACGTCAGCGGTCTCCATTTTCTTCACCAATCAACTATTGACATGTGTCGGCCTCCACCAACCAGCACGTCATGCAAGCGATCTCGTCCAATAGGCAGCGAACAGATGGCGCGCAGTAGACAAAACAGCCTATCGGCTGTAGACACGTGGCGGACAACAGTTTTTGACCCAAAAACAACCCCTAGATGCTCCTCGGCACACATGTCAATAAGAAACCACAAAATTAGTTTCTTTCACCTCTCGGGACCAATTTTTAGTAGTTTTATATATTAGGAACCTTAGGTATTATATCGGGGAACACCGACTATCATATTTTTGCATCAACTTCTCTCGATGATTGCTTAGGTCGGTGGGGAAACAAGTCGGGATTATGGATTCATGGCATATTATGCGAGATCTTTTAATTTATTATTTAATTTAGTTTAATTCTCCTATTTCATTGTTGTTGGTTTTAATGAATATGGTTTAGATCTAGGGTATGTATGTGGCCATTGCATGCTTTTAGGGGGACAACCTATAGTTATTTGGACTGATAGTATCTGTGTAATTGTACTTTTGAACCAATAAAGTGACGAACACTCACCTGTTTGCCGTAAAACCATTTCGGTTCTTGAGTGTACAACAATTGAATCTAGGTTAAATCAGAAGTGGATGCAATCCGGAAGCGGATGCGATCCGATTATTTAGGATTAGTGTTCCCACAGACCCATATTATTACGGTTAGTGTGTTAAGCCCGAGTGGCGGATGTCTAGGGTTATGTATTAATTAAGGAAGTAGTTAGCGGCGGACGTCCTAGTTATCGAGATTAGGGAAATGAGGAATTTCTGGCGGATGTCGATTTTCTATAGCTAATCTCGGAGAATTTAAATTAATAACTTTTTGGGAAGGATTGAAGATCATGATTGCCATTGAATCTTGATCCTGATTTGTGGAACCGTAGACCTAGGTGTTACTTAGGTACCCATTAATTGTTTTAAAAGTTATTTTCATTATTTTATTTATTTATTTTATTTATTTTAGTTAAATTATTTTTCTTTAAAACCCCCGATTTTTCCTTTTCGTTGTTTTTAACCTTAGAAAGATCACCAATCTCTGTAGAATTGTCCCTTTGCCACTATTCTACAAAATAGTTGGTTTATGAACTTTATTTTATTAATGCGTTCGGCGCGCGTCAGAATTATAAGTAATAGTAGTAGTAGTTTGTGTACTTAGTAAAATGCACTTGCTCGGGATGCACAAAATTCTAAGTTTTGGGGTATTTGATAAGTGTTCAATTAGACTTATATATAGAGTTAGTTTAATAGTAAAATTGGACTAAATATCCTAGAATAAGCTCTAATTGATGGTAATTATGTGTTTTCAAGTATATAAGGTATAAAAGAGACAAATGAGTGATTTCATGATGAAATAAAGAGAAAAAGCTCAAAAGCACACTTGACGCCGTGAAGAAGACCAGTGACGCCATGGGAAGAAAAGAGGTGCAGCACACTTGAATATAAGAGAAGAGGTGCAACACACTTGACGCAGTGGCGACACTATGGAGATACACACATGGCGTTGCGACATTATACACAAGGAACTGAGCTTATTGAGAGGAAAAAATCCACACACAAAGGTCGAAGTCGTGGCGGCTGGTAAGTGATTATTTAGACTTATATATAAGATTAGTTTAGTAGTATATTTGGTAAAAATATCCCAAAATGAGCTTTAATTGTCAGTATTTATGTATTTTTAGGTATACAATGTATAAATGAGATAGAGGAGTGATTTCATGATGAAACGAGGATAAATTGCACAAAACTACACTTGATGTCGCAGCTAGTATGCTTGAAATTATGTGAAGTGAGTACATAGCGTGGGCAAGGCATGGAGAAGAAGAGAAGTGAAGAAAAATGGGACAGTTGTAGTGACGCAGTTGCAGCGACGTGGTGTTGTACACGACGCCGGGGTGGATTGTGCAAGGCGCCGAGCCTACTGAATAAGGAAAATGGACACAAAAGGCCAAAGCTGCGGCGGCGTCGTGGCTTTACATAGATAGCACCGGATTACTTATGGGTTACGCCAGAATGTAAAAAATAGAAAGTTTAGAGTTCTAGTTCGTTTGAAATTGTTTATTAGGGTTTCTAATTATATTCTGAAGTGTCTTAGGGATATAAATAGGTATTATAATGTGGTAAACTCACCTATTATCATTAAGAGCATCCCAATATCACAAATTATCATAGAATAGCTTAATTTACATTGTTCTTAAGTATTAAGAAGAGTTTTGGAGGAGAAGGCATTAAAGACTCTGAATGTGGTTATTCAGTATTGTTTTCTTGATTTAATTGAAGTTATTTAACTCAATCCTTAAATGCAATGAATACCATGATGTGTATGTTTATTTCAATAATGAGTGAGTAGTTCATTAATCTTAGGGATAAATGGATCATATGGTATGATTGTTATGCTAAAGTAGTTATGAATGAATTATAAAGTTAAAAAGTGCAAAGGTTAGAATTTGTATTGATTCTATACGTAACGCTATGAACATCTTGATAACGTGTTTGTTAATTAGAGGTTTTAGGAGTTACCATGGCCATTGGAGCTTTTAAGCTAGGTACGGATCATACAACGGTAAAATATATAACATCAATAAATTTTTATTGATTAGGGATGTAAGGATAGTAAATTTTAGTGGTTATAAATCTAAAGATTTCAGACTTAAAGCAATGTGGAACTTGCGTTACTTACACTGATAGGTGGAGTTCTAGTTTTCACATTAGAATCTTTTCCATCACGACAGTGGGTTGAAGTGAATCTTAAGGAAATATGTCTATTCTAATTGAGTATTGCACACACATAATGAAGATGAAGGAAGTGAGTTGAAAAGCATAGTAATTCATTACATAGACAAAGTTGTGAACTTAGATCTTCTTAATATAAGAGTACAAGTAATTACATTGTTTTGTTAAAATATAATAGCTTAGTTAAAGCCAATTAAAAAAGGGTTTTCTTAGCAATAAAGTAAATTTGACGGTATTTATGTATTTTTAGGTATATAAGGTATAAAGGAGACAAAGGATTGAATTTATGACAAAACGAGGATAAAATGTGCAAAATCGCACTTGAAGCCATAGCTATGCTTAACGCCCTTGGAAGAGTGTACACATCATTGGTAAAGCTTGGAGAAGATGAGAAGGGAAAAAAAATGGGATAACAGTGGTGACGTAGTGGCGGCACCGTGGTGTTGTACATGTGGCACCGGGGTAGATTATCCAGGACGTCGAGCCTATAGAGTGAGGATAATTCACACAAAAGGCCGAAGCTGCGGCGGCGCCGTGGCTTTTTATAGACAGCGCCATATCACTTATGGATAGCATTGAAATGTAAAAAATAGAAATTTTAGAGTTCTAGTTCCTTCGGAACTGTTAATTAAGGTTTCTAATTATATTATAAAGTTTCTTAGGGATATAAATAGGTATTAGAACGTGGTAAACTCACCCATAATCATTAAGAGCATCCCAATATAACCAATTACCATAGAATAGCTTAGTTTACATCGTTCTTCAGTATTAAGAACAGTTTTGGAGAAGAAGACATTAAAGACTCCACCTGCAGTTATTCGGTATCATTTTCTTGATTTAATTGAAGTTATATCATTCAATATTTGATTGCAATGAATACAATGATGTGTATGTTCATTTTAATGATGAGTGAGTAGTTCATTAATCATAGGAATCAATGGATCCTATAATATGAATGCTATGCTAAAGTAGTTATGCATGGATTATAAAGTTAAAAAGTGCAATAGTTAGAATTTTTATTGATTCTATGCATTATGCTACGAACATATTGATCACGTGTTTGTTGATTAGAGGTTTTAGGAGTTACCATGGCCATTAAAGCTTTTAAGCCTAATATGGATGATACAATTGTAAATTATATAACATCGATAAATATTTATTGATTAGGGAGACAGATAGTAAGCTTAACTGGTTTTGAATATAAAGATTTAGAACTTAAAGCAATGTGGAACTTATGTCATTCACCCCAATAAGTAGAGTTCTAGTTTCCACATTAGAATCTTTTTTGTCATGACAGTGTTTCAAGTGATTCTTAAGGAAATATGTATATTCTAATTGAGCATTGCATACACATAATGAAGATGAAGGAAGTGAGTTGAAAAGCATAGTAACTCATTACTTAGGTGAAGTTGTGAACTAAGATATTCTTAATATAAGAGTACAAGTATTTACATTGTTTTGTTTAGAATAGAGTAGTTTGGTTAAAACTAATTAAAAAGGGATTTTCTTAGCAATAGAGTAAATTTGACTAAGTGAATTATGTGCAATACACCTTTTCCTGAGGACGATATCTATAATCAACATTAGTTGATCACAATATTACTATAATTGAGCCATTATACTTGCGGCCACGTCCAAGTTTTTGGCATCCCGGGATAAGCGCTAATTGACGGTATTTATGTATTTTCAGGTATATAAGGTATAAAGGAGACAATGGAGTGAATTCATGATAAAAAGGATAAAATGCACAAAACCACACTTGACGACGTGGCTAGTATGCTTAAGGTCGTGGGAAGAGTGTACACAGCGTGGGCAATGCGTGGAGAAAAAGAGAAGTGAAGAATATTGGGACAGCTATAGTGATGCAGTTGCAGCGTAGGCAAAGCAAGGTGTGGCTTGTGCAGGGCGCCGAGCCCACTGAGTAAGGAAATTAGACAAAAAAGGCCAAAGCTGTGGTGGCGCCGTAGCTTTACACAAATAACGCCATATCACTTATGGACAGTGCCTAAATGAAAAAAATAGAAAGTTTAGAGTTCTAGCTCAATTGGAATTGTTAATTGGGGTTTCTTATTGTATTCTAAAGTGTCTTAGGGATATTAATAGATATTAGAACGTGGTAAACTCACTCAATATCATTAAGAGCAACCCAATATCACCAATTACCATAAAATAGCTTAGTTTACATTGTTCTTGAGTATTAAGAATAGTTTAGGAGAATAAGACATTGAAGACTCCACGTATGGCTATTCCGTACTATTTTATTGATTTAATTGAAGTTATTTAATTCAACATTTGATTGCAATGAATACCCTGATGTGTATTTTTATATAAAGTTAAAAAGACCTTTAGATAAAATTTGTATTAACTTTATACGTAATGCTATGAACATCTTGATTACGTGTTTATTAATTAGAGGTTTTAAGAGTTCTCATGGCCGTTGGAGCTTTTAAGATGAATATGAAGGATACAACTATAAAATATACAACATTCATAGATATTTATTGATTAGGGAGGCACATATAGTAAACTTAAGTGGTTATAAATATAAAGGTTTGGAACTTAAAGCAATGTGGAACTTGCGTCATTCACACCGATAGTTGGAGTTCTAGTTTGCATATTAGAATTTTTTTCGTCAAGACAGTGGGTTGAAGTCAATCTTAAAGAAATTCGTATATTCTAATTGAGCATTGCACACACATAATGAAGATAAAGGAAGTGAGCTGAAAGGCATAGTAACTCATTACCTAGGTGAAGTTGTGAACTAAGATATTCTTAATATAAGAGTACAAGTATTTACATTATTTTGTTAGAATAGAGTAGTATAGTTAAAACCAATCAAAAAGGGATTTTCTTAGCAATAGAGTAAATTTGACTAAGTGAATTACGTGCAATACACATTTCTCTGAGGACGATATCCATCATAAACATTAGTTAATCACTATATTACTACAATCGAGTCGTTATACTTGCAGCCACGACCAAGTCTTTGGCATCCCGAAATGAGCACTAATTGACGGTATTTATGTATTTTTAAGTATATAAGGTATAAATGAGACAAAGGAGTGAATTCATGACAAAAGTGGATAAAATGCACAAAACCACACTTGACGACTTGGCTAGTTTGCTTAACGCCACGGGAAGAGTGTACACAGCGTGGGCAAGGCATGGAGGAAAAGATAAATGAAGAAAAGTGGGAAAGTCATAGTGATTCAGTTGCAGTGTGGGCAAGGCAAGGTGTGGACTGTGCAAGGCACTAAGCCTACTGAGTAAGGAAATTAGACACAAAAAGGCCGAAGCTGTGGCGGCACCGTGGCTTTACACAGACAGCGCCGAATCACTTATGGATAGCGGCTAAACGTAAAGAATAGAAAGTTTAGAGTTCTAGTTCATTTGGAAATGTTAATTGAGGTTTCTTATTGTATTCTAAAGTGTTTTAGGGATATGAATAGACATTAGAACGTGGTAAACTCAACCATTATCATTAAGAGTAACCAATATCACTAATTATTATAGAATAGCTTAGTTTACATTATTCCTGAGTATTAAGAAGAGTTTTGGAGAAGAAGACATTGAAGACTCCACGTGCGATTATTCGGTATTATTTTATTGATTTAACTGAAGCTATTTAATTTAATATTTAATTGCAATGAATACCATGATGTGTATTTTTATATACAGTTAAAAAGTCCAATAATTAGAATTTGTATTGACTTTATAAGTAATGCTACGAACATTTTGATCATGTGTATGTTGATTAGAGGTTTTAGGAGTTACTATGGCCATTGGAGCTTTTAAGACGAATATGAATGATACAACTATACAATATACAACATCGATAGATATTTATTGATTAGGGTGGCACATATAGTAAACTTAAGTGGTTATAAATCTAAAGATTTGGAACTTAAAGCAATGTGGAACTTACATCCTTCACACCGAAAGGTTGAGTTCTAGTTTGCATATTAGAATTTTTTCCATCAAGACAATGGGTTGAAGTGAATCTTAAGGATATTTGTCTATTCTAATTGAGCATCGCACATTCATAATACATGTATTTGCATTGTTTTGTTAGAATAAAGTAGTTTAGTTAAAACCAATTAAAAAGAGATTTTCTTTGCAATAGAGTAAATTTGACTAAGTGAATTATGTGCAATACACCTTTCCCTGAGGATGATATCCATAATCAACATTAGTTAATCATAATATTACTACAATCGAGTTGTTATACTTGCAACCACGATCAAGTATTTGGCGCGTTACTTAGGATAGGTAGCCACATACTAGTTTAGTTAGTTTACAAAATTGTTAAGTTTTATTTTAAGTAATTTAATTTCAAATAATTCAAAATAAAAAAATTAAGTTTCATATTTGACAATCTACATTTGATCTTTCGTGTTTTCTTTCAGGGAGAATTAGTGCATGCGTAATAAAGGAAAGAAGGACTTAATGCCTTAGGATCCTGAAATTGACTGAACCAACAAGGGAGAAAAGAAAGGAATTAAGATGGCGAAGGATCAAGCACGAAACCAATGATAAGGCTTATGGAATAACCAACCTGAAGGTGATCTGGTAGTGCATGATAGAGTGTGGGGACAAAGATGTCTTCGTGACTAATTCAACTCAAAAGTTCAAAAGACTTACAACGGAGTGATGCAACTTCCAGCCAACACCATCGAGTTTAAACTGAAACTGTCTCTAATCAAGTGAAATCTACCTTCAGCTTTGAGTTTCCTAACGTTCGACTTGGGTTGTGCACTAATAGGTTCAATCATTTTGAAATGACCGACAAACCATACTCCTCGTGGCTGGTAATTATAACACCGTATAACTTGTCTCCGTCGATGTTCATGAAGAAATAAGTAATGTTCTCAACAGTGATCATACCTGGACTGACCAACCCGTCAGAAAAGATTGATGTGTTTGTCCATCCACTATTGAAAGAATTGCAAGATTTGTGGTATGACGAAGTGCCTACCTACGATGTATCGACTAAGACAAACTTTCAAGCGCACGTTGCACTTATATAGACTATGAGTGACTTTTCAGGCTACAACATATTATCAAGATGGAGCACGCACGGGAGGGAAGCTTGCCCTTATTGTATGGATGATACCGACGTTTTCCAGTTGAGGTTTGGCGGGAAAACGACTTGGTTTAATTTTCACCACCATTTTTTATTTCGATATTCAAAGGAAAGGACGAACAAATTTAGTTTCCATAGAGATACAATTGTATTAGACAAGCCACCGGCCCATAAATTAGGTGAAGATATTTTGCGAGAAATAGAGGCTTTAGGGTTGATGAAGGTTACTGAATTTGGATCAGATGCTATAAACAAAGAAGTCTCGAAGACTAGAAGGTGGAGAAAACAAAGCATATTGTGGTACTTGTCATATTGAAAGACGACCCTTGTTAGACATAACCTAGATGTAATGCACATCGAGAAAAATGTTTTTGACAACATTTTCAACATAATCATGATTGTGCCAGGGAAGACGAAAGATAATGCAAAGTCTAGGGAGGACTTAAAGGAGATTTTTCATCGACCAAAGCTTTATTACTATCCAATTTTAAAGAAATATCTAAAGGCATGATACGCGGTTGACAAGCAGAGAAAACAAGTGTTATGTAAGTGGATTAAGGAATTGCGCTTTCCTGATGGTTACACATTTAACATCGGCTATTAAGAAGTTGAAGATGTTCGAAATGAAAAGCCACTATTGCCAAGTATTCATGCAACGACTTTTGCTGATTGCATTTCAGGATCTCTTAAAGGAGGACATATAGATTGTAATCTGTGAGTTTAACATTTTCTGTAGAGATTTAACAGCTGGAAATTTAAATGTTGAGAATCTACAACTTTTGCAAGAAAACATTCCAAATATATTGTGTAAGCTAGAAAAAAATCTTACCGCCAAGTTTTTTCGACTCAATTGAGCATCTCCCTATCCATCTAAAGCACGAGGCTATCCTTACTAGCCCACTACAAGTTTGGTGGATGTATCCTTTCGATAGATAATAAATTATACTTCTTGCTCTTCTACTTTTATCGTACATAATTAAAATCAATTAAAATATACATCTTCCTAACTTACCTCTATGAATGTAGGTATTTGAAACATTTGAAAAATAATGTTAGGAATAAGGCAAGAGTTCAGGGCTCAATATGCAATGCTTATTTAGTGGAAGAGGCAACTGCATTTTGTTCTTATTATTTTGAAGAACACGTCTCCACATCGCACAATTGTCCACCTCGCAATTATGATGGTGGAATCGGCCCAACTCAAAATTTTAATGGCAACTTCTCAATCTTCCCCAACCCAGGTTAGGCCTTTGGGATATCAAAAAAATGTTATCTCACGGATGATGAGTGTAACACTGAACACGCTTATATGTTGTTAAATTATCCCGAAGTCGCTCATTTCATGAGGTATACATAAATACGTTATAATTCACAGTTTTCATGTCAATTGTTTAGCAGCTTTATTCTATTCAATTGTAATCCTTGATTTCTTTCATCTCCAATTAGGATGTACGTATCGGAGTTGCGTTCCAAATGAACGAATATCACACAAAATGCAATTGATGAACATCTTGAGAAACAATTCTCAACCTAGTTCCAGCAATTTGTACGTCATTAAAAAATGCATATTAACACAATTCTTCCTATTTTGCCATTTAATTAAAAATGAAGTTTATCATAAAAAATTGTTTCGACTCTAAGCACCATTGTATATTTAAGATACAAAACTTCTAATACTTTAGTACGGCCTAAGTCGATTTTACACCGTATATCACGCGTATCTTGTTAATGGCTACAAGTTTCACACAATTTCATATAGCGCAAACAACGATAAACGTAGTACCGGGGTGTGCGTTAGAGGTACAAATTACGCAGAATATGATAACGACTTCTACAAGCAATTTCAAAAAGTGATAAAAATCGAATACGATGGGTTCTTACATACCGTGTTGTTCAAGTGTGAATGGTTCGATCCGACGCCAAATGTAAGGGCCTGTTTCATTAAGGACGTTATTTATTTCGTAATTTCAGACATAGATGCCAGCTCGGATCCACGTGGACGTTGCGGGTAGGCTAGGTCACACGTCGACATAGGTAGACTAGTAAATTGTGTGTTATGTTGTTTAATTGAGATGCATTTTATGAATTTACTTGTAAATTCATCGTATTTGTGTATGCTGAATAATTATATCGTGTGAGGTTGTGTGACGGTTAGTTTCCTCGAAATGAGTGTCAGTATGGGTATCGAGAGGCAAAGTACGAGTACACTAGAGAAACTCGACAAACTCACACAAAAATGACTAAATACTTCAATTGAAATAGGTAAGGTAACCATAGGCTAATTAAATTAAAATTTGAAAAATAGGCTTTGACACGCCTCGAAATACGTGTCGCGACGTGGGGCACTAGATAATGGGTGGTCGAAGGTTAGTAGGACCATGGGCTAGTTAATGTTGATAAATAAAACACTAACTATATGGTTTGTAAGGCTTAATGTAAGGTACATAAATCAAATAAATGATAAGCATATAGTTTGAACTAAATAATGAGGACCATAAGATTGACATCAAGATGATCATTGTGTGTAATTCTAGGAAATGAGTGTATTAAGGGAGTCATCAGGTGGTGTGGGATAACATATTTATGAACCACGAGATAATCCTCGAGATACGTATGCACACGTGATCTTAACCAAACATATATATAAGAAGTTAGTGGAGTTTTTCATCACACCACTCAATTTCCTCATGCAATCTGAGAAAACTAGAGAAGAAGAGGGGATTCAAGCTAGAATTCAATCACTTTGGAGATCAAAATTGAGCATCAAACTAAGGTAATCATCTTCCTCGTGTCATACATTCTTCAATGAACCCATTTTTGTGTGTTTTTGGTAAAATCTGAGTTAGAGGGTTAGATCCCTGGTTTTTAATAGAAACTTAGTGAGTAATGGGTTTAATAATCATTTTTATTGAGGATTGATCATTGGTTTTACAAGAATTGGGATTTTGGTTGAATTTGGAAAAAAAACTAATGAATGTTGGGATTTGAGATTGTGACTTTATTGTTGTTCTGAGGTGAGTTTAACTAATGTTTTTGAGTCACTTTGGTATGGAGAGGATGTAAACCAAGTTAGAGTAACTAATTGAGAGGGGAAGGATATAATTCTTGACTTGAGAATTTTGTCACAAAGGGCAATTAGCGCGCTAACTGGGCTGGTTAGCGCGCTAATCGTTCTGGGTTACCAACTATTTTTCAATATAAAGAACAGTATCGCGCTAGACAGATCCCCTAACGCGCTAACTTCACCTAGCGCACTAGGTAGACCCATTAGCGCGCTAATGACATGTACAATATGAATTTATGGGCTATTTTGATTTTAAACTTAATACATGTCTAAACACTTATAAACAACCTACACTTTTAAAATTGGACTTTAGGGATTTAGTGGACCGTAGCTCGGTGTCGAGGAGTTGACGGGTTGGATACGGGAGTCTGGGGAGGTCGAAGAGTGGTTTGAGGTTTGCAGAACCCAACTAAAAAACTCTGAGTATTCGATTCTGTTTTAAATTTCATTTCTATCATTTCGTTATTGTTTTACTATTCCATTATGTTACTTGGATTTGGGTTGAGGTTACTCCCCCGAATTTCTTTGTTGTGTGTTCATGATGCACTGGTCAGTAGCACGTATGACCTGACCCTTAGTGAACGTCAACCTGTGCTTGCCCTTGGTGCACGTGTCGGTGACTCAACCGATTTGGACAACACCGTGAGGGACCAAGTATCGTGCCAGTTGGGCGCGACCTCTGGTGGGAACTTAGTGACCCAAAGTAAAGTCTAGTCCATATAGAGGGAGCACACACATTTGTTAGCTTATATGTTATTTATTCATGCGACGAGCCATTTACAGTATTATGTCATTACATTTTGCATGTTTATCTGACAGTAGTTCTTGCATTTCCTTACTTTATTTACGTGAATGCTCAGAGGGGTTCCTTGGGATTTTACTTACTGGATTCATTATCTGTCTTTTTGTGATGATTGAGTGCAGATCCTAGTACGAGTAAGGGCAAGGGGATCCTAGGCGACTACATCTAATTGCCCGCCATTGAGGACCTACTAGTACGTGCTTATTTTGATATTTTGTATTATTTTGGGTATTAGGGGACTTGAGATGACACAGTACATGTATACATACCTTGTTTATGGTACTGTTGTTTATATAAAGAGTAGTTTTCGTGTTTTCCACAGTAGGATTTGCTCTTATAAATAATTTTTACCATGCTAAATTACTTATTCTAATTGTATCAATTAAGGCTTCCACTGATTTATGTTAACTTGTAAGATACAACCCACTAGTATGGTTAGGCATTAGAATAAACTGCAAATTATTGAACTTAATTAACATTGAAATACTTAAAGAGAATAAGTTAAGGAAATACGAATAATTCACTAACAAATTTGATAAAACACATGTGGACACAAATTCTGAGATAAGAGGAGGACGGGTAGGTGCTGAACACGTGTAGTTGGGCCCACCAGGCAAGCAGTACACGAAGACATGTCACCCCGGGGCGGCAGGGCCGCCACACCTAATGTCGGGACTAGAGTTCACCGCTCCATAAAACTCGTCGATGTACATTGAAATCTACGATTAAATAAGTACGGTCCTTTTATACTAGCCATGCAAGCTAGTTAAGTGTAATTTCTTTGTTACCCAAGTGTTAGAAGTGCGCAAAACAATTGAGAAGCCACGTGAAAACTTCAGTCCAAGTTCATTGATAAACACAACTTAGTCAAAAACGTTGACACTGCGCCTACCCATGAAGCTTTTCAAGAGCAGCTACTTGAGCATGGTATTGAAGTTGATATTGGAAACAATATTGCAATTTCACTAGCTGATCCTAATGGCGAACACATGTCAGATGTCGAAGAAATAGATGATGAAACCAATAATTTCGAGTTTTCATCGGATGATGGGAACAGTGACAACGAACCATGATATAACCATTTCAGTAGGTAAAGGAATATGAAACCTAGTCTTATATTTGTTGACTTGTTACATAATATTTAAAAACGTAGGACATTTACATGTAGTTGTTTCTAACTTAGTTTTAATTTTTTAAAAAAGTCATGTCAGGCAGAGGATACAGTCCATCACGCAGTGAGGGATCCGGTGGACGATCTTGTGGCAACAGATATAGCCGACGTTGTCGTTTGAATTTTTCACACTTATAATCTCATGACGATATTTCTCCACAGTCTAGTCAGGGGTAGAAGACTCGGTATTAGCATCCACAACAGCATCACCCCCAACAGACCTATTTATATCATCCATATCTATATCCACCCTCTTAGCAGGCCCTTTTTTCCATCGTACACCCCCTCTTATTTACATCCACCACATCCCCTTTCAACATACGACATGTCTTTACCATCAGTATTTGATGATGATCCGGCCTGTATTCAGATGTACTCTACGCTCCTTTCATCGCTACCCATACCACCCGTCGTTGGTCACGTTACCATTCGACCATGTTTTGGGCCTACGTTTTCATCAGGAGGATCAACATCTCCTTCAAAACAGAAGGACCAGCCGCACGACCACTAGACGATCCCACCGTCAGGCCTTTGTGATTTGGTTGCATCGTAGTCATCGAGTTCCTTAGCACACCCTTCGAGCGATCCGTCCATCGGTACTACCCAAGATGGACGACGACGAGGCATTCAGGTCGATATGGCCTCGAAAGGCAACACTGCTACCCAAGTCGGGGGCAAATATTTTTTGTTGTGAAGGATGAGAGATAGCAAGTATACAACCTTGTGTACGCATGCCTACATTTCATTAATTTGCCAAAAGTTTAGTCAAACATAAATTTTTAATTTAGTGGATGCAAGTTACACCTGTCGCATAAAACTACATGCGAGATGACTAGGGCATACAAGTACTTTTTACACAAGGAAGGCATATACTGAAATCAACGGAAGATAAAAAATCTTTAAGTCAAAGTTGTTTCTTTTACTTAGGATATAGACTAAATTCCAATATTTTTATACATAGGTTTCTTTCAATTGGGATATAATGGATGATGGGGCTATTAAAAGGCATAAGATAGTTAGATCGCCACTCGGTACATCAACTTCATCAGTAAGATGAGTTCCAAAGATAAAAAGTCGGGCCACGTATCTACTGAGATCTTTGAGCACTACAAGAAAATGTGGTTCACTCCTGAATTTTAAAAGAAGTCAGAGCAAACAAGCATGAATTGACAGACGAAGATAGGGGACCTGGTATGGGTGTAGCTGTGCATACAGTTGGTTCCATATCCATATATCAGCGCTTAGAGATACTGGTAGGTCATGCTATAATAATTTCTCATATATATATTATAAGTCTCAAACTTAATCCCAGTTAAACTAATGTTTTGTAACATTGAAGATCATGATGGCTTTAGAGTTGTGCTTATACTTAAACACTAAGGATCTTGATGGCATTGATTTCTTGGATCAAATAGTAGAGATGATTGTCATACGAAACTAGTTTTGTAGTAATTGTTTGTTTAACTGATTTAAGGTATCTATGACTTATATACACGATTTGTGAATGTTTAAATTCTTAATACAAATGGCAATACCCGACAGACGCACTGAGCTCACACAGTTACAGAGTCCTGACATGCTGATTGATGAGACCGAGCTGTATTTATCTGTCATGGAGCGTGATGACAAAGGCCGAACATATGGACTAGGGTGGACACCATCGGGGTCAAGGCATAGACATGCTGGAGCAGGATCATCTCGGCCTATGTTTGCTAATGATGAGCCCATTGAGTAGTTGAGGTGGGACATCAAGAAGATGTGGAGAAATCTCTTAAGGGTGATCCAAGATAAAAACCTCAACCGTGGCCAGTTGCGAGAGATGAATGGACGGTTAGGTCGCATGGAGCAGACTTTGATGGACAGACTTGGAATTTCATTTGCGCATCCAGCTGATGTTGATGATGACTCAAAGACTGATCACGATCTCGATGATTGAATGCTCTATTTGTGTGAAACATATTTAGAGTTTAGAATTTTTTCAAATATTTAGACTTTAAAATTATATTTTATTTTACTTGATTTTGATACTTGTATATAAACTTTCTTTTGTTGTATTTAATTCATTTATTTCGTTATTTAATTTAATTTGTTCTATATTTTTTAATTCTAAAAAAACTACTTTTGAATAAAATTGTTTCTTTCACTAAATAAAATAAAATAATTGTTATTTGTAATAAATTCTATTTTTTAATAAAAAACTATTTTATTTCAATTATTTAATTCATAAACTTTAAACCCTATAATGTTTTTATACAAAATAGAATTTTTATAATTAAATACAAAAAATATTAAAATCCATTTTCCAAAATCAAAAACAAAATTGGTTTTATAATGAATTTTGCTTTTTCAATATTTTTTTTAAATTAGCGATGGGAGCCAATCGCTATTTTGTGTGATGTGTCTGTCAGTCCAACCACGTGTAATCAGATAGCGACGCCTTTAGCGATGGGTCCCCATCGTTAAACCGCCTTACGTGGCAGCCCAAAGTTGTTGACCCGTTACTCGTGGCACAAAATAGCGACACCTCATGGCGACTGGTTTAGCGATGGGTCCTCATCGCCGTTTCTGACACCCGTCGCCAAACCAAATTAGCGACGAGAAGACTAGTGATGAGTTTTCCAGTTGCTAATCAGGTACATTTTTGTATTGCTTGAATTGTATAACAAGACTAGTTGTCCTGGCTTAAAAGATCGGTGTTCAATTCTTTTGTCATGCCATTGCCTTGATTTTTCTTTGTATAACTTAACATCTTCGTATGCATCCAACCTAAATTCATCCAGCTCCATTAAATGAAGTAATCTAGCTTCACCTGCAACTTGAAGATTCATGTTGAGTTTTTTTATAACCCAATATGCTTTATGCTCTAACTCTACTGGTAAGTGACATAAATTTCTATACACCAATCGATACGGAGATGTGCCAATTGGTGTTTTGAATGCTGTTCTTTATGCCCATAATGCTTCTTTAAAATGGAATGCCCAATCTTTTCTCTTGGTGGTAATTGCTTTTTCTAAGATCTATTTCACTTCTCTATTGCTTACTTCAGCTTGTCCATTTGTTTGAGGATGGTATACTAGTGAGGTTTTATGTTAAACCCCATATTCTTAAGCAATGTGTCCAAGGTTTTGTTACAGAAATGCGACCCCTAGTCACTGACTAATGCTCTAGGTGTTCCGAACTGGCAGAAGATAATTTTCTTTATGAATTCAATGACCACTTTTGCATCATTGGTTGCGGTTGCTACGACTTCCACCCATTTGGAGACATAATCCATTGCTAATAATATATATTATTTTCCATTTGATGTAAGGAATGGTCCCATGAAACCTATTCCCCATACATCGAATAGCTCAACTTCTTGAAAAGTGGTTTGTGGTTACTCCTGGCTTCTAGAAATATTTCTTTTTTTCGGCATTCATTGCAAGTTTCACAAAAATATATGAATCCTTACATAGATTTGGCCAGTAGAATCCGCATTGTAACACTTTAGATGTCTTCCTTTGAGCTCCAAAATGTACCCCATATGGTGATGAGTGATATCCTTTCAAAATACTTACAAAATTCTCTGCTACACATCGTTGAATCAACCCATCATTGCATCTTTTGAATAAAAATGGATCGTCCAACAAGTACAACTTCACATCACTCAGGAATTTCTTTCTTGCTACATTTATTAAATCTAGAGGAAATACACCACATACTAAATAATTGCCATAGTCTACGAACCATGAGGCCTCTTTCTGAACCTCTACTTTTTGCGCTTCTTTTGGTTTCTCTGTCTTCTTAGCTGCCATAATATTAACCTTTTTTGGCTTGTACATCATTTACTCTTTCATTAGATTATTCGTTGTCATAATGCTCATCATGTGAATAGCACTAACATTATCCTTAGGATTTGTGATAGTGTTACTCAAAAAACTGCCCTTCCTTCCTTAAATTCAAAGCAATGGCTAGCTGACAAATCTAGCTCTCTAGATTCATGATGGATTGTGATCTCTCATCATCTATCCTCTTTATAGCTTTCTTCACATTTTCCATGTCTTTCTCATGCTTCTCATGGCGTTCCCTATTGCTCATGTCCATGGCGTGTAAGAATTTCTCTATTGACTTCAATGAAGAAATTTCTTCGCTTTGCCCTAGCTTCCTTTTTTGGCCTTGTTGATCGAAGCCTAGAGGTAACTTTAGTGCATTATCAAAATTTCCATATGAGAAGTTAGGGTTTTTGTATCCTTAAAAAAACCTTTGAGGAGCCATTCCACTCAGCCTGAAGTTGTTTCTATAGCTCTGGTTATTAATGAATTTGATCTCCTCATGCTCCATTCCTTGTTGCATGTCCATTTGATTAACCACCATGGCTAGGTGATTTATAGGTTACTATATAACTTGCACTTGTGGACTTTATTGTCCCATTTGAAGCTTTGCCATTTGACTACTCAGGTTCAATAGTTATGCCATGATCGCATCTTACAAATCAATCTCATATACAGCTACTTGTTTCCTCACTGTGGAATGAGTACCAACTATAGAGTTCTAAGACATAAGATTTTGAACATCTAATGTTCCATCCTCATCCTTGGTTAGTAGAGAACCACCTATTGCGACATCTACTAATGTTCTAGTTTTGTGATTCATCCTATAGTAAAAAATCTGTAGTTGTTCCCATTTCACATATCAATGTCCTGGACATCTCCTCAACATCTCCTAGAAACTTTTCCAAGCCTCTCCAAGTGACTCGACATCCTCTTGCTTGAATTGATTGATTTCTAGTTTCCTTTTCGCCGACCTTCAAAATAGAAGCAAGTGCAAATTATATTCTCAGGCGAACTTCATCTAAGCCAAATACAAAATAAATGGACAAATATTTTAGAAAACCAATTTTACAAACACATCAAGATCTGAAACGTAACGGCGGAGAGAAAGATGGTTGTACATCTACAACTAATTTTATAATGCCCTACAAAATGGAAACACACTCGTTGTCCCTAACAGATCGCCTCAAAGCAGCTCTAGCTTCTCCCGGCTTGCCTTCCCTCCTTTTATCCATCTCCCTTGCCTACTAAAAATATGTCATGAACAATGAATGCAGATATTTGAAAGAACATATTATATAAAATTGAAAACTAAAGAATCTCACAGGACATAATATAATGAACACAAACCTTCCATTTAAATCTATCATCCAACATGCTCTTTTGAGCATTAGTTAACTTCCCAACATACCTCCATATCTCATCACCTGCACCAGTCACGTGTTTACTTGATTGAATGTAAGCTAGCGTGAACATTAAACACAATGCACAAAAAAAATGACAAGCAAATGAAGCCTACGTGCGAAAAGTGAATAGTATAGAATGAATGCATAGCAAAAAACTCTTTAGAGTTGTAATAATATAAAATGAATTCATACCTGCGGACTCTTATATGCGGTTGCAAAAGTATTTAAAGCAACTTTTCCCATCTCTCTCAAAAGTCAAAGCAAGAACAAGCGGCAAAGACTTCCACTTGTCCACTTATCCGTTTATTTGCGAAGCAACATCAAGATATCGCATATGTAGACTAAGCTAATAACAAGTTTTTTTCGATAAAGACTATGCTAATAACAAGTTATGAGTCACAACAAGTTACCTCCGCCCCATGGTTATCGATTAAGAACCCAATCAAATCAACACATTCAATTCGAGTTCTATTATTTTTGGAGCGCAAAGCCCTCCAAAATATAAGGAAAAAGCTTTCTTGAGTACCGGCGAACAAT
Source organism: Stephania cephalantha (assembly GCA_039657325.1). Classification (NCBI taxonomy): domain Eukaryota; kingdom Viridiplantae; phylum Streptophyta; class Magnoliopsida; order Ranunculales; family Menispermaceae; genus Stephania; species Stephania cephalantha. The sequence continues at coordinate 20,327,712 of CM077567.1, read as the reverse complement.
TTACTTTGTCAATTCTCACATTTTTTCCCTCACTTTTTCAATATTATGTCCAGATCGCAAACACAAAATATTAGTAATCGGTAACATACGGCCATCTTAGCTTATAGTGATTAACATAAATGAAAAAAACATCAACAAAATAATAATCCCACGTGCACATCGAAGACTAGCTATGAGAAGCAAACACAATAATGTAAAAGCGATAGAATAATGGATATTCCAACCAAATTTCAAAGACCAAATGTCTCATTATTGTTCTTAAGTACGATTCACCAAAACCAGTTCAAAACAAACTATTATAGACGGACCTTCTCAATCAAGCATGGCGTAAATATTGCAAACTTCCGATTCGGTCGAGAGAATAATTTTCATCCTTCAACATCATATAAAGTTCGGAAGAAACTCTAGTACTGGTTGTCACAATTAGCTTAATTAAAGAAAAATAAAGCACGTGAAATGATGCATTCAAGAAGGGAAGGGAACAAAGAGGAACAAACAAAAGAAAAGATAAAGGAATGAAAAGTAAACCTTTAACAAGCATGTTGTATTTGACTCACAGAAACGCAATACAAACCACCTCAAGAAAATATCAAGTAGTTCAATTATTTCCTTGCCGCTAGAAGGAAGAGCATGTACATGGAAAAAAAAATGGTTCAAATAAATATTGTACTTTTCGAGAGTAATCAATGAAAACCAAGTTAAGAAATTAACCTTCTGCAGCAACTCCAGCCCTTCAATCTCACATAGTATCAAAGCTCCTAGTAGTTGTTCACTCGTACCTCCTTAAGGTTAGAGGTTAATTCAAATATCTTGACGTTTGATGTGAAATAGCAACATTAACTCAAAGAGTAATCATAGTTCCCACCTAGTAGTAGAAAATATATAATTATAGGTACTATTCATCTATACCTACTCTTTTGGTAGCTTTATCTATACACACGCATATACACACAATTGAACCAAATATACTAGGAAATACATGAAAAAATGTAGCATAAAGATATCAATGAATGTAAATTAAAAATAAAATATAGCACAAAACCTTACCTCTCCAGAGCAATTAGAGGAGTATAATGCAATCCAGACAAAGCACGTTGCACTTCGACTACTACGAAGGATTTCTCGCTTATAGCTCAGCCACTACCCTAACGCTCCTCTGCATCAAAACCAAACCCAAAACCAAAACAATTCAACGTCCTTGGCGCAGCAGAAATAGCATGCTATGTGCCCATTGTTGCACAAAAATTAAATTCCAAGAACACAAAGCCAGAAAAAAGATATATAATTATTTCAGGAAGCATATAACCTCATAAGCATAGAAGAAATGATTCAAAAAGACTAGTGCAACAATTGATCTAATAACAAAATTTAGTGCAAGTGAATCCTTAAGGCGAGGTAAAGCGACGAACAACGGCGAACAGCGGCGACGGCTTAGGGTGCGGCAAACAGCGGCGACGGCTTGGGGTGCGGCGAACAGTGGCGACGGCTTAGGGTGCGGCGAACTGCGGTGACGACTTAGGGCTTCGGAGGCTCCAAACTCCGGCAGACGGCGATGGCAGAGTCGACGGCCTCGTCGCAGCCTCAATCGCAGTGACGGCAGAGATTTAGGGTTTGGGATAGAGATTTCGGTAAAAGAGAGAGAGAGTTGACGGTGAGTGAGATCCAGTGAGAGAGAGAGTGGTGAGAGAGAGAGAGCGGTGAGATTTCGGTGAGAGAGAGGAGAGAGAGAGAGAGAGAGAGAGAGAGAGAGAGAGAGAGAGAGAGAGAGAGCAAAGAGCGGTGAGCGGTGAGAGAGAGATATTTCGGTGAGAGAGAAAGAGACTTGAGAGAGAGAGAGAGAGATTTCGGTGAGATTTGTGGTCGGTCCCCATTTTTGGGCCGTCTAGATCGAAGCACGCATGAATCTTGATACGTAATGGACGGTTAAAAAAATTAAAGTTTTGGTGGGAATGTTGGAGCCATTTTTTTGAGACGGAATTTAATTTCGTCTCAATTTCGTCTCTATTTCCGTCTCTGATCTCTCTCTATTTCGTCGTCTACGAATTATTATTCCGTCTCAAACCATTTTTTCTTAGCAACGGAATTAAATTCCGTTGCTAATTCCGTTTCTAAATACACATTTTTTTGTAGTGATTTAAAACGCGATTAGAAATTTGGGCCATGACATTCATCTTGAATATACTTTGGCACCTACAGTCGAAACATTTTTTATGATAAACTGCATTTTCAATTAAATAACCAGACAAGAAGACTTGTGTTCATATGCGTTTGTTAATGACGTACAAATTGTTGGAACCAAGTTGAGAATTGTTTCTCAAGTTGTTCATCGATTGCACTTTAGGTGATATTCGGCTGTTTGGCATGCAAATTCGATACCACAGCCTAATAGGAGATGAAAGAAATCAAAGATTATAATTGAATAGAATCAAAAAATTAGCTTTTAAACTATTGACATGAGAATCATGTATTGTCATGTCTTTATCATACCTCATGAAAGGACCGACTTCAGGATAATTTAACAACACATATGCGTGTGCGGCTTTACATTCATCATCTGTGAGATAATGCCTTTGTGATATACTCAATGCCCGACTTGGGTGCGTGAAAATTGAGAACTTGTCCTCAAAATTTTGAGTGGGCCCGGTTCCACCAGAGTAATTGCGGGGCAAACGGTTGTGCGAGGTGGAGACGCATTCTGCAAAATGATAGGAATAAAACGCAGTTGACTCTTCTACTAATAAGCATTGCATACTGAGCCCTCAACCCTTGTCTTATTCCAAACATTATTTTTCAAATGTTTCAAATACGTACATTCATAGAGGTAAATTATTTAGATGTATACTTTAAACGTTTTTCATTCTGTAGAACAAAAATATATGAGCAACGAGTATAATTGATTACCTCTCGAAAGGATACATCCACCGAAATACTACTAGACCAGCAATTATAGCCTTGTGCGCCAAATGGATAAGGAGATGCTCTATTGAGTTGAAAAAACTTGGCGAAAAGATTTTTCCAGCTTACATAATTTCTTTGGCATGTTTTCATGCAAAAGTCGTAGATTCTCAACATTTAAATTTCTAGCTCTTCAAATTGTAAAGAAAATGCTTAACTTGCTTATTGCAATCCATATGTCCTCCTCTAAAAGCTCCCGAGCAGCAATCGGTAAAAGTCGTTGCATAAATAAATGACAATCATGGCTTTTCGTCCCTAACATATTCAACTTCTTAGAATCTACGCATCGGCCGATGTTAGATGCATAACCATCGGGAAAATGCAAGTCCTTAATCCACTTACACACCACTTATTTTCTCTGCTTGTCAAGCGCGTATCATGCCTTTGGATATTTCTTGGAAATTGGATCGTAATGAAGCTCTAGTCAATGAAAAATCTCATTTTTAAGTCCTCTCTAGACTTTGCGTTATCTTTCGTCTTCCTTGGCACACTCATGATTGTGTTGAAAATGTTGTCATAAATATTTTTCTCGATGTGCATTACGTCTAGGTTGTGTCTGATAAGGTTCGTCTTCTAATATGACAAGTCCCACAGTATGCTTCATTTTCCCCACCCACTATTCTTCGAGACTTCGTTGTTTATAGCATGTGATCCCAATTCAAGGACATTAATCAGCCCTAAAGCCTCATTTTCACGCATGATATATTCACATTATTTATTGGCTGACGGCTTGTCTGATATAGTTCTATCTTTACGGAGACTAGACTTGTCTTTCCTCTCCTTTGAATATCGCGACAAGAAACGTTGGTGACAATCAAACCAAGTCGCTTTCCCACCAAACATAAACTAGAAAGCTTCTTTATCATCAAAACAATAAGGGCAAGTTGTCCTCCCATGCACACTCCATCCTTACAACATGCGATAAGCTAAAAAGTCACTGACAGTCCATATAAGTATTGTGCACTTTTGAAAGTTTTTCTTAGTCGATACATCGTAGGTATAACCATAAATCCTACAATTCTTGCACTTTTGAAAATTTTTTCGAAGGATTAGTCGATACATCGTCGATAAATGTAAGTTGTAGGCACTCCATGATACCATAAAGGTTACAATTCTTTCACCATAACCCAAGTTGAATGTTACGGAGAAAGGTTTCACATAAAGTGGTTTGCCATGGAAAGGATTGCATATTGCTAAACCAAAGTTCTCCGCAAAACTTAGAAGACATAAGCTCGGAGTCGGGTCCCTAATAAAGCATGCATAAATGGGGACAACAATCGATTTGTTCAAACAACGGACCTAACTAGTGAATTAAACTCTTACATTTAAAAAAACTATCTGGGATTAAGGCTATGTTGTTGTTGTTGTATTTATATAAACTATCTACCAAACAGATGTCTTCAGGTAATATTCTTACGTAACCGAATGATTTCATCGAATTCTTGCTTCGAAATATGGTGATTTGATTTTATCATCAACAAACGCACCATTGCTTTGAGAGTTTTGTCATTTTCTCTCATCGCGACCAAAGCGGTTCATTCATTGCATCAATCATTTCGAATAAATATTTGGATTCAGGTTCAGCTCCACTTCACTGTTCCAATCGAAACTCACTACGCGTGGTCATATATCAGGTGATGATATGATTTTAGATATTCGTCCATTCGATCATCATCTTCATTGTTCACATCGTTTAATACTTCTTACTCTCTTTTGCTCGGTCTAACAATAATATCCAGGAACGAATCCTTGAATCACTAGTTGAAGCTCTATTGTGTTTACATCATAGTATTTTTCATCGCGACATTTTCGATATGGATATCAAATTTTTCCTTCGTTGAGGAAAGTGGTGTAGTGTTGCATGACAAACTTTATGAACTCCTTCACGCCAACCACAAACTCCAATCGAGTGTAACCGCCTTCAATGTGGTTCTACATCCACTCTCGAGATACGAGACATCTCAAAAGACCTAAGCAACCTACACACACACACACACACACCAATCACTATATATATTTTAATCGAATGTCAACCATAATTAGTTGAATTGGTTGCATTTGCACGTACTTTTGCGTTGATACATATTTTGTTTCGAGGCGTTATTATAAATTATTATAATTTTATTTCAATATAAATCTAGCATAATTATTAATTTTGAAGTGCTATATTTCATTTCAATATATATTTTTATGTAGTAGGAGTTTTTAAATGCTTAATTTATTTTGTTTAATTATGTTTTCTTAGTATATATACTATAAGTACTACTTTTTTTCATTAATTAAACTTTTGAAGTACATTAATATAATTGTACATATAGTATAAATTATTATAATTTTCTTTCAAAATATATATAGTGTAGTTATTAATTTTTTAGTGATTTTTTACAAATATATAATATAAGTTCTATATATAGTATAATTTGTACATCTACATAGTATATATATAAGATTTTAAGTGCTTTATTTTGTTTGATAATATTTATGTTTTAAATAAGCTTTTTTTCAATACATATAGAATAAGTTTTATATATATAGTATATAAGCGTTGTTATATATTCATATATATATATATATATATATATTATATTTATTTTTTTAATATATATATTTTCTTTAATTAATTTTAAAGTGCTTTATGTTTATGTATATATATATACATATCTTTCTATCTTGTAGAAAGATGGAAAATGGCAACTATTCATTATTCGGTGTAGTGACATTCGTGCCCTTGATTTTAAGTGTTAGGACATTTTTGCCATTCACTTAACTATTGAATTGTTGGTGTTGGACGTTTATGTACTTCAACTTGTTGTCACTTTTCATCCCGACATTCGTGCCCTTAATTTAAAGTGTTAGGACATTTTTGCCTTTCACTTAAGCTTCTTGAATTGTTGTTGTTGGACGTTTATGTCCTTTTTGTTATCATTTTTTCGTCATCTACTTAAAAGTGCATCTCTCCCTAGTTGACGTTTGTACTCTTCTTCTGCCTTTTGCTTCATCATTTCATAGAGCACTACACTTCTTCTTCACAGTGAAGACTTCATGTGCCTTACTCTCTCACTTAATTGCTCTTCGTTGTGTTTCTAAAGTAGTCGACTTCGGATGCATTGGCATCTCAATTGATTTTTGACCTCTCTTTAAGTATCGGTTGCATAATTTCCTCTCTCTTCTATTTCTTCAGTTGTATCTCATTTGTTTCGCAATTTTTTAGTTGAGGTAACAATTCTCACATTTATGTCAATGTCACTTTCTTCTCGCTAAAATGTGAATGTTGTTCTCAACAATGACAAGCCCTATATTCATGAATGCATAGCAAAACATTCGAAAATTATAAACCCTAGATTCATGAAATGGAATGTGGCTTTTTGCATGACCTACCAAACCTATCTAACTGCAAAATGTTGTATAAGATAGTGGGAGATCGGTCTATGGCCATTACGAACCCTATATTCATGATATGACCAAAACCATTTTGAAATTAAGTTTCAAATAGTTTTTTAAGCGTCACTATTACTAAGCTTCAATTGAACTGCAATTACAATTTTATTTCAATCAACACTATATTCTTGTCAACTACCTTATATATATGCCTTTCTTAATTGATTAATATGCATTACTCGTTCACCGCATTGGTTTCTATCGTGAATGTAAGTTGCATCATTTTCATGCTACTCAAGTGCTTCTTATGTTTAATTTATAGTTTGTGGTTGTGAAAAGGTTATTGAGTTTAACAATTTTAAACCTTTTTTGTTTGCAATCTGCGATGGCCCTAACTACAAATAAGGCACCGCCCGCCTAATCCCTCATTAAGCCATAATCTCCCATATAAGACCTAACAAGGAACTAGTGACCTTCTTTAAACACCTAAAAACCTACCAATTATTATACCACATACTGAGTTAATAAACTAGTTCTAGTGACTAACCTATGGTTGTCTATAAATCGAGTTCGATTAAAAAAAATGTCTAACAAGTTATTCAGCAGAAGTCTATGTCATTACTAGTTGACATTAGATCCTAAGGCCTAACCTATTGTGGAAAAACCAGGAAATAGAAAACACATGCATATATAAACAAAAATGGTGATATATACAACATGTGTCTAGTCCTATATTCCTATCACTCAACCTAAAATGCAAAATAGCATGTACATAAAAATGTAATACAAAAGAATACAAAACATACAAAAATATGTCGTAGCACTCCTCCACCGCTCGGGGTAGTCATCAATCTTCTCTTTGCTCAGTCTGCTACTCGGTGATCGCACCCACCGTCACAAACTAGACGGTGAGTACATGAAATTATTTAAGTAATACCGAGAGACATTGATCCACATTCCCAAACAGGCAACAAGTACCAAATGGCATAATTTAAATAGCAACGATACTTGAAAGAAACATCATGCAAAGAGATACTTGAGTTAACCAAATATGAAAGCGACTCAAGGTTAAGTAGTAATGGATTAGGGTCATTGGTCGTGATCTTCATCACATCGGCCTTTCCACTACAATGTGAGCTCTACTCCATAGCATTTCATTACAATTTGAGCTCTATATCATAATGTCAAAAGGTCGTACTTACGATTACGCCTTTTCTATTCCAAGTGAATTAGTCGTCACCAGGAATGTATACTTGCTAACATACCCGAGTTTTAAAACTCGTCATGCAAGGTAGTGGAGAAATCCCCGACATCCCGAAAGTCTAGTGACCCCGTATGAAAGCTGAATTTCTATCATCAAATGACGCTAACCACAAGAACCAATTTCATATTCAAAAATGACACAAACATTGGAATCAAGAGATGTAATGCACAAAGGATTATAGTCAAAATAAACAAACTAACCTAATAGCATGCTATATCACCGACTTCCACACATAACAATCAACATGACAAAATATAGGAATTGGAATCAATGATATACAAAGCAGTATGCTATGAACAATATCATAAAATGAGAATTGAACAAGTCATAGCATATGGATGTCAAAGGCAAATCGGATTCGAATAACTAAGAATAAATAAATAAATGGAATGAAATGTAAATAAATGTCTCAAATCAATTTACTTACTTACACACAACAATTCCTAAGCTATCCGATTTTTCGTCGCGTCGATGTACGCACCAAAACCCCGTAATAGCTCCTTTACGGTCCTAACATTTGACAAGTTGTCAATTTCGAGCTTTTCGAGGTAAAAACCATGTAAAAGTCGCGTCCGAAATTTCAAATCTTGTATTTTTCATAGAAATTTATCAATTTCGATTTATGTTTTCGAAATATAATTTTTCGGAATTTTTCCTAATTTTTCGGAATTTTACGTAATTTTTTCTATTTTCTACAAATTCTTTTAATAAAAATCAGTTTAATTTAATTAAATAATTATATATATTATATATTTTATTTTTTTATTGGGGCGGGTCGGGTCAACTCGACCGGTCCAAGCGGACCGGTCGGTCGACCCGGTCCTCTCTCGGGTCGGGTCGGCAGGCCGACCCGCCGGGCTTGGGTCGGCCGACCCGACGCACATGGAAGCCGACCCGGCTACCCACCTTCTTCCTCACCGAGTACGAAGTGCTCGGTTCTATTTTTTTTTTTTTTTTTCTTGGGGTTGGGCGTCCATCCCCAACCCCAAGTTGGGTTCGTGCGGGAGAGACTACTCCCCGTAGTCCCTAACGTCGGACGAACGCCATCTCGTTGCTTAACAAGAACACCACGACAACGATGACAGCCAAACAACAACGACAACCGAATTCAACTCATCTTCCTTTGCCTCGAGCTCGATCTCTCTCACCCGGTCTCTCTCCTTCTTTCTCTTTCCGGTTTCTTTTCTCTCGTTCTCTGCGCGTATTTTTTTCTTTCTCTTTTTTTTTTTTCCACCGACTTTGGACAATCAAAGATAAGATAAGGTTCAATTGTTGTTTCCTTTTACCAACTTATATATATATTTGGTTTGAGTTGATGTGGCCACTTATGGACCACTAGTTTCTAGCCTTTTTTTTTTGCAAATGTAATTTAACTAGTTACGCTTACCCCACGAGCCGCTACCTCGGGCCCAGGTCTACACGCGACTCGAGGCGCATCCCCGCTAGTCTCGATATCGCATACCCATAAATGACTTAGTAGTCTACACATATACGGTACATTAGGCAAACAACACACGAATATAACATTTACATCGCCACCGTGCCGCGGTAGTGACATGTATCTCTCTGCGGGTCCCACGTCATGGGTCATTTTGTCCTACTTAACAAATTAAATGCGCATTAATTTTTGGGTCGTGACAATACTTCCCAACTAATAGGAAGTTCGTCCTCGAACTTAAACTAAACGAATTTTAAAATACCCTTCGAAGAGGTAGGAAAATCTATCTCGCATATAGTCTTCCCGTTCCCAAGTGAGTTCTGAATCTCCATAAAGCGCCACTTGACTAACACCTTCGGGATATACTTGCTTCTTAAGCGATGTAACCTTCGGTCAAGAATCCGAAGCTGGTTGCTCTTCATTTGATATATCCTCACTTAAATCAATCTAACTCAAATCCATTATCGGTCTATTGCACTGTCTTTGACTCACGGCTAGTCGAATCATTGATATATGAAACAGGATGAATTCCCGACATCGTGGAGGTAACTCTAACTCATATGCAACCTTTCCAACCCGTTTCTTGATCTTGAAAGGTCCGATGAATCTCGGCGCTAATTTACCTTTCAAACCAAATCGATGATGACCCTTACGAAGAGAAACCTTTAGATACACTAAAGCTCCCTCATCGTACGCGAGATCGTCGCAATACATGTCTCGCATACTTCTTTTGCCTCTTCTCGGGTTCCCTTAAGCTTCGAACGAATCGCTTACCTTTTCGTGTGATCGACATCAATTTGAGGCCCTAACAAATCTCGATCTTCAGCTCGGCTCACCCAACAAGATGGTGAGCGACACGATCCGTCATATAACGACTCAAATGGCGCCATTGCAATGCTCATCGAGATAAGCGTTATTGTATGCAAATTCACACAACGGTAAATACTCTTCCCACGATCCGCCAAACTCAAGTACACACGCCCTGAGCATATCTTCGAGAGTTTGAATCAACCTCTCAGTCTGCCCATCAGTCTTAGGGTGAAAGGCTGTGCTAAACTGTAAGCGCGTACCATATTGCTCCTGCATACTCCGCCACATCCTGGACGTATACATAGCATCTCTATCTGACGTAATTGTTAAAGGTATTCCATGCAGCCTGATAATCTCTTTCTCGAACAATACACTCAGCTGGTCAAATGTGTAATGGTAGGCCCCGGTATGAAATGGGCGATTTCGTCAATGTCCATAATCACCCGAGATAGAATCATGTCGATGAACAGTCTCGGTAGTCCTCGAACGAAATCCATGGCTATGTATTCCCACTTCCATCGTGGAATGGGAAGCGGCTTCAATAATCCTCCAGTCTACGATGCTCGCCTTTACCTACGGCGAGATCCCACGGATTCCGATAAACTCGATATGTCCGTTTTTATCCCAAGCCACCAAAAATGTCTCTTCATATCACGGTACTTTTTGGTTCTTCCAAGATGAACAATGAACCGTAACGATGTGAATCTGAAGAATCTCATCTCTCGGCTCTGCCCCACTCGCGGTATCCACAATCGCCTCGAAATCTAAGACATTGATATGATGCCCATCCAGTCAAGACACTCGAACTCTAGGCTAACTCTTGAATCTCGGATATAGAATGTCGGTTTTATGTACCTCGACACTCTTTGAGTCGACATTGTCGAAGTCTCACTTGAGAACAAATCGGTACCTCCATGTCATTAGCAATATCGATCGACTCGGCCTCGCCGCCGCCTCGAGTAAACCATACTCGTGCGTCATATGACATCGAATAGTATCGTATCTCTAGTCAAAATCCTACTCAGCGCATCAAGCAACGACATTTGCATTTCCTGGTTGATATTCCAGAGAAAAGTCATAGTCTTTCAAAAATTCTAACCATCTCGCAATGTCTCATGTTCACTCTTTCTGTGTGAAAAGATATTTCAAACTATTATGGTCGAGTATAGAGTGTGAACTTCTCTCCATACTGAGATAATGTATCCATATATTCGAGCAAACACTACCGCCGCCAACTCTAAGTCATGAGTTGGATAATTCTTCTCATGTATCTTCAATTGTCTTGATGCATAGACCACTGTGCCTTTCTCTTGCATCAACACACAACCTAAACCCATATGAGAAGTATCTGTGTACACCATGAAGCCTTTTCCGGCCTCTCGGCAAATCAAGATCAGTGCGAGAAGTCAACAAGTTCTTCGATTGAGCAAATGTCTCCTCGCATTCCTCTAACCATTGAAACTTCACGTCTCTTTCGGGTCAACTTAGTCATTGGTGAAGCGATCTTTGAAAAATCCTTCACTAACCTTCGGTAATAACTGCTAACCCCAAAAACTCCTAATCTCGATCCATTGAAGTCGGTCTTGGCCAATCCAAAATCGCTTTGAAACTTTGTTGGATCTACAACAATACCTGCTTTGCTCCAACAACATGACCCAAAAATTTGACCTCGAGACAAACAAAAGTCACACTTACTAAATTTGGCATATAGTCTGTGCTCCCTCAAAGTGTGCAACGTCTCCACGAGGTGTTGCTCGTGATCTTCTCGAGTCTTCGAGTACACCAATATATCATCAATAAACACGATCACAACTCGATCAAGAAATAGTCTCATCACTCGGTGCATCAAATCCATAAACATGGCGGGAACATTAGTCAAACCGAAAAGCATGACTATGAGCGATAGTGTCCATACATCGTACTAAACGTTGTTATGTATCTATCATCCTCCTGTTCCTCGGTGGTGATATTCGATCGTAGATTTATCTTAGAGAAAAAGCTGCGCTCTTCTCGGTTGATCGAATAAATCGTCAATACGTGGTAATGGATACTTGTTCTTGATTATGACCTTATTCGGTTGTCCGTAATCAATACATGAGTCTCAAGGTACCGTCCTTCTTCTTCACAAACGGGGCCAGGTGCTCCCCATGGTGATATCGAAGGTGTGATGAATTCCTTCTCACTTAATTCTTGCTCTTTGTTTCCTTAATTCTTCCAATTCCCATAGAGCCATGCGATATGGTGGTATGGATATCGGTTTCGTACTGGCACCAACTCAATAATGAAATCTATCTCCTCGGAGGTGGTAATCCAGTAAGTCTTCGGAAACACGTCAGGAAACTCGCACACAATAGGAATCTATTCAAGTTTAGGTCCATAACTCTCTGTAATGGTATATACCGATACCGAGTCTCTATTTCCCCACTAGTCGCAAGCCGAGGCCTCGAGTGCCCTCGGCTCTCGGTGTACTTCCACTATACACGAACATTGGACGCCCTGGAATCTCAAATCTCCTTTGTTTTCGCAAAACGGTCGATATGAGCATGATATAATGTTAGCCAATCCATCCCTAGCAACGCATCCAATTCTTGAAATTCCAACACCCCGAAGTCGCACGTAACTCGACCCCGTCGATCTTTCTTTGGCGTCTCTTCACCAGAGAACTAGGGTACACTCTATCTCATTTGCGAGTAATCAAAATCAAATGGACTCGACACTAACCTAGGTTTCAACCTTAACATGCCGACCATGCGACCGAAATGAAAGAAAGCGTAGAACTCGAATCAAATAACACATAAGACTATCGACCACAAATGGAAACCATACCCTAAATGAGTTTCCGTGTAGCGTCTGCGTCAGGCTGTGCAACCACATGTACGACCTCTCAACGCTGTGATGGAATCACTGTCATTGGTGTGGACACTCTCGACCAATATGTCCCACCTGACCACATCGATAACAAGTGACTGCTCTAGGCGATCCACGGGCTCGTGTCGATGCATGTCTCTGCCCTGGTCTAGAACTATCTCGTCCTCGTCCTCTACCTCTACCTCTGCCTATACCACCGTCTTTGCCGACGTAGAGGCGGTGGTCTTGGTAAAGCTGGTAAAGTAGACGTAGCAGAGCGGCAATGCGGGGTCGACTAGTGGTGGTATACGGGAGGTCTACCCACGATAATCTGCAAGGTGTAGGAGATGTTACATAAGGCAATTGCCCCCGAACACCTCTATCCCATCTCCTTGGTCCTTTGCCCTTCTCTCTCCTCCGCTCATACTCCGCCATCTCGATCATGTGTCATCGCGGGTACTAAGGGTGTCCGTGACCACTCGGGTCATGTAATAAGTCTCGTGAGCAAGTGCATGCTCGAAAATCTCTCCCGGTGTCTTGGCACTGAACCGACCGAGTAAAAACCAATATCCGCCTCGAGTCCATCGCCAAAATGATATACATCATTAGCATCCTCCTTCACAAGATCTTCGGCAACCGCCTCAAGTAGCCGTATCTTTCTCGATAGTTCATCATCGACTCGTCGGCTCCCTATCTCAAGTTCATGAACTCCTTCCTCAACCGCTTCATCACCGCAGGGGAAATCTGGCGATAGAACTTAGTCTAGAAGGCATCCCAAGACTAAACTCGCCCTCGGCGGCTATCGTCCCATGCCACCACACATCGGCGTCTAGGCCGCAATGTGTACGACGATATCTCGCTCCGAGTCTATCCTCAATCTGCAAGACTCTATGTAACTTCTCTCTGCAACATGACCCACTTCTCGATCTTCTCAAAATATCTCGACCGTCGAAGTATACCGATTTCGATCTGCTTTGAAATCTTTCTGGTGAACTACCACTGTGGAACTAGCTAATGGGCATGTGGACGATGGTGTAGACACAGTCTCTATTGTTGGAGTTGCTGTCATCGGTGTTGCAAGTACGGCCGCACTACGGTCGATGCGTAGTCGCGATAGGACGATATCCGGTGTTTGTCTTTGGTGGAGCAAGTCGGGAAGTCATCAATGCGATGAAATCCGCCAACTGCTGCCCCTGAGCAGCTACTCGATCTGAAAGCCTCTGGAAATCCTCCGCTGATGGTATCGAAGGCAGCTACCGTCGCATTAGGCATCATCGCTATCGCGTGAATCCGCCATCTCCGATCGCAAATGGATAAAAAAAGCGAATCGCTACTACGTGGATAACGCATATATACACGTGAGAACAAAATTAACATGTATATAGATATATCAAATCCCCAACTCACGTTCACTCACTTCCCAACTAATAGTTTCTAGGCGAGGATCATCTCGGTTTTCCACATCTAACTAAAGTTTTCTTGCTTCCCCATTTCTTAAATCTTTTAGTTGTTTCTAGTGAACAAGGTAGGTCGTTCACTACATATTTTATTTGTGGTATCATATTCTAGAAACTCCATATTCTACAATTTAGAGCCATGTTTTCTCCAAACCATGGCGGCGATACTAACTTGTGTTGATATCATATAGCTTTGAAACCATATAAGTAAGCCAAGCTTAATAATCCTTGAATCGATACCACCTGTGACGACCCCAACTACAAATAAGGGCCTTTGCCCGAGGCCAAATCCCTCATTAATCCATAATCTCTCATATAAGACCTAACAAGGAACTAGTCGGCCTTCTTTAAACACCTAAAAACCTACCAGTTATGATACCACATACATTTAATATACTAGTTCTCTTGACTAACCTATTGTTATCTATAAATCGAGTTCGATTAAAAAAATTTATTTGTCTAACAAGTTATTCAACGGAAGTCTTATGTCATTACTAGTGGACATTTGATCCTAAGGCCTAACCTATTGTGGAAAAACCGGGAAATAGAGAACACATTCATATATAAACAAAAATGGTGATATATACAACATGTGTCTAGTCCTATATTCCAATCACTCAACCCAAAATGCAAAATAGCATGTACGTAAAAATGTAATACAAAAGAATACAAAACGTACAAAAATATGTCGTGGTAGTCCTCCACCGGCTCAGAGGTAGTCACCAATCTTCTCTTTGCTTGTACGCTACTCGGTGATCTCGCACCAGCGTCACAAACTAGATGGTGAGTACATGAAATTATTTAAGTAATACTAAGAGACATTGATCCACATTCCCAAACAGGCAACAAGTATCAAATGACATAATTTAAATAGCAACGATCTTTGAAAGAAACATCATGCAAAGAGATACTTGAGTTAACCAAACATGAAACCGACTCAAGGCTAAGTAGTAATGGATCGGGGTTGGTCGAATAGTGATCTTCATCACATCAGCCTTTCCACTACAATGTGAGCTCTGCTCCATAGCATTTCATTACAATTTGAGCTCTATATCATAATGTTAAAAGGTCGTACTTACGATTACGCCTTTTCTATTTCAAGTTAATTAGTCGTCACCGTAATGTATACTTGCTAACATACCGAGTTTTAAAACTTGTCATGCTCACCCAAGTTATTCTTGCACCAACAAACCCAGAGGTCTGGTTACCCCGTTCGAGGCACGTTACCCCATGTGTCATGCAAGGTAGTGGAGAAATCCCCCGACATCCGGAAAGTCTAGTGACCCCCGTATGAAAGCTGAATTTCTATCATCAAATGACCCTAACCACAAGAACCACTTTCGTATTCAAAAATGACACAAACATTGGAATCAAGAGATGTAACGACATACTAATGCACAAAGATTAGAGTCAAAATAAACAAACTAACATAATAGCATGCTATATCACTTACTTCCACACACAACAATCAACATGACAAAATATAGGAATTGGAATCAATGATATACAAAACAGAGTATACTATGAACAATATCATAAAATGAGAACTGAACAAATCATAACATATGGATGTCAAAGGCAAATCGGTTCGAATAAGCGAGAATAAATAAATAAATGGAATGAAATGAAATGTAAATAAATGTCTCAAATCAGTTTACTTACTTACATACAACAATTCCTAAGCTATCAGATTTTTCGTCGCGTCGATATACGCACCCAAACCCCGTAATAGCTCCTTTACGGTGCTAACATCCGACAAGTTATCAATTTAGATTCACAATTCATTATTTAAAATTCATATATTGGTCGAAATCGAATTCGAGACCAATTTGTCAATTTCGCGCTTTAGAGGTAAAAACCCGTAAAAGTCGCGTCCTAAATTTCAGATCTTTCATTTTTCATTGAAATTTATCAATTTCTATTTATTTTGTCGAAATATAATTTTTCGGAATTTTTCTAATTTTTCTGGAATTTTCTGAATTTTTCTATTTTACGCAATTTCTATTATTAAAAATCGGTTTAATTTAATTAAATAATTATCTTTATTATTTTTTTATTTTTTTATTGGGGCGGGTCGGGTCAACCCGACCTGGTTTAAGCGGACCCGAGTTGGTCTAACCGGTCCTCCTCGAGTCACGCACATGGGTAGGTAGCTGCCATCTTCTTCCTCACCAACCCCAAGTTGGGGTTGGGCGTCCATCCCCAACCCCAAGTTGGGTTCGTGCAAAGAGACTACTCCCCTGTCGTCCCCAAACGTCGGACGAGCTGAGAACCTCACGTTGCTTAATAGCAACACCACGACAACGACGACAACCAAACAACAACGACAACCGAATTCAACTCACCTTCCTTTGCTTCGAGCTCGATCTCTCTCTCCCGGTGTCTCTCCTTCTTCTTCTCTCCTTCTTTCTCTTACAAAGTTACTCTTCTCTGTTCTCTGCGCATTTTTTTTTTCTTTCTCTCTCTTTTTTTCCATCGACTTTGGACAATCAAATATAAGATAAGGTTAAATTGTTGTTTCCTTTTACCAACTATATATATATATATATATTTGGTTTGAGTTGATGTGGCCACTTATAGACCACTAGTTTCTAGTTTTTTTTTTGCAAATGTAATTTAACTAGTTACACTTACCCCATGAGCTGCTACCTCGGGCCCACGTCGACACGCGACTCGAGGCGCGTCCCCGCTCGTCTCGGTATCTGCATACCCGTAAATGACTTAGTAGTCTACACATATACAAGTACACTAGGCAAACAACACACAAATATAACATTTACCTCGACCACGAGTGTCGCGGTAGTGACACGTATCTCTCATTGCGGGTCCCACATCACGGGTCATTTTATCCCGCTTAACGAATTAAATGCTCATTAATTATTTGGGCCATGAAAGCAACTGTTGTATTGATATTTTAATTGATTCCTTCAACCAAAATGCAAGCATCTTTGCTTTCTATTAGACATATTAAACTTAATTACCAAATTAATTAAGCAACATGAAATGCATCTTCTTAATTTATATTACATACAGGTTTTGTTATTAAATTACGTTTAGTAATTCAATAATTGCTTAGGAATTCGTTGTTGATGGACAGTTCCAAGGAAAAGTTCTAAAGAAAACAACATTAATCCACTGAAACTCAATGGAAAAGCTTGCGAAGGAATGCTAAAGGAGATGAGTAAATGGGAGAGTACTACTTGTTGAATAACCCTTATTTTTCCTCCTCCAACAATGATCTTTTTACGGAAAATGACAATTTGAACTTAATCTCCTATATTTATTTTTGAACCACCATCTTTCCTACATCTATTCTTTTTATGTTTCTTTCTTTTTGATGGTTTGGATTTTCTTTCTTTACATATGAACAGAAATTGAACCACATTAACGTCAGATCAATTTTTCTCTTTAATTTTCTCTTATGTTTCTACAATGGGTTAGAATATTTCTACTTAACTTTGACTATTTTGTAATCCCAAAGTATTGATGCTTTGAAAGGTGCATGGTGAGGTACGGTGATATACATGATGTGAAAGGCTTAATGCTTGAGTTTTTTAGAGTTTATAATGATACTTTTTTGTTGTTGATTTCACTCATCCATATACTTATTTATAATTTGAATAGGAGAATTTGGGAGGTTATCATAAAATATGCGAGAGGACATACAATTTGTTAAAAATAAATTGCCGAGGATATATAACAATAGTGTCCTCAAACGATGGGGACTATACATTTATTACAAGGGCTATATTCATGATGGAAATAAAAACTATCTTCTAATTGAAATGAAGTTTTAAATAGTTTCGTAAAGCTACAATTACGAACCTTACATTCTACTACAAGTACAAGTGTTTCTTGAATTAGTTTTATATTGTTCTCAACTACAATTATATCTTTTATTTTGGTCATGCTTCACTTCTTTCTTAAGTACATATAGTTCATACTTATTATTGTTGTCACTAACTAGGCTTATATTCATGATGGAAAATATTAAAACCCATATTCCAATTGAAATGAAGTTTCAAATAGTTTTCATTAACCGCAATTACAAATCTTATATTGAACTGCAACTACAATGTTTACTGAATTAATTCTATATTGTTCTCAACTGCATTATGTCTTTTATTTTGGTGATTCTTCACTTGTTTCCTAACTACATGTACTTGATAATTACTATTATTATCACGAAGTCATCATACTTACTATTAAAAATGACATGTCACTTTAGAGCAATTTTTCATAGAGATATTATTCATACTATAATGAGGTTCTATGAAATATATGATGAAGTGAACTTTATTTCTTTATCATTTAATTAATTATTCATTTATTTATATTGTCGCATCGGTGTCATTTTATTTTTAATATGACTGAAGAGATGCGACATATTGAGATTAATGAATTTCATTTTATTGATTTAGCTATTGATATTTTTTCAGCATGATTGTCACATGCATACTATGGTTACCCATGTTTGAATTCATTTATGTTGGGACAAGCCGATGCCTTCATTCAAATCTCTTCCATCGGGTTTTATGGTTGATGTTCTTGTAAAGGTGGGCGAAACATCATTGAAGGATTTGTTCAATGCATCTCTTGCATCTAAAGCTATGAAGTCTTTGTTAGAAAATGAAAAAAATCTATCAATGTGTAGAAGGCGAATATTGTTGCACCGACAACAAAGAATGTACATACCTCTTTAGTTCGGTTTTTTCGCAAATGCTACGAGTTTTAATAATCCTCGCGCAATGTTCCTCAAAGGAATGGTAATAAAATGCTCGAATCTTTATTTAATATTATTAAGATAGTGATATATAAAGAAATGTAAATAATCATATCCATGCAGGTATTGTACTTCATAGAGCGAAACCTTACGAAAGAACGAAACAGATCCACCTTGCAACGGTCATGAATCACGGTTATGCAGCGTATATGAATGGAATGTTGATGATGACTCAATTGAAAGCTACGATTGTCAATGGAATACGTACTTAGATACTCACTTGTTGCATCAATTACACCGGAACATGCGGGATCAAATGAGCTCCATAGAATCCATAAAGCACTTGTCAACTTTTACCGAGATATCACTACAAAAAATGGTTATTTAGAAATGGAATTAGCAACGGAATTTAGTTCCATTGCTAAGAATAATGGTTTGAGACGGAATTGAGACGAAATAATTGAGAGACGGAATAGAGAGAGATCGAGAGACAAAAATAGAGACGAGAATAGAGACGAAATTAAATTACGTCTCAAAAAAATGGCGCCAACATTCCCACCAAAACTTTAATTTTTTACAACCGTCCATTACGTCTTGAGATTCGTGCGTGCTTCGATGTGGACAATTGAAAAATGGGAACGGATGTATATAGAACTCTCTCTCGTTCATTCTCACATCCGCCCACTCTCTCTTCCTCTTCGAATCACTCACCGTCAACTCTCTCTCTCAACCGATTCACTCACCGTCAACTCCATCTCTCTCACCGAAATCTCTCTTCCAAACCTCGAAATCTCTGCACCGTCTGCCGGAGGTTGGGGCCTTTGCCGTCGCTGCGATTGAGGCTGCGAATTATTGTCGGATCTACCGGAGGTCGTGTCGTCGTCGTCGCGCTCGCGACGAACCGCCCGCTTGCCGTCGCTACCTCGAAGCCCTCGCCGTCTGCCGTCGTTGCCTCTCGAAGCCTTCGCCCTTTGTCGTCACCGCCTCCGAGGCCCTCGTCGTGGCCGCCTCTGAAGCCTTCGGCCTCTGTCGTCGCGCTGCCTTCAAAGCACTCACCGTCTGCGCGTCGCCGCCTCGAAGCCTTCGCCATCTACCGTCATTTGCTGTGAAGCCCTCGCCATGCTGTTCGTCGATGTCGTCTACTACTGTCCTCGCCGGTGTACATTGGACACCCAAGTGAGATAATCCCTCCATTGATATACCCTTTTTCAGATTTTCCCTTGTTTCTCTCTAGTTTGTAAGATTTCAATCGGTTTTTGTGATATTCGATCTCAATTTTACCATTTACATATTTTTTTGTTCTTATATTTGGTATGTTGAAGTAGAAACAAAACTTTAGGGTTTTTTCGATTTGTGTTGTAGCGTTGGTCAATTTGGGTTTCTTGATCTAGTGATTTATGTTGCTCAACTTTTCATTTACATATTTTTTATTTGTTCTTATAAAGGGATTTGCATCTGTTTTTTTTGTAACTTTTATAGCATTTGTTCTTATCTTTTTTTAGACCATGGAAACTTGTATGGTTTTTTTAAGTCAACTTGTATAGTGTTGTAGCCTTTTAGGCATAAAGTCTTTTAAGTTCGATCTCTTCTTCTTCTTGTTCTTTTTTTGGTTTTTAATTTTTGATCTCTTATTGATTTAATTCATGTTTTTAAGATCATGTATGGATTCTTTCTCTCTAGTTCGTTGGATTTTGGTGAGTTTTGTGGTTCGAGATGGTGAAAATTTGTCTAAGTTTTTAATCGGTATTATGGTTATCTTGTTTTTGGAGATTTCATTGGATGCCCAAGTAAGATAATCCCTTCATTTGAATACCTATTATTGATTTATTTTTGACTCTCACTAGTTTGTGAGATTTCGATGAGATTTTGTGGTTTAGTTGGTTATAATTTGTTGTTGCTTTGATGGGTAGTTAACGACTTGTAGCGAACATGTTTTATCGGTTTAATTTACTTCAAGGCTTATGTTAACAACTTCTTGTTGGATCGTTGCAATTATAAGAATGTCGTATGAGGATTTATTTTCGAGGTAGTTTGATGTGTAGTGTAAGAACTCCAAGTGGTTTATGCATGTATTCACGCAATGAGTTCGGTTAGGAAAAATGGAGAAATTTAGCCTCGAAACCAGAGAAAACATGGATACTTTGAATAGTGCGGCGAAGTTAGGGTTCTCTTTAATTGGAACTTGGAGGGAAAAAATAAGTTAGGGAAAAGGTTTGGTTTATAACTTTATATGACTATGAATTTGTAAGTAATCTTGAAAATCTCAAAGTGGAACTTGTAAGTCTCTTTGACATGATATTGCTCTACGTCATTGCTTTACTTGTTAAGGAGTGAAATGGTAGAAATTTAAAATTATATGCGTAACTACATTTAAGTGTTATGGGAATGCATCTTTTGTCAAGGTAGAAATTTAAAATTATATGTGTAAGTATACTGGCGTATTTAATGAGACCAGTTCCATTTCACTTGGATTTAGTAGGTTTGGTAGGACGTTGAATTGTTTTGGTTTTGATGCAGATGAGCGTTAGGGAAGTGGCTGAGATATACGGAAGCGAGAAATTATGCTTTTTTGAAGTGCATCGTGCTTTGTCTGGATTGCATTCTACTGCTCTAATTGCTCTAGAGAGGTACGGTTTTGTGCTAGATTTTCTTTGTAATTTACATTCTTTGATCTCTTCATGCCACATTTTTTCATGTATTTCTTACTATATTTGGTTCACTTGTGTGTATATGCGTGTGTATAGATAAACCTACCAAAAGAGTAGGTATAAATGAATAGTATCTATAATTATATATTTTCTACTACTAGGTAGGGTTCTAAAAACTATGATTACTCTTTGAGTTGATCGCCTATTTCACTTAAAACGTCAAGAGATTTGAATTAACCTTTAACGTTAAGGAGGTACGAGTGAACAACTAATGAGTCCCAACGTAATGTTTGTTTTTGTTATTCCACTTAAAACGTCATAAGATTTGAGTGTGTAAGTCTCTAACCTTAGGGAGGTAAGAGTGGACAACTAATGGGTCCCAATTAACAAAACATACAGAAGCACTTGTTTGTTATATTGTTGGCTTATTTTTTGTTAAATAATTTTTGTACGATATTATGTTAAGTGTTAGTTCGTTACAAAAATACTATCCTTAATGCTTTGGTATATGTATGTACCTATTGGCCGTCATTGGAATATGTATTTGTTGAAAATGAAATACTGGGAGCTTTGATCCTATGTGGTATTTGTATGCCGCTTATAACTTATGATTTATGATTTCTTGAACTCCTTCATGCTTTTATTTTTATGACCAAGTATCCTACTCTGTTTGGTATCAGTCATGTACCGAGTTAGGTCTTAAGAAAGTTGAAATCAACAAAAGGAGCAGAAGCCACAAACATACATGAAGTTAGACACATTTTTCGTACCTTTAGGAGTAGTACATTCAATCCACAAACATACATAAAGTTAGAACTCAACAAATGTAAAGTTTGTTTTGTTTTATGTTATTTGTATCAAACCACATTTATTCAATGCATAAAAAAAAAGCTTTTTGTTCATGTAGTTAGCGAGGTTCTCGATTCCACATTCTAATAAATTGTGTAAGTTGGAGAAAATAGACCAAGATCTTGTCGAAAATTATTAAACTAGTTGATTAATTTAATTGCATAATTACAATAGGAATGTCGTCTACAAGTCAAGACTCGGATGTACAACCGTCTCGACAACGCTTCGTTCGAATTGAATTCGCGGCGAGGGTTAAAGAATTCATAGCATTTGCTAAGCAACATTGTCCTACCTACCAAAGTGAAGGAAGATTAGATGTCCGTGCAATTATAAGAAATGTCGACTTGTACCGTACCTGGACGTCGAAACGGTTGAATACCATATATGTAGGTACAGATTTGTTTCGGGATATCACTGTTGGTACGAACATGGTGAGAATGGAGATGAAGACCCGCAAAACTTCTACCAATTTGATAACCATATTGATGATGCTGATGTAGGAGGTTTTGATACAACAACTTACCACGAGATGCTACACAACGTGGCAGGTCCAAGTTTTAATTGGAATCATGTGGAAGAATCACCAAACCCCCAAGCACGCCAACTATATGACATGATTGAGGCTAGTAGCGAAAAATTGTGGCCGGGGTGCGAAACCATGACAACGTTGTCCGCAATGGCAAGATTACTTGCCATCAAGTCAGAACATCATATCTCTGAACGAGGGTATAATGAAATCATAAAATTCATGAAGGATTGTTTACCACTGACAATTCATTGGTTGAAAATTTGTATTCCGCTAAAAGACTAATGCCAGGTCTAGGTCTACCTGTTGAGAAAATAGCTTGTTGTGAGGACCAATGTATGATTTATTAGGGAGTGGACTCTGAATTGACATCATGTAAATTTCGTGGGAAATCACGCTACATTGCACAGCAATGACGAGGTCGTGGACGAACACCAAAAACACCCTTGCAAAAAAATGTACTACTTCCCTTTGGGCCCTCGATTGCAACAATTGCATGCGTCCGAGTTAACGGCAAAACATATGCGATGGCATAGAGAACATTCGTCACCGAAGATGTTATGCAACACTATTCGATTCGATAGCTTGGAGGCATTTTAATGATGTCAACAGAGACTTCGCCGTAGAGGTTCGGAATGTTCGTTTAGGATTGTGCACCTGATGGCTTTCAAGTATTTGGGATTTCGGGAAAATCGTACTCTTCATGGCCCGTAATTTTGACTCCGTACAATCTTCCACCATCGATGTGCATGAAATCTGAGTTTATGTTCTTAACGCTTATCGTTCCTGGACCGACCAACCCAAAACGAGAAAATCGACGTGTTCCTTGATCGCTTGTGAAAGAGTTGCAAGATTTATGGAACAACGGGGTGATTACTTACGACGTTTCCACAAAGATGAATTTTCGTATGCGAGTACCCCTTTTATGGACTGTTAGTGATTTCCTTGCGTATAGCATGTTGTCCGGTTGGAGCACACACGGTAAGATGGCTTGTCCATATTGTATGGAGGATACAAATGTCTTTCAATTGCGAAGTGGTGGAAAGACATCGTGGTTCGACTGTCACCGTCGTTTCTTGTCGAAGGCCTCACAATTCAGGAAAGACAAAAAAAATTTCTTAGAGGCAAAATGGTACTAAACGACGAACCGCCCGCTTTGCGATCTGGTGAAGAAATTTTGGCAGAAATTGAATCGTTGGGCTTGATGAAGGTGACAGAAATCGGAGCTGATTCTGTGAATGGGCGGATAGCTAAGAATTCATGATGCGGGAAAAAAAACATTTTCTGGGACTTGCCGTATTGGAAGACAAACTTGATCCGACACAACTTAGACGTCATGCACATCGAGAAAAATGTTTTTGACAACATATTCAACACTATTATGAGTGTACCGGGCAAAAGTAAGGACAATGCGAATGCGAGACAAGATATTCTTGAATATTGTCACCGACCTTCTCTACACATTGATTCGGCGACAAATACTTACATCCTTGGATGTTATGCTCTCGATACATCAAAAAAACAAAAATTGTGCGAGTGGGTTGAAAAGTTGCGTTTTCCTGATGGTTATGCTTCGAATCTTGGTCGATGTGTGGATCCAAAGAAATTTCGAATGTTCGGCATGAAGAGTCATGATTGTCATATTCTCATGCAACGGTTGATACCAATTGCATTCAGAGAACTCCTCCCAAACCCGGTTTGGGTTGCAATTAGCGAACTAAGCCTTTTTTTTTTCGATCCCTGAGTGCGAAAAGTGTCAATCTCAAAGATATGGAGGTTTTAGAGTCTGAAATACCAAAAATCATTTGCAAGTTGGAGAAAATATTCCCTCCAAGCTTCTTCGACTCTATGGAACACCTACCAATCCACTTGGCTTACGAGGCCGTCCGGCGGTCAGTTCAATTTCGATGGATGTATCCATTTGAGAGGTAATATCTTGAGTTCCTGAAATTGTTTTCCCATTCAATAAGTTTTAAATCAACATTAACTAAACTTCGATAGGTACCTTAAACATTTGAAAAACAATGTTTGGAACAAAGCGAAGGTTGAGGGCTCGATGTGTAATGCTTATTTGGTCGAAGAAGTCACATCGTTTTGTTCTTACTACTTCAAAGATCACGTCTTTACGTTGCATGACAAAGTGCAACGAAACGACGATGGCGATGTCGGGCCCACTGCTTGCATTTTGTGGGCAATTTCTCAATTTTCACTTATCTGGTCGACCCTTGGGCAAGTCAACGGAGCGGTACTTAACAGAAAGCGGAGTATAATGTCGCTCATTCGTACATCTTGCTCAATTGTCTAGAGATCACTCCTTACATCCAAGTATGTCCGTCACTTTCATTCAATAATGCAAGTACATTCATTATTCATCTTTTACTAAGACATGATATTTACATGTTCGTTTGTTGTAGGATCTTTATCGATGAAATCACTCTAGCAATTGGGGAGTCGGAAGTCGATACTAGTCTAGAGCGCAACTTCCCCATATGGTTTCAAACATATGTAATGTTATTACTATTGTAGGTTATCGTTTCATTAATTTATTTCATAAGTAATGTGTCTTACATTTCTAAATTTTCGTAAATAGGCTCGGAATTCTATCATAGATGAGACGCTTGTTGATCTTTCGGTTGGTCCTAGTTGATCATGTAATGTGTACCCTGGTTACCTAGTGAATGGGTATAAGTTCCACTCCACAACATATGGCGTTAATAGATCGACGCAGAACAACGGTGTTTTGGTGAAGGGTTCTAACTACGCCGATGTTTTCCATGACTAGTATGGAGTACTTAAAAAGGTTAGAGATTGAATATACCGTCCTCAAGCGTGTGGTCTTGTTTAAGTGTGAATAGTATGACCCTACACCGAATCATGGTGTGAGGACTCACCCAACACTTCAATTAGTAGAGGTTCATCGAAGTCGACGATATAACAACTACGAGCCATTTGTCCTTGCAATGCAAGCCACTCAAGTGTACTACCTTTCGTACCACTTCTTTGAGGAACGAACGATAAGAATGGCTAGCGGTTTGTTCTTTGTTAACCAAAATTCGCCGACGAGGAAACGAGCAAAGACGATAATGACCAAGGCTCGGCAGATATTGCATTCCAAGATGGCGGACCCACCACGTGCGTAGTCGACAATGCAATTCAAATTTTCAACAATCTGGATGATCCAAATGGGACCGCGTCCTTTGTTGAAGTGAGTCCAAGTAAAGAAGACAATGACTTCATTGTCGATAGTGGAGATGATTAGAAGAAGAATCATCAACTTCTAGTCATGAGAGTGAATTTGAAACGGATGACAACGAGTAATGTATGTCTATGTTATGTCAATGTTTGATCGATGTTACATGAATTTTCTAAACCTTTCTCACAATTGTTTAAGATTAGTGTTTTTTTAGGTTTCATGGCTCGCAGTGATCACCCCCCACTTCGAGGTCGCACATTACCTCAGGGCGGTCGAGTGATACCTTTAGGGGGACATCGTCCGGTCGTAAAAGGTGCGGCACGGACCTACGGAACCGATATACCAACTCGACCTCAAGGTCCAGCCACACCGTCAAAGAAGTCATGGCGGTCGAGGTCGTGGGTCGATTCTTGTCTTATCGATTCCGACTTCTCGTTCACTCGATCATGAGTTACAGTCAACGTCACTTTCGCCTTCCATACCGTCCGCGTCGCTGTACCATCGACATCGTCATCTAGAACCATAACAAATTGCCCATTGCGGTCCATCGGCCACATTGAGACATGACACTCCTGTACCGACGAGGTCTGTGCCTCCGCCCACCGCATCACCGGCGGCATCCCCATCTTATGACGCAGAAAGCGAGCTTGCAGGTTACGGGCCCTCCGCGGGCACCTCGGAGGACGGGGACCGAGCCCCCTCGCGTGCACGGAAGATGACAAAAGTTTTCAAGAGATTGATGATTCCATAAGGGTATTGTTGGAAGTCGGTACCGAATCATCATAAAGACCACTACTGGCGCTAATGGAAGGTACGTAGGACTAATAAATGTCTTAGGATTTATACTAGTTTTGTAATGTCTCGTAACAATTGCACTCGCCATTTTATAGGTATATTTTAGATGGGATGACGCGATTCACGAGGATCTAATTCGTGCGGCGTACGACACGCATGTAGGCACAAGGTACACCGCATTGATGCACAAGTTAAAGAAGAATCGTGTGCAGCCAAACTTTGTTACGAGATGAGGCGTGGAGGAGATACTTAGATGCGGGAGAGCGAGGACTTTCTTGCCGAGGTCTAGGCAAGCATATACGAATAGGAACACCGAGGTCGAAGGACCTTGGTGGACCCTCGAAGCACGATGGTGGCTCGGTGTCTTTTGTGACTACCAATGAAAGATTGGTAAGTGTTTTTTACACTCTTATTTATTTTTTTCATTTCTACACTTGTTCACTATGCTGTGTTTGCTTTTAATCTTGTTTTTTTTTTTAATTTCTTACACTTTGATGCTAGTTTAACTCATTTGCATTGTCTGATTTCATTCACTTCGGTTCATTTCACTTCTATGCAATTGATTTGTGTTTGGTGAATATAAATGCGCCGACCAACTACTAATTGACATATTTAACATTTTTATAACTTTTGTATGCGAGACTAATACATCCGAGACGCCACCTATCATGAATGAAGTGTATTTGCATCTCCACACCGTAAATCACGACGGGGTGACATTCATCGATACTAGATCGGAGCGGTTCTATGTAAGTACAGAAACACGAGTGAAATAGTAGTAAGTTTACTTTAAAGCATATCATTTAAGTTGTTTATTGTTGGTCCATGAAGGCTAAGCTCCGAGAGGAGACGTTTGGAGTTTACCTAGGCTACCGGACAAGCGGTGGATGATGAGGCGGTGTACTTCAATGTGGAGGGCGAGTGTCCCAAATGACGTGTCTACGGTCTCGGGTCGTTAGGGAGAAAGAAGATAAGATATGCGAGATCTGGTGCTAGCACATCCCGGATGCGGAGATGGTGCCACGTTCGAGTTCGATATTGTTGCGAGCAATTACGACGAGGTTGTGGCGTTTATGCGAGGCAATTCGGGATGACCATGGACGAAGCGAGGCCTATGTCGCCCACCACCACCACCACCACCACCACCACCTCATGAGCAGCAGCAGTCGCCGCAAATAGATCCCGCCGATCCACCACAGCAACAGGACAATGTTGAGCGAGAGATGCAAGATTGGCTTACGAGAGATGAGCAGCTTGGTGATACTTAGGTATTTTTCTTGTTGTTTGTGTAACTTTTGAGATGATAATTTTGCTTTTGTAGATAACTTTTATAGTTGTTTATATAACTGTTAGATTGATAGTTCTTTTTGTGCATATTTAGAGGATTAAAAGTTTTTTGTTGGTGGTTGTTGAACAATAGGATTGGTGGTTTTTGTGAATACTTAGGAATTTGGAACGTTTATTATACTTGACAAGCTTTCATGGATATATAAATCTTTTTCAAAGTGTCGAATTGTACATTTTTTCCCCCATTTGAATCTTTGTTGTTAATATATATTGTTGATGTATATATGTCAAATTCTGCTTTTTGGGGGATGTTAGCACCACAAGGAGTTGTTGGAGGGGGTGCGGGCGATGGAGTAGGTCATATGGTTGTATTCTCGGGTTTAGAGGTTATGGAGAACCAATTTGATTGATTTTAGTGTGAAAAGAAAACACAAGCGTACAAATGGAATTGAGACAGATTAGCAACGAATTTAGAAATTGGTTGCTATTCCGTCTCTAATTGCCGAGCAAATATAGCATAGCAAAGCTGGGTAATAATAAATTTAGACACAAATCGAGACGGATCGAAATGAAAAGCTTGAATTCGTCTCGATCGTTGCTAATCAAAGAACGGATCAAAACAGATTTGAAGTATTTCGTTCTTGATCCGTTGCTAATCAAAACGGATCGAAGCGAGAATGCTTCAATTTCTTTTTGATATGTTTCGATTAGCAACGGATCGAAACGGAATGCTTCAATTTCGTTTCGATCCGTTCTTGATTAGCAACGGATCGAGACGAAATTCAAACTTTTTGTTTCGATCCATGTATCGATTACGAAGGGCTCGCTTTAATTTTGTTGTTGATCCATATTGATTAACGACGGATCAAGCAACGGATTGTTTGAATTCGTTTACGATCATTCTTGATTAGCAACGGATCAAGAAAGGAATACAATTAAAATTGTCCCCTTAGGAAGAAGCCTTAATTTATAATATTTACATGTCTTTAAATGTTTACCTTATATGAAGTGGATTAAGAGAAGAATTAAATATAATACCAAATTTCCCAACGACACCAATGAAGTTATAATCTTATGTCATTTGTCTTGTGCCTTACTTAAATACCTTTTACCTATCAATCATTATTAATTTGGGTCGATTGCAAATGCAAAATGTAGTTCGACAAAAAGACCGAAACGGTATTCGTCTTGTGAATAACAACTCAAGGGAAAACTGGTCTTTTCACTACACCGGTTTACAAAACAAGTGAATTAGGGGAATAAGCCCTCATCTTGTTTCTTCTTCTTCATCTTTTCCACCCTTTCGTCTCTGCGTTAGCCTCCTTATCGATCCATAGATGGCTTTTTGACTTTCTTTTGTCCTTCATTGCCTCGTCATCGACTTGGGCCCTCTCTCACCTACAGTTCCTCTACTAACTTCTTCGATTTTATCTCGCTTTGTATTCATTTGTGCGACCTTGGTTAGAGAGCAGAAATCATGGGTACAGGTGAGTTTCATAGATAAAGATAATGAAATTCGTAGCTCTAATTGCTAAATTATCAGGGGAATTATTATTTTTCATCCATACACTATTGTTTTAATCAAACCATCCTTGATGGTTTCTTTTTCTTTTGGACTTCATTTCTATAGTTTGTTTTATATTCTCATATTTGAAAACATAAAACAAACAATAGTTCACAAATCTATATGTGTTCCATTTCATTCAAGTGATTTAAGGAACAACTTGGTTAATGATAATTTAACTGTCATTTTCCTTAGTATATAATATAAATTTCTCTTCCTTTGACATTACATATGACAGTTGAGCTATTTCATATATATGCAATGCATTACACTAGTTTAATTTAATTTGGTTCTTACGAAGCCTTTGTTTTTTCCCTTTGGAGAAACAAACCACACCTTTTTTTAATGGTATAACAAATGGGTTTTTTATTCATTACGTTTTGACTTCAAAATAACGCATTGACAATGGGAAAAATCCTTACAAGCATTTTTCAAATGCTATAAATATATATAAATGTTTCCTTTTATTTTTCCTCTTTCGATCTTTTCTTTTATATTTTTATGTGCAATTTGTCAAAATATATAGCACAAGAAATTAAGATTCAAGTCGTTGTTCATTTTGATCTTCTAAATAGGTCTCCCAACTTCAACCTTTTAATGTCTTACGAATTTATCATCAAGATTAATTATAGATAATTATTTCATGTTATTTAGCTTTCCTTTCCTACCATTATTTAGTTTCCATTCCTACCAATGAATGGAAACAGTATATCCTAATTTTATTATAGATTTGTCAAATTATGGATATTAATCGATGTCGAACAAGAATATGTTCTATGCAATTTGATAGTGTTGGTCAATGTAGCACTTCAGAAGAAGTCACTGCACTAACTCCTTCGTACAACATCACTTATCCATCAGAAATAAATGTAAGTATTGCCAACATCTTCTTTTATATGTATAAATGTATTCGCTAGCAATATGTAACTGTATATTCTTATTCTTACTATTACTATTATTTACTTAAGTTGTACATTTACTATTTCCTCCAACTTATTCCTGCATATTCTTCGTTCATATTTGAAATCTTTTTTCACAATGAAATTCTTAGGCTTGTAACAACATTTCTATTTGTAAAAGTAGTAAAAGGAAGCGATTTCCACAGTCAAACAACAACACAAATAACATATAAGGTATTTCCTCTAATTTTACTATCAATGATGCTCGACCGGCATTCATTCTGCGAATGTTAAATACTGCTCATGTACTTCCACTCCTAATAATATGTGCTTATTGTCATGCCAAAATTTTTATTCATGAATCAAAGAATTTCTGCTGCTCAAAAGGCTAGATTTCTCTACCAACCAAAAATGTACCTAATTAATTATATGATTTACTCACTTCGAATAGTGAAGAATCAACACACTTTTGTACATATATTCGTAGTCATAATAACACATTTGTGTTTACTTTGTTTGGTGTCAAGTATGACCAAAACTTTTGTAAGAGAAATAAAGGTATCTACACATTTTGAATACAAGGACAAGTATATGAAGGCACTTTTTGCCCTCCCCTTTGTCTAAATCTTAGATTATTATTATATAAATCAATTACTACCAATTGAAGAGCGACCTTCATATTTGCAATTATATTTGTACGATACTAATAACGAAGTTGAAAATCGTTTAAACATATGTCATAAAATGGATGAAGCAATTGTAAATTAGTTGATCTATATACTTACAGTAAATTCATACTGCACTTTCTTCCACAATTTAAAACATGTTGCAGATTTGAAAACATGCAATATTTATATTAAAGCTAATACTGGATTAGATCACGAGTTTATAATGCTTCAAAAGCATCTGAAGTTGCTGCAATATAGGTTGATGACACTTTGGACTTTCAACTAACAAAACGTGATATTCTTGTTCATAGCATGCAGGTAGTACTGTTAGAGTGCAATATTATTTTGGCTGCTACGATACATTGCAATATCTGTTAATATTTCCATATGGTGATAGTGGTTGGCACGAAAGGAGTACTTAAGAAAAGAAGAAATCATGCAACCTCAAAAAACTCACAACTGATTTAATTAACGTAAATGATATATATATATATATATATATATATATATACACAATTGAAGATTTGATGACAAGGCAAATATCAGGTGCTAACTAAAATCATCATCTATATTTATTAAAAACAATGAGTAATTAATATTTCGTATCTTCATGAACTAAGACATAACTTAATATACACTATATTTGTTCTTCCTTTGTTTCTCTTTTATTATTCTTAGTTTCTCTTTAACAGAAAAAAAAAATTATATATCATGCAAAGCTTACTACTATTACAAGCTTCAAATTAGGCCTTCAAGTAACTGTTTCTTATTACATTGTGGACATTATTTGCATCAATACATTGTTGACATGTATGTAAAAATAGAAACACAAAGATTGGACTACATTCGTTGCAATCAAAAAGAAATATACGCTGAATTATACCAAGGCATTATGGATGGTGTACACATTGGTGAAAAAAAGGATCCAAAGTAGGTCGAAGAATCGTTCTCCCTACATCATTTATTGGTGGACCTAGAAATATGAGAAAAAAATATATGGATTTCATGGCCTTAGTGCAACGATTTGGAAAATCGGATTTAGTTATTACGATAACTTGCAATCCTTATTGTCCTAAATTAAACAACAATAACAGTTTCATTATGAACCTCACAATAGACTTGATTTGCTTACCCGCATTTTCAAAGAAAAATTGGAAGAATTAAAGAATGATTTGATTAAGAAAGAAATATTTGGACCAATTGCTGCATATGTATATGTTATAAAATTCCAAAAAGAGTACTTCCCCATACTCATTTGTTAATCATACTTAAATCCAATTCAAAAATATTTGATCCAGCTATGTTCGATCAATTTGTCAGTGCTGAATTTCTCGAAAAAAACATGCACGTCCTTATAAAGTAGTTGTTAAACATATGCTACACAGTCCGTGTGGTTCTCTAAATTCAACTAATGTTTGCATGACTAAAAATGGCCAATGCAAAAATAATTATCTTAAACCATTTTGTTCAACTACATGTTTTGGCAAAGATTCTTATCCAAAATATCGACGACACGATGATGGAATAAAAATTAAAGTGAGAAATTCCTACTTAGACAAATGTTGGGTAATATCATACAATCCTTTCTTGATTTCAAATTATGATTGTCATCTTAATGTCGAAATTTGTTCTGCCATAAAAGCTAGAAATACTTGTATAAGTATATTTACGAAGGTCATGATCGTATAGCATATCAATTAAATGATACGAGCAACGACAATGTCGTCAATGAAATTGAAAGATTTTAATGTGCACATTGGATTTTAGCTCCAGAAGCAATGTGGAGAATTAACAGTTTCCCACTAAATAAAATATATCCAGCCATAATTACATCGCAATTACATTTAGAAGGAAAACATACAATAATATTTAGAAACAACGTTGACTTAGATGAAATTCTCAAAAACGACAATATCTCCAAATCAATATTGATTGAATACTTTGAAATTAATAAAGCTGATAATTTCTATCGAGGATTACTATATCGAGAACTCCCTGAACATTATATTTGGAATCGTCAGCATAAAATTTGTACTAGACGCAAGAAAGAAAAAGTTATTGCTAAAATTGTCACTGCAAATCCAATAAAAAGTGAAAGATATTACTTACGTCTTTTACTAAATCATATAGTGGTTGCACATCCTTCAACTCCTTAAATTTTTAATGGTGTCTCTGCAAATTCTTTTCATGAAGCTGCACTTCTTCATATATTATTAAAAGCAGACAATAGTTCACAACTATGTTTTCATGAAGCAACGACATATCAAATGCCTTATTCTTTACGCAGATTATTTGCAACAATTATAATTCATTGTTATCCCGACAACCCACAACATTTATGAGAAGAATTTAAATATAAATGTGCGAAGATTTCCATAAATGTAAATATGATATTACAACAAGTGAGAAAATGCATTATAATTGTATTTTAGATTAAGTAGGAAAGAATATAAACGATTACAATTTAACAAATGCATCCATTTCCTTACATGAAAATGAAATTTGTTCTATAGAGATAGAGGACGAACAACAAATTATTTTTTCAAATGAAGATATTTTAGCTGTACATAATTTAAATGAAAGAAAAAAAAAGCATATAGTATGATCATAAACAAAGTTTTCAAATGTGAACCTACAATATTTTTTTATAAATGGTCCTGGAGGAACAGGAAAGACAATTCTATATAGAGTAATACTAGCAACAATCAAATAGAAAACCTAATTGCTTTAGCAACAGACTGAGTTGTAGCTTCTATCAAAAATACGGGAACGGACAAAAACGGGGAGGACACCCATTTCGAAAATGATAAAATTTGGTGTCTATCCCGGTCCCGTTTTTAAAACGGGCACTTTTTTTTTTGTGTCCAAATCACGTATGTTTGCAAAACATACGAGACTGTTTTGCCCGATTTTTTTTAAAATATGATTAAATATTTTATTTATCAATTTTCTAAAAAAAAAACCCTCAACTACAAGTGCGATCTTTGTCGAAAAGCGAGACGCCGCCGTACGAGCGAGAGTGAAGCGGACGAGAGCGAGAGAGTGAGAGAGGAGTACGCAGACGGAGGCAGAGACGCCGTGAGCCGTGCGTGAGCAGAGGTGTGGATCTTGTGCGCAGAGACGGAGCCGTGCGTGAGTAGAGAGTGAGTGAGAGGCCGACGGAGGCGCGCCGTGCGTGGCCGTGAGCCGCGGTGCGTGGGCCGTGAAATGCGAGGCGATGAGAGACGACCGTGAGGCGAGTGAGGCGGAATGAGGCGGTGAGAGAGAGAGAGAGAGGCGGAAAGAGGCGGTGAGAGCACCGAGAGGCGGAGGAAACTTTAAATACATTGTGAAATTACTTATATGCCCTTCAAATTAATCACAAACGGTAATTTTTTTTTTAAATTTATGCCCGAACCCGGTCCGTATTTTTAAACGGACACAAAAAATTGTCCAAATCGATCCGTATGTTTGTCAAAAAAATATTTTCCGGTCCGTTTAAAACGGACCTGACAAAACGGGCCAAACGGGGACCAGGGCACATTTTGCCACCCTATTATATCTTACCTGGTGGTCGTACCGCTTATTCACAATTCAAAATTCACATTAACATAGAAAATAATAGTACATGCAATGTAAGCAAACAATCGGGATTAGCTAAGCTACTATCATTAACAAAATTAATTATATAGGATGAAGCACCAATGTCAAATAAAGAAACAATTGAAGTCTTAGATCGCATGATGAAAGATATCTATGAAAATTGATTACCTTTTGGAGGCAAAATTGTTGTCTTTGGCGGTGATTTTCGACAAATTCTTCCTGGTGTTCAAAAAGGAACAAAATACCAAGTACTTAATTCAACTATAGCAACTTCATATCTCTGGCCTTCATTTATAAAAATACAATTGCATGAAAATATGCGTGCCATGTATGATAAAAATTTCAATAATTTCTTTCTTCGACTTGGAAATGGAACCAAACAAGCAGATACAAAGCAATATAGTGAAATTCCACTTTCTATGACTATTCCTTATATAGACAACAACATATCATTACAAAATTTAATTAGTAGTGTATTCAATGATATAAGTACTATCAGTGAACTACAAATGTTATCAAATAAAGCAATCTTAATGACAAAAAATGATTTTGTTGATGAAATAAATACTTTGTTGATACAACAATTTCCCGACGAACTAATAACATGTTAGAGCTTTGATGAGACCCTTGACAACAATAAACATATTGTCATTGAAGAATTCCTCAATGATCTTGTACCAAATGGTATTCTTTCACATCAATTACTTTTAAAAAATTGCCCCGTAATGCTTTTACGCAATATAATCCAGTTGAAGGATTATGTAACGGTACATGATTATTATGTAGACACTTTGGAAAAAATGCGATTGATGATGAAATTGCTTGCAAGGACTATCAAGGTAAACGAGTCTTTTTGCCCAGAATTTCGTTCATTCCAAATCAAACTAATAAATCCTCGTTTCCATTTAAAAGGTGACAACTCCCCATTCGTTTATGTTTCGCAATGACCGTTAACAAAGCTCAGGGACAAACTTTGAAAATAATCGGTATCTATTTACCACAGCCTGTATTTTCTCATTGACAACTTTACATCACAATGTCACATGCTAAAACAGCCACATGTGTTAAGGTTTTGATAAAACCATCCAATGAAGAAAAAAATTTTAACAGAACCAAAAACATTGTATACAAAGAGCTATTGTCTTTAGTTCAGCAATCAATACAATGAGAAATCATTAACTTATGTAAGTTAATATCTCTATAAGAATTAAGTAATATCATTTCGTATATTGTTCATCATATTCTTTCAGCTATTGCTCTTAATGAAAACTTCAAATTTTGAAATGATTTGTTTGTAGCTTCTCTGATGCTCCTCACTTGCCGAAAAGTGAAGTTCAAATATTTTTTTTCAAGATCGTCTACAAATTTTGTATTACTCATATTATAGCTTTGATCATCTATTCATGTAAGGTAATATCTCTCTATATTAATTACTTAATTTCATTTAATACATTTTTCATCCTATTATTTCGCCTATTACTTTTAATAAAAACTTCAAATTTGCAAATGATTTGTGTGCAGCTTATCTGCTGCTCATAACTTACATATAACTTAAGTTAAAGTAATTTTCTCTTTTTTAACATCATCTACAAATGATGGATTAGTCATTTCTATTGTTATAAAGCATATTTTTCTCTCTTACTTGCCTTAAATATTCAAATATTTCTTTCTGACATATTTATCTATTTCTTTTGCCATCAAAATCAAATCTCTCGCCTTGACCATCCAAATTATATCTATGTTATATGATAATCTCTCATATACTTCGTCAACATAAAAGATACTTGAAAATCTATTACACAATCTTTTAATGGAAATTGTTCATTATATGAACATCTTAATATTTTGTCTTTTGCTTCTTTAACATAGATCATTTTATAATTATATATTTCATTCTGTATAAATTTGACCTACTTATAAATACAACATTCTTATGTTCTTACTATCATCTATTACGTCATAACTAATAATAATCATTGTTAGTCAATGTGCATCAACTCACTAAATGAATATCTGATTTTTCACCATTATTCTATTTCACTTACCTTCAGTTGAAGATTATCTGAACATTGGAGCTGAAGCTTCTACAACCAAGAAAATTATGAAATAAAAACATCATTGCAATATCTTATTCTTCTGTAATATTATATGTGCACATTTTACGTCATAATACAAAAAGTAGCAAGACAATTATAGGTGAACCTTTTTCTTTCATTCTTTCCTTATAATAGGTGCATAACTTTTTCTTATAGTAACTTTAGTTTCTTCTGGTTTTCAAAAAAAACGAATTCAATTCCATTTCGAACAAACATTATGACTTTGCAGTGGACGATGCACCTACATAAATTGTAAGCATCAACATTTTCGTTGATGACAATTTAAGGTTCTAAACTCATTATATGTGGACAAATGAAGATAGAGGACTTGGAATTCGGTAAATTGAATCATCTATACTTTAAACTACTTAAAAACTTGGAAGTTAAAATAGGCACAAAACATAAAAGTCAGGTAACAAAGCTAACATAATTAATGAAATTATATTTTAAGGTCGAAGCAATTACGATTACTTTAATTGCTTGTATATACTCTATTTCCACATGTATCAACTCATATTTGCATTTTGTGTTTATAATGTTTACTTATAAGTAAATAAAAAGTCTTCGTTCCATCCAAATGAACATCATGACCACAAACCACATAAAAGGTTAAAAGAAGTTGCTTCCATTTTTCCCAAGTTTTTCTATACAACAACAGGTTATCCTTAACCTTATAAAATTGCAGAATCGATATATAAAGATCAAAGAGAAGGCATGCATGCTTTAAGGAGAGCATATTTCATAAAGAAGTAAGCATTTTTTAAATGAACAATAGCTAACCAGTCCAACGGATTCACAATTATATACCTAACTGTCATTTCTTTTATTTTTTTGTACATTGTTGGAAGGGCCGTAACTCCTCTAACAGAATAATTGTCCATAAACTCATTCATTAACACGTAATGAAAAACTAATGTAAACTCATTTGATAACGCTTTTCATGTTCTAAATGATCGTTCTTACAACTTTATTTAAAATCACGTGCTTCTTGAACGCTTTCCTATTAAGGGAAAGTCTTGAGGAAATGCAAGAACAATGACTATTCTTCTTCATACATTTTTCCCTACTACATCAATAACATCCACTGAAAAAAATAAAATGAGAAGCTGCTTTGAACCACCTAATCTTCTAAAAATTTATGTAAACCCTCTACCAACAAATTTTAAAACCATATACAATTACATTCATGGCATAAAATTTATAAAAAAATGATGATAAGTACACACCAACGTCATGTTAACCTCCTACAATAGTAAAATTTGTGACCTCAAGATCTTTGACCTAAGCGTAACTAAGTTGGGAACTTGGAACAACTACAGCACATAAGTTGCATATGTGT
Source organism: Stephania cephalantha (assembly GCA_039657325.1). NCBI lineage: Eukaryota > Viridiplantae > Streptophyta > Magnoliopsida > Ranunculales > Menispermaceae > Stephania > Stephania cephalantha. The sequence goes on along the minus strand of CM077567.1, from coordinate 20,289,394 downwards.
TGTTAAATGTTGATTCAATTGAAAAAACATATAATTGAAAATGCATTTTTTGACAATAAACAAGTACTACATCTAAATGTGCCGTGACATTTGATTAATTTTTTCCTATTCCTGGGTCGGCAAGTATGACCCAAACATGTACATTTGTAGAACCTAATATATGCCACTGACACAATATTTTTCTATATAACATGAATAACGAAGCAAACAATACAAAAAAAAACCATTGAAATGATATTGAAAAGACTATTTGTTTGGATCATACAACAACAACAACAACAACAACATAGCCTCAGCCCCAAATTAACTGGGGTCGGCTACATGGATCATAGCAACAACAAAATTAAATGGCAACAGCAAAAAAAGAGATGATTAAAGTTATGCTCTTTTCTTCCTTTTCTCTCCCTCTACTCTACCTACACCTCTGTCTTCATACAGTCACATTTCATTCCAGTTTCCGATATCTACTTGCCTTTGTCGCGGTTCTACTATTGGAAATCAAAAGTGCATAACTAAGTTGTTAATACATCTATATGTGTCTATTAGAAGTGTCATGACTCGTTTTCCTAAATGAATCTCGACCGGCCTAGCTCGATCCATAACTTGCTAACCAACTCGGACACTGAGTTAAGAACCTAGCTAGTAAGCCTTCTTTCAAAATCAACTCATTATCTTTCATCAGTAATTGGAATTTAAATGGAATAATCATAAATGCAGCAAAATATCATAATGTAAAACTTATTTCAATGTTTCCACATAAGACCAATACTAGAAATTAAGAGTTATCAACTTAGAATAAATACTCCTCTAGTTCGGTTTATTTCAATTCCCAAAACCCATGATAGATAATGTAAATAAAAACAAAACATTAGTTCAACCTCGAACCATACCAATTAACAGTCAAAAAGTCCTCTAGACAGCCGGAGCTACTCCATTCCCCTTATCAACCCTCGATGAAGAACCTGTGGGGGAAAGTTGTTAGGTGAGCACAAAGAGGCAACGGTGCTCAGTAAGTTTAGGTTCAGTTACTGGCGTTATGAACATTCCATATAATAAATGCAACAATAAAAAAATGCATGGCTTGCAAATATTTATTATGATGAAAGTAATAAACAAGAAAGTATATAAACAAAATCATAATCAATGCATCAAAATGTGCAAATGCTAGACATGTATGCGCTACTGTGATAAACTCCTCAATCACACTGAAGTTCATGAAGATTACCATTATTATGGCCATAGCGGTATCAATATTCCATTCCCTTACATTGTGAAAGATTTATTTATCACCAAGTCCACAAACTAGTCCAACTGGATTTAGCACCTACTACCAAACATTTATTGAGAACATTGGAGTTAATCATATTCTCAATTAATAAATATTAATTCAGGGCTATTGCCCTTTTTGTTATTCTCACTTGTACGGTCCAACTGTCCCGAACTTGTAATATATGGTGCAAGGACTCCTAGCGAGCTCCACTAAGTTATCTACATACAATGTCTAACAATGCACCCCAATCTACCTGTATGTCCTACTTACATGATTCCTATCATATAGTCTACTAGAAAAGTAAATAATCATAAAACCAATAACTTAAATCCCAACTTACCTAGTACGCTTATTTCCAAAAATCTCTAGTAGGCACTCACAAGCATACTCCAAAGTTCAGTCAACCTAACTAGTTAAGTGTTGATTCACTAAATAAGTTAACTTGAAAGGAAGCAAATTTCAAAAAAAATTTCGAAAACTACTTTTATACTTAGTTATAACAAATTAAGTTACACCTCTTTATTCAAAATTCGAAACTCAAAATTCATTTTTGATTAATTTATTTAATTATTTTAAATTTTGTTTATATATATTTTTTATTTGTTTGTTTTGGTTTTAGCTGGGCCGATCCAGTGGGCCTGAATCGGCCCAGCTATTATAACAGTTATTGAGTAGTTGGGCCGATCCAGGCTGGATCGGCCCTACCAGGCCAGTTTGACCAAGGGGGAACGCACATGCGTTTCCCCCCTCTTTCCCCTAAACTGCGCTGCTAATGCAGTGCATTTTGGGGGTGTTGGGTTTGATCGGCCCAACCTATCTGTATTAATTAAGGGAGGATAATTATGTGCGCTCCCCTCCTCTTCTGATCTTCCAACGCAGTCCCCCCCCCCCTTTTTTACAAAAGAACTCAAATATAAATCCGATCTTTCTTAGTCTGGACCCCATTTCGATCAACAATAAAACTCGTTTTAAGATCTCATGAAAGCATTGATTTAACCTTGTCAATTAATCGCAAAAATCAATACAACACTGTTCAAATCATAATTTTTCTTCTTTGAATAAACCAAAACTAAGAGATCGACTTATGGGATTGTTACCTCGATTCAACGCCTTGAAGCTGCACGGATCTCTCTTGCACTTGCTACCTCCTCTCCGGAGACTTATGCGTTTAACTTGCGTGTACTCTCATCCCTAACGCGATAGAAAGTTAAAAATGATTCACAACCCTTGATTCATTCCTAGTATTTAGTATACTAAATATTCCTAATATCCTCTCTTTCTTTATTTGTTGTGGGAATACACGTAGGAGTCGGTCAAACTTGTCGTTCTCTCTCCCTTGATTTCGGCTCCTAATTAAAGTTGGGTCCCACGTGGGCCCATGCATATAATTATTTGAATTTTAGGGTTTCTACCCAATTTTAACACGCAATTTATACACACAATTAGGGCATACGTTAATAATTTAGAAATCATAATCGTCACAACCTCCCCGACTTAAGAAATTTCTTCCGCAAAATTTAAAAGTAAATCGTACCTCGATTTAGAATAAGTCTGGGAAACACTCACGCATATAGCTCTCATGCTCCCACGTCGTCTCTTTATCATCATGAAATTTCCATTTCACTTTGACCAGCGGTTTCTCCCTCCTTCTGAGCTTCTGGACCTTCTTATCTAGGATCAAGACTGGCTGCTCGTTGTATGAGGCATTTTCTTGTAACTCAAACTGAGCCCAATCGATAACCCGTGGTGCATTTGAGAATGACTTTCTCAACATTGAGACATGGAAGACATTGTGTACTGTTGCTAACTGTGGAAGGAGCTCAAGCTGATATGCTACTAGACTAATTTTCTCAGTGATCCTAAATAGCACAATAAATCTCGAAACAAGCTTTCCTTTGATCCCAAATCTGTGGTGTCCCTTTCATGGAGAGACTCTCCAAAGTACTCATTCACCCTTCTCAAACACAACGGTCATGCGTTTCTTATATGCATAACGTTTCTGTCTGTCCTGTGCGGCACTCATGCGTTATTGAATTAGCTTGATCTTCTATGTGTAGTCATGCACTAACTCTGGTCCCAACAACACTGCTTCACCAACCTCGTACCAATAAACCGACGAACGACTAGATCTGCCATAAAGTGCCTCGAAATTAGCAATTCCAATTCTTGCTTGGTAGCTATTATTGTATACCAATTTGTATAAGGATACGTATTTCTCCCAACCACCGCCGAAGTCTAACACACAAGCCCTGAGCATGTCTTCCAAAGTCTGTATGGTACACTTCGTCTGACCATCTGTCTGAGGATGAAATGACGTGTTGAGGTGTACTCTGGAACCCAACTATTTCTTCAAACCTTGCCACATCATCGACGCGAATCGAGGATCCCGATCTGAAACAATGGACACTGGCATTCCATGCAACCTCACGATCCAATCCACGTATATTTTGCTTAGCTTCTCGAGTGTGTCTTGGGTAGCTACAGGTAGAAAATGAGTGGATTTGATCTAGCGATCCACTATGACCCAAATAGCATCATTGCCCTTCTGCGATCTCGGAAAACCAACCACAAAGTCCATATATGTGTTCCCACTTCCATTCTGGAATGGGCAACGGCTGCAACTAACCACCTGTTCTCTGATGCTCTAATTTTACCTGCTGGCATGTATCACATCTCTTAATGAACTCTGCAATGTCGATCTTCATTTTCAGCCACCAATACGTGAACTTCATGTTTCGATACATCTTGTTACCTCTCGGATGTATGGTGTACTTGGTTTTGTGCGAATCTCAGAGCAATTCTTTTTTAAACTCTTCTTGAGCTGGGATCCATAATCTATCTCGATACCTCAAAGCTCCATCTGTCGATTCCCTCCAATCTGGGTACTCTGTACTGTCGACCCAGGCCTTGTAATACCCATACTCTCAGTCTGTGTTATGATACTCGATGATCCTGTTGATGGTCTCTGGCTCGGCCCTTAACTGTACACATACTGAGTTCCCTAGTAAATCACTGTGAATGCTCAACATCGACAAATCCTCAAGTAACGAATACTCACGTGTCATCAATGAAGAAACTGTCTCTGTCACATGTCTATGTCTACTTAAAATATTTCCCACCACATTCGCCTTCCCTGGGTGGTACTCTAAGCTAAAATCGTAATCCTTCAGGAACTCGAGCCACCTCCTCTATGTCATATTCAACTCACTCTGAGTGAATAAATACTTCAAACTCTTGTGATCTGAATAGACAGTAAACTTTTCGCCATAAAAGTAGTGTCTCCAAATTTTCAATGCAAAGACAACTACTCCCAACTTGAGATCATGAACCGGGTAATTCTTTTCATGGATCTTGAGTTGTCGAGATGAATAGGCTATCATTTTCCTATCTTGCATCAATATTCCACCAAGTTCGGTTCCCAAAGTATCTGTATAAACTATTAGTGCAACCCCCGATTCTGGCAGTGTCAACACTGGAACGGTGGTCAATTTTTGCTTCAATTTCATAAAGGCATTCTCGCACTTGTCATCACAATCGAATGGTGCATTACTCCTCTTCAGTTGTGTCAATGGGGCAGCAATGCTAAAGAAACCTTTAACAAATTTTTTGTAATAACCAGCGAATCCCGAGAAACTTCTGAGCTTCGTCATTGAACTCAGTGTCAGCTAATCAGTTATTCCCTTAACTTTATCACGATTAACTGTCACTCCTTCTGCATTGATAGTGTGTCCCAAAAACTTCACCTCTGTTTCCCAGAACTCACACTTACTGAATTTCGCGTACAATCTATGATCCTTGAATGTCCGTAAGGTAACTCTGAGATATGTCTCATGCTCTTCCCAAGACTTTGAGTAAATCATTATGTCACCAATGAAAACGATGACAAACTAATCCAGATAAGGTCGGAACAAACGATGAATGAGATCCATGAACATCGCAGGCGCGTTAGTCAGCCCAAAGGGCATAACTGTAAACTCGAAATGTCAATATCTTGTACCGAACGTTGTCTTTGAAACAGCTTCCTCTCTGATCCTTAGCTGATGATACCCTGACTTCATATCAATCTTCGAGAAAAATTTGGCTCCACTCAGTTGGTTGAATAGATCGTCAATTCTAGGCAATGGGTACTTATTTCGACAGTTGCTCGGTTTAGCTAACGATAATCCACACACATTCTCATACTCCCATCTTTCTTCCTTACAAATAAGACTGGAGCGCCCATGGTGACATACTCGGAGTTATGAAACCTTGTTCTAACAATTCTTCCAATTGGATCTTCAACTCTTCTAACTCCTAAGGTGCCATATGATAAGGTGGTTGTATATCGGCTTTCTTCTAGGCACAAGATTGATGATGAACTCAATCTCTCTATGTGGAGGAATACTCGATAGATCAGAGGGAAAAACTTCTGGGAATTCTCGCACAATAGGTATATTCTGAATTTCATCTTCCTGGCCTTCCTTTCCCAAAGTGGTAATTCCCATCATTCGTTTAATTTCCTGAATAGTCGCTACTTTATTCGAGTGGTGTGTCGAGGAGGCGTTTTGCCTCTGAATAAGAATGGAGGTAGGTTTTGCACTTCGAAAATGATTATCTTATGAAAACAATCAATGTGGGCATGATAGGCAGAAAGCCAGTCCATTCCCAACGAAGCATCATAATCAAGGAACTCTATGACTCTAAGGTCGATGGGTAGGTCATGTCCATCAATCTTGACTACACATTCTCGATAGACGAGGTTGGGGTATATCTTTTCACTCATTCTGGTGCTCAAGACAAGTAATGTACTATCCCTGACAGGTTTCAACCCTAACTCGTCTACCCTACTACCTGATATGAATGAAATGCTAGAGCCAGAATCTATTAAAGTAAACATATCCCTACCACAAATATTAATAGTACCTATAACAAACTGACGGGTGGAGTCTGGATCTAGCTCAACCGCAGCCATCATCTGTCCCCTGACCGGCTGAGCTATATTGCCAACAGACGCTGATGGAGCACGCAAACACTGATTTTGGTAGTGACCTTGCTTCCCACACTTAAAGCAAGTGATGGGTGCCTTGAACCCCAGTTACCCCTGCTGAGGCAACTGTCATGTACTCTTTGACCTCTGATCCGACTGAGTCTTCCCTTAGCCGCCAGACCACTACAATGCTTTGGAGGGATTCATAGAACCACCTACTGACGCTGCTGGTACTGTAGAAGTCGTTACCATAGTATCTGCCCCTGCCGAGTGCTGAAATGAACCTCCAGATGCTGCATTACCCTGATAGCTGCCTGTTCTATGCCTCTTGTCCTTTGGCCTCTTAAAGAATCAACCATTCCCTCTACTCTAATACTGATTATGTGTTTGTGTAATTGCAGGAGCTACCTTAATCGTAGCGTCTTTAACCATAGCGGCCTCATAATGATGTGCATTAGCTATTACCACCTCATATGTCTGGTGTATGAGCACTGACAATATACCTCGGATTTTTTGAATGAAACCCCCCACAAATCGCTTGATTCTGGCTCTTTCTGATGCCACCATCTCCGGTGCATATTCTGACAGCTCGTGGAACCTCGACTTGTAATCTGCCACGGTCATGTTTTCTTGCTCAAGTGTAATGAACTCTAAGTTCCTCTTATCTTTCATTATCTCATGAAAGTACTTCTCATTAAATAGCTCCTTGAGTTGCGTACAGATAGTGACCTCGCCCTCAGTCATTGGGATCATGTTCCACCATTTGTAAGCTGGTCACGTGTCGTTCGTGCCAAATATAACCCGCAATCGAGTTATCAACCACAAGGGTGTAGTAGTGGTAAATACGTGGTCGAATCCACAGGACTTGAGTTTTACTTCAAGTTAACTAAAAATGGGGGGTTTTCAGAAAGTTCAATGAAATAATTAACTAAACTAGCACAAATAAAAAATTCACAAAAATAATATCAACGAGAAGAAATCACCTAAGTCTATGGTTCCACAAGCAAGAATCAAGATTCAACGGCATTTAATGGTCCTCAATCATTCCAATTTGTCCTAGATTAGCTATGGAAAATCGACGTCCGCCAGGAATTCCTAGTTCCCCTAATCTCGATAGCTAGGACGTCTGCCACTAACTATTTCTCTAATCAATGTTTAACCCTAGACATCCGTCAATCGGGTTTAACACACTAACCACTGTAATTTGGATCTGTGGGAACACTAATCCTAAATAACCGGATCGCATTCGCTTTCGATTTAACCTAGATTCAATTGTTGCACACTCAAGAACCGAAACAGTTTGACGGCAAATAGGTGAGTGTGTTTGTCACTTTATTGGTCCAAAAGCACAATTACACGGATACTAATAGTCCAAATAACTATAGGTTGCCACCTAAAAGCATGCACTGGCCACATACACACCCTAGATCTAAACCACATACTTTAAAATCGAAAATAATGAAATAGGAGAAATTAAATCAAATTAAATAAAAATTATAGATCTCACATACTATTTGACATGAATCATGAATCCCACTTGTTTCCCCTTCAACCTAGGCGAAGATTGGTCTAGCCAGACATCATCTCTACAATCTCCAAGTATGAAAAGTTGTGTGTGACGGCTCCAATGTGTTCTCTTCGTATGAATACCCTAGTTCCTAATATAAAAAACTGCTAAAAATTATTCTCGGGAGGTGAGAGAAACTAATTTTAGGGGTTGAGGAGGTGACTCATGCGCCGAGGAGAATCGTAGGGCTGTTTTTGGCTCAAAAATAGGTGTCCGCCGCGTATCGCAACACGATTGGATGTTTTCCTACAGAGCGCTGACGTGTTGTCGTCTGATTGGTCGAACCGGCATGTGATGACGCGCTAGTGTAGTCGGAGCGAGCCATGTGGCGTCGTCTGATTCGAGAAGACCCCTGCTGATGACGTGCTAGCGTGGTGAGCGAGTGCCACGTGGCGCATAGGAGGCGGTGAAGAATCGCGCGAGATCGTGCGAAGATCTGGGAGCTTGTGCGAACGCGCATCCCGAAGCAAATCGATGGAGGCTTAAGCGAGTGAAACGTTGTTAGTTTGTGATGTGGTTGCAAATGCTAATGTGGCAACATGTGGCGGCTTCTGATTGGAGGAGAGAATGGAAACCGCTGACGTGTCGATATGTGATTGGTCGAGAATCAATGAGTGACATGCTTGGACTAGGCGTAACACTTGGCAGCTGCTGTGATGAGAACCGCTGACATGGCAGTGTGTGATTGGTTGAGAGAATATATGCGCTGACGTGGCAGATCCTAATTGGTTGAAATATGTTGTCTCCTATTTTACCCACCGTGCAACACGTAACTCAATGCAAACTGTCTGGCATCCGATCACTGCATGTAAATACTCCGTTTCGAGTATTTTTCCGCCGCGAATTCAACCGCGCACTCCGTTTCACCTAAAAATGACCCAAAAAATATAATTAAATATATATTTTAGATACTTTGCATAATTAAATATACTAAAATAAACTACTAAAGGAATATAAAAACCAACTTATCAAATATCTCCAAACTTAAGACTTTGCACGTCCCGAGCAAAGGTGTAGATGACAACACAAACTAAACTAGACTCCTAATATAATAACGCACTGACTCAACTAATCCTATACCCGACTCAAATTCATGGAGTTCCTTTGATTTACATAGTCACCAAGTTAACAAGTCACTCAAGAAATTTCAGAGTTACGATATGTCAAGACTCGCAACCCAAACACAATTAAGATCTCACTTTCAAGACAAAGACTCGGTCAAAACAAAGGCCCTCAACTACTCACGAGTTTATTGGTCTATACATTAAAGCACGCAAGTTTAAAATTCTCACTTAATATGTTGAAAGCACTCTAACTAAATCTTTTATTTGAGGAGTTTTACAACTTCCACCTTTATTTTTTATTTTTATTTTTTTTCACAATTTTTTCTTCTCCAAATCTTTTTTTTCAATTAATACGGTCCCTGCTCCATTTCCTGTAGACTGCTTTTCTCACTTTTCCCACCACAAGTCTCCCTGCTCCATTTCCTGTGGAAACCCGTAGGACACTCTACACTAAGAAAACTCATGTTAGTACTTCTCACTTTCACTATAATCAAGCAAATCCCCCAATGTGGGTTAAAATAATAGCACTTGTACAAATTTGATCGTCTACTCATTTTCATTATCTAGCATAAAATCCAACCATCATTTAAGTCCCTAATCATGAAATCATAAAAATGCAGAGCAACAAACTCGATTAAGTGTTTCTCCTAATTTTCCCTAAGTTTCAAGTCAAAAAGGCAACTGTAATGTACTCATCCACAACAAAAGGCATGAACAAAGTTTCGGGTGACTCTAAATAACTAATAAAAAATATAAAAAATATACTAAATACATATGTATGCATGAAAGTGTATCAAATCCTAATGAAATGAGAAAGGAATATGAATGGACAAGAAATGAAAGAAATGGAAGAAATGATATAAAACACAATCATTACCATCTGATATCCGCATATAACCGCATAAAAAATGTAAACGATCTCACCTGCGGTCTTTCGCAAAGAATCCATCCAAATCAATCCACAATCCTTCAAATACCCCCAAACTTATTCTGAACCTTGTCCTCAAGGTTCAAAACAAATCAAGGCATCCATCCAAAAAAAAAGAAAATGACAGTGGTAAAGAAAAACATGGATAAGAAGATGATACAAATGCATGCATAATAAAAAGCCTCTAAAAACCAGTGAACGCACAAAATCTCTTATGTGTAGGTGACTAAGGAAATTATAAAAGAACAATCATAACAATAGCAAGAACTAGTAAACATAGGAGTTAACTGAAAAGATTCCAATCAAATCTTGCGAGCCCGAAGTCTTTCAACTAAGGGTGAATTCAACAAGATGATGGAATGAAGTTTAGGGTTTTGGGTCTACTCAAAAACCCGCCACTAATGCGGCGACTTAAGTTGGATATGTCCCAATTAAGTCTCAAAACACCTAAAATCCTAAAAACATGTTAATTCCTAAAACAAAATGTTCAAATTATGCTTAAAAAGTGTAATCCAAAGTCAAACCTACAAAACTCGGTACTCCAATCCTCCAATAAACGTCAAACGTAACATATCACCTGTAAAAATAAAGAGACCAAATTAGAGTGTTATTAAAAATAAAAATAAAAAAACTAAAACTGAAATAAATGCAAGAAATAAATAAAATAAAATAAAAATGGAGCTGGGCTACCTCCCAACGAGCTGCCTTTCTCTTAAGTCTTTGGCTAGACTTGGCATGATTGATCACGTGATGCCCTCCCCTTTAGAGATGTCAACAACAAATGGCGCATCTATGTATTTGGGCAATGAAACATGCACGCCCTCTTTCAGATTTAGGAGCTCATTCGGGACTTCCAACATGAAAGAATTCGTCGCATCAGGATCGTCCAACACAAAGGTGTCGGCAGTGTAGAAGATCTGCGAATGCTCCCTTACTTTCACCCCCTTGTAAGGTGTACCAAATATACATGGGAGGGTGGGTGGTTGCACCAACACCAAAGGTTGGTCTTCCTCGCTCTCTATCTGCGGCTTCTCCGACTTGTCTGAAATGACATCAATTTTCATCTTATTTTCCCCCTCATTTAGTGCAATGAAAATCTTTGGCTCAATTTGAAAGACTTCGCGTTCTTCCGATGTTTCTCTCCAATAGTCCTCCACCTGTGTAACCTCATTCACCTTTAAAATTTTCAACGTATCAACACTCACATCCTCCTTTAGGTTAAAAATTGGTTGTGTACTACACAACTCTTCCTCATCGGTCATATTCTGAAGCTTTACATTACATTGAATAAGTTGAGTTTCCAAGTCCTTCAAGCCTGGAATCTCAAAATCAATTTGTCGAATCTCTTCAAAAAGTTGTCGAAGCTGTTGCTGACTATCTATCAATTGCTTCACCATATCTTCCAAGAAGGTGTTTTGATGAAACTGTTGATTTACTTCATGTTGAGGAATCTGTGGGTTTGACATTAACCCAAAGAAGTCGGGTTGTGGCGATGCATAGCTAGAATAGTGATAATTCTCATACTGTGGATAATAGGGACAATTATGTGCAGAATGAGAATAATCTCCACAAATTTGGCAAACCTCGACATGTTGCACAAAAGAATGCATGTTAAAAAACTAATATCCATTATGTGACATGCCTAACCCATTCACATTATAATAATGTGAGTCTTCGAATCGACCATAATTATGAGGGTAGGAGGAGTCCATCGCGGGGTTACTTGCATACATGTTAAGAGCAAGGGACTAGATAGACAAAATCAAAATAAAAAATAAAAAATAAAAATAAAAATAAAAATAAAAACTAAAGAAAGAAAAATACCAATCCCCGGCAACGGTGCCAAAAAATTTGATCACGTGTCATGCGTGCCAAATATAACCTGCAATCGAGTTACCAACCACAAGGGTGTAGTAGTGGTAAATACGGGGTCGAATCCACAGGACTTGAGTTTTACTCCAAGTTAACTAAAAATGGGGGGTTTTCAGAAAGTTCAATGAAATAATTAACTAAACTAGCACAAATAAAAAATTCACAAAAATAATATCAATGAGAAGAAATCACCTAAGTCTACGGTTCCACAAGCAAGAATCAAGATTCAATGACATTTAATGGTCCTCAATCATTCCAAAAAGTTATTAATTCAATTTCTCCTAGAATAGCTATGGAAAATCGACGTTCGCAGAGATTCCTAGTTCCCCTAATCTCGATAGCTAGGACGTCCGCTACTAACTATTTCCCTAATCAATGTATAACCCTAGATATCCGCCAATCGGGTTTAACACACTAACCGCAGTAATTTGGGTCTGTGGGAACACTAATCCTAAATAACCGGATCGCATCCGCGTCCGATTTAACCTAGATTCAATTGTTGCACACTCAAGAACCGAAAGGGTTTGACGGCAAACGGGTAAGTGTTTGTCACTTTATTGGTCCAAAAGCACAATTACACGGATACTAATAGTCTAAATAACTATAGGTTGTCCACCTAAAAGCATGCACTGGCCACATACACACCCTAGATCTAAACCATATACTTTAAAATCAACAACAATGAAATAGGAGAAATTAAATCAAATTAAATAAAAATTATAGATCTCAAATAGTATTTGCCATGAATCACGAATCCCACTTGTTTCCCCTTCGACCTAGGCGAAGATTAGTCTAGCCGGACATCATCTCTACAATCTCCAACTATGAAAAGTTGTGTGTGACGGCTCCATTGTGTTCGCTTCGTATGAATACCCTAGTTCCTAATATGAAAAACTACTAAAAATTAGTCTCGGGAGGTGAGAGAAACTAATTTTAGAGGTTGGGGAGGTGACTCGTGCGCCGAGGAGCATTGTAGGGCTGATTTTTGCTCAAAAATAGGTGTCTGCCACGTGTCGCAGCGCGATTGGCTGTTTTCCTACATAGCACTGACGTGTTGTCGTCTGATTGGTCGAACCAGCATGTTATGACGCGCTGGTGTAGTCGGAGCGAGGCTTGTGGCGTCTTCTGATTTGAGAAGACCCCTGCTGATGACGTACTGGCGTGGTGCGCGAGTGCCACGTGGCGCATGGGAGGCGGAGAAGAATCGCGCGAGTTCGTGCAAAGATCTGGGAGCTTGTGCGGACGCGCATCCCCAAGCAAATCGATGGAGGCTGAAGCGAGTGAAACCTTGTTGGTTTGTGACGTGGCTGCAAACGCTGATGTGGCGACATGTGGCGGCTTCTGATTGGAGGAGAGAATGGAAAAAAGTTGACGTGTCGAGATGAGATTGGTCGAGAACCAATGAGTGACGTGCTTGGACTAGGGGTGCGTGACACTTGGCAGGTGTTGTGATGAGAACCGCTGACATGGCAGCTTGTGATTGGTTGAGAGAATATATGCGCTGACGTGGCAGCTCATAATTGGTTGAAATATGTTGTCTCCTATTTTACCCACCGCGCAACGCATAACTCAAGGCAAACTGTCTGGTATCCGATCACTGCATGTAAATACTCCATTTTGAGTATTTTTCCGCCATGAATTCAACTGCGTACTCCGTTTCACCTAAAATGACCAAAAATATAATTAAATATATATTTTAGATACTTTGCATAATTAAATATACTAAAATAAACTACTAAAGGCATATAAAAACCACCTTATCATAAGTTGCTTCCTCAAGGCAAAAGGTCGCAAAGTTAACCTTCATTTCTTCATCTGGATCCATGGCCCTCTGTCTCTTCTCCATAGCCATTATCCAGTTCTCAACTGCCCTGGAATCATTTGTTCCGTAAAACTTAGGCATTCCATATTTCATGAATTCACGCCTCAACTTAGCCAGTAAGAGTGATCGCTCATCAGTATTAGGCACTTTTGTTGGGACTATTAGTGTTTCCATAGCTGGGGCTGCTGGTGCAATAGGTGCCACTGGAAGGTCTACTGGTGCTGTCACTTGTCGGTTGACTGAGTCTGCTTCCATCTCCACTTGAACTGCTGGCGCTACATTGGCTCTATCCTGATTATACTGAGTTATATGCGTCTGAAGAAGTTCTAGCATTCGACTAACATTATCCTCTTAACGAGTGATTCTAGTATCCATCAGTTCTATCATTTCCCTCTCATGAGCCAACAAATTTGCCAAGTCGTTGGGATTCCCTCCGTCTTCCATTTCCAACTAATAGGAATAAGTGAATGTGAGAACTTGAAAGCTTATATCTATCCAATATAATTATATACAATCAACAAATAACTAGATAAGATTTTTAATTTCCCCTTTCCCAAAACTTTTGGTTAATTTAAACCGCTATGATACCACGTTGTCAGGACTCGTTTTCCTAAATGAATCCCGACCGGCCTAGCTCGATCCATAACTCGCTAACCAACTCAGTCACTGAATTAAGAACTTAGCTAGTAAGCCTTCTTTCAAAATCAACTCATTATCTTTCATCAGTAATTGGAATTTAAATGGAATAATCATAAATGCAGCGGAATATCATAATTTATAACTTATTTCAATTTTTCCACATATGACCAATACTAGAAAGTAAGAGTTATCAACTTAGAATAAATACTCCTCTAGTTCGATTTATTTCAACTCCCAAAACCCATGATAGATAATGTAAATAAAAACAAAACATTGGTTCGATCTCAAACCATACCAATTAACAGTCAGAAAGTCCTCTAAACAGCCGGAGCTACTCCTTTCCCCTTATCAACTCTCAATGAAGAACCTGTGGGGGAAAGTTATTGGGTGAGCACAAAGGGGCAATGGTGCTCAGTAAGTTTAGGTTAAGTTACTGGTGTTATGAACATTCCATATAATAAATGCAACAATAAATAAAATGCATGGCTTGTAAATAAAAACAAAACATTGGTTCGATCTCAAACCATAAAGTTGTTGGAGCTACTACTCCTTTCCCCTTATCAACTCTCAATGAAGAACCTGTGGGGGAAAGTTGTTGGGTGAGCACGGCAACGGTGCTCAGTAAGTTTAGGTTAAGTTACTGGTGTTATGAACATTCCATATAATAAATGCAACAATAAATAAAATGCATGGCTTGCAAATATTTAATATGACGAAGGGAATAAACAAGAAAGTATATAAACAAAATCATAATCAATGCATCAAAATGTGCAAATGCTAGACATGTATGAGCTACTATGATAGACTCCTCAATCACGCTAAAGTTCGTAAAGATTGACCCTACTATGGTCATAGCAGTATCAATACTCCATTCCCTTACATTGTGAAAGATTTACCTATCACCAAGTCCACAAACTAGTCCAACTAGACTTAACACCTACTACCAAACATTTATTGAGAACATTGGAGTTAATCATATTCTCAATTAATAAATATTAATTATGGGCGACTGCCCTTTTTGTCATTCTCACTTGTACGGTCCAACTGTCCCGAACTTGTAGTATATGGTGTAAGGACACCTAGAAGGCTCCACTAAGTTATCTACATACAATGTCTAACAATACACCCCAATCTACCTTTATGTCCTACTTACATGATTCCTATCATATAGTCTACTAGAAAGGTAAATAATCATAAAACCAATAACTTAAATCTCAGCTTACCTGGTACGCTTATTTCCAAAAATCTCTAGTTGGCACCCACAAGCGTACTCCAAAGTTTAGTCAACCTAAATAGTTAAGTGTTGATTCACTAAATAAGTTAACTTAACAAGAAGCAAATTTTGAAATTCTTATCGAAAACTACTTTTATACTTAGTCATAAAAAAATTAAGTTACACCTCTTTATTCCAAATTGAAAACTCAAAATTCCTTTTTAATTAATTTATTTTAATTATTTTAAATTCTATTTATATATATATTATTTATTTGTTTGGGTTTTGAGCAGCTGGGCCGATCAAGTGGGCATGGATCGGCCCAACTGCTCGGGTCCGACCTTGGTTCATCCTAGGCCCAACCAGGCCAGTTTGACCGAGGGGGAACGCACATGCGTTTCCCCCTATTTCCCTGAAACTGCGCTGCTAATGCAGCGCAGTTTGAGGGGGGTTGGGCCGATCAGCCCAACCGGCAATTTATGCGGTTGGGCCAAAGGCCCAACCTAGCTGTATTGATTGAGGGGGAGCACTATGTGCACTCCCCTCCTCTTCTGCTCTTCCGCAGCGCAGTCCGCCCCAACTCTTTTTTTACAAAAGAACTCAAATATAAATCCTGTTTTTCCTAGTTTGGACCTCATTTCGATCAACAATAAAACTCGTTTTAATATCTCATGAAAGCATTGATTTATCTTTGTCGATTAATTGCAAAAATCAATACAACACTTTTCAAATCATAATTCTTCTTCTTCGAATAAATCAAAACTAAGAAATTGGCTTATGGGATTGTTACCTCGATTGAACGCCTTGAAGCTTCACGGATCTCTCTCGCACTTGCTACCTTCTCTCCAGTCATTTGTGCGTTTAACTTGCGTGTACTCTCATCCCTAACGCGATAGAATGTTAGAGATGATTCACAACCATTGATTCATTCCTAATATTTAGTATACTAAATATTCCTAATATCCTTTTTTTCCTTTTTTGTTGTGGGAATACACGTAGGAATCTGTCAAACTTGTTGTTCTCTCTCCCTTGATTTCGGCTCCTAATTAAAGTTGGGTCCTACGTGGGCCCACGCATATAATTACGTAAATTTTAGGGTTTCTACCCAATTTTAACACACAATTAGGGCATATGTTACAAATTTAGAAATCAGAATCGTCACAAGAAGTACGCCAACTCAAGCCCTTATTGGCCCATATACATGCAACTGAATATATTTACTTCATTAATCGTATAATAATTAATTAGTTGGGTTTTTTTCTTATTCATATCATGGTATCACACGAAGGTCACAACTAATATGTTATCGATGATTTCTCAAAATACACTTGGATTTATTTTATGAAACACTAACATTGATATGAATAAGAATAATAGTGTCAACATTGATCTTACCGTCGCACGAATGATTGTTTGGATCAGGTTCATAGATGGACATGAGAAAAATGATGTGAAGTTCTTCTGTTATTTCATCAAATCATACAGTGATCCTTCCAAGAACTCTCTTATTCTATGGATTACAAGAAATCAAAGCTGATCTGCCTTCAGTTCACTTGTTTATGAAATAGGTGTGTACGTAGCCTTTATTATCAAATTCAATATCTTATTTTTTCAATTTTTTCTTTACTTAATATTAGTTCTTCACTTAATATTATTTTTTTCATTAAGAAACAAACCACAAGCTCCCTAATTTTAATATTGAAATCCCAACCTTTTACCCGATACTAAACCAATGAATCATCCACTCGGTTGATACTGCAAAGAAATCTATGAAATCAGTCCTTAACTCAGATAAACTAATTTATATAAAACATATTAAACAATAAAACAACTAAATAACAAATACAAATGGTCTAAAGACTCTAACTTTCACTTCCATAATGACTCAAAATAGATGCAACAGCATGATATGTTACATGTTGAAGATGTTATAGGCCATGATCATTTGTTGCCCTTTCTTATCCCTCAAATTTGCTTTGCCAAATACAACAGCACGTATAATCTCTTCTTTAGCAATTTTGAAGATGCCTAATTTCCAAACAGATGAACCAAAATGTACAAGGCCAAAATAAAACCCTTTTATTCATTATATTGAACTATTGCTTAATTCCTAGCAAATTCATTTCTCTCTAATGGAAAAATAATCTTCCCCTTGCAGACCACTACATGGACCACATTTCCAATTAGCAGGCACTAACCAATGCGAAGCAGTGGAAAAGTGCTCTTCATCCTATACAAAATTGACCCAAACAAATATGACCAGCAAAATAAAATAACAGAACTCAAAAGCTACATTATTTAAATCATATGAAGTAATTAATCTGAATAGCTCAAATAGGATCTTCAAAGTGATACATTTTAATTTTGATTTAATTCACCCACATCATTGCAACCATGTAATCACATGTTCATTACAAAAAATCATTTTAATCAATAAACATATTATCGAATCTCACATCAACAAACTTTTAATTATAAGTAAGTGCTACTAAAGAAAAGCAACTTCCACTTTTTCGTACCAATGAACAATGTATTACATTTTTACAGCAATACATTTTCATTGACATGTATGTTAACTAACAGCATCTATCAAAATCCTTCAATGATGAAGATGTCAAGAAGTGTAGTCAAATAATGCAATCAATGGTTCATATCACTAATTGGGTAAGGAGAGAACATAGCACAATAGCAATTGAAGTCCATATGCAACTTAAGAAGTAAAAGCTCCTTAACAAAGTGAGAGAAGAGTAAAGAAACAAATTATTAGTCTACCGAGACACAAATATTGCAGAAGCAGTCTATCCACCTCTCCTGTAATATACCTAAGAAAGAATGGAATGGTAAAGAAAAAAACTCCAAATTCCTATTTTTCTTCTTATGTTGAAAGTGTAATATTTCCTACACTATTTCAATAGTTCATTGTTTACTACATACCATCAATAACAAATTATTTAACAAAGAAACAAAAAAAAAACTAGAAAAATAACATAAGGGAAGGACAAGTGACGTACCTTGTATCACCATATACCAACATGATCGTCCAGTTTCCTATAGAAAACATAGAAAAATAGCAACATGATCATCTAGTTTTCTAAGAAAAACATAGAATGTAAGTTGCACGATTTCAAAAATCAGTAGGGATATGTAGTTCACAATCTTTTTCACTTGTGATGAAAGCAATGAAAGAAAAGAAAAGATGAGTACCTAATTTTTTCTTCCTCTCCTAACTAATATGCAACTATTCGTTGCAGAATACATACAATACATATTTAGTTCTTAAGTGATCTAAGATCACAAAATCTTCAAAAAAATAGTTGGGAATGAAAATCTCAGACCAACATTCAATGACATAAACATTAGAATGAAAATAGTTGATATTCATTGCTCTTTTTGGCTAGCCAATTTCGACGAAATGAGCAAGGAAATTTTCATTTGCAACAATTTCCTCCAAGATTATGTGTTCTGGTAAAGATAATATCAAACTATACATATTTTTCTCTCATGATTGTACTTACATTTTGTGAAAGTAACATATGTTTCCACTCGCTCTATGATATGGTTGTTGTTTTATAGCAAACCAATGACATCGTTTTTCCTTTAACAAAGTATTATATGCTCATAGTGATTCACATTAGCAAAGTAACACTATGACTTATAACAGTGACCTATACCTATTTTATCGTCCTCTCCCATCCCAACGACACAGACTTATATAGAAAGAATGACAACCATTGAAACCACAGCATAAAGGACAAACGAAGACAACTATTTCCTTCCCCTTCAAACATCACCCATTTACATTACCAAAGCGAAACAGTGAGTACTAACAGTCACCTATACCTATTCTATGCTCCTTTCTAATGCCAATAATACAAAATTCCCTACCAAAGAAAAAGAACTACTACAATATCTACAAAGAGAAGACGACAAAACAGCTGATTCCTTCACCTTCAAACATCATCCCTTGACATTACCATTCAATGGATACATCTGAAACTTTCTTCATCATAGGACTACCCCCCTACTACTATATCTACTGTACACCTCACCTCATTTCTTTCACTTCAACTATTGTAGCATCTTTGATAATGTTTGTATCGCCTACACGATGAACATATATCAATAACATTGTCCTACCACACCTCATCTTCTACTATAGCTAAACAACCAACAATCGCTCCACTACAGTTACATGTGTAGCATCTACACACCTACAGCTTTTCCATCATTACACTACATCTACTCTCAGCTAAGGATCAATTTAACTACTGCAATTTAAAACAAAATAAAAAACCAGTCAAATTATCTCCTCAATATTCTTCGAGAGTATGCATACAATAATAACATATGCAAAACATGTATTGCATATACCATAGTTTCTCGCCGCCTCACATGCTATATTCATTCAAATACATGAATATAAGTACTCACACATTCACCAATTCTTCTTCATCACATATAACTTCTTCGAAAAATCAATGTAACAGTCACCATGCCTAAGACAAAGAAGTTGTTAAACAACATCAAAGAAACATCAAGGGATTGGATAGCACATGTTCTGGTTCAAAAAAAAACTTGATCATAAGCTTTCTATAAGTGGAACAACACAACTGCAAAAGCTAATATTCGTCGATGAACAGGTAACCTCCAACTACTAATAGATGCCTGACCATTTACACAAATGCAAACTAATTTTATCGACACTGATAATCATGGTCACACATATTGACACCATGTACCATCCACATACCTTTCATCATATTAATTCTTATATGTTGCTCAAACTCTTAAACATATACATCTTCTTAAAAGTATGCACATATATTTTCCTTTTACCAATACACAAATATTAATACTTACTTCCACAAGTGAAGAATTCTAACCAATAAGTTGAAGCATTATTCACAAGTAACTGAATTCCAAGGAACTGACTCCCAACCACTAATAATAATAACTAAACATATACTTAGTTGCACAAGTAACAAATTCCAATGTAACCAATCTAAGTATACCAAAACTTAATTCTTCTTCTAACAAACAAACTACATGTTACCAATCTATGTTTCAACCCTATCAATATACCTGCAAATATATGATTACAAGTTATACTCTGATCACCTGCATCGTTCATTTATTTCCTATATTTCTTGCATTTATTGTCTTTGATAAATTATTATTACCCTTTAGCATGGATACATGCATACTCTTTCTTAAGAATATTTACTACAAGATACCATTATTATAAACCTTAATTATATATTCCTTATGTCTTTGACTCATTATCTTTCTTTTCATATATAAAATTGGAAACACAACATATCAAGGTCACTCACTTACAAATAAACAACTACCAATAACAGAAGGTACGAAATCTATGTTAAAAAACATTCCAATATTCTTTAACATAACTGTATGTTCTAAAATATTGGAATCGTTAATTCCACTGTTCCACTCTATGTTATATATTTCTTTCCTTTATTATGATTCTGAAAATATATTTTGTGTTTCTCATTCTCTATTAAGAAAGAGAAAAAGTACCACGTAACGTATATTTTTTCTCTAGGGTTTAAAGATACAAGCAACTATATTCAATGAAAATATTGAAAGTTTTGAACATACCTTCGAACTGAACAAATCTTGCGCCATCTCTCATGCCCGCGTGTAACCTGTAAGCAATAAATTTCAAAGCGTGTCGAATGAATATCAGTGGACCTTAAACAGAAATACTTTAGTTCAAGAGCTTCCTCTTGCAAATTCTTTTGTACAAGAAGTGAAATTCATACCATTGAATGAACTGCAAAACTTGGTCAATTCCAACGATTCAGTCAGTAAGTATTTCATTTGAACACATTATATAACATTATACTCTATTTATTAAATTGTAACTGCCACTACCTCCTTTTCTAATTTAAATGAAGTTATACTTGAACAAACTCCCACATCAACATCATAATGATATATGTATTCTTTCTATAGACATAATGGAAATTGCACTCATGATTGACCAACCACGTTGCATACACGCAATGAATGGAGAAACAACAATACAAGAAATCACTATCATCGATGAAAGGTAAGCAATGTTTATAATGGCACCTTTGTTTTACCGGCTACTTCTCTTTCTTAATGTATAAAACTGCAGCATGCTACCTATGATCTTCACAATGTGGAAAAGCTTCTCATTTAAATATGGACAAAACATTTTAAATGTCATTTTTTCAAAGCCACTTATTGTTGCTCTCCATTTGAAAGTTGGCATCCATAATGGTAAATAAACTATATTATCAATTCCCATATAATAACATCTAGAATACAAAAACAACTACTCAATATACTATCACTAAATTATGCATACACTTATAACCAACAGGAATATCCTTGTCGACAAGGTCAACAACAGTTCTGCACATAACGTATGATGACAATCGAGCACGTCACCTAGAAAAATGGCATATGTACTTATATCTATTTATTACAAGTTATATATACTTAAGTTCTTCTACTAACATAACTACTCCATTACAGGTCAGAGTTGCATAGAACAACTTTGGATTGCTTCATTGACGATTAAGCGCCATTACTCATTCCTAACATTTCATTTGTTGTCATGACAATGAACAAAATCTCTCACATCATTGAGCTACCTGATACAGTCTCCCAAGTAATTAAACACAAAACCATCTACATAATATCATAACAACAACATATACACCAAAAAAATCCAAATTCATAGTAAAAAGTTATTTCCTTTCTATAGGTTATTATCTTCACTCTTAAAGCAACAATCTCAATCAAGTACCAAAATCAGCCCTACTGGTATATGAGTTGTTGTAAATGCAAAAGATTCACAGCTGTTGAATACCAAGAACAATTCAATTGCTTACAATGCAAAATAAAAATTACCACAGACTTCCAAGGTAAAAAAAATATATAAACTTTCCCCTTACATAAAAAATACACTGCACTAAACTTGTTCATTACTTACATTTTCCCAATTGTCCTCACAGACACAAAATTCAAGTTGAACTAAAAGATGACTTTCATTCAGTAAAAACTATTGCTTTCACAATTCATGCACGACAACTACTGCAAAAAGTGATTACCAAATAATGCAACTTCACGAAAAAGTATACTTCATTACTCCTCCGACAATAAAAATATTACAGCTATATAGCGTTCCCATCTATATCATTAACATTGTCACCTTTCTTCACACAGGGACAACACTTCAATCCTACAACAACTTCTCCAATTCTAAACAAAGATATGACATGCATAATACCCATTACAATGACGCAATGAAAAATGTCATCTACTCAATTCATCTTTATACAGAAGAGTCATATTTCTCGCACGTATCGCACTCACACGGAAGTAACACAAGCTCAAGCTCTCTACTAAGTTGTGAATCATCTACAGAGAAATTCTCTTCGTACAGCAGTGACAAAGGCAAGGCACCTACAACCTGCGAGGATAGCGACGAGATCATCTTATTTACTCCCAATACCCTTTTAACAACAACAAAAATAGAAACAACAATTACTTTCGATCCTTCAAACAAAATCCACAAGCATGATAGTGCAATGTAATTGTCTACAAAAGTAATTAGTTTTTCAGTAAATATGTACGTGTAAATATGGTTATCTATATGTCTATGTCTCCTTAACTAACTTCACTTCCATATTCATCTTTACTACATATTATATATAAATTGTTCTTCCCTTTCCCTGCTACACCTACCACTAATTTATTAACGTCAGTTATTGTAAACATACAAGCACCTACTTCAATGAACTACTACAACACAAACAACACATAACATCACTCTCATTACGCTACACTATATCTACACTAACCTCAAACATGATAACACATATTATACTACCCACGTATTGCAACAATAATTTCGCGACCGCGACGGTCCATACATGCGAAGCACGTACCCCAACTAGTATATATATGTGATATTAGTCTTTTATTATTGTCCTAATTGAAATTTAATTTGTCTAAATGGTTTTTTCAATTATATGATATTTATTAGTAAAGTTTACATCATTAATGTTTTATGTTACTTTTTTAACAACAATTTTAATTCAACTCAACATTCTTTACCTATTATTTTACTTTTTTTACCAAAATTATAACACATTAAAAAAAATACATTTCAATATAAAAAATCATGTATAAACATCACAAATATAAACAAAAACAAAATTACAATTACACATTTTATTTTTCACAAATATAAAAAAATCATACATATCAACATAAAAAATTATTATAAGATTTTATTCATACAATTTTATTTTTCACAAAAAAAAAATTACAATTACACATTTTTAATAAACAAGCATGGCAAATATACACATTTATTTTAGTTAAAATAAGTAAATTAAAATCAAAGCACAAAATAAAATTCATATTAAAATAAAAAAAATTTACCTCCGACATCGGCGGAATGTGGCACCGAAAGAGGCGGCGCGGGGCGACGAGCACCGGTGCACCGGGGTAGACAGCAGGGCGACGCAACGGTGGAGCCCAGAGGAAGGGCACCAACAAGATGAGAGAAAAAGATATATATGAGATGTGGGTTGGATGCGATGAGAGTGGGGTGAGAGTTACGGTTTGGGTGGGAGGGAGAGCGGTGAGAGAGAGGAGAAATGAGGGAGGGATGAAGTGATTTGGGCGTGGGTTCAGCAACAAATAGTGACTAGATTAGCGAAGGGGGGAATCCGTCGCTAAATGCCCTCGCGGCCCTCTCCCATGCTACCACGTGGCGGCCCCCACTGCCACGTAGGTGAGGAAATTCTCCATTGGACGGGAATTTTCCCGCCCAACATTTAGCGACAGGAGTCGTCGCTAAATTTATCAACAAAAGCCCCTGTCACAGATCCGTTGCTATTTTCTGTTACTATTCAGTTTATTTTTTGTAGTGAAAAAGCAGCAAATTAGCTGACAGCTTTTAATCGATTTTTGTAGCGTAAAGATCTAGCTTTTATTTTGCATTCCATCGGACTCCAACTTTGTTCATTTTGGTGGAAATTCGTACTAGACCTTGACCACCACCACTCCACTACGACTACTCTGCAGTGGTTGCTGCTTCACGCTCGATATAGATGTTTGAGCACATTTTGAGGTCCCTTCTCTTCTCATCTAGAAATTACATTATGTCAAGCTCAACCTTCAATATTAAATAAATAGAAGGATAGGAATCTACTGGATGACAACAAAAAGTGACATCATCTGAGCACATCCGTTACAGCACTAATCGTTGGATGCACTTCGATTTACTCAGTGAATGTTGCGAGACGCTAAATTTTGACAAGTCTTGATGGGTGTCCGTATATTCTTTGTCTGAACCCTTCGATTTTAAATTCAGAGAAGACTCTCTTGTCCAGATCCGTTTTGCTTAAAATTCGGGTTGTCAAACTGTCCTGATTTATCGCGATCTTGAAACTAACTTTTTATATTGAAAACCTCTTCAAATATTAAAATATACACATATTATAACCGCATATTATGTAATTTGAAAAAACAACATCAAATACATGCTATTAAACATTTAATGTCAAGAAACAATTATTTAAGTATAAAAAATAAAATTTAATTCATTCTACAATCAAAGATATCTTTAATACATTAATTTTTTATATGCATTAGAGTAGATTAATATTTGTTAATCTATTAAATAAGTAGAAAGTGTTTAATACACTCTTTTATTAAAAAAAAATTAAATCTATTTAAAACTCGAGCCAAGTTTGAGCCGGGTCTAGGTTTACAAGATCTTGTCCAGACTCGACCCAATTTCAAATTTGAAAAAGAAGTTTTTGTCTAGATCCAACTCAAATTTGTTAAAATATTATTTGAACTTTTTTATTTCAAATCGAACAAAATGGGCCGATCGTCCGACATTAAATTGCTATATACCTGAGGAGTCATGGGTAGGGGTGACATAAACAAAATTATAAAAATCATCTCACCCAAAAATATTGTATTTAAAAATTTATTTTATTTAAACTTTGGTGAAAAGTTTTATATCTAAATGATTTTAGAACAAACATCTAAAATAAATAAAATTATTGTATATATAGTCGTTAAATCTAAAACATAAATAATATATTATAAAAATCATCTAAAAAAGTAAAATTTTAATATTTCATCTCTAAAAATAAATATTAAAATAAAAAATATATGATAAAAATGATTTTTATAAATAAAATAAATAAATCATACTATTAACATGCATTCAAATGGGTGAATTTTGTACCAATCTATTTATTATTTATACATTATTCTTTAGTCGTGTTAAGCGTGTCATAAACGAGTTAAGCGAGGTTGACATGTTAATGACTCGTTTATTAACCGTGTATAAACGCGTTGACATGTTTATGACCCAAACTCACTTAAGTCAAACCCACAACATATTTATTATGTGTCGTGTCGTGTCATGTCGTGTCGTGTCGTATTAATCATTTCATGACCTAAATTGTCGGTCCTAGTCATGGGACAACAAGCACCTTAATTTACGTACCTATCAAATAATAAATGAATAAAACAAAAAGAGCGCCGGATCTCTTAATATTCTTAAGTTTAGCATCAACCGTCCAAAAGATCCCAATTCCGGCTGTGGTAGATCTGACAGTCGAACCAAGTCAGCGTTTTTGTTGGCGCTGACTTTTCAACTCTTTTTTGACAACTTTTTAATAATCAATTATTTCAGATTTTTTAAACAAAAAAGTTTTTATTCCAGGTTATTTTAGAAGGTCACTTATCATGATTGTTCAGAAATTCAATTATTATATCAATTTTAAAGGTCTGGAAACTCCGATTCTAGATCGTCAGACCAAACATTAATATCTTTTTTATATACCTGAACTGATAAAACTTTTGCTTACGCAGAGACCGCTTTTGTTGCACCTTTCCTCCGCAACCTTCATTTGTAAATGTTAAAAGCCAACTTATAGTAAAAGCAAGACAAAATATATTTTTTTGTCCTTAAACTTTGAATCTTTTATGTTTTTTGTTCCTGATTTTTTATTAGTGTAAATTTGATTCCTGAACTTTCATTGTTGTATATTTGGTCCCTAAACTATTGAGTTTTTTATGTTTTTGGTCCCTAAACTTTGAGTTTTTTATGTTTTGGGAGAAAATTAATTTTTTTTCGACTTTTGTTGGTCGATGTGAGTTGTTCGGTTCAATAATATAAATGTGAAGGCCTGGGTCACTGCCTAAGTCCGAAACCCCTACAGCCCACCCAGGACCTCCAAGGCAGTGTGGGTGCACTCACCCACACCATCTATGTCCCCCCCTCCCAATACTGCCAGTGCGCCAACCCGCAACTCGTAACAATATTGGGCATAGTCTTTCGCCTCCCATGATTCGAGACCGAGACCTGGACGCTTAAGTACTCGATTTTAGCGAACCGTGTACCACTGGGCCATTTGCAAAATTAAAATTGATTTTGGTCCACAACTACCAGATACGTTTAATGAAACTAGTATAAAAATCAATTTTCTTGATTTTTAAATCAAAGATTTTTTAAAGAAAGAAATTAGTAGTACATAATATAACCAAAACATTTTTTTATCAGAACATGGCTCGTAAATGTAAGTGGCGAGATTCTAGAAGCGACAATCTATATAAGGCGCTTCAAAATTACAAAAAAGATCGTACGCACTCAATCATTCAACATATAAGTACATTTAATAAAATGTACAACTTAGTCAAGGACAATGGGTTTTACGTGAGCTACAAGAATAGAGGTTTGATGCTTCTTGGCTCCCTCAATATTTCTTGGAAACCCATGGAAGAGTTCATCAAGAAGGAAATTTCTCTTAATAATTTTTGGAAATTTTTTTATGAACTAATAAAAGCATAGCAACGCCAAATTCACAAAGGAATTCAGCGGAGCGCTATCTTATCCTATATTCAACTAAAAAGGAGTGCACGAGGTATGCATGTCTTATTTTTTGTTATAGTTATATTGTGCTACTCTTTGATTCATCATTTTTAAATACATTTTAAGTGGAAAATTAATTACGTGAATTATTTGAAATAATGATAATATGTTTTTGGGCTTATAAGTTATGATTGTAAGCAGAGCGAAATCTCGATCTTATACCCATAAATAATTATTAATTATTTTAAATGAATTCAACGGCAAATAAGTGTAAGATTATTTTTTTGAATAATCTAATTAATGAATGGTTTTTGTGATGGCCCCAAACTCTGAGGCACACCAGGTACCGCCTTGTCGTCGGACATATCATTAAGCATGCCACGTCACCGCACATTTGTCCTTGACGGCCCGCGACCTAAACCTTCGTTTGTATTTTATTCTCATTAACTTAGTATTTATCATGTATTTATGAATATTTACATTAAGTTATCTAAGTTAAATTGTTCGCAATTTATTAAATTAATATAAGTTGAATATCTAAGCAGAAGTCTTTAAATCATGCAAATATTGTAATAATGAAAAGTTTGCATTTTATAAACAATCATATAGTGTGGAAACCCGGCATAAGATACAATGTATATCAAAAAGCGAAAAAAATACAAAAGATGGTTATATACATGTATTGGGTACATAAGTCCTCCCAAAATCTCATAAAATCAGTAAATAATAACCTACGCAAAAAGTTGACGGCTCTCCTAGCTCAGAGGTAGTCACCTAAGACTCCTTTGTCTCTGCTCCTCGTAGGATTTGTGATTTGTCACAAAAAATAATAACAAATCCCAGTGAGTAAATCCCAGAGAACGTTAGCTAATATTCACAAAATCTAATAAAATGGCTAAAATTCATGCAAATTAAATAAGGAATAGAAAATATGGTAATCGCATGAAAATAAGTCGCAGAGAAGTCGAAACTAGACACGAGTGTAGCGTGACAGAAAACCTTGGTCGACATCCGGGAATCGATTTAGCTAAACCTAAAAGAACACATGATGATCATCTCGCCAAACATCTCACGGTCGAATGAGAGGAACCCATGACGGTAGAACCCCGTCCAAACATCTCTCTAGAGGAACCCTTGACAGAGACTTAGGTCTCCGTCAAACATCTCTCAATCTAACGGGTCTCGCGAAAAATAGTCATCACGTAGCCCTGACATAGGTAACTACTCAAACAATGCTAGGTAGCTAGCCTCGGGGTGTGAGTCTATGTCATGCCTGACCCCGTCGCACGATAAACACACATACACACGTGGGAGTGGATGAACAGTAAGTGGATAGCAATAAATAGCATGATGGAATAATTGATATTTAAAATAAAACAAGTGCTATGAATGAATTTTAACTTATTTTCTCGTGGGTTCGCTTACCTAAAGCAATCGCAATTTGCCCTCAAACGTTAAGCTTACATCTCGAGATGCGGACTCGACACTCGACTATCGCCTTATAAGTCTCAGGTGTCCAATTATACCACTTTAATTATTTTAGAATCTTATTAAGTGAGTTTATAATGTGTGACCAAAAATTTATGATTTTATTCCCTAAAAATTTAGTTTTTGCACATTTTTCGGGTTATACCGAGGTGTCAAACGTCCGAAAATGCCTCGGAACTCCTTTTTCTAGCTTTTTCATATTTTTCATATTTTTTTGATTTTTCTGAAATTTTTCATAATTTCTGACTATTTTTATCTATTTTTAAGTAATTCTCTATAATTTATTTTCATTTAAAATTAGTTTTATTTAATTTTTAATTAAATTTTAATTTAATTAATGGGTTGGGCATGAACCGGGCCCGGTTCGGCCCAACTTTCTGGACCAGGGCCGGCCTAAGCCGGTCCAATTGGACTTGGGTAGTTCCGAGCAAGCCCATCCAGGCCAATGTCGGCCCAGCCCATCCGAGCTTGGGCCGGGTCAACCTGACCCATGACCCATATGGGGGTAGCCAGACCCAACCCACCTGGCTACCCCCCTTCCCCCTCCTTCATTTCTCTATAGAGGATTTGCAATCTTTTTATTTTTTTTATTGTTTTCTTTTCTTTTTTCAAAACTATAAACAATAATAACAACTAACAACAACAACAACAACAACAACAACAACAACATTACCACCCCATTTAAGCTCCCAAATTGTCTCCAACAAATCAACAACAAAAATCACCATTCACCTTGGTCTTGGAAGTCGTCGGTGTGAGAGGTGGTGGCGCCGGAGCCAAGAGTGACCGAGAGTGTTGCGGGAGTGAGAAGACCTTATGGGAATGAGATGAGATCAAATGAGAGGGAGAGGGAAGAACTCGTTAAAGAGAATGAGATATGTGGGTTTTGTTTGAAATGAGAGAGAGAGAAAAGTTAGGGGTAGGTATGGGTGACACTACAAGAACATGGTGGAATAGCATCAAAAAGTTGTGACGGAAAGAATTTGTTGCTAAACAGCAACAAATCAGCAACAGTTGTGCATCAGACAGTCTGTTTGACTCGTTTGACCCAAAAGCAACAATTCAGTGACAGATTTGTGACAAAACATTGTAACAGATTGTATGTTGTCACAGATGTGTCACTGATTTCTCCCGCCATACATTTCCCGCCAATATGATGAACATAGAGATACGAATAAATGAGGCTGTGACAGATCTGCTACAGATCAGCGATAGACATGATTATGTCGCTGATTTGTAGCAAAGTATACTGATCTGCTACAGATCAGCGATAGATTACAGCGACAGACATAATATGTCGCTGATCTGTCGCAAAAAGAAAAATAATTAAAAAGCAAAACCGATCCTCCTTGTCCGTTCTCTGCGCAAACCACCCCCGCTAAACCTCTTTCACCGCTGCCAGCACTATCGCCACCACCGTCGCCATCGTCAGCCCGGTGTATTTCATCGCCACTTTCATCGTCGTCGTCCTTCGCGACTCCGCCGCCTCTCTCCTTCCTCTACATAGCTCGCTGCTCGCACGTCGACGCCATCGGCCCGAGCATCGCTCCGGTGGACTGGCGCGAATGGCATAGCAGACTGGTGGAGGGCCTATATCTAATTTCGCCGCTGCTCTCCTCCTTCACGACTCCGCCGCTGCTCGCCTCATCCTCGACTCCGCCGCTGCTCGCCTCATCCTCGACTCCGCCGCTGCTCGTCTCATTTGCGACTCCGTCGCTGCTCTCCTCATCTGCGACTCCGCCGCTACTCGCCTCATCCGCGACTCCGCCGCTGGTCTCCTCATCCGCGACTCCGCCGCTTCTCCTCATCCGCGACTCTGCCGGTGCTCGCCTCATCTGCAACGCCGCCGCTGCTCGCCTCATCCGCGACTCCGCCGCGGGTCTCCTCATCAGCGACTCCGACGCCTCTCTCCTTCCCCTTCATACAACCCTCGCACATCGACACAGCCGTCGGCCCGAGCTTCACCTCGGTGGACTAGCACGAAGGCATAGCAGACTCGTGGAGTGCCTCGCGACCAGGAAGTTGATGCGGTGGACCTTCGAATCACAGTCCCAGCCTCGCTTAATCCCGATTCCAGTACATCCTCGCCGGAGCACTCGTGGTTTGCGCCTTTTCTTATACTTCTATTTTGGAATCTGTTGAATCGTTATGTTTTTTTCTTTTACTACTGTAATTAGGAAATCTAAGTTTTGCCTTCAATATTTCAACGAAATCGTACCTAGGTTATACTTCCAGCCACTACAAGAATATGGTGGAATAGCATCCAAAAATAGCGACAACCTGCTAAACAACAACAAATGAACAACTCAACAATGTGTTGCTAAACAGCAACAAATCAACAACTCAACAATTTGTTGCTAAACAACAACGAATCAACAACCTAAGTTTATGGTCATATGTTAATATGGTTATTTTGGTTACCAATATTGTCATAGTCAAATATAACTCCCAACTTAAAATTAGTATTTTCAGGTTTGATTTTATGATTATAGAAGATGCAAAGCATGAATCGAATCAAAAACAGCCTCGAAAAACTCAATTAGAACGAATTGAATTTGCATTTAGGTAGTTTCAATTTTCACTTAGCTTGTCATGTGGCAATTAGCAATTACTATTGTTAAACTTAGTTCATAGTATGTTCATTGATTAATAATACAGTAAATTAATAAATCTGTACATTGTCTAAATTATTGTTTGGCTGTGCATTTCCAACTATGTAGCTATATTTGAACTCTCAAGACTGTATATATATTAGGAATTGATGAATATTTGGATTTATTTTTAAAATAAAGAAAAGTATATTAATTTATATTCTTCATTAGTAAGAATTGATAAGAAATGTCGAGACTATATGGACTTTTTGAAAAAAAAAAACTTGGGCAATTCATGGTATCAGGCCAAAAAGTACATAGTTGTTGTACATAGCATGTAATATTGTTCTTTGATACGGTTAGAAAGTTGGAAAAGAGATTAAAAATGCATACATTGTAATATTGTCTAAGAAACCTGCAAAAGCCAGACCTATACCTTACTACAACACAACCATGATGATAATGCACCCCAAAATTTTACAACATGTAGTCCTAACCATGACATTATGCAAAGAGGGGACTAGAAAGGTCGTCGGCTAAGATAGGCAATGGCTAGTGAGTGAGTGAGTGAGTGGTACAAATTTAATGTGTTGCATTCAAGAAAATATTCAATCATTATTGTGCGAAGATTTGATTATTTAGACACTGGTATTTTGTTAACGGTTGAAGATACTTTCTTGTTCTCCTTAAATGAAAGATGATTTTTACTTACTACTCTTTGTTGCTTTTCCTTGTGATATTATTTCAATTTTGAGGAATCTTTGCATCCTTTCTTTTTTAAACTGGTTGTTTATTCTCATGTGACTATATATCAACTTTGAAGTGATTTAATACAGTGTCGTATATATAGAGAGACAAGCGGGAATTATGGATTAATAAATGCATACATTGTTTAACTTAATGTTTGGTTGTGCATTTCAACGAAAAATGATGTCTTATTGAGTTATTACTCATTTTTATATTGTTTATTAATTTTGATTATATTTACTTGATACTTACTAGGTACGTAGCTATATTTGAAATCTCAAGATTATATATAATCCAAGTTAATGAATATTAATTTGGATTACTTTTTAAAAATAAAGAAAACCATAAGAATTTATATACTTCCTTTTTAAGAATTGATAAGATTTATCCATTGATCGGCTGGAAAACTTAGGATCGAGATGTCTACTAATCAAGAATGGATGTATAGTCGTATTGAAAATGGGTTTACTCGACGAGAGTTCATTAACAGCGTGAACGAGTTCATAGCATACGCAAAGACGCACTGTAGGACATTCGCCACTGAGCAACAATTTGCAGCGTGGTTCTTGCAATATGTACGTAATAGTCTATATACACCTAATTCAGATCAGTTTAGATGTTGAACATCTCATTATGTAACATGCAAGATTTTAATATTGTAATATTACATATTAGGCTGAACAAAACGATATGTCAGATGCGATTCTTCAAATTTCACAAGGACCAATGCGTTAATGTACGAGTTATCCTGCATACCTCGTTAATGAATATAAGTTTGACACGCTGTTATACGGTACGAACAAGACAACACAAAACAGTGGTGTATGCGTCAAAGGCGGAAACGATATTGACTATTACGGTGTACTCCGAGACGTAATTCGAATTGTTTACTATGATGGGTCACTCCGAACAATGTTGTTTAAATGCGATTGGTTTGATCCTACTCAAAATGGTACACGACTTATTCGTAAATTAGGTTTGGTAGAAGTTCATAAAAATCGTCGGTTCAATAGGTATGAGCCTTTCATATTGGCAATGCAAGCACATCAAGTATATTATCTTCATTACCCTTCTATCGGGAGAAGGGAACGAAATGATTGGTTAGCTATATGCAAGCTTCAACCAAAGTTCGTAGATGAAACCAATGTCATTAATTCAGAAATAACCATCTCGGATAATGCATTTCAAGCCAATCAAAATGAGAATATGATGCTGGTGGAAGTAGATGTAGATCCATTAGCGTCGACAGCTGTTGATCCGACAAGTGAAATTGTGTCTGACAACGATGAATTTGAGACGAATGCGGACGATGAAGAAGATGATGAGTTCACGTCGTCATCAGACAGTGGTAGCGAAGATGAGTTAGAGTGATTGGTGTGAGTTTTTAGTGCAATCTATCAATTTGCTTGAAATATGATGTTTATGTTAGACTTAATATATCTCTATAAATGTTATTTGTATCAATCAACTGAATTATTTGTTTATGCGATAGATATAAATACCATTATATATGGCGAAAGGTAGGGGGCGTGGTAATATGGAGGATGAGGACATGGAGGACATCAATAGACCCACGGAGGAGACTTGCACCATTAGACGAGGATCGTTGTCGCACCATGCTACGCATTCCCATCCGGATGGTCGGTATTCATTACATCCGACTCATTCGTACTCACCACATCACACCACTCTATCACGCTCGAGTTATGCCTACTTACGTCACGACACTGAACCGTTGCCACATCACACTAGTCTGTCACATGTTGCTCATCCATACCCAACTTATGCCTTCGGACCGTCGTCATCACATTATACCTCCTCATCGCCTCCCGGTCATCCATATCCACATCAACATGTCATACTATCACCGGCAGGAACTGTATACACACCTCAGCATGGTGCTAGTCCCTCGGCATCACATCACGACACACCATCTCCTCCAGTTCATGTACTCCCAGCTCAACATGGTACCATTCCCTCTTCGTCACACCACTCCACACCATCACCTCCAGGATATGTATACCCACATGAGCATGGTATCAGGCCCTCTTCGTCACATCACGCCACACCATCACTTTCAGCTCATCCCGCTCATTCTCCTGGAGTAGGCGACGAGCACACTTCTACATCTCGTAGACCCCTTGCACCACATAAGACTTCATCTGCGAGGTCATCCACTAACAGGTTGCGCTCATCGATACCACCTGCGATTGAGGAAATCCCAAACTTTTTCAGACCGCCGACAGGCCCTACAAAAGGCGAAAACCCTCTTATTCATCTCATTGATGAGCATGGCTTGTATGTTAATCTCCACAATATATACTTAATCTATAAAAATAATATTTTCCTATACTAACTTACATGTTGAAATGGTAGGTTACACCCTTCTTCCGTGGCGCTAGGGAAGATGAGTTTAGTCTTCAAGAGTGGATATTTGAAAGAAGGATGAAAATAGGAATATGTTCCACAATCCCAACGAGATATATACTGGCTTAGGTGGAAGGTCAGTAACTTCACATCAACCATCGAAGTGAATTTATTTTAACTAGTTTCTGATTATAGAAATGAGAATGTGTCCATTACTTGTTCATTTGTAGGTGTTCTTCACTTGGGACTTGCAAATGTCATTTGCGATATATGATGCGTGGTGTCGGAAGGTAGCCATCCGGTACACGGGCAATATATATTTAATCGAGAAGAAGAGAATATCACCTATTTACTTGACAGATGAGGTGTTTGAGCATTACAAAAGAAAACGAGCAACTGATGAAGCATTCAAAAAGAAGCCCGAGCAGATGAGCACGAATAGAAAGTCCGAGGTGGAAGGGTCGGGCACTGGTATTTCGTTGCATAGCGCTGGAAGTATATCCGCGAGACAGCATGGTGATACGTTGGTACGTATACATACATAAATAGTTTCGTATGTAGATGAGCGCAAATAAAAACTACTAATCCTGGCACTCGCTTGTAGGAGAAGAAGCTTAAACGTCGTCCCACACGCAAGGAGATGTTTCGACACCTCCACACCCATGGCCATGACGGCCAAACTTTCGTCGATCAGAGATCCGCGAAGATTGATGTAAGTAATATGAATTGCATATAAATAGTTTTCGAGACAACACATGTAGCACATCAATTTAAAAGAAAATAGTAGAGTTAACTATTAGTTTATTAATTTAATGCAGGCTGAACTCACTCGGAGATTGGAGGAGATGTCCACCCAGTCCCCCTACACATCGATTGACGAGGATGCCGTTTATCTTGAGGTGGTGCCACAAGTCAAGGGACGTGTCTACGGATTAGGCTCACAAGGTTATCATCACAGCATATCTTCAAGGGAAGCAAGCTCATCTCGAGGACCAGCGTATGGACCTCATGACTTAGAAGAGCTCCAGCGGGACCACCAGAGGTTGCAAGAAACATTGCTGAAGGAGCGAATGGAACGACAAGAATGAATGCAGAGGGACAAGATGGAACGCCAAAAAGAAAATCGAGAGATGCAAGACCGTTTAGCATGTATGGAGGCATTGTTGATGCAACACCTTGGTATTAGGCCCCACGTGCCTCCGACACCGCGACCTCCACTATTAATAGTTACAGAGCGTTCTGGTCCTCATAGTGACGACCAGCCGAGACATTTGACGATCGACAGAGCACCTTCTCAGTCTGCGCACCTGGATGACCACCAGCCTAGACATTGGACCGATCCGCATAGAGAGATGCCTGAGGATACACATCATCTTTTGGATGATCATGATGAGTTTATGTCGCAACTTACGCCGCCTCCGCGACCACCGCCACGGCAATAGTGATTGGATGTTCTATCTTTTTTTATGGTGAGTTTTTAATTACGAGTCAATGTATATCTTCACATTTTTTTCCTTCTAATGTAGTTGATGTGATTCTTCATTTGCAGGTATGTGCAGCGGTGGCATTTGGTATTAGTGTTGCTTACAGAGAAGGAGTTGACAAGCTTCTTTGTTTTTGCTAAGTAAGATATAATTACTTTACAACTCCCATGTTGAATTTTATGTTTATTTTTCTGCATCTAATGTTTTGGAGAATGGGGGTTGATTGAGAGAGTATTTAGGTTTTACAGAGATAAGTGATTGTATTAAATAATAATGTCACTATATGTTTTTTCATGCAAAATTCTTTACAGGTAGTTTTTGTTAGAGTTAACATTTGTTGGTGTCATAAGTTTTTACTAGCTAGTTTAACTTATGAATCTAATCAAGAAACCTTAACTAAGACTTCATTACAAAAAGTGGAGACATTTCTTGAAATAGTACTAAACTTTTGTGAATAAGTGGTGTTGGAATTAAACTTAATCTAGGAAATCTTATGGTTCAATTCATGATATTGGATTGCAAACATCACAAATTTGATGTAAACTAATGCAAGTTAAAAGTGATTCTGCCGTTGAAAGTGGAAAGTGAAAAAACTCAAATATTGGTCTTACTATACAAGGAACAGGGGAACCAAAGCACATGTGCTTATCAATAATCTTTCATGAAAAAAAGTTGGCCCAGTATGCAAGACTGTATGAGCACGTTTTTACTTCAATTTACATTTATATGTCTCACTGTCCTCGTATGTTCCAATATTGAAAAGATTGGATCCTCAATGAATGCACATTTTGTGTTAGAATGAGTTTTGCTAAAAGCCACACTAGACCTTATATTTGATTGAAAGAGTGCTCTATCTTGTATTTGGCTTCCTTTTTTCTTGTACTTGGCTTCTCTTTTTAATCTTACAACTCTTTTTGATTCCATCCGAATGATTTTGCTTTATAGTTTACTTATTACATTGATCAAAGCTAGATTATGGACAAATCCGACTATATTAAACCTTAACCTAGCCTTTTAAGTTGAGATTCAACTATACTTTTTAAATAAGTAGCCTACATCTCAAGTTGCTTAAGAAGAGTATTTGTAGTCTTTGATTTCACTTAAATTGGATGTGATGTTATTTTAATTTGTGTTGGAATATTTTGGTTGCATGTCGAATATTGTTCATGTTCCTTTTAATTTCCAGGATTTGGATGGGATACGCTCTGCTAGATAAAGAATTTGTATAGTGCCTATCTATGTATCGGTGAAAAAATGCTATAGGAGTGTTTTGTACACATTATATATATCTAAATTTGTGTAGCCAACTTGTGTAGTTGTTTGTATTTTTTGAATAATGTTCATTTACTACTTTATAGTATAGTACTAATTATGAAATGTTAATCTCATTATTTTGTAGACATTGTTTGTCAAATTTTGATAATATACATACATCTTTCCAATTTTGTAATATTAGTAGCTTTTAATTTGTTTTTGCAGATTTTACTGCAGGTTTTCCTTTTACTATTTACTGTTTATAATTTTATTTGAAAAATTACCATTCAACAATTAGCGATACTTCTATTACATTCGCTAATTTGTCACAAGCGTCTTTCTTTGGGCACCGATCAGCAATAGATGATGATGTCTGTCGCTGAATAACAACAGAGTTGCGACAGACAACGTCTTTGCTGGCTGGGTACAGTTAGCGATGGAAAACGTCTGTCGCTGAACAGCAACAGAGTTGCGACAAAAAAACATCTTTGCTGACTAGGCAAATTAGCGACAGACGACGTCTGTCGCTAAATAGCAACATATTTGCAATGACACGTTTGCTTGATCGACTTCGATCAATGACAGACGTTTGTCACAAATACGTTTGTCACAAATTTGTCATTGAACAACGACAATGAAATACCTAATTTATCGCTGAGTTGCACCAGCAACAAAGATTTTAGCAACAGCTACTATCAGTCGTTGATTTGTTGCAGAGTGGTTTAGCAACAGAACCGTACCAATTCAGCATCAGATTAGTTTGTTGTTGATTTGGTTTTTTCTTGTAGTGTGAGTTGATGTGATGTGATAGGGTGTGTGATGTGACATATAAACCTCTGACTAACCCATACACTCGAGTTACGCGCACCCCGTGACGTCGTACACTCTCGTCGCTATACGCGCACAATGCGACCAAATGAAATTCTTAACTAGTGCGACGCGAATTAAATAATAATACAACAAATTAACATGCATCACACAAAAATAATTATTTATACCTTGATTGGCGTGCCCTAGACTTATCAGCGGTGTCCACGTAAGTCCAAGCTACGGGTCCTAATTTGTAATTAATAAATTAATTAAGATTAAATAATGCGGTCCGTTACATTTTTTGTCATTAGAATCCATGGCTTCAGCGATAAAAAAGTATCATTGCTGAGCTGAACAAGGGCGAAAAACTAAATGGGGACAATTATGATATATGGCATCGAAAGGTGCAATATATCTTAAAATAGCAAGAAGTCTTAGAGACTCTTGAGAACGTGATCATGGAGCCTGAAGATGGTACGACTGCTTAACATCGTAGGGATCGTAATACGTTTCAAATCTGGAAAATGTAAAAACAACATTGTTCATATTACGTTCCTGAGTTGCATGCAAGACGATCTGATGTGCGAGTTTGATCAGTTTGATACTGCTTGGAATGCATTGAAGCAGAGGTTTGGGATGACTTCCCAAAAAGGTTGCGTCTGCTCACTATCAAATTTGAAACATATGTCAAACGTCAGCATCACTCGATGAAATAGCATATGAGAGAGATGTCGAATATGATACGTGAACTGAATACTGCTGGTCATGTTCAGTCATATGAACAACAAATTCAAGCAGTCATCCGATCGCTTCTTTAAAACTGGGAGCACATGAAAGTTGCAATGACCCACAATGAGAATATCAAGACTTTTAATGATATTGCTCGTCATGTAGAGTTGGAAGCAGATATGGGCGGCAATTTGGGTCATGAAACGTTTAACACGACACGACACGACACGACACGTGATAAACATGTAGTGGGTTTGGCAAAAATGTATGTGGGTCATAAACAAAGGTTAACTTTGTTTATACACGGTTAATAACGAGTCGTTAACGTGTTAACCCGTGTGACTCGTTTATGACTCGCATAATTATTTACATATAAATACAAATTTTTCACTTCCAACCCTAAAAACTAAAAAGTATCAAAAGTTCAAAACCAAACAAAGTTGTCTTCACCACTTCTACTGTTCGGCACTTCTAGACTCCAGTGTTCCACCACTTGGTGGTCGACGACGACGATGACGACGCGGAAGAGCCAACAAGGAAGAAGGAGATTGCCTCAGGTAACAAAATCTCTCTCACCCCCCCTCTCTCTATCTCTGTCTCTCTCTGTACTTGCCCTTCTCGACGGCCACCGAGGGGGTCCCGAGTACCACCTCCTTTGCCTTGGCTCTGGTCGGGACCAGCCATGTGAGGAGTCTTCGGTTGTGCATTCGGCTCGTTTCGGAGAGGAGAACAGTGATCGAGATGATGGGGTTTTGAGGATTGCGAGAGAGATCGTGTGGTTAGAGATGCATGGACGGGATGAGATTGGGTTCATATCACCTTTTCAATCGATTGTTCAACAATCTCTGAATCTCTCTATCTCCCTCTCTCTCTCTCTCTCTCTCTCTCTCTCTGTACTTGCCCTTCTCGACGGCCACCGAGGGGTCCCGAGTACCACCTACTTTGCCTTGGCTCAGTGGGACCAGCCATGTGAGAGTCTTCGGTTGTGTCCCCATTCGCCTCGTTTCGAGAGAGGAGAACGGTGATCGAGATGATGGGGTTTTGAGGATTGCGAGAGAGATCGTGTAACCGATTGGTTCTTGATAAAAAAAAAAAAGAAACTTGATTCATCACTATGTAACTGATTTTTTTTTTAATTCTTCTATCCGGCCATTTCATTAAATGAATAGTTCATAATTTCTCAGTTTTTTTTGACATACACCATATATATATATATATATATATATATATATATATATATATATATAACCTTGTTTGTTTTTTTGTTCCTACCAAGTTGTACCAACTGTTTTTTAATTAAGGATATATGATTTCATGAATTTTTATAAATATTGTGTTTGTGTTGTTGATTTTAATTTTTAATGTCTTTAGTTGAACAACATTCTTGATGAGATCAATGATGATGAGTTTGACACCAACAAGTATTGATGATATTGAACTTGAACACACTAATGATGATGAACAGTACACAAACGAGTCGAGTTAAACGCAGTTAAACATGATATGTTTAATAAACGTGTTAAACAGTACACAAACGAGTCGAGTTAAACAGGTTAAAACATGATCTGTTTAATAAACGTGTTAAACGTGTCATAAACAAGTTACCTGTTTATTAAACGTGTCGTGTGTCGTGTTTACAAATAGTGACTCATTTAATAAATGTGTCGTGTGCGAGTTTAAGATAATTATGACACGAAACGTTTACGACACGACACGTTTACGACTCGGCCGACACGAATTGCCACCCTATAAGCAGAGCGCTTGGAAGCTGCTAAGACTTCAACTCAGGCAATGATTATGCATAAAGGCTCTCAGAGCATTTCTTTTAAACCTAAAGGAAAGCCAGCAACCAAGAAAGGCAAACACATTGTGGATCACCTTCTGAAACCGAAAAATGCCAATCGCAATCGAGACAAGCGAGGTGGCAAAAAGAAGGACAAGAAAGAGATGCCATATCATAACTGTGGACAAAAAGGACATTTTGCAAGGGAATGTCCTCAACCAAGAAAATATTAGGTATTTTCCTTTAATGCATCTCACAATTCCTTTATGTTTAGTAATGTTTTATTTGTTGACTCTAATCTTTTGTGGATTATTGATTCAGAAGCAAACCGTGTAGCGAAAGACCGCGGGGCTTTCAGTGAGTATCATCGCATTCCAGTATGGGCACAGTGGATATATGTAAGAAATAACGCGCGTGTAGCTGTTCGAGGAATTGGCACCTGTCAATTAAAGTTATGCAACAGGCGCACACTACTTCTACATAATATTCTCTATGCCCTAGAAATAAGGCGAAACTTAATTTCAGTTGTCGTCTTTCTTAGTCTAGGTTTTAGTTTGAACTTCAATAACAAGGGTGTCACCATGTTTTTGGACACCGCCCTTTATGGTTTGGATACTTGTCTAATAGTTTTATTATTTTGGACATCGAAGGCGATGTTAAAATTGATGAAAATAATGATTGTTTTCCCATTTCTGCATCTTTAGTCTTTGTTAATTTAGATGCAAATATATGGCATGCTAGATTAGGTCGTATAGGACAAGATCGAATGAATAGACTTGCTAGAGAAGGCCTTTTACGCTCATTTGCAAAGGTTGACTTGCCTATTTGTACATATTGTTTAGTTGAAAAAAACAACTAGAAAGTATTTGAAACAGCTGTAAGAGTTGTTAATCCATTGTAATTAATACATTCAGACATACGTGGTTCAATGAATGTTAGAGCGCGACATGGTGCATCATATTTCATCACATTTATTGTTGATTTTACTCGCTATGGACATGTTTTTCTGATCTCACATAAAAATGAAGCGTTTGATTGCTTCAAAAGATATGTAACTCTCGTTGAAAATCAATTAGAGAAACGTGTCAAAATGTTGAGAACTAACCGAGGATGTGAGTACTTATCAAATCAATTTAAAAAATATTATGATGAAAAAGGATTGCTAGATAGCTTACCATCCCTGGCACTTCGCAACAAAATGGTGTTGCAGAAAGGCGTAATCGAACTTTATTAGGTATGATTCAATCGATGATGGCATAAGCAAGTCTTCTAATTTTATATTAGGGAGATGCATTGCTAACTGCAGCTCATGTATTAAATCTAGTACCGTCAAAATCAATGGACTGGGAGAAATCCCAATCTTACAAATTTATGCCCGCAGGGTTGTGCAACATATGTTCACTCTCCATCCAATAAATATGAAAAAATGGGACCAATGGGAAAGAAATCTATTTTTTTTAGATATTCCGAACATTCCAAAGGGTTAGTATTCATTGATGAACAACTAGATAGTAGTTTAATTGAGTTTCAATCAAGAGATGCCACATTTTTAGAAAATGAGTTTTCTAGCGAAAATGAAGCAATAAGAGATCTCACTTTTTATGAATTTGATGATTCTTCATAGAATGTAATCCTAGAACTAGATTCACATGCGGTTGAGACTAATCCAAATTTGGCTCCTATTCTTGATTCTAGTGGGAGTGACATTCCAAGAGATGCTTCAAATACAGAAGAATTACGTAGAAGCAACAGTTGAAATGTGCCTCGAAGACGTTTTGAAATTGAGGGTCATGCTTTTATGATTGCTTCGCATGATGAAAATGAGCCTCGTAATGTTAATGAGGCTTTATCATCATCAGCTAAGGAACAATGGCTAAAAGTAATAGATGAAGAAATGGAGTCTATGAAATCTAACCATGTTTGGGACTTGGTTAATCTACCTCCCAGACGTTGACCAATTAGGAACAAATGGGTTCTCAAGATCAAACGTCAGGCAGATGGATCAATTGAGAGATTTAAAACAAGTTTAGTGGCTAAGGGATTTACACAACAAGAAGGAATAAATTATGAGGAAATTTTTTCACTAGTTGTAAGGTTTGCCTCTATTCATCAATTACTTGCTATTAATGCACATATAGATTTAGAATTATATCAAATGGACGAAAAAACTGCTTTTTTTTTTTTAATAGAGAATTGAAGGAAGACATATATATACAACAACCAATAGGTTTTGTTGTCAAAGGACAAGAGCGCAAAGTATGCAAGCTCAAAAAGTCAATATATGGTCTTAAACTATCTTCAAGATAAATGGTATTTAAGATTTCATCAAATCATAACTTCTTTTGGATTTAATATGATTGATGAAGATTATTGTGTATATATCAAACATTCAGATCAATAGTTTATGATATTATCCTTATATGTGGATGATATACTTTTGGCTGAAAATAACATTGATTACGTCGTCGCCATTAAAAAATGGTTGTCCTCTAATTTTGATATGAAGGACATGGGTGAAGCAAACTTCATATTGGGTGTGAAGATTCATAGGAATCGTTCTGAAAGAATTCTTGCTTTATCGCAAGAACAATAAATTAAGAATATTCTTGAACGATTCAAAATGAAAAATTGTAACCTCATTGACACTCCAATTGCTAAAGTTGAAATCCTAAGCATGGAAATGTGCCCAAAGACTCTAATTGAGAAAGACAAAATGTCCAATATCACATATGCAAGTGCAATTGGAAGTTTAATTTATGCAATGATGTGTACACGTCCCGATATATGTTTCGCCGTTGGTTTACTTAGCAGATATCAATCAAATCCTGGTCAAGCTCATTGGAAAGCGACAAAAAGTCTCTTGAGGTATTTGAAAGGCACTATGGATTTGTGTTTGTGTTACTAAAGTAATGATTTGCAGTTACTTTGGAACTCTGATGCCGATTGGAGCGACGATCCAGATGAACGCAAATCAACTTCATAATATGTTTTCCTATTAAATAATGGTGCAATCTCATGGAGTAGTAAAAAACAAACATGCATTGCTTTGTCAACCAAGGAGGCAGAATTTGTCGCTAGCGCTGCTTCAGTTCAAGAGACAATATGACTTAGAAGTTTCATTATGCACTCGCAAGTCATCAAAAGTGCATCGAAACTCGTGACTATATTTAGTGACAATCAAGCAGCCATTGCCTATATGAAGGATCCGAAGTTTCATGGAAAGACGAAACACATCGACACAAAGTATAACTTTGTGAGAAACGTCATAGCAAGAAAAGAAGTTTTCATACAACAAATTCCTATGCAAAAGATGACAACAGACCCAATGACAAAACCTATCGCTATGGATATTTTTCTTAGTCATGTAAAATCATAAAGATTGCGTAAACTGTAAATTGTTT
The DNA here is from genome assembly GCA_039657325.1 of Stephania cephalantha. NCBI lineage: Eukaryota > Viridiplantae > Streptophyta > Magnoliopsida > Ranunculales > Menispermaceae > Stephania > Stephania cephalantha. The sequence goes on along the minus strand of CM077567.1, from coordinate 20,245,500 downwards.
GCTATAACTTCTTATTTCGATTCAATAAATAAGCTACATTTGAATTTGTTATTTCTTGCTCTGATATAAGTCATTATTGACTGAAAGTATGCAATATACACTAATTGGCTTTCTCATACAAGCAATCACCTTCAGCGCTAGTAGTAGCGAGCATAGATGAGACATTTGATAGGAGTCAAGACAAGGTCATTTTTGCAAGACCGTAATTGATTTCCCACTATCTATTAAGCCTATGAATTTAAATCAGATGCAAGATCTAGTGATTGGCGCCTCATTATGGTGAGCTACACAGATTTCGGGTTAGGCGCTTTGGGAGTGATTGAACTAAGATTTGCACAGTGTTTTTAAAGAATTGCATATACTCTTATTAAAAGTTACTCCACTGCGACATGTAAAGAATTACATGTGTTTTGCGACCACTTATAAGTGAGTAGATAGTAAATCCCTGGATCCTTAATGTGCGAGTCTAATTAAAAAGAAGTTCTTATATAGTTGAAACTTCCTTAATTGCCCTTATGACTTTTGACTACACTATGAAGTAAGGGATTAGTGCTTGCTACTTTAGTGAGTTACCTATGGTCAAGTATGATTCGATCTAAATGTGCTACATTAGGAAAATAGCTGATTCTAAACTATAATGCTATGAATTTAAGGTTCAAATATTGCTCTTAAAAGGAGTTAGATAATGTTTTGAACAGGCATGACTATATGCATTTGGGGCAAAGTTATATATATATATTAAAAGGGTAGATGTCTTTATGCTGACTTTAATTGAGTTGCTAGTGTAGAGCTCCCGCTTGCAGGTTATCTCACGGTCGCACGACCTATTAGTTACAATGAAACATTGTCAATTGAGAACTGAATATTTTTTCACACACGATGTGCGAGTGGGAGATATTTATGTTATCCAAACACGGGGCACCCATGTGTGTGATCGACCCGACCAGACAAAAAGTCTACACACGATGTGCGAGTGGGAGATGTTTGCCACGTTTAGAAAATATGCAATTGGGTGTGTGGCCCACGTTTTACATATTTGTAAAATAGATAATGTTTTGATAACTAATAGATATCTCAAAATCTCAACAATCATGATTTCTTAGGAAGTCCCAAAATTGATAGGATAATAAATCACGAAATATAATTTTGGAATTTCAAGGATTTTGGCATTTTGTGTGGTAAAAGAGTTCTCTAGTAGTATTTTTCCAAACTCTTGGGTTGTGGAAAAGATCGGAGACCACACAAGAAGAAATAGGACAAAGGTATGCTTTTGCCATTACTTTTTAATTATATTTAGATCAAAACCTTCAGTTTCTTGTATGTAGTTATCAATTAAATAAATCGTTGTCCTTTTAAGAGTTCTATTTTAGTACTCCTATATGTTAAGAATCTAAATAAATAGACTCTCTTGCTTACGTACTGATTTCAATGAGGAAAATGTCGTGGTGTTAACTTATCTTTCTCTTATACAGATTTTTAAATTTAAAATTTATATATACACACGTTTGGATATATTATTAATAAATTAGTATTTATTTAATTAGTACCATAGTAAACAACTTGAGCTGATTAGATTAGATGAACCACATAATCTTAAAGGATGTCGATGCATCAATTAAGCGGTTACGTAGCAAACTGATTTAACATGAAGTATTCGTTGCTGAAAAAAAAATGCGAACATAGGAGATTTTTTAAGAGCACTTTAATTAGTCTTATTTTACCAATTTTTCCTCCAATCAAAACTATCTAAGATATTTTTTACTGTAAGAGTTGCGGCCTCCAGAAGAGACAGAATAAATGTGAAGGCTGGAGACTATCAATCGATCAGTACTCCAACGTACCCGTTTAAATCAGTAGTACCGCCTCCCTGTCCTCCCTATCTGTGCGACGCATTAATAATACTGTATTGCGGCGAGTGAGAAGTGGACACGTGGGTCCCACTGTCCACCCAATCCCTCCTTCGCACAAACCACAAATACGCTCACGTTCCTACTGTACCTCCACAAATCACAAAGCCGTGTCTAAAAAGCGTAAGCTCGCCAGCTGCCACGTCCTCCAGTAGTACTCCACATATAAAACCCCCCCCCCCCACCCCCTCCCACCAAAACTCAAACATGTACTTCAAGTAATTTATTTTGAAAATGCAGACACCCCTTAATAAACGAATCAAGCGAGATGACAAAGTAGCCCACAATGATCATCATCAAATTACAAGTACCTCTCGTCCCACAATCACACCGGAACAAGAGATGTCGGTCATGGTCGACGCCCTCAAGCACGTCCTCAGCGGTGACACTGACACCAGCTGTGACTACTTCGCTTCATCCTCAAGTTCGAATTTTGGATTGGCGGCAATATTGTCTTCTCCTCCGGTGCAATCTGCCAGCGCTTCGCTTCTCTCACTCCCGGACGCAATTATATGTCGGCAATGCGGGTTTGAGGAATGTTTGGGGTGCGACAATTTTGGGCCGGAGCAAGGGGATCAGAATAATAACGTTAATAATAAGAAGGTGGCAAGGAAGAAGAAGAAGAATAATTATAGAGGTGTTAGGCAAAGGCCTTGGGGGAAGTGGGCTGCCGAGATTAGGGATCCTAGAAGAGCCGCGAGGGTGTGGCTTGGGACGTTTGACACGGCGGAGGACGCCGCGAGGGCTTATGATGAAGCTGCCATTAGGTTTCGGGGAGCTCGGGCGAAGCTCAATTTCTCATTCCCAGAAAGTAGTACTTCGCAGGAGATGATCAACCAAGACTCGCAATCCGACTGGCAAAACGACGCCACTGAATTACCGAGTTCTAGTACTGCAGGTGAGGCTCAGCAAAACTGGTTTGCAATGGAGAATTTGAGCCAGATTGATATGCCAATTGTGAGTAGTGCTGAGTCTTCTGATAATCACGAACACTACTTCGGACATCCGTCAAGATGACTAGCTATACTGCCCAATTTTAGTTAAAATTAGGTGATTGGTTGGTTATATTTCATATTTGGGATTTTGTGTTCTTTAATTGATCTTGTTACATGTATGCTTCACTATACTGTTATACATACATGTGACACTGAAAAGAAAATAAATCGACTACAAAAGAAGAGTAAAAACCATTACTAGCTAGAGACGTTCGAATTTCATTCTTTTTCCGCGGCCTGTAGTGACGAATTAAGTGAGGAGTGAAGCTGCATCCTTTACACGGACCACTATTTTAATCCAAATAAGTGTCCACCTCCTGAAAAGTTTGTTGAAGTGTCACACGTGGAAGAGCACGTGCTACAGTTAATTAATAAAGTACCTTATCCAAAGAAAAAATAATCGTGTTCTAACCATCCAAAAAACATGATTTCGTCACGAGCATATTATATTTCACTCACATTCTTCACGTGCTTAATTATCCTTTTTTATCTATTTATTCAAAAAGAAAAAAAATTTAGTTAAAAATATAATTTTTTGATATCAAGAACTCATTCTTTAAATGCACATCGACCTTACAAGTTATTCGTGTAGATCTGAATTAAAATATAAAACTTGCGTATTATGTATTAAAAATTGTGTTCACACATCTTGAATTGTGTAGTGATCGAGGCTGATCTGCGTTGGGGGTGCGTGGATACGGTGATGTTGGTGTAGCATTTCCTAAGTAAACTATTTTCATTTTTTGGGGGCAAACGAGGACGAGACACGTGGACATGTGAGATGGGAGTTGTCCAGGTGGCAGTGTTTGTGAAAACTGTAGGTGGGTTCCACGTGGCATCAGAAAATGGTGGCGTTCTAGAACGTTTGGTGTGCTGGCGGAAAGTCCATAAAACCGAGTACCTTCTGATGTTGTCAACTTTAAACACCAGAGTGACACGTCATCTGCACGTCACTTCAACAAATATCTTGCCTTGACTAGTTGACTATATTAAATATTCTTAGTCTTTGAATTTTAGTTATCAATTAAACTAACGACCTGTATATTTGGCCGTTGAATCAGTTTTTTCATCGAGAAACGACCCTTCAAGTGTAGTTCATGCGTTCAACAATGGGAAATGTCGTCCTAATCCATATTTGATGCCTACTTGTTGTAGTCCAGCTTTAGATATAGGTGGAAGCACATCTTCATCACATCTTAATACAAAACTATAAGGACCACAAATAATCATATGCAGATGTCAAAAGTATGTCAAACAATATATTATTTATCTTTGGGCGCTTAAAAAAAAAGGCAGTTTGACATGTTTATCAATATGCAAATTTAGGATCTGAATAATGATGATCTGTAACAATGACTAGGATTCTATTCCGAACGTGCATTTCTAGATTGTTATTAGAAGGCTGCCTTGGACAATAGATTCGCGATTAAGAGCCTTTGTTTGCACTCCAACAACTACTTGTCACTGCGTGATGTTAAATAAGTAGTTTTTATGTACTATTAGCTTTGAATACATGATTTTACTCGAAAGAGAAAAGTTGTCTATTCCCTTTCATTAATACTCTCTCCATCCATTAATATAAGTCACTTTCGACAAAAAATCATTTCTAAAATATAAATATTTTTCATATTTTGATACCTCATATGCTTATTTCACCCCTCCTTAAAATTTGAACATTTAATTGTCATTAAGAGCATTTTCAATGGTAAAAGTGGATTGTAGGCGTGAATTGATGTCAAGGCCGGTCCAAAGTATTATTAGGGGGCCCAAGACAAAGTTATGAAATGGGGCCTCTTAATTTTCATATACTATGCAGCAACGAATTTTTTTAGATAATATAAAATACTATTTCTTTTAAGTTATTTAGTATAGTTTTTTTGAATATATTGTAGTTTCTTCCCGTGAAATTCATGATAGTAATAATATAAGATTAAAAAAAAAATTAATGATGACTTTTAAAATAACTTTGGATTGAAAGCAACGTAAATCATTAAAGTCGTGGTCACCAAATTATTAAATCAACTGTTGGATAAAAGAAATTGATAAGCTAATTAAATTAGTGCTCTAATGCGTGTGTGTAAGGGAGTGAAGGAAAATGGAGAAAACAAAAATAAGTTTTTTTAGGCCCAACAAAAACAGGTTATGAGTTTTTGTAGATTATATATATTTTTTTTAATTTTTAAGCTTTCGATTTAAAATTTTAATCTAATTAATTTTACTTATAAATATTAAAACGTATAAAGAAAGTTTCCTAAATATTATATGATGGTTCTTTGATGCGTGCAAGATATTTCCTAACATCATGCGTGCATTTCTAAAATAGTTACTAATGTGATACATAAATAATTAAAAGAAATAACTATGTTGATTTAAATTGAGGACGCGAAATGAACACACACTTATGAATGTTCATTGATTTTATGCATCGATGTGTGTGAGCACAAAAATCGATGTGTATATAAAAGACACCCACAAGTGCGTGCCCACTTTGGTCACTTGCATTTACTCAAATTTATTTTTGTTAGTAAATATAAATTTATTTCATACCTATATAATTTATTTATAAGGGTTATATATAAAAAAATTTAAAAGTAGGGCCCCCAAAAAATAAGGGCACGGGGCTGTTGCCCCACAGGGCCCTGCTTCTGATTGATGCTACGTCAGCAACGTGGAGAGGATATGACTTGAATAGACATTGAAGTTCAAAAGTGCTCTCCAATTGTGAATGTGGATTGCACTTTTTATTTTAAAAATCAATTATTTTTCGATATGTTTTGCAGTAAATATTGCTAACATGGCTATGGATTGCAACGTCTAGAAGTAGACATCCAAAATAGATAATATATATCCACATCAGCTAGACATTCAAAATGCACATTCCATGAGAGATATTATTTTTCACTCCCAAGTCTATTTAGTCATAGGTGGCACACATTAACATCCAATCCACATTCCATTAGAGATGCTCTAAAGCGCATCAATTCTTCAACTAATCAAACATATATATGTGAAGGGGCAAAATGGGAAATTAAACTCATAACTGAAACTGTGTTAAGAGGCAATGTTAAAAAAAAAACTCATAATTAATGTTATCTTAATTGGTGTGTTTTGCTCTAAACGACATTTATATTTGGATAGAAGGAATATCAATATGTTACAATTCAAAAAAAAAAGATCAATATGTTGGAGAACTAAGGTTTTACAGTATTCATAATATCCACTATCGTGCATTATCTTGATCTCGATCAGTCCTTTTGTTTTACATTAAAAGTCTTGAGATGTGTTACCAATCATTAATTAAGATTATATTATGAATCTCTTCTCCCCTTAGGATTGGCAATCACTGTGGTTAAAAAAAATAAAAAGTAGTCTACCTGGATAAAGATCTATTGAAATAGTTATATCTCATTAAAAATAGATTCTAATCATCATTTTCTTCTTTATATGAGAAATTGAAGGAGTATTGAGGAGAAACTAGTCCAGATAGGGCGACAATGTATTGTTCTAATGGAGAAGAGAAGGCCAATGTTTTAAGCCATCGTAAAGTGATTGGTGGAGCACTGATTGATAGAATTGAGAGTTGGACCTTGAATCATCATTGTGGCAACCTACAAATTACCTACAACAACGAATGGATTCATGTTATAGGACTCTCGATTAACTTATGGAATGAGTTGGTCTATCAGACGATTGGGAATCAATTTAGGGGTTTGGTAAATGTCGCGAAACAGACAAGGGAAAAGAATATGTTAAACGGCGCGTGGCTCAAAGTTCATGGAAATCCGAATTCCTTTTTTTCCTACAAATATATTGATTCCATGTTTGGGTTTAACAATTCAAGTTCAAACTTCAACTTCGTGTTTTCGGGAGGAAGATGTTGATGTGACAATTTGCGAAAACATGGAAATTTGGAAAAAATGGAGGTCAACGCCAGACGTTATTGGCAACAATCTTGCGACAGAAAATCCGCAATTATCCTTATCAATTTGGCAACAAAAGGGATTATGATTAGGATGCATGGGAATCATAAGGAAGTTACAAATCAAGGGACAGATACACATATAGAAAGTGGGAAAGGAAAACAAGTTAACAATCGTTCATAGAGATGGTAGGTGAATCATCTGATGTTTCACATAATGGGCCTAGCTTGTTAAGAGGAAGTCTATCTAAGAAAGTGGTTCGGGGCCATGAGCCATTAACCGATCCTACTTGCCTCTCGGTGTCGATTGGTAATATTATGACACCGAACGAAAACTTTACTACTTAAAGGGAGATGCTTGGGGTAACCCAAAGTCCATGTGTGACACGCCCCTGGCCCAAATGCTTGACGAATATAAGGGAGGTCATAAGGCATTCTAAGAGGGAACCATCCAAGGAAGACATGAGGGGTCACAAGGCAAGAGTTCTAAAACGCTAAGCTTGAATAAAGATGGGGATAGTAGTGATGGGGATGAGTCGGTTTAAAGAAGAGACAAAGAAGATAGCGTGGATTCTCAATCTTCTGATAGAGATTCATCTATTCAGGAGATCGTCAATGAAACTAATGAAATGTAGAAGCCATTCATGAGGATCTTGATCAATTTGACCCATTGGTGGGAGGGGATTCATTGTGATGAAACACAACAGGAATTCGAAAATACGGTCGTAGTGAAGAATGGTGTAGTTGCCCAAATTGATGACAATGTAATGCATGTGCTATTCGACTAACAGTTAGAATCTATCGAGAACGCAGAGGAAGTGGATATTGGTCAAAAAAGTCAACAGGTTGAAGAAGTATCTCTGATTGAGTTTGTTGAGAAAATCCATGAAAAAAACTTGATGACACAAAATCTTAGGGAAAAGGATATGCGAAGAGTGTTACAAGAATGTGGTATCACAAAACGGAGGAAAAATGGTGTTAGGATAAAGAGGCTAGTTTAGAAAGGGAGATGAGTAAGTTGAATTCAAAGGTAAATTACGAAGGTAAAGACGATAAGAGGGTTTTCCCTGAAACCCAATAAAAACGTGCTCATGGAACGTAAGGGGACTAGGATATGAAGCTAAGTTGTTAAAGAAGAATTGAATCGTATTAATCCAGATATAATTGTTATTCAAGAGACAAAACTGATGTTTATTGATCGTGGGGTGATTTCTAGTATTTATGGCAATCGTTATAAGAATTGGGTTTATATTCCATCAGTAGGAACTAAGGGGGGATTATAGTAGCGTGGGATGTTCGAAGAGTACATGTTGAAGATAGTTTACAAGGTGAATTTCCAATTTCTATAAGAGTTCGGGAAGATGTGGGAGCATTATGGTGGTTATTATGGGTGTATGGGCCAACGTCGACTATAAATCGCCAGGAGTTTTGAGAAGAATTGGCTGATTTGACGATTTTTGTGGGCATGAATGGTGTGTGGTGGGTGATTTTAATGAAGTTAGATATGTAGATGAGAAGTTGAACAGTTTTCGTGTAACCCGGAGCATGGTTTGTTTGACGAGCTAATAAGAGAGTTAGAATTAATTGATTTTCCGTTATCAAATGGGAAATTCACTTGGTCCAATTACAGGGAGGTACCTATTTGTGCGAGACTTGATAGATTTCTGTTTAAAAGAGAATGGGGGAGATATTCATACATGGCAGACAATTTTTGGGAAATAGAGTGACATCTGATCACTCCCCAATTATACTAGATAGGGCCCAGTGAAATGGGGTCCGACTCTTTTTAGATTTGAGAATGTATAGTTAAGGAGTAGGAATTTCAAAGAGTTCTTTCAAAAGTGATGGGATGATGACTCTGGCCAAATATCCAGTAGATTTGATTTCTTACAAAAGTTAAAGAACATTAAGGAGATGATCAAGAACTGGAATCGAGATGTATTTAGGCATGTTTCTTTCATGAAGAATGAGACTGTAAGAGGTATATCACGGCTTGATAAAGAAGAAACAGATGGGAATTGGGACAATCCAAAAAATACCCAAAGGTATATGTTAAAGGCAGAATTAGCTGAATCCTTAATAAATGGAAATCGTATGTTAAGGCAAAAGGCGAAGTTAAAAGGGGTTGAATGAGGGGGATGCTAATATGAAGTATTATCATTGTATGATGAATTTTAGGAAAAATAAAAATTATATTGGCAGATTGCAAGATGATAACAGTGTGTTCACAGCGGATGTCGAAGTAGTTAAATCAATGATTCTTGGTTTTTATTCAACGTTTTATTCATCTGATGGATATGTTCCTTGGGATATTGATGGTTTAAATTGGAGCCCTATTTCCCGAATCGAAGCAATTTTGTTAGAGAAACAATTTTCTAAGGATAAAGTGTGGAATGCTATCTTTGAATGTGGTGGTGATAAAGCTCCTGGAGTTGACGGATACACAATGGAGTTCTATAAGGAATGTTTTGATACGATAAAATGTGCACTAATGGTTGTTATGGGAGAGTTTCACAGAAATGGTATCATAAACAAGATGGCAAATGATACCTACATTTGTCTAATACCAAAGATTTAACCAAGTGTGTAAGGTATCAGAGTTTGACCTATTAGTCTTATAACTTCATCATATAAGATCATAGACAAGGTGTTATCAAATTGATTGAGAGAGGTGTTGGAGAATACTATTGCTAAGGAACAAAATGCTTTTGTGTTAAGGAGACAAATGTTAGATTTAGCATTAATAGGAAATGAAGTAGTTGGCGATGCTCGATCTAAAAACCACAATGCATATTTCGTAAAGCTCGACTTAAAAAAGGCTTATGATAGAGTTGAATGAAAATTCTTGGATTATGTACTTGAAAGGAAGGGCTTTAGGAATCAATGGAGGAGATGGATTTAGGGTTATGTCTCTTCGGTCTGTTTATGTTAGACCCCACCTAATTAGGGCATCTGACCGGCCTAAATTACCTTAATCTCCAGATAACCTAGCAGCCTTAACCTTGCTTTCAATAATTAATTAAAAATCTATCAGAGTAATTATCAAATATGATTCTAAATCAACTACAAAAGGATTCTAAAACGAATCTTGTACCTCAAAATCAGTAAAGACTAATTATATAATCTTTAAATATTCGTAAAAATTTGTCACCAGCATATCCTCTATTTCTAAGCCTACACCGAAAATTCCGGCCTTCATAAATCTTCAACAAAACCTGCTCAGCTTGGTGAAAATGCCGAAGGACTCACAATCCACCCCATAACAAAATATATCGCATTAATAATGATTATTTATTCATTCTAACCTATCTCAGACTTTCAACATAATTAAATCATTAATACCTTAACTACTCGACATTCCAATCCATCCTAAATCCATTAAAACACTTTCAATCATTCTCAAAACCATTTCAACACTTTCAAAAGATATCCTAACCTCACACAAACCCAAAACCCCATTTATATAATATTTTATATTCAAAAGTAATACAAATATAGAGAGAAAGAAACTAAGCAAGACACCAATAATCAAAAAGCTTTTCCTTTCCTTTGTCGCCGCTAAAACCTGCCATTATCCAATTATAAAAATTCGATAATGTCAGATAAGTAAATCCCAGACTATCCAGTACACCTGTAGTAATCAAATGCATAACAATCCAAGGAATCTAAACGAACAATATAAACCAATGAATTAAAATACAATCGTGAATCCATCCCGTTTCTGTTATCCGACCACAATCAGACGACCGGTCTCCGAAAGTGGTGTAAATAGTAATAAGGACTCATACGCGGGGAGAATAACCGAACGAGTCTCGTTCCTCTAGACTACGGGAGTATGATATGATTCAACGTGATCTCATGATAACCATGTAATGCAAAGTATTAGTGACTCCAACCCCTCAAGCATAATATAGTGTTCAATAAACCCAATATAGACATTATAAGGAGACTTGTAACGCCTTACCCTCCCAAATCGTGTATGCATGTACAACAAAATGCAATTCAAGGATCAATCCAATTTATACGAAATATAATCATAAAATGTAAATGTTACTATGAGATTTACTTAACCTTACAAACAACCAACTTCAAGCTTATTTTTTAAGCTTCCCGGAGCGTCGGATCAACTTGAAAATGGTTCCGATAGCTTTCCTGCATACCCAATTATATTATGGGTCAAGCTTCAAGTGAAACGATATCACGAAGCCCAATGAAATCCGCGATCAAAGTACGTTTGAGAATAGTTTCCAAAAATATTAATTTATATAAGTATTTCAACTAGCTTTCAACTAGCCAACTTGGGGTAACTTTTTAACCTTGAAAACCTCAATATTTGTCATGATGACCTGAAAGAAACTTGTAGTATTCATGTCCTACTTTCCATAGACTCCAAGAACATCCAAATCGAAACACCGACGAAGAAGTTATGAATTTTCCCATATGGCTTGTCGACTTGACAACTTTATATATTTGAACTAAAAAAAACTTCTCCAAATTAATATTTTCGCAATTAAATCGACAATAAACTCCATGAAACCACCGGATACAAAAATATTTTCACAGCCCGTGGAGTCAAATTGGATTAAAACCAATAATCAATATCAACTATTAAAACATCTCCAAAATAGTTATCAACTGAATTGCATTAGTTCACCTCATCAAAACCCTAACCCACGTCAGGTGGAATTTATCCCAAAATTGACGAAAATTAATCCAATATACCAATTAACAACAATTTCAACCAATTTTTTTTACAAAACCCCGCAAAAGAAATCGAAAAATTGCGAGAATTCAAATTGAATTGAACAAAAATGTCAGACATTAAGAATTTACCAAATTGCAGGCCAAATACTTCGTTTCTACCGCAGAAATTTAGCTCGAACTGACCGTCTCGCGATGCTCTACGGTTTTGCGAAAGAAACTGGGCGAAAATTGAACATCAGGAGATCGGCGGGCGAGAGATCAAGCAGAGATAATTAGATTTTTAGAAAACCATTTCGTTCTGATCGAACGAAATCAAATTTTGATTTTGTTTTGTTTTGTTTTATATATTTATATATCCCTCAGCTGCCTGCTTGTGCAGCTTAATTTTTTTTTTAATTATTAATTCTTTGAAAACTTATTTTTACGTGCTTTAATATCCTATGCTCGTTTTGGATCCGATTTTTCACGAAATTGAACAAATTTCTCGACAAAACAGTCCATCTTCATGAAATGTTCATAACACTGGTTTTGGTCACACTAAAACCCCAAAAATCTTAACTTTGTCCATGACATACGAAACCCTTGTGGGACCAATCCTCTTGCCATACTTATCCAAACTTGCACCAGTTTGGACCAAATATCAACCTTGACTATTGTCAACCGACACCAAACTCGAAACAAGATCTCACACAACTTCGTCTCATTTCACACTACCTCCAATCCCGACTTACACGCAAACCAAGACAAATCCCCACGTTAGCTCGTTAAGTCCATTTAAGGTCCAAATTTCGAATTTTTAATTTAAATTCAATTATTCATCACAAAATTTGAAACTAATATTTATGTCAATATTATGACTATCTCGGCACCCGTCTCGACATGTATCTTGAAACAAAATTTACTCAATCACCCGAATTTCACAAAATAAAATAATATATAATACACGACACTAGGCAAACATCACAGATTAATAAAACTAATTATAAATCTCAAATTCACCAGTGTTTAATTCCCGACTCGCGGCCAAAACCATAATTAAGCTTCTTTAATCCCGAATTAACCGTAATTACCGATTTAAAAATTTCGGGATTTGACAATCTTCCCAACTAATAAGAATTTCTTCTTCAAAATCAAAATTTAACCAAATCTACATGAACTCAAAGAGATTTGGAAAATGCTCTCTCATATACGCCTATCGTTTTCATGTTAGCTCTTCATACAACACGTTACTCTACAAATCAAACTGATTACATTCAACTATATGATGCGAATCAGATTCTTTTTGCCTGAGCATAAACGCGTGAAATACGTCATTAATTTCATTTTACTGAGGCGGTACAACCAATTTATACATAAACTTACCAACCCATTTCACAATCTCAAATGACCATATAAATAAAAAAGAGAGCTTTCCTTTTAGTCCAAACTTGTAATGGCCTTTTGTGAGGGGATAATTTTTGATACACCCAATTTCTTTAACTATATATCACAAATCGGTGATAGAGATCATAATAACTTTTGTATCTTTTCTAAAACGTTTTCAATTCTAGACGAATCTGCGCACAACCTCAGAGTGATCTCCAACCATCTATGACTCTAACTCCACCCAATCTTCCAGTTTAACCCCACCGACAAGAGATCGACAAGGTATCCCATACCATGCCTAAAACGGAGTCATTTCAATACACAATTAACAACATTTATTATAAAAGAACTCATACAAAGGTATGTATTCTTTCCATAAACCTCCAAATACCAGTACACAAGCCCTGAGCATGTCCTCCAACACATAAATCCACATTTCATTCTGACCATCCACCCGAGGATGAAATACAGAACTGAAATAAAACTGAATGTCGAAATAATTCTTATATGCCCTGCAACAACCCAGATGTGTATCGAGCATCAAGATAAGAAAATATCATCAACAACACTCCAAACAAGTGAGCCACCTCTCACCCACACAATAAGCTCAGATGTGTAAAGGTATCCGAAATGTACATAGAAAGAACATGAGCACACTTCGTCAGTCCATCAACAATAATTCACACCACATCATGTTTCTCCCAAGAAATAGGCGGATGAATAACAAATTCTATCACGATATATTCCCATTTTCATTACAATATGGGAAGTAGCTACAACGTATCTCCAGGTTTCTGCATATCGGCCTAAACCTGTTGACAAATCTCACATTTCCTCATATAATCACCCACGTCAGCTTTCCTCCCTGGCCACCAATACAATCGCCCCATATCATAACATATTTCAGTTCAACCAGGATGAATGCTAAATCAATGAGATTCTCTCAATATCTCATCCTGAATCTTAGCCACCAATGGAATTCATTGTCTGCCTTTAAACCTCAAACTTTAATCCACAAACTCAACTCAATCTGGATTATTACTATTATCAACAAACCCCTTAAACTTTTTATAATCCACATCACTTTGCTGACACTGTCATTTTCTGAATAGAGACGAGTTGTACTCTAAACTGAGCACAAGTCGGTTCATCATCAATCTCAAGAACCTTCGACAAAATCGTAACAATGAATTTTTCGAGCAACTCATACTCGTAAGTTAATCGACTAGTTGTACGCAATGTTTTAGCACTCCTCATGCTCAATACGCCATCAACAACATTAATTTAACCCGAATGGTATTTAAGACTAAAATTAAAGTCTTTCTAACGTTCAACTATTTTTATTGTCTCACATTCAATTTTGTTTGAGATAACAAATAATTCAAACTTTAATGATTTGAAAATAGCGTAAAACTTCCCCCATATCTCCACAGCTTCAAAACAAACATAATCGCCGTTAATCTCAAATCATAAAAATAATAATTCTTCTCTTGAATATTTAATTGACAAGAAGCCTAAACAATCGCCCTTCCATTTTACATTAACACACAATTCAAACCCACTTTTGATGCATCAGTCTAAAATGTAAGCCTTTTCCTCGCTTTAAGCAATACAAGAACTGGTGCTGAAGTCAAACGCTTCTTTAATTTATTAAAATACATCATTGCATTCATTTGACCAAACAATTGGAATGTTTTTTGAGTTAATTTAGTAACTGGCGCAACTATCTTTGAAAATCTTTCACAAATCGACAATAATCGCCAGCCAAATCGAGAAAACTCTGTATCTCCGTTACCTTGATAGGTTCCGACTAACCAATGATAGCCTCATTCTTGGCTGTATCCACCAAAATTCATTTCATACAAACCACATCACCCAAAAACTTCACCTCAGACAACCAAAACTTGAGTTGGCTAAACTTAGCATGCAGCTTATGATTTCTCAAATTTTAGAGATTAACTCTAAGATATGATTCATGATCCTCGTGAGTCTTAAAGTATATCTCGATATCATCAATGAACACTATCACAAAGTGACCCAAACACAACCTCAACACTCACTGCATCAAATATACAACCATTGCAGGGAACATCAGTCAACCCAAACTCTCGATTGATAGTAACCTTAACGAAAATAAATCTTTGAAAAGAGTTTTGATCTATTTAGTTGATCAAACAAATCATTAATTCGAGGCAATAGATATTTATTCTGAATAGTTACTATGTTTCACTGTTTATAATCAATGTAGAGACTCGAATTACGATTCTTCTTTTTCACAAAAAAGACTATTGCACCCCATGGAGACTTACCTCGATGAATAAACTCCTTCATCCATCAACTCCTGTAACAGATACTGCAACTCCTACAATTCCTTCAGAGATATCCTATAGGACAACATAGTTATTGGTCTAGTTCCAAAACCAAATCAATCACAAAATTAATCTTTATTAGAGATGGAACTCCAATTAATTCATCAAAATACATGTCCACGAATCCCCAACCACAAGAATATCCTCTAGTTTAATTTTAAATCTTGCCTCTGTACTATAGTTCTGGTAAGAATTTCAAATTCTTCTTAATGATTAGCTAATCCATTATCAACACCTCAAACTCTAATAACTATAACATACAAAATCAACAACCATCTCGTGTTCGGAGATATCAAAAACATATTTCTCATACATTAAGTGAGGATCCACCCTATCCCCGATTACTGTGTTAAGTACAAGATGAATAGGGACTCACACCGGAGTTAACCTTAACTCAATCACCACAAGACCACAAACTAAAACCGAACCTTCAATAAGATTACGATTTGTACTTGAATCTCATTTAGTCACCACCTGAACATATTCCCTGATATGTTGTTGAGTCTGTGACATACAAAATGATGCTCTTAAAAGTTATAGACACGTCTCTTGTAATGTCTTTTCTTTCCATACCCAAAACACGTAATCACACTCATATTCCGAGAATAGTCTCGGCTGATGTGCTATTTTTCATACCTAAAACATGTCACTGTAGGTTTATTACTTACAAAAGATTCATGAATAGGTGTCAATTTGTGATTCGAAGCCTACCCCCTAAGATCCTCGACCCTTACCTTCATTCCTCTACAACTAAGGTATACCTTTTTGACCTGAAGACTGAAAAATATGTTTGTGTCATCTCAACCAATCCTCAAATCTTTCATTTTCTCTCGAAACTTAGGGTCAAATCTGAAAGGAAAATTTTTCTTACCCACAAAATTTGATTCTTGTCCTGACTCCACGACGCCCTAATATCATCGTGATTCGTGTTGAAAACTTGTATAATCTCAAAGGTATTGGCCCTATCTTGAAACTCTCACAGAATGTTCAGTTTAATCCTTAATATAATAGTACTCAGTTTAATCCTTAATATAATAGTACTAAACTCTCGCAGAATGTTCATTGGTAATAATAATATCAGTTCTATTTAAATCAAAATTATATTCAATTCATATTCCTAATTAAATAAAGTAAAATGAAGAAATATTACCTATATCTTCAAAACTTTGAAAATTTCAGTCAACTTCGAACATTGAATAAATTAATTTTACCTTTCGAATCTTCCATACTTCACTCCTTTAAACTTCATTTCACCTAAATACCCCCAAACTCATTCCAAATCTTGTCCCCTAACGTTTAAAAATTAAGTCAGGTTTCCAACAAAACAAATATACCTCATGAAGCATAAACAAATTATATTAATAAATAAATTAGGACAAGAATAAATTTCATAATCGAAGAAAACATGAGAAATGTAAAGAATTTAAAGCATCATTAACAATGTAGCATAAACACAAACTACTCAAGCATAATATAAACCACAAATGATAATAATAATAGCACAGTATCACATCACATCGCATAGATCAAAGTATCATACTATAAAACCAAGACCTCCCTCGGTTTCACTCATAGATAGACAAAATAGACAAAAAAGTAGGGTTAAACCACCATCCAAAAGTCACATCATCACCACCATCCCCTTGCTCAAGTTGTTGAAATTGGTAGCTCATGTGACGGCCCCATCTACAACTAAGGGCACCGCCCGACCTAATCCCTTAATTAAGCCCTAATCTCCCCTATCGGACCTAACAAGGAACTAGTCAGCCTTAGTTCAACACCTAAACATCTACATCTACTACTTATGATACCTACAATTAACTAGCTAGTTAATTTTTTTTTCTAACAAGTTATTCAACGGAAGTCATCGTTACTAGTGGACCTTAAATCCTACGGCCTAACCTATTGTGGAAAAACCAGGAAATAGAGATCACATGCATATATAAACAAAAATGGTGATATATACAACATGTGTCTAGTCAGATGTTCCTATCACTCAACCCAAAAGTAAACATATCATGTATATAAAAAATGTAATACAAAAGAATGAAAAACGTACAACAATATGTCGTAGCAGTCCTTCACCGGCTCAGAGGTAGTCACCAAGCTTCTCTTTGCCTGGTCTGCTACTCGGCTGATCTGCACCCACCGTCACAAACTAGACAGTGAGTACATGAAATTATTTAAGTAATACTGAGAGACATCGATCCACATTCCTAAATAGGCAACAAGTATCAAATGTCATAATTTAAATATAAATTATGCTGAAAAAAACATCATGCAAAGAGATACTTGAGTTAACCAAATATGAAACTGACTCACGGCTAAGTAGTAACGGATTAGGGTCGGTCGACCGTGATCTTCATCGCATCAGCCTTTCCATTACAATTTGAGCTATGCTCTATAACATTTCAATACAAATTGAGCTCTATATCATAATGTCAAAAGGACGTACTTACGATTACGCCTTTTATATTCCAAGTGAATTAATCGTCACCGAAATGTATACTTGCTAACATACCCGAGTTTTAAAACTCGTCATGTTCACCCAAGTTATTCTTGCGCCAACAAACCCCGAGGTCCGGTTACCCCGTTCGAGGCACGTTACCCCGTGTGTCATGCAAGGTAGTGGAGAAGTTCTGTAACATCTCGGCAAGTCTAGTGACCCTCATATGAAAGCTGAATTTCTATGATCAAATAACCCTAACCACAAGAACCACTTTCATTTTCAATAATGACACAACATTGGAATCCAAGAAATATAACTGCATACTAATGCACAAGGGAGTAGAGGCAAAACAAACCTAATAGCATGCTATATCACTGACTTCCACATACACCAATCAACATGACAAAGTATAGGAATTGAAATCAATGATATACAAAACAGAGTATGCTATAAACATCATAAAATGAGAAACTAAACAAGTCATAGCATATGGATTTCAAAGGCAATTAAATTCGAATAACTGAGAATAAATAAATAAATGGAATAAAATGTAAATAAATGTCTCAAATCAGTTTACTTACATATACACATCAATTCCGAAGCTATCCGGCTTCCGTCGCGTCGATGTACGGACCCAAACCTCGTAATAGCTCCTATAGGATCCAATCAGTTGCAAATGTATCAATTTAGATTCCAGTTTAATGATTTAACATCCTTAAATTAGTCGACATCGGTCAAAATTGAGTTCGAGACCAATTTGCCGATTTCACGTTTTTTGAGGTAAAACCCTGATATAACGCCTCGACCGACTCCCGAATTCTTCACTTTTTTATAGCAATATTGAAGTTTTATTGATTTGGGTCACAAATATATTTTTCCCTTATTTTTTGGAATTTTCCTGAATTTGTTTTTCATAATTTTATCTATTTTCAGGAATTTATTATATATATATATATATATATATATTAAAAACTGTTTAATTTAATTAAATAATTAAATATATATAATTAAAAATATATATATATATATTATATTGAGGTGGGTCCGGGACCAACCCAACCCGGTCTCCATCGGGTGGGTTCGGGTCGACCCGACCCGACTCCCATGGTCTTCTTTCTCGCAGAGCCGCTAGTTCTGCAAATTTTTTTTTTCTCCTTGAGGCGTTGGGGTTGGCTCCCAACCACAACCCCAACGGGTTTTGATGGCAGGGGAGACACCCCTGCCATCTCCCCCTCACTCTCTCTCGGCCATGGAGGCCGATCCTCCATGGCCACGACCACCGAACGCAACAACAACAACAACGGACAACACAACAGCAACGACATCAAAATCAACAACTCACCTTGGAGATCGGTCTCTCTATCTTTCTCAGTCTCTTTCCTCTCATTCTCTCATTCTTTCTCTTTCTGGTTTCTCTTCTCTGTTCTCTGCGTTTTTCTTTCTTTCTTCCCGAGAGATCAAAACAATAAAATGAGATAAGGTTGAATGACCAAACTATATATATATATATATATATTGAGTGATGTTGATGTGGCCTCTTTACCACCACTCGCTTATACATTTTTTTTCTTTTTTTTTCACTATAATTGAACAAGTTCTACTTACCCCACGAGTTGCTACCTCAGGCCCACGTCAGCACGCGACTCGAGGCGCATCCCCGCTCGTCTCGATATCTGCATACCCGTAAATGACTTAGTAGTCTACATAAATACAATACACTAGGCATACAACATACAAATATAACATTTACCTCGGCCACCGTGCCGCGGTAGTGACACGTATCGCGCTGCGGGTCCCACGTCACGGGTCATTTTGTCCTAATTAACGAATTAAACGCGTATTAATTATTTGGGCCGTGACAATACTTCCCAACTAATAGGAAGTTCGTCCTCGAACTTAAACTAAACGAATATTAAAATATACCCGACTCGAAGAGGTATGGAAATCTGTCGCGCATAAAGTCTTCCCGTTCCCGAGTGAGTTCTGAATTTCCATGAAATTGCCACTTGACTAACACCTTCGGGATAGACTTATTTCTTAACTGTTGTACCCTTCGGTCAAGAATCTGAACTGGTTGCTCTTCATATGAGATATCCTCACTCAAATCAATCTGACTCAAATCCACTGTCGGTCTCTCGTCTGCCTTTGACTTAGCTAGTCGAAACATTGATATATGAAACACCGGATGAATTCCCGATATCTGTGGAGGTAACTCTAACTCATATGCAACCTTTCCAACGCGTTTCTTGATCTTGAAAGGCCTGATGAATCTCGGTGCTAATTTGCCTTTCAAACCAAATCGATGATGACTCTTACGAGGAAAAATCTTTAGATACACTAAAGCTCCCTCATCGTACGTGAGATCGCTGCGATACATGTCTGCATACTTCTTTTGCCTCTCCTGGGCTCCCTTAAGCTTCTGGCGAATCTGTTTTACCTTTTCTGTGTGATTGACAACAATTTCAGGCCCTACCAAATTTCGGTCTTCTGGCTCAGCCCAACAAGATGGTGAGCGACACGGTCTGCCATATAATGCCTCAAATAGCACCATTTCAATGCTCGCCTGATAACTGTTGTTGTATGCAAATTCACACAACGGTAAATATTTTTCCCACGATCCGCCAAACTCAAGTACACACGCCCTGAGCATATCTTTAAGAGTTTGTATCAACCTCTCAGTCTGCCCATCAATCTGAGGGTGAAAGGCTATGCTAAACTGTAAGCGCGCACCATATTGCTCCTTCATACTCCGCCACATCCTGGACGTATACATAGCATCTTTGTCTGACGTAATAGTCAAATGTACTCCATGCAGCCTAATAGTCTCTTTCTCGAACACTCAGCTGGTCAAATGTGTAATGAGTTGCAACTGATATGAAATGGGCAGATTTCGTCAATATATCCACAATCACCCAGATTGAATCATGTCGATGAACAGTCCTCGGCAGTCCTCGAACGAAATCCATAGCTATGTCTTCCCACTTCCATTGTGGAATGGGAAGCGGCTGTAGTAATCCTCCAGGTCTACGATGCTCTGACTTCACCTGTTGGCAGATTCCACAGTTCCTGATATACTCTGATATGTCCGCTTTCATCCCAGGCCACCAAAAATGTATTTTCATATCATGGTACATTTTGGTCCTTCATGGTTGAACAGTGAACCGGGAACGATGTGAATCCTGAAGAATCTCATCTCTCAGCTCTGCCACTACCGGTATCCACAATCTGCCTCAAAATCTGAAACACTGATCTGCTGTCTCTGTCGAGTCAGTACACTCGGAACTCTGGGCTAACTCACTGAATCTCGGATATAGAATGTCATTTTTATGATCCTTTGACACTCTCTGAGTCGACACTGCCTGAAGTCTCACCTGAGCACAAAACAGTACCTCCGTGTCATTAGCAATATCTGACTGACTCAGCCTCGCCGCCACCTCAAGTAAACCATACTCGTGCGTCATATGACATCGAATAGTCTCAGCATCTCCAGTCGGAATCCTACTCAGCGCATCAGCAACGACATTTGCTTTTCTTGGATGATGTTCCAGAGAAAAATCATAGTCATTCAAAAATTCTAACCATCTACGCTGTCTCATGTTCAACTCTTTCTGTGAAGAGATATTTCAAACTCTTATGGTCAGTATAGAGTGTGAACTTCTCTCCATACAGATAATGTCTCCATATCTTCAGAGCAAACACTACCGCCTTCCAACTTTAAGTCATGAGTTGGATAATTCTTCTCATGTATCTTCAACTGTCTTGATCCATAGGCCACTGTGCCTTTCTCTTGCATCAACACACAACCTAAACCCATATGAGAAGCATCTGTGTACACCACGAAACCCTTTCCAGCCTTCGGCAATATCAGCACTGGTGCGGTAGTCAACAATTTCTTCAGTTGAGCAAATGCCTCATCGCATTCCTCTGACCAATGAAATTTCCATCTTTCAGGGTCAACTTGGTTATTGGTGAAGCGATTTTTGAAAAATCCTTCACGAACCTTCGGTAATAGCCTGCTAACCCCGGAAAACTCCTAATTTCAGTCACTGACGTCGACGCTGGCCAATCCAAAATCGCCTGAATCTTTGCTGGATCTACAGCAATACCAGCTGCTCCAACAACATGACCCAAAAATTTAACCTCAGACAACCAAAATTCACACTTGCTGAATTTGGCATACAGTCTGTGCTCCCTCAAAGTCTGCAACGTCTCCCTGAGGTGTTACTCGTGATCTTCTCGAGTCTTCGAGTACAACAATATATCATTAATAAACACGGTCACAAAGCGGTCAAGATATGGTCTCATCACTCGATGCATCAAATCCATAAACATGGCAGGAGCATTAGTCAAACCAAACGACATGACTGTGAACCGATAGTGTCCATACCTCGTACTAAACGCTGTTATGTATATATCATCCTCCCTGATCCTCAGCTGATGATATCCTGATCGTATATCTATCTTGGAGAAAAACTGTGCTCCTCTCAGCTGATCGAATAAATCGTCAATACGCGGTAATGGATAGTTGTTCTTGACTGTGACCTTGTTCAATTGTCTGTAATCAATACACAGTCTCAAAGTACCGTCCTTCTTCTTCACAAACAGGACCGGTGCTCCCCATAGTGATATCGAAGGTGTGATGAATCCTTTGTCGCTCAATTCTTGCAACTGTTTCTTCAATTCTTCCAACTCTCGTGGAGCCATACGGTATGGTGGTATGGATATCGGCTTCATCCCTGACACCAACTCAATAATGAAATCAATCTCCCTCGGTGGTGGTAATCTAGGTAAGTCTTCCGGAAACACGTTCGGAAACTCGTACACAACCGGAATCTCTGCAAGTTTCGGTTCATGACTCTCTGTAACGGTATATACTGATACCAAAGTCTCCATCTCCCCATTAGTCGCAAGTCGACCTCGAGTGCTCTCGGCTCTCGGAGTACTACCGCTATACATGAATACTGGACATCCTGGGATCTCAAATATCACTATTTTCGTAAAACAGTCGATATGAGCATGATATGATGCTAGCCAATCCATCCCTGGCAACGCATCAAATTCCAAGAATTCAAGCACTCTGAAATCTACAGGTAATTTGACCCCGTCGATCTCTACTGGGCATCTCTGCGCCAGAGAATTAGGGTACACTTTATCTCCGGCTGCAGTACTCAAAATCAAATGCATTCCGACACTGACCGGTTTAAACCCTAACATGCTAACCATGCGACCAGAAATGAAGGAAACTGTAGAACTCGAATCAAATAAAACATATGCTTGATGACCACAAATGGAAACCATACCCTCTATACGTTTTTGTGTAGCGTCTGTGTCAGGCTGTGCAATCGTATGAACGACTTCTCGACGCTGTGGTGGAATCACTGTTGCTGGATGTGGACACTCTCGACTGATATGTCCTACCTGACCACATCGATAACAAGTGACTGCTCTAGGCTGACCCTGTGTCTGATCTTGGGCCTGTGCAGATGCTTGTCTCTGCCCTGGTCAAGAACCGTCTCGTCCTCTACCTCTACCTCTGCCTCTACCACCGTCTTCGCCGACGTGGAGTGGTGGTGCCTTGGTAGAAAGTCGGTAAAGTAGACGTAGTAGGAGCTGGCAATGCAGGTCTGACTGGTGGTGGTATGGGAGGTCTACCCACAATAGTCTGCAAAGGTGTAGGAGATGCTACATAAGGCACAATTGCCCCCTGAACACCTCTCTCCCATCTCCTCGGTCCTTTGCCCTTCTGTCTCCTCCGCTCATACTCCGCCATCTGATCAAGTGTCATCGCGGGTACTAAGGGTGTCCCGTCAGCCACTCGGCTCATATAATAAGTCTCGTGAGCAAGTGCACGCTCGAAAATCTCCCCCAGTGTCCTGGCACCTGAACTTACCACATAAAACCCAATGTCACGCCTCAGTCCATCGCCAAAATGATACACGTCATCTGCATCCTCTTTCATAAGATCTCCGACAAACTGCCTCAGATAGCCGTATCTATCTCAGCACTTCATTACCGTCTCATCGGCTCCCTGTCTCAAATTCATAAATTCCTTCCTCAACCTCTTCATCACCGGAGGTGGAAAGTATTGCCGATAGAACTTAGTCTTGAAGGCATCCCAAGACTCAAACTCTCATTCGGTAGCGATCGTCGCACGCCACCACACATCGACATCTCGCTGTAAGGTGTACGACGAGATCTCCGCTCTGAGTATATCATCAATATGCAAGACTCTATGTAACTTCTCCTGCGACAAGACCCACTTCTCGATCTTCTCAAAATCTCTCTGACCGTCGAAGTATACCGGTTTCAGTTTGATGAAATCTTTCACCAACTGAACTACTGCTGTGGAACTAGCTAATGGGGGTGTGGAAGATAGTGTAAAAACTGTCTCTACTGCTGGAGCTGCTATCATCTATGTTGCAGGTACGACCGACACTACGGTCCGTACTGCAGTCGTAGTAGGATCTGCTGTCTGAGTTGGAGGTGCTGGTGGGGCAAAGCGGGAAGTCATCAGTGCAATGAAATTCGCCAGTTGCTGACCCTGAGCAGCTACTCGATCTGAAAGCCTCTGGAAATCCTCCGCTGATGGTATCGAAGGCTGGGTGCCGCTCGCACCGGCATCACCACTATCGCATGAATCCGCTATCTCTGACTGCAAATGGATAACGAACGCGAATCAGCTACTACGTGGATAACGCATATATACACATAACGAAATTAACATGTATAGAGATATATCAAATCCCCAACTCACTTTCACTCACTTCCCAACTAATAGGTTCTAGCCGAGGATCATCTGGTTTTCCACATCTAACTAAGGTTTTCTAACTTCTACAGTTTTTTTTTTAATCTTTTAGTTGTTTCTAGCTGAACAAGGTTGGCCGTTCACTACATATTGTAGCTGTGGTATCATATTGTAGAAACTCCATATTCTACAATCTTAGAACCATGTTTTCTCAAAACCATGACACTGATACAAACTGTGTTGGTATCATATAGCCTAAAACCATATAAGTAAGCCAACCTGTATAAACCTTGGCTCTGATACCACCTGTGGTGGTATCATATGGCCTTAAACAATCGAGATATATAAACTATGGCTCTGATACCACTTGTGACGGCCCCATCTACAACTAAGGGCACCGCCTGGCCTAATCCCTTAATTAAGCCCTAATCTCCCCTATAAGACCTAACAAGGAACTAGTCAGCCTTAGTTCAACACCTAAACATCTACATCTATTACTTATGATACCTACAATTAACTAGCTAGTTAATTTTTTTTTCTAACAAGTTATTCAGCGGAAGTCATCGTTACTAGTGGACTTTAAATCCTACGGCCTAACCTATTGTGGAAAAACCAGGAAATAGAGATCACATGCATATATAAACAAAAATGGTGATATATACAACATGCGTCTAGTCAGATGTTCCTATCACTCAACCCAAAAGTAAACATATCATGTATATAAAAAAATGTAATACAAAAGAATGAAAAACGTACAACAATATGTCGTAGCAGTCCTTCATCGGCTCAGAGGTAGTCACCAAGCTTCTCTTTGCCTGGTCTGCTACTCGGCTGATCTGCACCCACCGTCACAAACTAGACGGTGAG
This sequence comes from Stephania cephalantha, assembly GCA_039657325.1. Taxonomy (NCBI): domain Eukaryota; kingdom Viridiplantae; phylum Streptophyta; class Magnoliopsida; order Ranunculales; family Menispermaceae; genus Stephania; species Stephania cephalantha. Next base: position 20,220,180 of record CM077567.1, on the reverse strand, counting down.
TACATGAATTTATTTAAGTAATACTGAGAGACATCGATCCACATTCCTAAATTGGCAACAAATATCAAATGGCATAATTAAAATAGAAACTATGTTGAAAGAAACATCATGCAAAGAGATACTTGAGTTAACCAAATATGAAACTGACTCACGGCTAAGTAGTAATGGATTAGGGTCGGTCGGTCGTGATCTTCATCGCATCAGCCTTTCCACTACAATTTGAGCTCTGCTCTATATCATTTCAATACAAATTGAGCTCTATATCATAATTTCAAAAGGACGTACTTACGATTACGCCTTTTATATTCCAAGTGAATTAATCGTCACCGGAATGTATACTTGCTAACATACCCGAGTTTTAAAACTCGTCATGTTCACCCAAGTTATTCTTGCGCCAACAAACCCCGAGGTCCGGTTACCCCGTTCGAGGCATGTTACCCCTTGTGTCATGCAAGGTAGTGGAGAAATTTCGTAACATCCCGGCAAGTCTAGTGACCCCCGTATGAAAGCTGAATTTCTATCATCAAATGACCCTAACCACAAGAACCATTTTCATTTTCAATAATGACATAGCATTGGAATCCAAGAAATATAACTGCATACTAATGCACAAAGGAGTATAGGCAAAACAAACCTAATAGCATGCTATATCACTGACTTCCACATACACCAATCAACATGACAAAGTATAGGAATTGAAATCAATGATATACAAAACAGAGTATGCTATGAACATCATAAAATGAGAAACTGAACAAGTCATAGCATATGGATTTCAAAGGCAATTAAGTTCGAATAACTGAGAATAAATAAATAAATGGAATAAAATGTAAATAAATGTCTCAAATCAGTTTACTTACATACACACAGCAATTCCTAAGCTATACGGCTTCCGTCGCGTCGATGTGCGCACCCAAACCTCGTAATAGCTCCTCTAGGATCCTAACAGTTGCAAATGTATCAATTTAGATTTCAGTTTAATGATTTAACAACCCTAAATTGGTCGACATCGGTCAAAATTGAGTTCGAAACCAATTTGCCGATTTCGCATTTTTCGAGGTAAAACCCCGATATAATGCCTCGACCGACTCGCGAATTCTTCACTTTTTATAGAAATATTGAAGTTTTATTGATTTGGGTCACAAATATATTTTTCCCTTATTTTCTGTAATTTTCTTGAATTTTTTTTCATAATTTTATCTATTTTCAGGAATTTATTATATATTAAAAACTGTTTAATTTAATTAAATAATTAAATATATAATTAAATATATATATATATATATATATATATATTATATATTGAGGTGTGTCTGGGTCAACCCGACCCGATCTCCATCGGGTCAGGGTCGGTCCGACCCGACCCACATGGGTTCGGGTCGACCCGACTCGACTCCCGTGGTATTCTTCCTCGCAGAGCCGCTGGTTCTGCAAATTTTTTTTTTCTCCTTGAGGCGTTGGGGTTGGCTCCCAACCACAATCCTAACGGGTTTTGATGGCAGGGGAGACACCCCTGCCATCTCCCCCACACTCTCTCTCGGCCATGGAGGCCGATCCTCCATGGCCACGACCACCGAACGCAACAACAACAACAGCGGACAACACAACAGCAACGACAGCAAAATCGACAACTCACCTTGGAGCTCGGTCTCTCTATCTCTCTCGGTCTCTTTCCTCTCCTTCTCTCCTTCTTTCTCTTTCTGGTTTCTCATCTCTGTTCTCTGCGTTTTTCTTTCTTTCTTCCCGAGAAATCAAAACAATAAAATGAGATAAGGTTGAATGACCAAACTATATATATATATATATATACATATATATATTGAGTGATGTTGATGTGGCCTCTTTACCACCACTCACTTATACATTTTTTTTCTTTTTTTTCACTATAATTGAACAAGTTCTACTTACCCCACGAGCTGCTACCTCGGGCCCACGTCGGCACGCAACTCGAGCGCATCCCCGCTCGTCTCGATATCTGCATACCTGTAAATGACTTAGTAGTCTACACAAATACAGTACACTAGGCATACAACACACAAATATAACATTTACCTCGGCCACCGTGTCGCGGTAGTGACACGTATCGCGCTGCGGGTCCCACGTCACGGGTCATTTTGTCCTAATTAACAAATTAAACGCGTATTAATTATTTGGGTCGTGACAACTCACTATAAGATAATAAAGTCTGTAGTCCACTTTCGACATCAGAGTACTTTCTGAAAAGACTCCCTCATTTGGCAATCTCAGTTGGGTAGATGGTGTTGATATTTTCGCTCCTATGTGTTGCATTATCCTGGCCATACTATTACGACCCCGGCCCCCACAAACTAGGCCTCGCCCACCCTAGACTTACGTGGACCCCCGAGTAAGCTCTCACAAGGTCAATACAAGCCTAGTCAGCGTCCCTTTCCATTATTATTATTAATTTACTATTTAAAGTTAAGTTATTATGTTTTGCAAGTTCTAAATTATTAAGCAGTGGAAATAGACTAGCAACTTAAATAACTTAAAAGATATCAAGTTGGGACAACCTATGGTGTGGAAACCTAGTAAATAGGATCTCATGTATATATAGTGACAAAAATTAGAAATATACATGTATTAAAGTGCGTTAAGCCCATAAATCTGATTTACAAAACAAGTATAGTATACATACATTAAAAGTGACATACACATAGCGAAATTGGAAGCCGACTGAAATGAAAGGTCGGAGGATGTCACCAAGTACCGACTCATTTCCCTCGCTAGACAACGGACCTGCAATTGTTACTACATAGGAGACAATTCAGTGAGTAAAGCCAGATGAATCTTAACATTAATTCTAGAATCCAATAAAAGGTTAACGATAGATCATGCAAGTAATCACAAAGCAATGAAATAGAAAGTGCATGATAAATAAGCTAATTAGGGATTTCAAAGAGAATTGAGCAACAATATCACACAGATATGGGTATCCAAGTGGTCTAATTCCATCCGCTAGTACATAACCTAACTTTCAAGGTGGGCTATAGACTTAGCTAAGTCACAAACAATTTAGATTGGTTCCATTTACTATAGCAGACTCACATTCACCTCTACCAGCTTGACTTTTCAATCCTAAACTATGGACTTAGCATAATTTACAATATGTGCAATCATGGTGGTCCATATGATTACACAACACGAGTACCGCACCCATGACTACCATTCGACAACTTAGGCCCTAATCCACTCGATACGAGAGTGCATCATGAAGATAATCAATATGAACCACACAAGTTATCATAGACAATAAATTGAATTTAAATTCGAAAATAGGCATGCATTTCAGAACGTAAGTCACGAAGATCAACAATGAATCACATAGAAAAATTATAGACAATGAATTCGCAATGAAAACATATCATCGAGATATTGAATGAGAATTACAAAGAAAGCATCAACATCAATGATGACATGATAAAAAGTTCATATATAATGAAGTACCAAGTATGATAACCAAACAATTGATAAGAATTAGTATCGAGGCCCCTGTTGGTTTACTTATCTAATTAACACACAAATCCATGCGCTCGCGGCTCCGTCACACCTCAAATCACACATTTGACAATCGAAACTATTCCCCTACATTCCTATTGTCAATTTAAGTTGCATTATGTGTGTTTTAGTCTGTGATTAAGGGTTAAGACCGATCGAAACCAAAAAAACCCACCATATTTATACCAAAAACCATTCAACAAACATGCCCTATTTCTCAGACCATTTGTGAAAAACAAGATGACAATTTTTTTTAAAACTATTGGTTTGAGGTTGTTCCTCTCTCTTAGCTTTCCGCCGGTATGCGGTGCTAGTGTCATTATCATGATTTATTGTCATCAGTTGTCTTCGCTAAATGACTCAGCAAAGTTGTGTTTCATGTGCTCAAGAAACCAACCTTGAATCACTTTGTTATTGATCTCTAAATCGGTATTGGTACTTATCCCTGAATCGGTTCAAATCAGTTTGTTATGGATAAGGATAAGTCAGTTGCAATAAGGGGCAATATGCAGTTGCAACAAGGATCTCAGAGTCAATCGGTTGCGGATTAGATCTAATCCACTTCAACAGAAGATGTGCAGATAATATAATAGATCATCGAAGACACATTTACGACGTGATCAATGTGATGAGACATGGTTGTTTTTTAAGATGAAGACGCGTCAAGTCTTAGATGTCATGGTTAAGATTTTGTGTCATTCCAAAGTAGAGAAGAGTAAGTATCTTATTTTAACTTTATATTTGTGAATGTCATGTTCACTTCATTCTTTCAAGATGTAATCCCAAGGGGACTTAAGTGTTCTAGTAAGGGGGAACCTCTCGGTGCAAGTTTGGGACTTGTATTCGATCAAGGGGAGCTCGACGAACCGAGTGAAAGCTTGAGTATTCCTGTGAGAGGGAGCCTCACCATGCAAGTAATAGGAGACTTGTGTAAAGTCCATTGTGAAGGTGAATATTAATGTTGCAAGCCTAGTGAAGGATCACTATTAAGGTGTTGCGTAAATCTGTAACTCTTTTGTCTCAGTGGCCTTACAAATGTAGGTCTTGGACCGAACTGCGATAACATATCTGGTGTCCTGGTTTGATTTACCTTTTTTTGCAAACTTTATTTTTAAATATTGCTTTGATTAATGTTTCCCTGTTACAACCACCTTAGTATTCGGTTAGAACCGCCTTTGTTTATTTCAATTGGTATTAGAGCGGGCACTGCGAACTCTTTATTTACAGAGATAAGTGAGATCCATACTAATCAAAATGTCTTAGGGAAACCAACAAGACCAGCCTGAAGGTGTCTCAAATGCGAAGCCTCCATTGCTTACAAATGACAACTATACTTATTGGAAGGCATATATTGAGGGATACATTATCTTTATTGATGTCAAAGCCTAGAGAGCAATTCAATATGAGAATGCACCACCTCCTGAATGGACACAAGCTGAAGAGGAGCTAAATGAGTGCAAAGCCAATGGGGGAAATATAACTTTGTCTTTGTTCTACGTAATGGCAACTAGTACAAACTCCAGAGAAAAATATTAAAAAATGAGAGAGTACCATTGCCTTATTTTATTTATTGCTTTAGAGTCTTTGTGCCTAACATACTTCTGATTTATATGTTTTCGATTTGTGCTTATCTTACCAATTTAATGTTAAGTTGGTAAAAATACATAGCAACATTAGTGCTTATTAGCAGCGAGTTGTTCTCTATTGCGTTCACTGGCATATATGCTCGAATTGTTGTCTCTGCTTTTTGTTCCTCACTTTTGTGTTGACGGTTCCCAAAAAAAATCTTCACCATGGTTTCAACAAGGAGCTCTAGCCAGCCTTCATCATTATGGCCTTCAATGAAGGGAATGAAGAAGAAACTTCTCAATTGCGTACCAGAGAATCTTGTTAGCAGGTAAGGTATGTCACTCCCTAGTTCCACCTTACCATTATGTTATCACAAAAGGGTAGAAGTTGTGAAAGATAGGGAGAGTTCTTTGGAAGCAGTTTTTGTCTGTGATGACTTAAAGTTATTTGGTTAAATGAGTTTGCTAGTTCAGATCCTCATTATAGTTGAAGGTGTTGCAACAAGAGGAAATAAGTTGTTGCAACCAAAGATGAATCTACTAAGATGATGAAAATATCAACAGTTCATTTATGTTTTTACTTTCGTATCTTATTTCTGAGTTAGATGGATAACGGTAAATCTTGATGATATTTTATAGGTTTCTCGATGACAAGCATTACGATAGAAGGTGTGGATAGGAAGGTAGTTACCTATATCTAGACTAATCTTTCATATTTTCATTAGTATTAGATCGGGCACTGCGAAGTTTTTGTTTACAGAGACAAGTGAGATCCGTGCTAACTAAAATGTCTCAGGGAAACCAATCAAAACAGCATGAGGGTGTCTCAAATACGAGGCCACCATTGATGACCAATACATACTACACGTATTGGAAAGCTCGTATGGAACAATACATTCTATTTATTGACATTAAAGCTTGGGGAGCTAGTAAAAGAGGATACGCGACACCTGTGGTCGACGGAGAACCAAAGAATCCTGATTACTAGATGGTAGATGAGGAGAAGCTCCTTTTAGAAAATGCCAAAGGATTGAATGCAATCTTTGGTGCAGTGAACCAAGATCATATCAAGCTCTCCTCGTGCCAAGTTGCAAAATATGGCAAATTGTTGAAAACTTCTTCGAATGGAATGAAAATGTTCGTGGGTTAAAAATTGTATTTTTGGCATCTTAATCCGAGACTCTAAGGATGGAAGAGGAGGAGACAGTGGCTGAATACACAGCCAAACTGAAGGACATTGCCAACCAAGTACAACAACTGGGGAAGAAACACTCCAACAAGAAGCTAGTCTAGAAGGCAATCAGAACCTTGCCTGCAAAATACAATGTGAAGGTTGGTGCTATTCAAGAGAATCAAGGTCTTAAAAATTTGAAGTTCGAGACTCTCATGGGGTTACTTACTAACTATGAGATGCATCTGAACCAACAAAAAAAGTCCAGAGACTTGGCATTGACAGTTGTTGTCAAGTACTTTACTCTTGAGAAAGATGTTACTTAGGAAGAAGATGATTTTACTGTACCAACCAAAAAGTATAATAAACTTGTTCAAAAATCTCAAGGCGTGAAGGCCAGTGGAAGATCATGTGAATCATCACATTACTTTTACTGCCTTTCACTTGGTTGCAACCGTCGACCCTGAATCTGCAGTTGCAACCACATCCAAGAAACATTACTTGACATGTTCATCAAATCCAAAAGAAGTTGTAAGTGATTCAAATGATTTTGATTATGATTTACCTTATCGTATTAGTCATGCAGAAATGAAGGGAAACTATGCTGTGATGATTGCAAAGTGAAAGGAAGCTGTTGCATGTAATCAAGCACTTGAACATCTAATCGAAGAAAAAAAGAAGGCGGTGATCGAATTCAAAAACAAGCTGGGGCAAGCCAAAAGTAGACTCAGTAAGCTGAACAAAGGAAATGCTAAGCTCGATGATCTACTGCAGCACGAAAAGGGTATGGTGATCATAGCGGTCTTGGTTTCATCAAAAGATCATCTTCTAAGATAACCCGCTCTGAGCCTATGAATTTTGTTAAAGCGCAACAACAAAATGTTTCTAACCAGCTCCCAAGAAGAGAATTTTGACCCTAATGACCCAGTTGCAATCGCCCCTGAAGCATTTCCTTGAAATAATGATATTATTGTTGCAAATGATCTTGGTACTGTTGAGACTGCACCCACTACATCTAACCCTATAGAAGATGATGATAATAATATGCCACTTACTAATACGATGTTGCATTCACTTAGCCGAAAACCATCAACTAGAGTCTAAAAGGACTATCCTCTCTCAAATGTTATTGGGCTGGTAAAATAAGGAGTTGTCATTAGAAAAACCCCGAAAGTGGACTACAAGAAGTTGGGTGGGTATGTTTGTTATGTTTCAAACATTAAACATTGCTGAGGATTAGGTATGTCTCCCCTTGATTAGAATTTTTCAATATTTTCTCGCATAGGGGGAAAATTTGTAATTGAAGAGGAGTTGAGGGGGGAGTACTTGCAGTAGTTGCTAATCTTTTGGACATACTGTTTATTTTTACTTTCTTAAGTATTTTGGTCTAAAGATACTTAAAGACACTTTTGAGAGTATAATTTTTGACATCTAGGGTTTTTACTGAAGACTTTTGAAGATGATAACTATGTGGTGCAACTAGATGGCTGCAGCAGTTGCAACCACTATGGAAGCTGTTGTTACCAGTGTATTAACAATATCTTTTATTTTCACTTTCGTAATTTTGTTATTACTGGAAAACATTGAACATATTGAAGATTTTTTTGACTCTTTATGATGGACAAAAAGATAGTTAATTCCTAGTTTGATTTTATACATGCTCCGACCTCATTTACCATTGTGACAACATAATAACAAAGGGGGAGATTGTTAGTGTCGTGATCGGCCACATCAGTAGTTTGGATTGTCATCAAGTTGTTCAGATTGAGTGTTTGGTAAATAATTCACCCAAAGCATGTTTCACTTGCTCAAAATCAGAAGGTGGACTTAGTTAAGATTGTGTAATCTACATTGGTCTATATATTGTGTCAAAGTGATTGAGTTTGTACACCAGTTAACTCATTTACTTTTTATAGTAAACCTGTTCAGTTCACTTTCTTTATTTAGTTGTAAAACCCCAAGGGGACTTGGGTGTTCCAGTGAGTGGGAGCCTCACAATGCAAGTAGGAGACTTGTAGTCCATCGAGGGGAGCTCGACGCATCGACTGAAAGTTTTGATATTCCAGTGAGAGTTGTGAGAGATAGGGGGAGTTCTTTGGAAGCAGTTTTTGTCTACGATGACTTGAAGATATTCGATTGAAGGAGTTTGCTAGTTGAGATTTTCGTTATGGCTTAAGGTGTTGCAACAAGAGTAGACATGTTATTATAACTAAAGATGAAGCTGCTAAGATGATGAAGAATATTAATAGTTCATTTATGTTTTTACCTTCATATCTTATTTTTGAGCTACCTGTATGACGGTAATTCATGATGATATTTTCTATGTTTCTTGATGACCATCAGTATGATGGAAGGTGTGGATAGCAAGGTAGTTACCTATGCCTAAACTAAACTAATCATTCATATTTTCGTTGGAGATTTATTTTTTTATCTTATATACTCCATTTGATCATTTACCGTGGTTGTGACAACATAATGACAAAGGGGGAGATTGTTAGTGTCATTATCAAAATTTATTATCATTAATTGTCTTAGGTAAATTACATCAAAGTCATGTTTCACGTGCTTAAGAAACCAGCCATGAGTAACTTTTTTATTGATCTCTAAATCAATACTGGTACTTATCCTCGTGTTAGTTCAAATCAGTTTGTTATGGATAAGGATAAGTCGGTTCTAATAAAAGGCAATATGTAGTTGCAACAGGGATCTCAGAATCAATCAGTTGCGGATTTGATCTTATCCACTTCAACATAAGATTTGTTGATAATTGAATAGATGATCTGAGACACATTTACCACATGATCAATTTGATGAGACGTGGTTATTTTTGATGATGAAGACGCATCAAATCTTAGATGTCATGGTTAAGATTTTGTTTTGTATCTTTCTATATATATTACAAAGTTGGGAAGAATATGTATCTTGTTTTAACTTTGTATTTGTGAACATGTTGTTCACTTCATTTTTTTAAGATGTAATCCCAAGGGGACTTGGGTGTTCCAGTGAGAAGGACCCTCACAGTCCAAGTGGGAGACTTATATTCCATCGAAGAGAGCTCGAGGCACCGAGTGAAAACTTGAGTATTCTAGAGAGAGGGAGCCTCACTGTACAAGTAACAGAAGACTTACGTAAATTCCATTTTGAAGGTGAAGAGTAGTGTTGCAAGCCTGTTGAGGGATCATTGGTTCAGTTGTTGCGTAAATCTTTAACTCTTTATCTTAGTGAATTTGACATCTGGGTGTGGCCCCGTAAATGTAAGTCATAGACTGTACTTCGTTAACATATCTAGTGTCCTAGTTTGATTTATTTTTCTACATACTTTATTTTGAAGTACTTGCATTGATTATTGTTTCCTTGTTACAACCACATTTGTATTCGGTTGTAACCGCCTTTGGTTATTTCATGCGGAACGTCAAAAATGGAGTTATAACGAGGGAAATATGACCATTTTACTAAAAATAGTCAAACAGTCCTGCCAGCGACCCATTAGCGTGCTAATTAGCCTTATTAGCGTGCTAATGATCCGATAGCTACATTTCTACAGGTCGAGATTTGAGGTTTTTGACCTCAAAACTCATATAGGTTGTCCTTATCATCCAAACTCCCACAATAAAGTACAAGCACCACAAAAAACATTCAAGAACATACATTGTAACAATAATATGAATCAAATTATGAAAATTAACCATGGTTTAATATGAAAAATCAAATTTTGTTAAAAACACAATGGAACTTCATGATTCCATAACTTGGTTAAAACTCCTCCAAATTAAGAACTTTTTTATAACGAATTGAGTGGATTTACACAAGGATCTCAAATATGCAAGTGGTTTTTAAAAACAAACTCATTTACCAACTCGAATTTAAAAAAAAATCTGAATCATTTCAAATACCCTAATTTGGCAAAAAAAAAAACTAAATTTTGAAAATAAGGACTTAGGGATCCAAGAGAGGCCTTATTTTGATCAAATCAATTTCAAAGGACTTTGATTTCATTATACTACAAAACCCAATGATCCTATACTCAAATACATCAAAATCGAAAGCATAAAAGATGAAAATTCTCACCTAGCGTTCTTGTTTGATCTCTTAGATTTGAAACTTCTCTAAGTGATAAATTTGAACACTCCCCAACTCCAATTTAATGAGCTCCACACCTAATTTCATCTCAGAATGTCTCTTTCTTTGTATGCATGAATGATAATTTAGAGGATAAGTGTGGTATCTATATGCCTAAGGGTGATATGATCTCATCCCTTCAACATTAACATCTATCCATATCTTTAGGTAAATGATATGACTACTATTAGCTCCTACACTCCACTAATCTTCTCCATCTAACAAAACTAACACAATTGATCTCCTAGGATTAAGGTGAAATGAAATCTCGAGGCATATATATGGTTTATCTTCATACAATCCATACTTAGGACTTATTTATTTGAATTCGCCAAATTACCTTGAATATCCTAAGTAATTGTTCACATTAAATTATTAAAATAATTTTGAATGCCTACCACATCTCTCTTTACTAGGGTCCCACGTTAGCACGCATCGCAAGGTTTACCACTCTAGCGAAGTGGCCAACAAAATCCATAAATTGTACCCTCACTAGTATAAATAGATATTACTCGTCATCATCCACATATAAAATATTTTCAGATCGTTACACATACATCTCTCAGACCTGTGCATGTTCGCAATTTCGCGATGGCTCTGAAACATGAACTCTTGATTTCTCAGAGTTCGCATTTGGTTCGGCAGGATTGACCGCATCATGACCATCTCCATCTCGCCAGCGTGCATGTCAGTGAAATCTTCAGCAGGTGACTCTGAGCATAGATTCATCTTCTTATTATACGCAGCAGATTGCATCTCTTCTAATACTCGCCTATTTTTTGCCTATATTCTTCTTCTCTCTATGGTCACTCTTCTAAGTATCTTATTTCTCTCTCACTCCTCCTCTAAATCTAGATAGGTTGGCACTTGTTTGGTGATCTCTATGTATTCATTGGTGATGGTCCTATCAAAGTGAACATCCAACCCAAGACCTACCATAAGAACTTGGTTTTATATGCAGAATTATGTGATCATCAAGGGAAATGGTAACTCTTCGTTCTAAATTGTGTTCATGGCATTCCTAATAGAATCGTAAATTATCTTGCCAACATCAATGTAACCTATCCCTTTAATGATATGGTAACAACGCCTATTTTTAGTTCACAACCTCATAGAACTGCAAACTCGCCTGCGAGCTTACATTGATGAAATAGTTCCATGCTTTGGTGGTTGGATAAAATTTTTTAGTTTGAATTTGTTTTGGGTACCCATCCTTATCCTAAATAAATCCATCCCCTGGAATTGCTTATAAACCATTCTGAATGGTTACATGGGGAAATTAATGTCTCCCAAGCTAGTACGCATCTCAAGGTATGCCAATCTAGCGAAGTCGCCAACATAATCCATAAATTATACCATCACTAGTATAAATATATATTACTCATCATCATCCGCATATAGAATATTTTCGGGTCGTTACACATACCTCTCAAACTTGTGCATGTTCGTAATTTTAAACTTGTACTAAAACATAAACTCTTGATTTCTCAGAGTTCACATTTAGTTCTGCCGGATTGACCCAATCATGATCATATCCATCTCGTTAGCGTGTATGCCAGTGAAATATTCAGCAGGTGGCTCTGAACACAGGTTCATCCTCTCATTATACACAATAGACTACATCTCTTCCAATACTCGCCTAATTTATGCCCATATTCTTCTTCTCATTGTGGTCTCTTTTCTAAGTATCTAATTTCTTCCTCCCTCCTCCTCTAAATCTACATAGTATGGCACTTTTTTGGTGCGCTCTATGTATTCAACGGTGATGGTCCTATCAAGATGAACATTCAACCCAAGACCCATCATAGGAACTTGGTCTTTTTTGCGTAATTCTATGATCATCAAGGGAAAAGGTAACCTTCGTTCTTATTTTTGGTCATGACATTCCTAATAGAATCGTAGATTATCTTGCCAACATCAATGTAACCTATCCCTTTAATGATGTAGTATAACAATGCTTCCTTGTAGTTCACAACCTCGTAGTATAGCAAACTCGGCTCCAGGCTCATATTCATGAAATAGTTCCATGCTTTAGTGGTTCACCTAAAATTTTTAGTTTGAATGTGTTTTGGGTACCCATCCTTATCCAAAAGGAATCCATCCCCCAAAATTGTGTCTAAACCATTCCCAATGGTTTCTTGGGGAAATTAATGTCTGAATCCATATTCAAGTTTTGTTATTCATTATTTTCTGTTATGTTAAATTTCGGTAGACCGTAATACCAGTTTATTCTTTCAAGTCAATAGTCCACTATTCTTCCTCGGACCATACTTACAGTCTTATTATTACTCCCATGCCCGTTTGCATAAACTTCCTGGATTAAAATCTTCATAACCTATCTCTATAGAGATCCTCATGTCATTGTCGATATTGTAATCCCTAGTTAACAATCCGCAGTTCCTCTCCCATATAATGTTCAAAATCCTAGGCCCGTACTTAATTTCATTTATCACATTAATGTCCCTATCCAAAATTATTTTCCTAATCTTAGTAATATCGCTCTTTGCATTTATTAAATTGTGTGCCTAGAAAGGAACTCTTGGAGTCTCCTCAACTTCTTCCTCTCCCTCTAACTTATCACTAAAATCTAAAGGTGGAGAAGGTTCTCTTGGTGTTCTAACTCTAAGATTGTTTATTAAAATCCCTGTAGGCCTAATTGATGTGGATGGAACTTTGAATTTCATTTTGGGTTTTTTGACTAATGCTCCATTTCCCATTTCCTTTCTTGAACTTCTAACCTTACTACTTCTGACCATTGTTTTCAAAATCAAAAGTCGCAAGTCCTAATAATAGATTAAACCTGTGGTTCATAAAAATAATGTTTATCGAAAATAATTCAGTATAATTCAAAACTCTATTTAAAAGCATAAATTCATTTGGAAAGTTAATTTGAAAATCCATCGGAAACTTAAATAAAATTGACATCAAAGTTTTAAGTCAATTATAAACTTAAAATCGATTTTCTAAGTCTTTCATAACATAAAGCAGTAGTGTGATAAAAACTATTATTTTTAAAACAAAAAAAAAACCCAAAGTCATTTGAAACACAGTTTCAAACCAATTGTGATTACATATTTTTCAACTGATAAAAATACTAAAATTTCGAAAAAAACTGAATTTGTAAACCAACGATTGTTGTAATCATAATGTCTAATCTATTCAAATCAATGAAATCATTTATCAATGGTAATAGAATGAATTTCAATAAAAAAAATTTCGAAATCAATTGAAGAATTTTGCAGAAGTCCTACAAACCAAAATTTCATTAAAATAAAGAGCTAATGTTATAATGATTCTCTTTCTGAGAGTGAATCCCTCAAGATAAAAGCTTTTCATTGCTTCATATTGTTTTTTCAAGCTCCTAGTCGAAATCCCTTAAACTCTAGTCCGGCTATACTCTCCTAAATTCAAAATTTTTTGGATTAGATGATACTATAATGAGGTAGGAATCACTTAAACACACTAAGATTGAGCTTAGGAAGGCTGAATCTAGCTAGGAAATTCGTTTATTTGGTTAAAAGAGTGCAACAGTTTGTGTGTTTGAGGTGGGTTTGTGTTTACCGATTTGGGGTTTTATTTTAAAAACTCTAAATCATGCCCAACGATTCATGTTTTAAGTGGAATCAATGAGGAATTAATGCTCAAATCAGTAGGAATAAGGCTCAGTGCCTCACCGATCAGGCTAATAATTTATGTTATAAGGCTGAATCACCACTGATTTGCTAGACTCAAATTTTCACTTAAATTTATGGTTATTGCCATCGATTTAGTCAGTGATTCCTAGTGTCATTCCAAATCGCTAAGGATTCGCTAGGCTTAATTTACTATATTCTAATTTATTTCACAATTGACATGTATACCATTCATAAAAACTAATATAAAGGTAGAATTGACTGGAAATATGAAAACTTAATTAGGATATGTAACCCACTAATAATTTTATTAATTAAATAAATAACTCGATCACTCCCCTTTATTTCAAAACTACGTCAGAAATTTAAATTTTGAAAATATTTCCAATACAAGGTCAAAAAGCGAGAGACTAAAAACATACTATACTAATAATAAACTCCTACCAAGATTAAAACATAAATAAACATAAAATATGGGTTGTTTCCCATAAAGCACTTTTGTTTACTGCCGTTGGCTCCACTGAACGCTTTTAGAATTAGATTGAATTTTTTAAACATGTATTTAGGATTATCCACTCTAGTGCCATTCCAGAAAGTATTCGATTGACCATTAATCGTCCGAGTTATTTTTTGTTCATAATATCCACCATTTTGAAAAGTGACTGAGAAAAGCCATCCTAAAACTAATGTAGGATCTTTATTAATAAAGTGTGGCATGAACAAAAGTTTGTTGGTACGATGTACTTGTCCACTTGAACTAGTACATTCGTGAGCACCCCTATAGGTTTGATTGAAACACCATCTGATAGAGAAACTCGTTAAGAAGCAAGTGCATCCAACTCCAATTGAGTGTATAGAAAGAAATGTATAGGCATGAGATTTGCATTAGAACTTGTATCATAATGAGCTTTGTAGTACAAATCCCATTTGATTTTAATCTGCAAATGTATACCTCCAGGATCATTAAGCTTCATTGGGCTTAACTATAGATTTTTCTTTTTATTATTCTTGTTCTTCTTGGATTTAAAATCTCTGGCTTGTTAATACTCTTTCGATTCTTCAGTTGCTAAACTCTCCAATCTTGAGTTCCTTTCTTTTCATTTGAAGCGTCTTCAACTTGTTCTTTCTTTGGAACTTCTTTTTCAGTTTCCATCGTTACAACATTAATTGCATAAATTACACTGTTAAGATTATCATAATAGTTTAATTTTAGAAAATCATTATTATTAATTTCATTATCAAGTAATTAATCATATTCACCATAGTTATGTTCGTTATTAATTTTGGACGTAATAATTTTGTCTTCAAATTCCATAGACATTGTTCCTTCAAAAATATCTAACTTAGTTGTAGTTGTTTTATGAAAAGGCGTACCTAAAAGTATAGGTAGAGGATTAGGTGATATCTAATCTCTCATTTCCATGACATATAAGTCACCAAAAAATAGTAAGTCATCTATTTTTACTAAAATGTCTTTCAATAATCCATACGGGCTGATAGTTGTATTGTTCGTTAAAGTAAGATGAATAGGCGCATTAATCAATAATCCTATTTTCAATCATTAATAAAGTTTAAGTGACATTACGTTAATTGATGCTCTGAGATCACACATAGCAAATTCAAAAAAAAGTTTCCTATTGTGATTGATATAACAAACATTATTGGGTCGAAACATTTCTTATGAATTTTCTTCTTTATTAAGGATGACACCTGTTGCCCTAAATTTTCTATAGATTTTTCTAAGAATTTGCCTTTAGACTGAGAGAATTCTTTAGTAACTTCATTTTAATTTGATAATTGCATATTTGATTCCATTAAAGGTTCATTGATTTCTATTTTCTTAAATGATTCAGAAATGTCTTATTTATTTCTTCATTCCTAGCAACTGCTAATCGTTAAGGAACGGGAGAAATAGAATGCATATTGTCAATCAGTTCGTAAATATTATTATCTAATTTATTTTCGTTAACTAATTTAGAAGTGTTACAATTTTTCAAAAGCTTCAACTCTGGCTAAATATCATATATATAGTCCTCCAGGAAAAGGCGTTTATTTCAATCGTTCAGCCATCCATTCTCTAGTGGGAATGACATTTGATCATCATCTCTTTTTCTTTTTCTTTTTCTATTTCCTATACATTATTTTCCTTTTTACCTCTTTTAGTTATCTTTTCTGGCATATGTGTTTCTCTTTCATTATCACAAAATAAAGCGTTAACTTGTGCTTGATTAGTAGTTTGAGTAGGTCCTTTAGTTTGATTACTTAACTTATTAATTTGTAGATTCATCTAATTTAATTGACTTCTCAATTCATTAATACAAGTATAAGTTTTAATTTTATTTTAAGAAATTTGCCTAAAGTTTTGATGACTTTGGGTCATAAAATTATGTAGAATTTGTTTTAAATTTGGTTGTGTAGGTTGAACTATTTGTTGAGGTTGTTGAATTGGTGTAGATTGTATTTATGCTATTGGTCTATAAGTGGTAAAATTTTAATTTTGACGACCGTAGCTAAGATTTGAATTTAATTTTCCATTGTAGTAACTACTGTTATTATATTGATTCCTGGGAAGATAAGAAAATTGGTCCATGATAAACAACACACAACTCCTATTATTATAAAATTTTCAGAGTAAATTAAGAATTTTAAACAATTATTAAAATAGTTGAAGTCTTAGTGATTTAAAGAAGGCAATTAAATACAAAATCCTAAGTGTAGAAAACCAGGAAAGCGCAATCACATGTATATATATCAAAATGGTGATGACTAGTGTAATAAACATGTGTCAAGTCGGGGAACTAATGCTCAACCCATACATATATGCAAATCAAATGTATCTGAAAGGGATAATTTGCATAATATAGTAAAACATCAAAAACCTACAAAATCAGGACTGGATGCATGCCACAAGCTCAAAGGTAGTCGCCAACCTTCTCCTTACCGGGCTTGCTAGTCGTCAAATCTCCACCCACCGTCATAAAAAGGACGGTGAGAACAATTATGTAGAAAGTAACTTCTAGATATTCTTATCCACATTTCCAAATATACAAAAGGTATTTAAAAGCATAAAGAAAGCGAAAAATTGATGAAACTGAAATATGTCTATTAATACCAAAGCTAAACAAGTGAAACTGACACTAGGCTAAGTAGTGATGATCTAGGTCTGGTCGGCTATGAGCTACGTCACTTCAACCTTTAAGGCAACTTAAAAAGGACATGCGCATTATCGCACAGTCTGGTATTCATTTGCCGACAACCCCAATGACTCTAACCCCATGTGTTGCTCCATATAGTGGCAAGTGCCGACATCCCCAGGGACTCTTACCCCGTGTGCCACTCATCTCAATATAGTGCAATGGACCCTAGACACTAGGACTACTTTACATTCACAAGGAAGCACCCTTAAAAACTATAGAGTAAAGTTATTGCTTACAAAAGCACTATAAGTAAGAGTACAAGTCCATATTCAATTTATGAATACAACTATCGTAATAGCATGCTATCCACCTCTTAAATCAATTAATAAATAGCCAACAAGCACAACAAAGAAGAATAGAGTAAATGAATCAGTTTAAGGAACGATATCATTACCAAAACAACTCACTAAACGAGTGGAATCAACCAAAATTCATGATATCAGATCACAAGGCACATACTAGTCAAAATAGACCATAGAACAATGATATAATGGAAGTGAAATATGAAAAAGAACCTTAACAGATTTACTTACATAATATGCAAAGTTCCTAGGCTAATCCGACCTCCTGACACCCCATAACGCGTACCCGAACTCCCGACACTCTCCTCTAAGTTCCTGATGCTAATTAGGTTGCTTTAATACTTGTACAAGCAATTAGAGTTGGTTTAATTGGTTGTAAGTTCCAGTTTTTACATTAGCCCCATTAATAATTTGGTTATGTCAAAATCTACTTTACTTAAATAGATACAGTTTTGGCGACAACTTTTGAGTTGATTTCAATTACCAAAACATTAGAATTATGTATTGTAGTACAAAAAGAAATTTTTAGATCCATGTCTTAGCTTTCCAAAACTATAAGGTTTACGCAATTTAGATAAGAATTGAAGGAGATATGAAAATCTTACCACAATGGCTCAAAACAGTTTTAAATTTCAACAATCACATTTGAAAATTCATTTATCCAAAACTATAGCTTGAAAACTCATGATATTTTTACCGAAGCCTATAAACATATCCTAGAACATCATACTTAATGATGAGCTCATTCTAATAAGAAATTTCAGAGTTATGTCTAAGATAATTGGACATTAACAAAATTGTGAACCCTGAAATTATTGAACCATCATAAAAGTTGTAGAAGACTTTTACGCATAAAAGCATTCAAATTTCAAAATTTTCAAGTTGTTCTCTTTTAAGTTAGCTTTCAAACACCACTAAAATAGGTCCATTTTGATTTAAAATGAGGAAGTTATAACTAAAATACAGAGACTAGTTCATAACAACATGCAAAATTTCCAATTTTACTTTACAACTTCAAAATTTCATTATTTTTTGATTTCTAAACCAAATTAAGAACTCCTTAACAGCTAGATTATGAGCTTGAAATGATGAATTTAAATATATATAAATCAATTTCAAAGACTCAAACATCTACTATCTGAAAATGACTAAAAACCAGAACTGATTTCAAACTTCAAACCTAAAATTCACAATTTTTTGACAAAACATAATCCAACACTCTTCAATCCATCTGAATTTCCCCACAAAGTTGTTGATTTTTCTCTCCATAATTCTCTCACTCTTCTTGATTGAAATGCAAATGATTTGCATGAAAAATCCACTATCTACTTTATATATATTAATGAAACCAATTTGTGACCATTGATATTGATTTACACACTCATCTCTAGGAAATTGTAATGGCTCATAATGTGGTCCTACAACCCATTATCCATCCACTAACTCATCCCTCTTAACAGACACTTTAACTTAATTTACCTTGTGAGGATGTCCAAATGTGTCTCGAGGTACATTAATACATATTGTTTTTTTTTTTTTTTTAACTTAGGCCACATTTATGTAAATTGAAATATAGGCACATTGAATTAGCTATTTTAAGTCACATTAACTTAAATTAAGTCTTACCACATCACTCTTTACCCCGGTCCCACGCCGACATGCATCTCGAGGCGTATCCCTGCTCACGTCTCGATGTCTATAAATGACATGTAGAGATAACTTAATAGTCTACACATATACCGTAGCATCCCTATCTCGATTAGGGCGATACTTTGCTTGAAACCTTAATGAAGCCTCGATAAACTAGCCAGACTTAAATAGAGCCTGCAACCTCTCCTTTCGTACCTAATAAACTCAAAATTTACCGATATCGAATTAAGAATTCAAAATATACATAGAAAAAAATTAAAATTTTTTTGATAATTAAAATGATATACATAAATATAGAGTTTATAACAACCCAAAACTCAAATATAAAACCTCCGAACCCTGTTCATTTAGAACAAAGTAACTCAAACAGTTTATATATATAAAGGAAGACTCATTACATCGTAGAGGAGATAATAAGACTCTTAAATCTTCTTTTTCCCTTCGCTGAAGCGTTAGGCGAAGAACCTGAAATTTTAAATCTAAGATGAGCACTCCAACTTGTTCAGTAAGTAAGGATTCACAAAGCCATCAATATACCATATAATAATCAAGAATAATATACAATAACAATATGCATCAAAATAACTAACAGGATTATGAAAAACATATGATCTAATAAAAAACGGATGCAAGTTAAACTGTCAATCACTATTACGCAGTGATTCCCATTTTATTTGTAAATCTAGGGTCGATTACCCACTGAAACCATTAATGCAATTGCTAGACCAACACATTGGCTGATGTGCTGTCTAGCAAATCCATTAATGTTCAATGGTTTTATCTCAAATCCTCTAGTGAATATGTAATCCAAGTAACCTGTTTAGCTAAGTAAGATTTACCATATACGCTCAGAATTAAACCCATATCCTATATAACCTATTCTCAATTTCAGAATTTACTTTTACTGATCACATTAAACATTATTTTCCATTTAAAAAACACATCACAGTGTACATAGTCCCCCATTTAGCCTATAAACTAAATGAACTACATATACTAACATATCCAGACAACATCAATAAATAAGCGAATCCATACTTACAAAAATCATCACATAAAAATATGCACACACTAATCAAGGTACGCCAGACTTAACCACAAGCCGAACTAAGGTTAATTAGGATTCATGTTAACACTAATCACTAGCTTAAGCTAACAGATTGTTACAGTCTCCCTAATTTAAGAAATTTTTTCCTCAAAATTAAAGTAAACGTAAAATTACCTATAGTTTTGAAAACGAACGTAAACTACTCCCTCATATAAGATTCCCGCTCCCAAGTCTGTTCCTCAACTTCGTGAAATTGCCATTTCACCTTAAGCAAAGAAATCTCTTTGGTTCTCTGCCTCTAAACCTTATGATCAAGAATCTGAATTAGTTTCTCATCGTAAGATAAGTCTTCCCAATGATTAAATTCATTCCAATCAAGCTTTGGAGTGAACCGAGTCTCCGTTTTGCGAAGCATATACACGTGGAAGACATTATGAACTCCAGCTAGCTGAGGAGGTAACTCTAACCTATAAGCAACGGGACCAACTCTTTCTTGCACTCTAAATGGTCTAATATACCTTGGAGCTAGCTTACCTCCTAATACAAACCTATACAACCATTTCATAGGTAAGACTTTCAACCGAACGAAATCGTCCTTTGAAAACTCTAAAAGCCTATGATGCTTATCGACGTGTCTTTTCTATTTTAGTTGTGCTATAATCAAACACTAGCAAATCTGTTAAATTCTCTCTATGAAGACCTAAATCAACTATGGCCCAACAAAATTGTATCTTCAACCTCTGCCCAACTTGCAGGCGAATGCCAAGGTCGACCATACAGAGCTTGAAAAGGAGCCATTCAAATCCTAGCCTGATAGCTATTATTATAAGAGAACTTACACAGAGGAATATATTTCTCCTAGTTACCATCAAATTGCAAGACATAAGCTTGAAGCATATTCTCTAGCACCAAAATCAACCACTCAGTTTGTCCATCAGTCTATGGATGGTATGTCGTATTAAGGTTAAGAACTATTCCCAATTATGTCTGTAATTCACTCCACGATCTGAATGTGAATCTCAGATCTTTATTCGAAGTAATCAACACTGGAACTTCATGAAATCTAAACACCTCATGTACGTACACCTTACATAATCGGTCAAGATGATTTTGCATGAAAACTGCAAGAAATGCACAAACTTTGTCAACCTGTTAACTACAACCCATACTACATCGTGCTTAAGTTGACTCAGATGTAGACCGGAAATAAAATCCATTAATATATGTTCCAATTTCTACTCAAAAATCGGTAGTGAATACAATAACCTTCCAGGTTTTCTATGCTCAACCTTAACTTATTGATATCTCACATCTCTTTATGAACTAAACAATATCAGTCTTCATCCTAAACCACCAATAAATACGCCTCATATTATAATACATCTTAGTGTTATCAAGATGGATAGAGTAAATAGATAGAAGAAACTCTCGTATCAACTCCTGCCTTAACTGATCTTGAGCTGAAATCCATAATCTATCCCTGAACCGTAACACACCATCAACAGAAACTGACAAATCAGGATGATCCATTCTTGCTGCTGACCTCTAACGTGCTACAAAATCCTGATAAGCTTTTTTACAATCAATCACCCATTGAATCATCTCTGGTTCAACCTGAATCTGAGCATAGAAGAACATATTAGTAGCTCTGGAACTAGCTCACTCAGTTGATGATGTGTCAGCTGGACTTTCATGAATCATCATCACAAATGCTTACTCAAGAAGTTTAAACTGAGAAGCTTTGGTAGTAGCTACATTCTCTTTGCCTATTTTTCTTCTGCTCCATGCATCAGTAACCATATTTACTTTGTCTGGGTGATACTCTAGAGTGAAATCATAATCCTTTAGGAACTCAAGCCATCTACGCTGCCTCAAATTCAATTCATTCTGAGTAAACAATTATAAAAGACTCTTATGATTTGAAAATACTTTAAATTTCTCACTATACAAGTAATGCCTCTAAATCTTCAAGGCAAACATAACTGCAGCTACCTCAAGATCATGAACTGGATAATTTCTTTCGTGAGTCTTGAGTTGCCTTGAAGCATAAACTACAACCTTGGCTTCCTGCATCAGCACACAACCCAAGCCTTAATGAGAAACATCACTCACTAACTCTTTCCTCGATTTAGGTAATATAAGAACAAGCGTCAAAGTCAAACTACTCTTCAAATCTTTGAAGGCAGCCTTGGGTTTATTAAATCAAGCAAAATCAAGGTTTTATGTGTTATTCGAGTCATTGGCGGAGCAAATACGAGAGAAACCATCAATAAATCGTCTATAATAACCCACTAACCCTATAGAATTTTGAACCTCTGACACTGTAGTGGGAGTAGGCCAATCCTGGATTTCCTTACCCTTATTTGGGTCAACAAATATAACCTCGCCATTGACCACATGTCCAAGAAATTTGACCTCTGAAGACTAGAATTTGTACTTATTAAACTTGGCATACAATCGATTATCCTTTGGAGTATGCAATGTAACTCTGAAGTGGTGCGAATGCTCTTTCTGAGTCTTTGAATAGATTAAAATATCATCGATAAACATAATGATGAAATGGTCAAGATAGGATTTTAACACCTCGTGCATTAAGTCTATGAAGATAGTAAGAGCATTAGTGAGCCTAAACAACATCACTGTGAACTCGAAGTGCCTACAACGAGTACTGAAAGCCATTTTCAAAATATCCTCATCCCTGATCCTCAATTAATGATACCTAGACCTCAAATAAATATTCGAGAAATATCTGACACCCTTCATTTGATCAAACAAGTCATCGATCCTAGGTAATGGATATTTATTCCTGATAGTCACCCGATTAAGTTGTCTATAATTAATGCACGTACGTAGGGTTCCGTCCTTCTTCGTTACAAAAAGAACTGGTGCTCCCAAGTGTGACATGTTAGGGTGGATAAATCCTTTTCATAACAACTCCTCAAACTGAGTTTACAACACAATTTATTCCTTTGGTGCGATACGGTACGGGGGAATAGATATAGGTTTGGTGCCATGAGTAAGATTAATGATAAAATAAATAACTCGTAGTGGTGGAAGTCCATGCAAATTAGATGGAAAAACTTCAAGAAATTCACAAACCATCGGTATCTCACTAACCTTAAGTTCTTGACCAGGCTCTCGAAATGTAACAACCCCTGCCATAAACTCTAAATCTCGAGGAGTAGCTTCCTTTCCACGATTTGCAAGTCGCGAAGGATTATAGCCTTCATAGACTATAATTTCAGAAAGGTTAGGGATTTGAAAGATTATCCTCTTATGGAAAAAGTCAATATTGGCATTGTACGCTGATAACCAATCTATCCCTAGTAGTGCATCATACTCTAAGAACTCCATTACCCTTAGATCAATTGGGAGTTCATTCTCCCTAATTTTGATTACACATTCCTTGTAGATCAGGTTAGGATAAGCCTTCTTACTCATTGATGTGCTCAAAAATAAATAATGTACTGCCTCTAACAGGTTTCAATTTCAACTCATTTACCGTTGCACAAACAATAAAGGAAACTGTAGAACAAGCATTAATCAATACATCATATCTAAGCCACAAATGTTTAAAATACCTTCCACAAGCCTCCTATTGGCCTTTGGATCTGCTTCAGCCATTGCATGAGTATGTTCTCGTGTTGGTTGTAATGTACTGCCTATCGATGCGGCCGATGGCATAGAAAAATTTCTAAGTGATAACATATCATAGAAGCCCTCTGAGAAAACTCACTAGCCTATGGAACCTACCCAGATTCACTCGGTTTCTGTGATGACTATACCTTTCTCTTGCTCTCAACCTTAGACTGAGGTGGTGGCAAAGGTGGTTTGGCTATTGAAGCCTGAGAAATAGGTGGAATTGGTGCACTAACAAATGTCTTCCTTGTAGACTATCAGTGTAGCTACTCTAGCTGCACTCTTATGTCTCTTCGACGCATGAAAATAAACAAATTCTTAGGTTCTCTAACTCATAGGTAATTGTGGTACTGGTGGTGGCATAGATACTGCTCATGAGGGTTTTACCAATATGGATGTTTCCACCTCCATCACATTCGCAAATATGAATGCATTGCTAGTGCGAGGATGAATGGAAACCACAACACGAATCTCATAATTCAGCCCACCAAGAAACATATCTATTGTATTTTCCTCTGACTTTACCATTTTAGCAACAAACTCGCTCAACTCAGTAAACCTCCGCTCGTATTCCTGTAAAGACATGGCTCCCTATTTCAACAGTATAAACTCTTTCTTCTTCTTGTTCCTGAATGATTTTAGCAAGTACTCCCTGTAAAATACTATCCTAAACTGTGGCCAAGTGGTGATAGTCTTCCCTTCTCTCAATAAGGAATTCCACCACTTTCAGGCAGATTCAATCAACAAGAAGGTGGCAAGTTTAACCTTAAATCGGTCCTCAACATCCACAACAACAAGTCATTACTCCATTTACAATATCCAGGTCTCAGTTGCCCCTTCCTCCATAATGCCATTAAACCTCAATATGTCATATTTTATAAATTCCGCTCGTATTTCAAAAGTAGGTTTTGTGATAAATGCAAGTTTAACCTTAAATCGGTCCTCAACATCCACAACAACAAGTCATTACTCCAAATTGCCCCTTCCTCCTCTCTAAATCAACTAACACCGCGACAACTATCTCCGACACCTGAACATGTGCTAGAACCGGTTGAGCATAAGCTGCTACTATCTCATTGATTCACGTGTTGCAAGTATAACATCTCACTTGTAGTAATAGTGTGACCAACTTATGTTGACTACGAATATCATCCCCGGGGAAAGGTGGATGCACTCATTACGTAATTGACTAAAATTACTCCATTACTAAAAAAACCTTTTTAATTGGTTTTACAATCAAACTAAACTAATCTATACTAACAAATCAATGCAAATTATGTAAATTCTTAGATTATTGAATTCTTGATCTATTTTGGACCCTTGGATCCCTAGAACGGTCATAAAGCTGTCAAAATGGAATACCTATCATTATAAAACCACCAAGACAATGGTTTTGTCAAGAGAAGGAAGAAACACACTCAAAAATTCAAAATCTACAAAGAGAAGAACTTTGATTTTGTGAAGAAGCAAAAGGAGATCTTTGTGTTTGTTCTTTAGCTCTCCTAATCCAAAGCACTTTTGAGGCTTTCAAAGGAGTACAAGAATCTCTTCAAAGCTGATCTCTTTTGTCATTCTCTTGTTTGTAAGAAAGTCCTAGATCTAAAATCTTGCTTGTGCTTAATCTACATAGTTTTGTGTATTTGATTTGAAAATCATTTTGTTGTGTGTTTGAACACCTTCTTCTTGGGTTTTGCACTTAAATTTATTTTATCAAACCCTAAGATTGATTTGAACAAAAGTTTTGCACTTAAACTTGATTTTTGTTAAACTATTGTTCTTAGACTTGAAATCGGTTTTACACTTAATATATTAAGTTTTTAAAACGATTTCACATTTGGGATTTGCAACAAAATCGGTGACATATTTGCATATTCCATTTATTCTCATACTTGCATGCATAAGAGTTGTTAGGCTCAGGAGGCTTGCTAGAGACTATCTTAGTTCAAAATTTCACTTAGGTAATGAAATAATTTGATATTCGACTCAATTTATCATCTTCATTATGTGTGTGCAATGCCTAATTAGAATAGATAGATTTCGTTCAAATCCATTTTAACCTATTGTCATGACCGAAAAGATTTTAATGTGCAAACTTTAACTCTACCTATCGATGTGAATACCGTAACCTCCACATTTCTTTAATGTTCCAAATCGTAAGATTCATAACCAATCAAGTTTACTATTAGTGCCTCCCTAATTAACAACTATCGTTTGATGTTGTTTGTTTTATGGTTGTACCATCCATATCTGACATAAAAGCTTCAATGCCTATGATAACTTCTAAAACCTAGTACCAACAAACATGTGATCAAGATGTTCATAGCATTACACTCAGAATCAATACAAATTCTAACCATTGCAATTTTTTATTTCTATTCTACTCATGTTCATAGCATATCATTCATACAATAGGATCCATTAATCCCTAAGATTAATAGACTACTCACACTTTATTGAAACAAACATTCACATAGTGGTATTCATTGAAATCAAAGATATATTGAAATACTTCAAAAATCAATAAACATAATACCCGAATCACTACACGCGAGTTTGCAATGTCTTCTCTCCACAAT
This sequence comes from Stephania cephalantha, assembly GCA_039657325.1. Lineage (NCBI taxonomy): Eukaryota > Viridiplantae > Streptophyta > Magnoliopsida > Ranunculales > Menispermaceae > Stephania > Stephania cephalantha. The sequence goes on along the minus strand of CM077567.1, from coordinate 20,193,762 downwards.
CATCTTAATATTCAAGAGTAAGTAAAACTTATGCTAAACTACGTTAATGGTGGCTAATATCTTGTATGATATCTGTTTACCACGTTTTTCTATCTATTTATACTCCTTAATTGCATTTCCAAATAATTAGAAACCCTACTTACAATTTAACATGAAATATAACGCTAACTTTCTATTTTCTTTTGTTTCGGTGCTGTCACTTAATCCCCAGCGACGTGTGTGTAATGCCATGGCGCCGTCACTACGTTGCAACTTTTGTATGCATTTCCTCTATTCAGTGACCTTGTCATTGTTCATTTGGGCTCCAGCACTGTCCCTTCAATCTCCATGGCATCGCCACTACGCCGAGCTTCCTGTCTCATTTTCTTCACTTGTCTTCTCTCACACGCCGTACCTAGGTCCTCCACGCTGTGCCTTGTGCCCTCACAACGCCACACCTGTGAGCTACGATGCCAATCACACTTTGGTGTGTGAGAGCTCATTTATATCTTATTTATGTCTTATTTACCTAAAATAAGACATAAAATGCATAAACACTTATCTCATTTATATGTATGCGTTTCTTCTCATTTTCACTCTTTTTCTTCCTTTATGTCTTATTTACCTAAAACGCATAAACACCATCAATTAGAGTTCATTTAGGGATATATATACTAAATATACTATTAAACTAACCCTACATATAATTCTAAATAATCACTTATCAAATACTCCAAAATTAAGATTTTGAACGTCCCGAGCAAAAGTGTATTTTACTAAGTCTCTTAACTACTCCTATTACTCTAGTTCACATTCATTTTACATTGTTCATGGACTGTCATTTAATTCACTAAGTTTCAAATTAATAATCCACTCAAGATTTTTTTTCCTTGCAAAACTTATATTTTTTATAATATGTAGCTTAAACAACATATAATGTAACATCCCAGCCTAAAACCCTACCTAAGCCCGATACACCAGTCAGACTCAATTAGAGTAACAGCACGGCCGTACTTCATACCTGATAATCATAACATAATATATCGTATATGGAATAAATAGTTGAAAACGCAGCGGAATACAATATATAAAACAATATGAAAATCATATCATTGTAGAGAAGATTATAAACTCCTTATCTTATCTATTCCTGAGTCTAAGCGCGCGTCAATAACCAGAAATCTTAATGGAGAAATGAGGGCTCCAACTTGCTCAGTAAGTGATCCACGTAAACACATCAATTATCAACTACTATCTAGGAATTAATGAATAATAATATGCATCTAAAACATATATATTCTGACATTAATAATAATATACCAAAACATAACAAAATGCAAGTTCAAAAGTCAATTGCAACCGTACTCGTGACTTATACATTTGAGTTTAAAGACTTCACCTCACTCGAGAATACAACTACATAATCTACACGATGCGCTACATGTGATTCTATTGATTTATTGAAACTTGATCGAGCTACCAACTCTAACTGGACAGTGTCGAATAAGGTAAAACTCTAGCTTACTAAGGGCGAAAAGGGCGAAATCCATTTCTAGGTGTACCTTTTCCTTTTATTAGGATAAAGGGTGGAATCCCTTTCCGAGTGTACCTTTCCCAACTCAGTCTCGATCCACCTTGTCGCACACTTTTGATCATTTTCACATTTAAAACATTCAAGTCATAGTACATTGCCCCAATCCCATTCCATAATGCTATATGAACTAAATATACTAATTTACGATGCATAATTGATAAGAATACGAGTCCCACTTACCTTTATCGAGCTTTCCTAACTTTATACCGACTTGCATGATTCTCGAGATCCATACACTTTTCCTTGGCCACCAATAACCTAAAATAGATTGATTATCATCAACTCGACTCTAGTACTCATTAATTATAACCTTAAATTGGTCCTAACTAAATTCTGAACCAATATGTCACTTTTTAGGTCGTTACGACCATTTCACATTTTTTGAGGTAAAAACCCTAGTCTAAAGTCTCTTACAAGTCCTGAATTATTTATTTTGCATAGAAATTCATCAATTTCTATTTACTTTGTCAAACTATTATTTTTTTGGAATTTTTCCTAATTTTTTAGAACTTTTCCCAATTTTCTTGCAATTTCTCTCTTTTTTATTTTTTTTCTTATATGGTCGGGTCAACCCTAATGAGTCTGACCCGGCCCTTACTAGGGCACTGGGCTTTGCTCACCCCATGAAGGAGCCTGGCCCAGGCTCCTAACCCGACCTAAAGCAGGGGGAGCACATGCACGGCCCGTGCGTGTGCATCCCTTCCACAAATTGAAACCACGGACGTCCCGTGGTTCGATTACAATTTTTTTTTAATCTCGTGTCTAGCTTGGCTACACCCCATAGTTGATTTCAGCAAGAGAGACCTCTCCCGTGCATCTCCTTCCTCTTTCTCAAATTATTATCTTCATTAACAATGACACCAACAACATCAACACCATCAACAACAACTGAGACAACCCAAACCCCGGTGGGCCTGGACCGCTCGGCCTAAACCATAACCAAACCCCTCGAGATAACCCGGTGATGTCAGGCGATGATCTAGTCTGCCTTAACTTGCAAAAATAAATCATGACATTTTAAAAAATAGACTAAACTAGGCTAATAAGTGTGAAATATATCAAAACCTTTATTGTCTAATAAAATGCGAAACTAAATGTAGAAGTCTTGCATACCAAATTAAACATAAACTGAATTAGGTACTATGGGTTCAAACATCTACCCAAATAAATCCCCTATGTATTACATAAAGTCTGAAAGCAAATAGGTAATTATTATTAAACCTCAAAAACAAGAAAAAAGCTTCTATGCTAAGGCCTTGCAATTTCCTTTGTCCTGAGTAGCAGCTGAGGTACCTGAAGGGGAGGGAAAGTAGTGGGGTGAGCAAAATATACTAACTGGCTCAGTAAAGCAGAAGCCTGGTCTATCATCTATCATCCAAGTAATACTTAGTAATAAAATCAAACTAGATTTCAATAGTTCAGATCATAAGATCCATTATCATTTCCCGGGCATTAAAGACATACATAATCAAGCATAATAATATAGCGAGATAAAAGAACAACAATGCCCAACCGATACTACAACAAGGATAACGATGATACCGAGTTCCTTTAGAGTCGGAAGAAGTGGCAACTGATATATCCAACTGGACAATGGGCAATAGCTTATCCTTCCCCCAATGTTGTTGTTCAGGTAACAAGAGGTTCACATGTCTGAATGCCAATAGTCCTATCATGCAGTAGGTCTTAGCTTATCCTTCCCCCATTGGTGCAATTTAGACAACACAAGGTTCATAAGTCTAAAGACCTATTGACCTTGCATAGCTTATCCTTCCCCCAACACTGCGGATCAAACAACATGAGGTCATAAGTCTAGCAAAACTCCGTTGAGTCATAGCGGAGGAGGGACCGGATGCCTCTGACGTCAGTTCCATAGGCATCCAAGAGATAGCGTAATAAAGAGGAACATGATAAGCAACATATCAATGAAAGATATCAAGCAGATTCCAAGTAATTCATAGACCAATTACTAAAATAAAATCCTAGCATATCTACTAGGATTGCATGATTGATAATAAAGCAAACCCCACTTACCTCGTAGTGTTGCTATCCTATCCAATCTTAGTTCAAGAAGTTCCTAGACCAGTTCTCCTTTCTCTACATTGGTATAGGTTTACATTTCATTATTAGTGTACTTGTTTAAGGTAAGTTTACTTAATTCGCATTAATATCTTGAAAATCGTATTAAAACTATTTTCAAATTAATGTCATGCCTTCATCGCGGCGACAAAGGTTTTCAGGGTTAGTTACCACTGCCCCTATCCTTGTCCCGACATATATTTCTATAAAACAATAAATTAAACTTATTTCCAAAAAATAGTAAAATCACTTTTAAATTCTAGAAATCCATCCAGCAGCGTCCCAATGCCTTGGGTGTTACCCACAAGGCGTTGGGCGAAATCGCTGGGTTTCAATTTGATAAACCAAAATTATGAGCCAGCGATTTACCAACATTATACGTTGTATGTCACGACTCTGGGAGATCGCTGGACTCATTTTGCATCTTCGTTCCTAGATAGTGCCGTGGCTTGTGCCGTATAGCCTGTAAGCAAATCACTGGCACGGTGCTGGACCAGAAATCAGAATTCCAAACACGTGAACTTAAATCCAACTTCTCCAATGAAACGCACTGACCCCCAAGGGTCCAAACCTGATTAAAAAGTTACAAGACACTCGTTTGAAACCAAAAAAATTCCTCCACCACATTAAAGATTCAAATCCAAATCTCCCATTAAAAGCATAGCTTAAACTAACATTTTTTAACCAAAATAAAAGTACAAGATTTGAATCTGAAATTAATATATCAAAATTAGTGAAGAAAGGGCAGAGATGAATCATACCCAAAACCCAAATATCATGATTCATCTCCTACCTTAAACCTTATGAAAAAACAAATCAAAGAGTGGAAGATTAGAGAAGAAAGATGAATGATTTACCTAGCTTTGTGTGCACTTGATATGAGTTCTCTCTCCTCCACCAAATCCACCAACAAAGCTTCATACGAGTCTCTTCTCAAGTTCTCCCATAGCTTATTTAAATAAAAGTGGCTTGAAGCCCTAAAAGTCGTTTATATAGCTTATTAGAGACGCTAGGGTTTGGTTGACTAAGTCCAAAGTGCTAGGATGATCCAAGAGCTTACATTAAGTCCATCTTTTTATGTCTTTTACATATATGTCGTTTAATATATTTATAATCCTTGCCATTATTCTTTATTTACATCATTTAATAATTTCATTTTCCTTTCAGCTGCTCTTTCTCTCACTCGATCGAATTGCGAGATAAACATGAAGGTTTTAGGTGTAAATATATAGATTTTCTTCAAGATACACATCACGCTATCTTTAGGCTGATCAAATGATTGATGTGTTAAAATGACACTCTTTAAAGTGACACACATTTTGACATCATCAACACTTACGCTCATCTTAAGGCGATCCAACGATCTATATAATTCAAACTAAACTTATAGTCTTAATATATATATATATTTATATACTAAATATATGTAAATATATCTATACCTTATGCGTTTTCTTGCCAATAAATTCACCGGACATGACTACGAGTGTTCTCGGGTATGCACATTCATTTCACAACCCCCTCATCGTACTTGGTTTACTGGCTATTTATTATTTAATTATGTATTATAGGCTTGTATATAGATTCTCTTCTACACTACAACCTATAAAACTCACAAGCATTCCAAACAAATACAAATCATTATACTAACCCATGCACACGCTAATAGAGGTACGCTGGACTTAACCACGAGCCTAACTCGGGTTAACTAGGATTTAGATTAACACTGATCACCAGCTTAAGGTAATAAGTCGTAACAGTATTAAAGCTATCACTTATTTCAAAAATAATTCAAAAGTGAAAACAAGGCTCTGATTAGGCTCTAATACCAAGCTGTAGCATCCCTTTCTCGATTAGGGCAATATCCGGCCTGAAACCCTAATTAAGCCTTGGTAACCCAACCAGACTTAAATAGAGCCAGCGGCCTCTCCTTCCGTACTTGATGAACTCAACCTGTATATCGATATCGAATTAAGAGTTTAAAATATACACAGTGGAAAATTAAAACTTTTTCGATAATTAAAATGATATACATATATAAATACAGAGTTTATCAAAACCTAAAACTTGATTATAAAACTTCCCAACCCTATTCATTTACAATAAAGTAACTCAAATAGTGTATATAAATACAAGAAGGCTCATTAAATAATAGAGAACATAGTAAGACTCCTAAATCTTCTCTTTTCCCTTAGCTGAAGTGCTAGGCTGAGAACCTGAAATGTTAAATTTAGAATGAGCGCTCCAACTAGCTCGGTAAGTAAGATTTCACAAAGCCATCAACATTTCATAAAATAATCAAGAATAATATGCAACAACAATATGCACCAAATATTGCTAGCAAGATTATGAAAAGCATATAATCCAATAAATAACGGATGGAAGTCAAACTGTCAATGACTATTACATTGATATTTTCATTTCATTTGTAAATCTAGGGTCCATTACCCACTAAAACCATTAATATGATTGCTAAACCAACATATTGGCCGATGTCTAAGCTTGCCAATCCATTAATGTTCAGTAGTTATATCCCAAACCTGCTAGTGAATATGTAATCCACGCAACCTATTTAGCTAAGTAGGATTTACCATATAGGCCAAAAATCAAACCCATATCCTATATAACGTATTCTCAATTTCTGGATTTACACTCGCCGATCACATTAAACATCGTTTTCCATTTAATAAACACATCACAGTGTACATAGTCCCTCATTTAGTCCATAAACTATATGAAATACATATACTAACATATCCAGGCAACATTAATAAATAAGTGAATCCATACTTACACAAATCATCACACAAACTCATGCACATTTTAATCCTAGTACACTAGACTTAACAACGAGCCTAACTCAGGTTAATTAGGATACGGGTTAACACTAATGACCAACTTAAGGTTATAAGTCGTTACATATACATTACACTAGGAATACATCACAATAAGACTAAAATGTACCTCGACCACATGCCTTGGTCAGTGCACGTATCTTGATGAAGGTCCTACTGATAAGTGATTATTTATACATATATAGTGTTAGTTTAGTAGTATATCTAGTATAAATATCCTCTAATGAGTGCTAATTCATGGTATTATTGCATTTTCATCAAATTAAGGTATATTGGAAGAAATAAAAGAAACACGAGAAGAAACAGAGCAAGAACCCACAAAATCAGAGTTGGCGCCGTGGAACATGTATTGACACTGTAGGAAGACAAGGCATGACAGGAGGGTGAAAGGCACGGTGTGGGAGAGAAAAAGAAATGAGGAAAACCAACTCTGGAGGTCCGACGCAGTAGTGGCGTCGTGGCTGATAAGAGATGACACCAACTTCACATAAATTAGAAAGTGAAGTTTTAATTTGGGTTAAATTATGATTTAAGGTTTATAATTGTTATAAGGGAGTATAAATAGGTAATAGACGTGGTAAACAAGAGAGAGCCAACCATGTAGAAGGAGATTAGCCTCTATTAGAGTAATTTAGCATTGAGTTTGAGTATTAAGGAGTTTTTATTGGAGAAACATTGAAGACTCCACGTTTGCAATCAATATTTGGTTTCATTGATTAATTCAAGGTAATATTTATATTCATCTCTGTTTTCTGTAATAAATTTATATTGAATTGTGATTTGTGTGTTTCAATGATGTGTGAGTAGTCTATTTATCTTAGGGATCAATGGATCCTATGGTATGAATGTTATGCTTTGAAACATTAATAAAAAGTGATAATAAAAAGTGCAATGGTTAGAATTTTTATTGATTCTAAGCTTAATGCTTTAGAAATCTTGATCACGTGTTTAATAAACTTAGGCTTTAAGAGTTTTCATGGTCATTGAAGCTTTTAATCCAGATTAGAATGGTACAACTGTAAAACACACAACATCGATAGATAGTTGTTGATTAGGCATGCGCGTATAGTAAACTTAGTTGGTTATGAATCCAATGATTTAAGACTTAAAGCAATGTGGAACTTACGTTATTCACACCGATAGGTGGAGTTCTAGTTTGAACATTAGAATCTTCTCCGTTACGATAATGGGTTGAAATGGATTTGAAGGAAATTTGTCTATTCTAATTAAGCATTGCACAAAACATATTGAGATGTACACTTGAGTATAAAGCATAGTATTAAATTACCTAGTTGAAGTTTTGAACTAAGATATCCTTAATATAAGAGATTAAGTAAAGTTAATTAGATTTGTTAGAATAGTTTAGTTTAGTATAAAAACCAATAAAAAGGTGAATTCCTTAGAAATAGTTCAAGTTAAGTAGGTGATATATAACTAGTTCAAAAATCTTTCTCTTAGGACGATATTCGTGGTCAACGTAAGTTGGTTACATTATTACTTATATGTTATGCTTGTGGCACGCATCAAGTTTTTGGCGTTGTTGTCGAGGAAAGGAAGCCATTAGATTTACTTAGTTTGAAAAGTTGCTTTGTCTCATTTTCAGTACTTTATTTTTCAATTCATAAAAAAATACAAAAATAGGCTTAATTTTCAATTTGACATACTGCACTTGATCTTTTTGTGTTTTTTTCAGGGATACCTAGTGCATGCATAGCAAGGGAGAGAATGACCTAATGCGTTACGACCCAGAGATTGATAGAACCAACAAAGGAAAAAGAAGATAGGAGTCAAGATGGCTGACGAGCAAGATAGAAACCAACAATAGGGCCGCAAGAATATCAACCCGCATGTTATTTTGTAGTGTAGGAGAGAGTGCGATGACAGAGATGCCTTTGGAACTAGTTCAAGCCATAAGTTCAGGAGACATACAACGGAGTGATGAGGCTTCCAGTCAACACTACCAAGTTTGAGCTAAGACCGTCTCTGATAAACATAGTGCAAAATAGTCTGTTCGACGGGCTATCCAATGAAGATCCAGTTGCACATGTTGAAAATCTCTTAGAGAAGTGTGACACCGTGCACATCACCGGAGTTACGAAAGAGTTGATCAAGATGCGACTTTTCCCATTCTTACTACGTTGAAAAGCCAAATCCTTGTTCTAACGACTGAATACAAGGAGTATGACTTCATGGGTGGAAATCAACAAAAGATTTCTTGACAAGTTCTTTCCCCCAGTGAAGGTAAGTGAAAGAAAACTTGAAATTAATATGTTCAAGCAAGAAGACACCGAGTCTTTTAGCGAGGCTCGGGAAAGATTCAAAGAGATGCTGAGGAGATCTCCAAAACATAGATACATGAAATGGGCGCAATTCCAAATTTTATACTATAGGATGAACCACAACACGAAAGGCTAGTAGATGATGCATCAAGTGGCTCTCAACTTACCAAAAATGAAGATGGAGCATTGAATCTCCTTAATCTTATGTCTTAAAATTCTACCATCGGTAATCGTTCAACAATCAAGAAATTAGTAGGCGACTATGAAATTGACTCAATAGCAGCAATTATGGCATAACTATCAAATCTGAGCAGTCAAATGGAAAAACTTCAGATGGGACACCAAGGTCCACAAGTATTACAACAACCCATAAATCACCAAGGCATGGCAGTTAGCCAAATGAACGTACAAAAGGGACTGAAGCATGAAGACATCAACTTCATGAACAACCAAGGTTACGAGAACAACTTCAGGCTGAGAGGAGTGGCTCCTCAATAGTTTTATCAAACATATAACAATAATAACCCAAACTTTTCGTATAAAAATCCTGATAATGCACCGAAGTTACCTCAAGGCTTCGAACAACAAGCCCAATTAGGGAAGCTGGGGCAGAGTAAAGAGATGAATTTAATAAACTCAATAGAGAAATATTTGCAAGTCATGAAAATAAGAGATATGGAGTGCCATGAGAAGAATGAGAAAGAGTTGGAAGTAATAAGGCAAGCCATGAAAAGGATGGATAATGAGCAATTATAATCCATCAAGAATCTAGAAAGGAAAATTGGTCAACTTGCAATAGCCTTGAACTCAAAGAAAGAAGGACATTATCCTAGCAATACCATCACCAATCCCTAGGAGAACATAAGAGTCATTCGCATAATGAACATTACGACAACAAAGGAGCCAAGATAAGACCATGTAATGTACAAGCATAAAGAGATGCACGAACACAACACGGAAGTAAGGCAAGATGAGCTTGATGGTTTTAAGAAGGAAAGAATCAATGCCTTGAAAGAAATGAACGGAAGTAACAATGGAAGGCTAAGAAAAAAGATGAAGGACCTTCAGATGAAGACCACTAGGCAATTAATGACATCAAATTGGTTCAGAAGAAATCGAAACCAAAGCTCCAATTCATCCCGTGACTTCAACCTATTAAAAAAAAAGATCATGGAGAGATAAGAATACCAATAAACATTGACGAGCACCAGTTTTGAAATTTCCTATGTGATAAGGAGCCTCAGTCAATGTCATGCCACTAACGGACATTATTCATGCAAACTTGAAGATCAATTCTTCGGATACCATGAAGTTGCAAGTAGCAGATGGTAACTTGATAGCACTATAGGAAGAGTTTTGAATGTGCACGTTAAAGTAGGTAGATTCACATTCATCATTGATTTCAAGGTCATGAACCACAACATGGACGATGATTTATCTATGATACTTGGGCAGCCATTCTTGAATATGGCTAAAGAGAATTAGTATATAAGAAAGAGGAAGATCACTATTAGTATCGATGAAGGCAATGATGTTGAGAAGGTTGTTTTTTTTTTAATGGTGAAGAAGTACATCCAAACAAAACGATATCATAATCTCCAATTTGCAGATGGAGCTTCTCGATTTAGACTCAGACTAAACGAGCTAAAAAGGCATCATCGTAATGATTTTAAATTAAGCGCTACTGGGAGGCAGCCCATGGGTTTTAAATTTTAAGTTTTTGAATTTTAGTTAGTAGTTAGTTATTCAGTTTAAGATTTACAATTCATTATTTTTAGTTCTAACTTTCAAAAATTTGTGTCGAATGTGCAAGAAAGACCATTCGTCGGGTGATGATTCGTTGGAATGGAATTGTCTCGAGAACTTATTATAAGAGTAAAAAAGAGCAAAGAAGTTGAAAGTAGTGAAGGTAAAATGCATGGGCAAATCAAAGGTAAAATTTATTAATTTTTATATTTTATGGTTTTTATGCTGTCACGACACCTTGTGTGAGTTATAAACAAAGTCGAATGAGCGCTGGAGGAGAATTAGTGAAAAACTATATGTGAAGATGTGGCCTATGGATTCAACAGCGTGGGTAGTACCCACAACGCCACGAGTACAAGCCACAGCGCTGAGGTGGCAGCAGGATAAGAAAATAGAAAAATGCCCCACTGCGTCATTGATGCTGTGGCGGTGCCGAGGTCGAAGTAAGGGTTTAAACCCCATTTTTTTCACACCGTTATCCACGCTTGCACTTAAATCGTACTAAAACCCCCATCATACACCCCTCTAGAGCCAAATTCTGATAATTTTCAAGTGAAATTGGTGAGTTCCTAGTGATTTAGAATGAAGATACAAACAATTTGTAGATTTGCACAAGTGGAAGAGCTATGGCTTGAATTTTTGGAAATTGATTCCAAGGAGAGCTAGGGTTCTAGTTGGTGAGAAAAGTTAAGGGGCTCGGATTGAAAAAGACTTGGAGGAGTGATCTGCACCGAGAATTAATTTATCATTAAGAAAATTTATAATCTCATCTAGTTATGCATTGAATTTTTAAAATTTTGATGATATTGTATGAAATTGTGGATTTGAGGTTGTAGGATAGGTTTTGCAAGATTGCGTGAATGTGAACATTAATATTAACCGTAGAGACTTATTAGACATCTTTGAAATTAGTTGGAGTATGCATGATCCATGTTGCATGAATTTTGATTTTTTAGGTGATTTGAAGACCAAGTTACATTGTTACGTTAGTTGCTTGAAATTTGAAGAAATGGCAAGAACAAGGAAACAATTTAGCCAAAAAAGAGCAAATAACTTTGAGGCATCTACCTCTAGGAATCCCAACAAAGAAGAGCCTGGACCTCTTAAATCCAAATATTTCATTTGTAAAGTGGCTAAGGAACTATAAGAGAAGATCATACGTAAGGAGTTCATTAGCGAAAGGGGGATTAATTTATCGATCAAGTACGATAAAAGAGTGAACAATTTCATTAGGCGCTGAAATTGGAAACAACTGACTCAAAACTATATGAAGAATGAGTTTAACGGAGTGAGTGGGATTATTTTTGAATTCTATGCTAATGCGAAGTTCATGACTAAAGTAAAACCAGTGAAGGTGAGAGGGTTTTTAGTTCCCTTCAATAAACATGAGATCAATAATTTTGATGGATTGGAAGAATTAAGCTCGTATGAATCTGCACCAAGTCTTCCGACTAGATTATATGAGAGACCCTATAACCTATATCCATTTAGAGCCATAGAAAATGCATTGGTTGTTCCAGCACAACAAGGATAGGTGATGGGAGCTAAGAATGTGTCGAAGCACATTAAGAAGGGGAGCATTAGAAAGTTTGATAGAATGTGACAACATTTTCTTGTTGCATCACTATACCCCATTTATCAGCAAGGTGAGATCAACAAGCCGAAAGCGGCTTGTCTTTATGAGATTATGAAGTTTAGGGATATCAACATCAGGGAGATTATTCACACCAGTCTGAGGGAGTCCATCATGTTGGAAAAAAATAACAAATTGTTGTTTCCTATTTTGATTACTCAGATGCGCTTGAGGGTCGAAGTTAGAATGAGAGATGATGAAGAATTTGATACTGATGCCCAACCAACCATGGAGAAAGCTTTCATGCTCATGTTGAAATCGCCATCTAGTTACCAAAACTCCAAAGAGGAGAGAGAGTGTGGGTCGAGGGAGCTAGACTTGTGGCCGAAGTGTTAGCCTAAAGGCAAGAGGATTAGGCAGCAGCAGAAGCAACACCAACAGAACTAGCCCAAGAGCCAGAAGATAAGGAGAATGAAGGAGAAGAGGAGCAACAACAGCAAGGAATTACTGAAGGCTATGATTTTGTAGACCCAGAATTTGAAGAGTAGGACTTGGACGATTCTAAAGTCTTTCCACCACTTCCTCCATCATAGCCACCTATGCCACTACTTGAGGATTTGACTCCACGGTAGTAGAGGCTATAGATAGGAGAGATGAGGAGATAGTACAAGGAAGATAGGGTGTAATACCAGGTAACCATGCTGAGATATAACAGGATATAGAGAGGAGATAGCAGCACTACGGAATAGGCATCGCAATTTCATGTTGTTTGTTTATCATCATAGAGCTAAAAGCTAGATATGAGAGGAGTAGATAGTTGAGACCTACTAATAGGTCATTCGACTTTCTAGCCGCACCAGCATACGTTTTTTATCCGGATTTGGTGCACAACAAGAAAATTGAGCGTCTATTGACACCATCCTACGCCGGAACTTATGATGCAGATGATGATGATGATGATGCGTAGTCCTGGAATTAGTGTTCTAGGATTCCTTTAGACATGAGGAGTTGAGTGTGCTTTTGATACCATTTATTTTTAACAATTGGGATATTTTATTAACTATTTGGTTATTTCAATTTAAATGTTTAGTTTATTATAATTTGTGTTATTACATATGTTTGTGTGTTTTAGTGTCTTCATTTTCCAGGCTTACTTTTAAACCTTAAGGACAAGGTTTAATTTAAGTTTAAGGGCATCGACACTACACTACACTATAGGAAGCGGTAAGATATGTAGAGAAATAAAGATAAACACTACAAGTATGATCGTTTAATTTTCTTATTTGAAGCAGTTAAGGAGGAAAGCATGGTAGTGTATAAAGTTTTCATTTTATTCACTATAGGAATGTTTAAGTAATATAAATTAGGTTATATATAGTAATATACAATGAATAAGTAGTTCATTTGCATGTTCAATGTTCATTCCTTTAATTGTGGATGAGTAGATTGCAAGTATCTTGTTGATATGAAACTCAAGAGAATATTTTGAATTTTTCTTAAGAAAAAACAATGAAATGTAGCAACAATGGTGTGATTTCATGATTAGAAACTTAGAGTTAGGGAAGACCTTGAACTTGAAACAAAAGCAAGAAATTAGAACACTTCTTGTAGAAAAAAGTTAGATCTCTAAGGATTTTATAATAAGTGTGAATCTTACTTGAAAATACAAACAAACAAAGACAGTGCAAATAGGGAAGAAATAGGCATTGCATAGTAAAATTTGGAGTTAACTTACTTGATTTAGTGAAAGTGAGAAGTGGTAACAAGAGTTTTAGAAAAAGAGAAGAAAAAAAATGAGAGAATCCCACAAGTTCTACTAGAAATGGAGCAGAGAACTTGATGGTTGGAAAAAGTGAGGAATAATAAGTACATAGGAAAAGGAACGGGGATTGTTAATAAAAATAAAAAGAAAAAAATTAAAGATTAGAAAGCAAAAGTAAATCAAAACTCCTCGAAAAAAAGATTTAGCTCAAGTGCGAGTAGCTAGTTAAGTTAAGTTTCCATTCCAACTATGTGAAAGTCTTATAGACTTTTGAAGTGCTAAAGTCTATCGAAAATAAGTTTGATCTATGCTTATATGAAAACTCTTGAGCTTAATGAGAAATAATGAGATTGTATACTTGCTACATGAGTGTTAAAATTATACAAACTTGTGAGTAGAAATGGTTTTTGGTTGAGATCTACTTTAATGTTTTGAAAGTGAAGTTCTATTTGTTGTTAAAGCTACTTGTCTGAAAAATATAATTTTTTTTCAAAGAAAAACTCTTGAGTGGGTTGTTAACTCGAAACTTAGTGAATTAAAGTATAATCTATGAACAATGTGAATCGAATGAGAACTAGTTATTAGAGACTTAGTAGAATACCCCTTTGCTCGAGATGCGCAAAACTTGAAGTTTGGGGGTATTTGATAAGTGATTATTTATACATATATGTAATGTGTTAGGGTATGTGCCCTATGCCAATTCTGTAAACGTTGTTTAACTATTATAAGTAAATGCATGTTTCGTTTATAATAGTATCCATGGATAATTATTGTATTATTATAAATGTCCCTAGTCAATTATTATTGTGGTAACAATAATAAATTAAGACTAGTATGAGTCTTGATTGATAATCATGTGATGATTATGCGTATACGGATACGGATCAAGATAATGGGTATCTTTTAAATGAGATCTTTGGACCGACCATTCCGCTTATGAGAACACTACATGGTCAATGTCATAAGTGATTCTCATGAGAGTTATATCATTTAGTCCTTTGACTTAAGATCACCAAAGACTCCAACATTAGGAGTACAATGATTTGATACAATCACACGTTTTCTTTAATCGGATGATTATAAAGATTGCGATTATTTATTGTTCGACTATTGTGTAGATGTTGTGTGATCAAGATGGAACTTGTCCCTCTCTTTTAGAGAGAGATATCTAATGGGCCCCTCGATATGTTAGACTGATAAACGGCCATGTCTAGTGAATTGATTGGATCAATGTCACTTGACAATTTCAGACTACTCGAAGATCGAGACTAGTAGATTGAACTATAAAGATAACATTCCATGTCTTACGTTCAATCAAAAGATATCACGTGACAAAGGGATATGATATACACCGTCTATTAGGTTGTATCGATTTATTGATCTTCATGCACTTAGGTAGTCATAATGACTTGTTAGAGACCACTTATGACTTGTATACCAAAATAGTTTTGGTTCACTGCCAACGTTGTATGAACCTATTCGGTCGCACACAAAGAACATATTTGCGTGATTTAATATTATATGGGTTACAAAAAAAATTCATTTTGAAGATTCTCATTAAATGTCCTAGTTTGATAGGATTTAAGATTCTCATACATTTCTAGTGTGACTAGAAATTTTGTCTCTTAGTAAATCCTATTTTGAATAGGACTATGATTGGAATTACAGTATGATTGTAATTCTTATTTGAGTTTTAGATAAATTACAACTCTTATTGGATTTGTAATTGTAGATTATCTATGACTCTATCCTTTTTAGAGTTGCACTTTATCTATGACTCTATTTGGAGTGTGACTAGGAGATGGAGTTCTTTTACAACTCGACCTAGTGTACTATAAATAAGACATTAGGGTCACAGTTGTTGTAGGGAATTCTCGAAAGAGATTTTTCCTAGAGAATTTTTGTGAGAATTT
Source organism: Stephania cephalantha (assembly GCA_039657325.1). Taxonomy (NCBI): domain Eukaryota; kingdom Viridiplantae; phylum Streptophyta; class Magnoliopsida; order Ranunculales; family Menispermaceae; genus Stephania; species Stephania cephalantha. Next base: position 20,177,982 of record CM077567.1, on the reverse strand, counting down.
TTTTCCTAGGACTTTTTTGGGGCTAGCACTCCGAATTATGATCGTTTGTTCGTGTGTGGATTTCTGATAAAGGATGTTCATCTCCGTCATCGTCTTGAAGGAATCGATCAACACCAAACAAGGCAGACATGGAGTTGTTCTTGTCAAGGTATGATTTTTATTGCCACATCAATTTAATGGAATCGATAGGATCTTTGTTCGGGGATGTTCTAAAAAGGTTTAAAAACTTCTGCTGCGCATGATCCCCGAAACCCAACAGTGGTATCAGAGCACAAGGCTTGATTTAGTTAAACTGTAATGTGCCCTTATTTTTTGATATATATGATATATAAGACAATCTTGATATTTTATATATATGGTTGCATCATTGCGTTTAATAGAATTAATCTATATGCAAAAGTGTTAAAGTATCGGCATGGTGTAGTTAATGTATTCGCACCGTCACGCACATACATGCACAAAACATGTGCGCATCAAATTTAACAGATAAGATCTCACTATTTGTACGTAGATATGTGTAATTTAATATGTTGGTGGTTGGATGGGATATGAAAGCCATGATATTGATAAAAAAATAAAGAGATTTTGGCTAAGATGGGATTCGATCCCTAACTATTCAACTCTTTTTGGAATGCTTTAGCCATCCCAGCTAGCAATTCAACTTGTAACAAGATTACAAAATTATATTTAAAAGAAAATCTATTTGCAATAGGATTACAAAATAAAATAAAATGACTTTTTGATGAGAGAGGGATTCGATCCCTGACCTCCCCTCTTCTAGTTGAAGACTTTAACCACCATAACTAGCAAGCCAAGCTTGTATTATTTGTAAAAGGGTTACAAAATAAAGGCTTATATTGTTTGTAATGGGATTACAAAATAAAGGCTTATATTGTTTGTAATGGGAGTACAAATTACTTATAGTTTTAGTAAAATACAAGGAGATTTTATAAAAAGGACGGATTCGATCCCTTATACTCGAACTCATTGTGGTGCTTTAACCATCTTGAATATCCATTCCAAGTTGTAATATGATTACAACTCTATTTATATTAATTGAGTTATATATATTAATTGAAAGAAGTTTTAATTAATTAATTACCATTAATTAAATGGGGTTAGTGTTCATTAATTAGATTGAATTAATTTAATTAGACGGTGTTTTAATTGAATTAATATCAATTTAAATTAGTGGGACTGTTATTAATATTAATAAAAATATTTAATTAAATGGGGTTTTAATTAAATAGAGTCCGAAAAAAAAATTATATTGAGATATATTTAATTAATGAGATTAATGAAAATATAATCTTTCATGCACTAGAAAAATTTTAAAGTATTTAATTTCCTTGATTTGTTTTATGATGCCTTGTTGATATATGAAGATGTTTATTCTTGTTTTATATAAATGATCTTTATTCTATGCGTATTGAGTATATATGATATTCCATAATTAAATAGATGGTAGAATTAATCATTATATAAGCACTACAAGGATCATAAAACTTGATAAAAATCCATCGATTAGAGTTTTAAGTTAATGCCACCCATTTTAAACACTTGTCAAGGCCTCTATCACATAAATATGGGTCTGCCTTCGCAGGGTGAATTGTGTTATCTTGGTGAGGCAAGCTGGGTAACGGTTACCTGGATGTTTTAAATTGGTTTGACTTAATAAAGCTATTAAAACGGTTTTGGGCTTTAAGCATAGATGAGACATAACATGTTGTGACATATGATGTCTAGGTCTCATAAAGAACCTAGGAGTTGCATATGATGCAATTGGAAATGGCTACCTACCTATATAACTTGATTTTGAGTGTCATGCCTTAGCTGTCTCAAAATTAAGTGAAATATGGATTTTAGACCACTAAATTAATATTTACGAGGGTTATTGATTTAGTTGGAGTTTAATTACTCATTAATAAATTATTTTGCATAATCTTATAGGTGTAGATGTTAAACTTCTAGTTACACTAATCTAGAGTAAATGCGATCAATCCTTGATAAGGATAAAATAATTTCTAAGACTAATTTCTCTGTTTTGATTAGAAAATTGATAAATGTTATGAACCATAAAATAAGGATGTATGTCTTAGATTAATGATTCCTTTAAACTACCATCTATTAGTACAAGGATTATATGACTTGTCAGCAAATATAAAACTGAACTTTAGGAAAGATTCGGGTCGTGAAAACTAATGATATGACAGTGACACTGAAGGAAATGTTCCAACAGTAATTCACACGGGAAGGGCATCAGATTGCAAAATTCCTAGATTCTTGTAAAATGGTTGAGAACCTATTAATGTCTTTATGTTTGGAACATTAAAGAACTATATTAATTATCTCAAAAGGCTTGAATCTTCATGTGCCAAAGGTTGGCAGTAGATTTGATCTATAATTCATCAAAATAGTTTTAAACTACATAATTTGAAAGACATGGAGAACACTATTTACAGTTGCATATGACGTTTAAAATTGTAAGACAGAATAATAAAAAGGGGCCTTCGATATATATTTGATGGTTCGTAACGTAAAGGAATTTAATAAAGAAAGATAAAGGGAAGGTAAAATCTACAAAAGTTGTTTTTGTCAGACACATAAACCTTAGTTATGAGCTAGACTTTGCCAAGTTCTAAAGAAAGTCTTAAAAAATGCATTTTGTTTTTCATAGAATGAAATTGTTCATTTTATAATGAATTACAAATCCTCTCAGGAATACATAATTTTGAATTGTTACAAACATTTCAAAATGAGTATAAAAAAAAATCACTTGGCAAACTATTAACATACTTTAACGAGATCAAGGTGGATAATATTTGAGCCAAGAGTTTAAGTGACCATCTTTGAATTTATGGGATTTTCTTGCAATTAACTCCACTAGGAACGTCATTTGAGAAATTATGTTTTAAGAGGAGAAATCGAACTATATAAGATATAATTCGATTTATGATGTGTCACACAAACCTTCTTAAGATGTCCTATTGAGGCTATACTTTAGAAACCAAGGCACTCGCGCTAAACCTTATTTTCGTTAAAGTGGTTGATAAAACTCCATATATGATATGGAATAAAAAGACCTAGTTTGTTTTTTTTTTTAGATTTGAGGCGGCGAGACTTCCGTAAGAAGTTAAGTCACATAGTTTGATGCCTAAATCTTTTGTGTCTAATTGAGGTTGAACACTATGATACTATTTTATACAATTGAGAACAAATTGTTTGTTGCTAAAAAATGATGTCTTTCTAAAGAAAGTGTTTATTTTAAAAACACTATTTGGAATAAAGTAAATCTTGATATGTTCAAGTGCCACAAATGAGAACCGAACCACTTTATGAAGATCAACAAAGTTTTGAACTAGTTGAGTATACATAAGTAACATATATCTCTTGAAAATCTAGATTAATTAGAGATTGGCCAGAGAAATTTGGAATTTCTTATTATTGATTGTTGTGATGTATTTTTGATACTGGATCAGAATGAATCACTACTTATCAAGAGACATGTCTCATCTAGATTGAACGAAGAAACTAAGTGTTATTAACTTTGAATTTTAATTCATGTTTATTAACCAAGTTTGGAACTTGAATTATTTACCTGAAGATGGTATGACCATTAGATGTAAATGAGATAAAGTGACATGAAAAAGAAAAGATGCATACTTAAAAACACGGCTTATCGAAAATTTCAATCTAAATTAAGGTGTTGATTATGATAAGATTTTCACTGGTAGCTAAGCTCAAGATCTAGAATTCTATTGTCATTACTTCATAGTTTGATTATAAGATATGACAAATGGATGTCAAAAATAGCATTGATCTATGCTCATTAAAGATGTGTATGATACCTTTTTGGTTATTTTGAGAATTTGAGTAAGGTTTGCAAGCTTAAAGGATCCATTTATGGATTATAGTAAGCTTATCAGAGTCGGGATCTTTGTTTTGAAAAAATAATTAATGAATTACATTCATCGAATCGAAGATAAACCTTATGTGTACATAAAGGTTAGTGGGAGCGCAATTATCTTTTTGAATCTGTATGTTAATGATATATTATTCATTGGAAACAATGTCTAAACCCTGCAGAATATCAAGTCTTGGTTAAGGAAAGTTTCTCAATGAAATTCTTAGCTAATTAGGCCTATATCTTTATGATATAAATATATGAAGATAGATCTAAGAGGCTAATTGTTTTAAATAAGAGTGCTTATATAGACAAATAACTTAAAAGGTTTCAGTGTAAGAGATTCTTAAAAGAATTTGTACTTACATCTTATAACATAAATCTCTGCAAGGCTCAATGTCTTAAGACAAATGATGAGCAGGACAATGTGAATAAGATTACATATGCATAAGCTATGAGAATCATCACATATGTTATACTTTGCACTCAACTTGATATGTCATATGCTTTGGGCAAAACATACATACATCTCATAGATTCCAGTGAAGGTCACTGGATATTTATTAATAACATTCTTAAGTACTTCAAAGGCACTTGAGAGATGTTATTAGATTTGCAGAGGTTTGAAAGATATGAGTCTTGTAAATGATTACACGATGCAAACTTTCAAATTAATATAAAATATTAATGACCGTAATATGGATATGTGTTAACTTCGTATGAATGAGTTGGAATTGTTCTAAACTTACTCTAACAAGTCCTATAACATAAACTGAGTTTTTAGCGGCATTTGATGCAGCCAAAGAAAATGTTTAGATTGTAAGGTTCATGACTGAATAAGGTGTGATTCCAAGTGTTGGAAATAATGTTGGCTTCTATAGTAAAACCAATGGACAAATTTGGGTTATGGAACCTAAATCACACTATAGATCTAAACAATAACTTGAGCATTTTTTTCTTATAAAAGAGAGAACGTAATGATTTGCAAAACAACAATAAAAAATAATGTAGCAGCTACATAAAAAATGCATTAAGAATGCATTAAGGTTACTCAGTATTGGATACGTGTAGGATTGGACCTAGTGCAAGTGGGATTTGTTGGGGTATGTGCCCTAGGCTAATTCTATAAACATTGGTTAACTATTATAAGTAGATGCATGTTTTTTTTTATAATAGTATCCATGGATAATTATTATATTATTCTAAATGTTTATAGTCAGTTATTATTGTGGGAACAATAATAAATTAAGACCAATATGAGTCTTGATTGATAATCATGTGATGATTATGCGTATACTGATACGGATCAAGATAATGGGTATCTGTCGGGAACGGAAGCTGGACCGACGCGCTATGAGAACATTACATGGTCAATGTCATAGGTCATTCTCATGAGAGTTATATCATTTAGTCATTTGACTTGAGACCACCAAAGACTCCAACCTTAGGAGCACAATGATTTGATACAATCAAACGTTTTCTTTAACTGGATGATTATAAAGATTGTGATTGGTCATTGTTCGACTAATGTGTGGATGTTGTGTGATCAAGATGGAATTTGTCCCTCTTTTTTAGAGAGAGATATCTATTGGGCCCCTCGATATGTTAGACTGATAAATGGCCATGTCTAGTGAATTGATTGGATCAATGTCACTTTACAATTTCAGTCTACTCGGAGATCGAGACTAGTAGATTGAACTATAAGGGTAACATTCCATGTCTTATGTTCAATCAAAAGATATTGCGTGACAAAGGGATATGATATACACTATCTATTAGGTTGTATCAATTTATTGATCTTCATGCTACTTGGGTAGTCATAATGCCTTGCTAGAGACCGCTTATGACTTGTATACCGAAATGGTTTTGGTTCATTGTCAAAGTTGTATGAACCTATTGGGTCGCGCACAAAGTATGGATTTGCGCGATTCAATATTTTCTGGGTTAATGAATTTTATTTGATAAAATTCATTTTAAAGATTCTTATTAAATGTCCTGGTTTGACTAGGATTCAAGATTCTTATACATTTCTCGTGTGACTAGAAATTTTGTCTCTTAGTAAATCCTATTTTGAATAGGACTCTAATTGGAATTATAGTATGATTTTAATTCTTATTCGAGTTTTAGATAAATTACAACTCTTATTGGATTAGTAATTGTAGATTATCTATGACTCTATCCTTTTTAGAGCTGCACTTTATCTAGGACTCTATTTGGAGTGTGACTAAGTGATGGAGTTCTTTTACAACTCGGCCTAGTGTACTATCACAGTTGTTGTAGGGAATTCCTGAGAGAGATTTTTCCTAGAGAATATTTGTTAGAATTTTTGTCCTAGGATTTTTTTGGGCTAGCACTCCGGATCGTGATCTCCGTTCGTCTGCGGATTTCTGATTGAGGATGTTCGTCTCTGGTAGCGTCTTGAAGGAATAGATCAACACCAAACAAGGCAGACATGGAGTTGTTCTTATTAAGGTATGATTTTTATTGGCACATCAATTTAATGGAATCGATAGGATCTTTGTTCGGGGATGTTCTAAAAAGGTTTCAAAACTTCTACTGAAACCAAACATAAGGTTAGCTTAATAGTATATTTAGTATAAATATTGTCAAATGAGTGATGATGTTATTGCAGTTGTAGGGAATTTAGGTGTATTGGAAGAAATCAAGGAAAAACGAGAAGAAACAGAGCAAAAACCCACAAAATTAGAGTTGGCACCGTGAGAGCATGTATTGGTGCTGTGGGAAGACAAGGAACCATGTGGGGATGAAAGGCACGGTATGGGAGAGAAGAAGAAATGAAAATAACCAACTGTAGAGGTCTTGAGTAGTGTTCGCGTCGTAGCTAACAAGGGACATCGCTGAGACACAAAGGGGACGGTGCTGAGGCTCCAAGAGCTAAAAATCACATGATGAAGTTGTGGCGCAGTAAGGGCACCGTAACTTAAAACACTCGACAACGAGGCTTTAGTGACAACGCCAACTTCGAAGAAATTAGATAGTGAAGTTCTAATTCGGGTTAAATTATAATTTAGGGTTTATAATTGTTATTTGGGAGTATAAATAGGTATTAGGACGCAGTAAACAAGAAAGAGCCAACCACGTAAAAGGAGATTAACCTCCATTAGAGTAATTTAACATTTAGTTTGAGTATTAAGGAGTTTTTGTTGGAGAAACGTTGAAGACTCCACATTTGTAATCAATAGTTGGTTTAATTGATTAATTCAAGGTAATATTTATATTCATCTATGTTTTTGCAATGAATTATATTTTGAATTGTGATGTGTGTCAATGATGTGTGAGTAGTCCATTTATCTTAGGGATCAATGGATTCTATGGTATAAATGCTATGCTTTGAAATAGGAATAAAAAATTAAAATAAAAAGTCCCTTGTTAGAATTTGTATAGATTATGAGCTTAATGTTTTAGAAATCTTGATTACGTGTTTAATAAACTTAGGCTTTAGGAGTTTTCATGGCCATTGAAGATTTTGATCCGAATTTGAGCGGTATAACCGTAAAACATACAACATCGATAGATAGTTGTTGATTAAGGAGACACAAATAGTAGACTTAGTTAGTTATGAATTCAATGATTTGAGACTTAAAATAATGTCGAACTTCAGTAATTCACACCGATAGGTGGAGTTTTGGTTTGCACATTAGAATCTTATCTATCACGACAGTAAGTTAAAGTGGTTTTGAAGGAAATATGTCTATTCTAATTAGGCATTGCACAAAATATATTGAGATGTACACATGAATACAAAGCATAGTATTAAATTACCTAAGTGAAGTTGTGAACTAAGATATCCTTAATAGAAGAGTTCAATTAAATTTAATTCGATTTGTTAGAATAGTTTAGTTTAGTATAAAAACCAATCAAAAAGTGAATTCCGTAGCAATAGTTCAAGTTAAGTAAGTAACATATGACTAGTGGAAAAACTTTTCCCTGAGGACGATATTCGTTATCAATGTAAGATGGTTACCCTATTACTTCAAGCTAGTCGTTATACTTGCGGCACGCATCACCCATATCACGGGTTGGTGATCTTGATTACATGAATAATTAGGAATAGAAATTTGGGCCATGAAAATCTATCTTTTAATAATAACTTGACCATGCTAGATAATTCATCAACTTTTTGTCAAATGTATTACTTCTTTTATTATTTATTTCACAATATTTCTTTACCAGTGACTTTGTGTTGGTATTCCTTTATAAATTTCGCAGGGTCTTCATTATCTTTACCATAGAAGTTTGGTTGAGCACAATGAATCCAAATCTTAGTTCAAATTCAATAAATCTTTCTGGATATGCAATACACGTTAGTTCATAACCATTGATATTTTGATCGGCTTGCCTAAAAGTAAGTTTTATATTTTCATTATTATTGATATTATTGAGGTTATTATTGGCTTCCATTATGGTAGCTTTGTGTTCCCTACATTGTTGTTGTTTTTGTCTTAACTTACGGTTGAAAGTCCCATCTACCTTAAAATCAAACAGATGTAAAGATCTTGTGAAATTAGAATGACGACATGCGTAGATCATACAATGTCTAAAACTCCTAAGAAATTATGTAAAAATTGACACGTGTTGAGCTTGTACAATAAGTTCCGCCTCTATCCTTATTATTTGTGGTAGCAATAAATGGGATCATCTCCAAGGGGATTTAGCAAACTTCTCTAGGAAAAAGTCTTTCAATAGTTTTTATTATTTTTTTACTTTAATTTAATTGAAATGGGAATGAAAAATCACTAAATCAAACTATAATAATTAATTAAACTAATTAAACTAACTTAATTAATGCAATCCAAATTCACTAATTTCAAATCAATTTAGTTCAATAGAAAATAAATATCTAAACAAACATCCAGATTAATGAAACAATAATCCATTTTCCATCCAAGCACATTACTTAAATCAAGGACATAAGTGATAATTGATTATTCAGACTTATATATAGTATAAGTTTAGTAGTATAATTAGCCTAAATATCATGAAATAAGATTATTCTGACTTATATAAGTTTAGTAGTATAATTAGCCTAAATATTATGAAATAAGCTTTAATTGATTGTATTTATGTATTTTCAGGTATACAAGGCATAAAGGAGACAAACGAGGGAACTCGTGAAGAAACAAGGTTAAAATACACAAAAGTTGGTTTGATGCTGTGGCTAAGAGAGTTAGCATTGTGGGGAGATGAAGGCACAATGTGGGAGACTGAGGAAAGGAGAAAAATGAGTCAGGATGACCGGCGTGGTGGCGACACCATAAGTGATAAGGGACGGCACAAGGACAAGATTCGTAGGGCACCAAGTCTACTAAATTAGGAAAAATCACACTAAGTGGTCGAAGCTGTCACGACGCCATGGCATTACATACACAGTGCCAAATTATAAGTGAAAACACCGAGACTAAAGAAAAAAGAAAGTTCGAGTTCTATTTTAGGTGAAATTGTGTAACAACCCGTTACCTTAAGCTGGTGATTATTGTTAATCTAAATCCTAATTAACCCAAGTTAGGCTCGTGGTTAAGCCTGACGTACCTCGATTAGCATGTGAGTGGGTTTGTATGATGGTTTGTGTTTGTTTGGAATGTTTAATGAGTTTTATAGGTAGTAGTATAAAAGAGAATTTATATACAAGCCTATAAAAAGAAAATGTATAGCTAAATAATAAATAGCCGGTACACTAAGTGCGACAAGGGGGTCGTGAAATGAATGTGCACACCCAAGAATACTTGTAGGCATGTCTGGTGAATTTATTAGATATTTTTATATATTTGATATATATAAATATATAAATATATATATTAAAAACTATAAATTTAGTTTGAATTTTATGGATCGTCAAATTGCCTCAAGATGAGCGTAAGTGTTGATGGTATCAACATGTGTATCACTTTAGAGGTGTCATGCTAGCACATCAATCATTTGATCAGCCTCGAGATAGCGCGATGCATATCTCGAGAAAAATCCGTATATTTAAACTATAACCTTCAAATTTATCCTCATAATTGATCGAGAGTGAGAGAGCAGTTGAGGGTTTGGTGTCTGATCTTTAGGGAATTGATTCAGAGGAGCTATTTTAGTGTAAATTGAGGAGCTTAAAAAATTGGATCAGAGATCATCACTGTTGCTAAGTGTAGTTTTAAGTTTGAAGTTCAATTCGATAGTGGATGATGATTTCTCTGTGAATTGTTGTGTTTGATCACTGGAAATGGGTTGTTAACTTACTAGAGGTCATCCCTTATGTATTTTAGGAATGCTTTTAGTTTTTGTATTGTTTTGTGGATGGAATAGTGGCTACTGCACTTTTACTATCAAGACAATACAAGGTGGAACGCATTCCACCTAGTAGAGGAGCACGCTAAAGCAGTCTAAAAGTCATGTAGATAGAAAGAAAGCTATATGGAATGGATGATAATAAGACTGTAAAAATGAAAGTACAATAAGGAATGAGTATCAAAAGAAACAATAAAAAAGTGCCAAAGTAGTTCAAGACCACCAAGTGCGGGTGCCAGAAGGTCGGGGTTATAGAGTCGCGCCAACGCCAAGCAGACTCGGGTTCTAGGACGCGGCATCGCTTGTTGTACCTAGACCGTCGAGAATGATGGATATCATCGGTGCCCCGGATAAAACACATCTCATTCCGACCAAATACTCCAATGAATCGAGGTCATGGCCCCGGTTGCAAGCCAGTAACCACTCCGATCAGAGACACTCTCATGACTCACTTGGCCCTCGGACACTAATAGATGGGTGGGAACTCCAAAAAAGGGACACATTACAATATCAATAAAATATACACTCAAATGAACTACTACGCATTTCCTAGCTGGTTTTACCAACATCGGATCCATACTATCACACCCTCGCGGCTCTGACACGCTCCCAAAACTGACACCCGGTGCCCGACACTGGTATCCTAGGATCCTGGTATCAATTTACATTAAATTAGGTGTGTTTGAGACTATTTAATAAAGTTTAGATTTTTAAATCCTTAAATTGTTCAAAATATTAAAATCGTAGCAATGACTCGCTTTTCGAGGGAGATTTTCAGTGTAAAAAATCTCTAAAAACTCCAAAGCCAACTTTTCTATAATTTCCTCAACATTTTCTATTTTTCTAATTTTTTTCTGAATTTTCTTGAATTTTTCTGATTTTTTGTGATTTGTAGTTATTAATTTTATTTATTTTTATTAAATAAGGGTTTGGGTTACTGGATCGAGTTCGGTTTAACCCAGTTCGGCTGAACCGGCTGAGTCCAGCCCCTTGGGTGGCCCGACCTAACTGGGCTGGGCCTAGGGATACCCAGCCCAGTTAGCTGGTCCCCCCCAATTCGTATGAACGAACAAAGAGCTTTTTGCTCTCTGTTCATTCTTCACCTCCCAATTTTTTTTTCTTTCCTTTTTAATTATTTATTTCTTTCTTTCCTTTTCTAATTACTTACTTTCTTTCTTTCTCTATTTCTTTCCTTCCTCCATTAAAGGACCACTAACCACAATAAATTTGCATCCTCTATTAGACATTAAAATCTCAAATCCATACACATTAGCTACATGAAGTTGAAGGAATGTAAAGATTGAAGAGTTAACTACTTGGAATTGAACAAATGTCAAGATTAATGAGAAGATTAACTTACTTGAATGTTTTTCTTTCTTTTGTTCTTCCTTTGTTTTCCAACAAAAACATAACTCCTCAAAACCCAAATACTCATTTCGATTTCTCTCTCCCTTATCTACTCCCACTTTCCACACTCACTTATCACACTCACTCCACCAACAAGTGACATATGTCCAATTTAGAAATTGTTTATTTTGCCCTCAACAATAATTGATTCATTTACTCACATCATTGCATACAATTTTAAACCTTAGGCACTTTTTTTACCATACTATAGCTCCATACCCGTAAACGCACACATCTCGAGTAGTTACCTCACTCATAACCTGGCGGTTGAAATACAATAATTAAATTGCATGCATCTTTTTTCAAAGAAAAAAGTAATACAAAAATTACCAAAAAATAAAATACCTCGGTGTCGACTCCCGAGGGTTGACCGAATGTGTTCCACAGTCTAGGTCATAGTCCTGAAATGTTACGTGGCACGGGTTAAGATTTTATGGTTGTTACAATATTCCCAACTAATAAGAATTTCGTCCTCGAAATTAAAATAGCTTTGAGTAAGACTTACCAGAATCAAAATAAATATGGAAAGTGTTTGCGCATATTGGACTTTAGTTCCCAAGTCAGCTCCTCATCCCTATAATGTTGCCATTTAACGAGGACTGATGAGATGTCCTTATTCCTCAGTCTTTTAACCTGACGATCCAATATCTGAATAGGCTGCTCCTCGTATGTGATGTCCTCCCTCAGATCTATCTGACTCAGATCCACCATTGGTCGTACACCTCCTCTCAACCTATCCAGCCGAAGCATCGAAATATGAAATACGGGGTGGATCCCGGCTAACTGAGGCGATAACTCTTTCTCATATGCAACCTTGTCGACTCTCCTCTTTACCTTGAAAGGACCAATGAATCTCGGTGCGAGTTTTCCGTTGATTCCAATTCTCTTGTGACCCTTCAAATGTGAGACCATTAAATACACGTAGGCTCCCTCATTATACTCTAACTCACCATGGAACTTGTCGTAATATTTTTTCTGTCTCTCCTGCGCACCTTTCAAACATAGTCTGATATGTCATTTATTTTCTGTTTGATCCACCACAATCTCTGGCCTAATAACTGCCACATCCTTGGGTTCTGCCCAACACGATGGAGATCCACATGACTTGTTGTTAAGTGCCTCAAATGGTGTCATCTCAATATTGGCCTGATAACTATTATTATAAGCAAATTCACACAGATGAAGATACTCCTCCCAACAACCATCATACTCCAGCACACACATGCAAAGCATATCCTCTAACACCTTAATCAACTGCTCTGACTGTCCATTTGTCTGTAGGTGATAAGTTGTACTCAATTCTAATCTGGTGCCAAACAGTACTTGCATGCTCTGCCAAATCTGCGATGTGAATTGTGATCCTCTATCTGACACGATGGATAATGGAACTCCGTGTAACCTGACAATCTCTCCCTCGTACAAAGCAGCTAATTTTCCACATTGTGAGTTTTTGATACCGGTAAGAAGTGTGCAGACTTAGTCAGCGTATCCATAATCACCTAGATGCTATCATGGGCGCATTGAGATCGAGGTCATCCACTGACGAAATCTATGGCAATATGCTCGCACTTCCACCGAGGAATGGGAAGTGGTTGTAATAATCCATTGGGTCTCCGATGCTTAGCCTTAACTCGCTGGCATATCTCACATGCTTAAACGTAATCACTAACATCGGTTTTCATCCCCGACCACCTGAATAGACGACGCATATCCTCATACATCTTGGTTAACCCGGATGAACTGTAAAACGTGAGCGGTGAGCCTCCTAAAGTATCTTGTTGCAAATCTCAGCCAATGATGGAATCCATAGTCTCCCTTTAAATCTCAGGCATGAGTCTGTCAACTGACTCCACTCCGGATGACTCTAAGCTAACTCGCTAAACTTCTAGTACGATTCATCTGCTTGTTGATCCTCAAGTACACTCTTTATAAACACTGTCTAAGTCCTCAACTACCTATAAATCAACACCTCGGTAGTGATCAGTATATAAACTGAATTCATCAACCCAGCTGCCTCTTGTAACCCACGTTCATGCATAATGTGGCAAGTCACCATCTCTGGGTCTACTCCTCTCCGGCTCAATGCGTCTGCTACTATGTTGGCCTTCCCTCGGTGATACTCTAAAGAGAAATCATAATCCTTGAGGGACTTTAAGCAACGCCTTAGTCCATATTCAACTCCTTCTGAGTGAAGATGTACTTCAAACTCTTATGTTCAGTAAACAGTGTGAATCTCTCTCTGTAAAGGTAATGACGCCAAATCTTCAATGCAAAAACCACTGCCGAAAACTCCAAGTCTTAAGTAGGGTAATTATTCTCAAGAATCTTCAGCTATCGGGATGCGTAAGCTATCACTCTACCATTTTGCATCAAAACATGGCCCAAATTGACTTTAAAAGCATCGAAATTCACCTCAAAACCCTTTCCCAACTCTGGTAATACCAATACTGGCGCGGTAGTTAATCGTTCCTTCAGAGTCTGGAAAGCCCACTCACAATTGTCATTCCACTAAAATTTGACTTCCTTCTTCGTTAACTATGTCATCGGTGCAACAATCTTGAAAAATCCTGAACAAATAGTCTGTAGTAGCCTGCCAATCCTAAAAAACTACAATGTATGTCACTGACGTTGATATAGGCCAATTAATCACTACTTTAATCTTAGCGGGGTCCACTGACACTCCGCTGGCTCAGACAATATGACCAAGAAACCCAACCTCAGTGAGCTAAAACTCGCACTTACTGAACTTAGCGTACAGTCTATGTTCCCTCAAACTCTATAAAATTGTTCGGAGGTGTCCTTCGTGATTCTCAGTCCTGGAATAGATGAGAATGTTGTTGATGAACACGATCAGGAATCTATCCAAATACTCCCTCAATACTCGGTGCATAAGATTCATGAACATTGTCGAAGCATTCGTCCGTCCAAAAACCATGATGGTAAATTGGTAATGCCCATATCTCGTGCGGAAAGTAGTCTTCTCTCTATCCTCATCTTGAATCCTTAACTGGTGGTATCCCGATCTCAAATCAATCTTCGAGAACCATTGTGCCCCTATTAGTTGATTGAACAAGTCATCAATACGTGGGAGTAGATACTTATTCTTCATTGTGACTATGTTGAGCTATCTGTAGTCAATAAAAACTCTATAATTGTCGTCTTTCTTCTTCACAAACAATATTGGTGCTCCCTAAGGTGACATGCTCGGATGTATAAGTTCCAACTCTAACAACTCATCTAGCTGGGTCCTCAACTCCTCTAGCTCTTTGGGAGCCATCCTGTACGGCAAGATCGATATGGGCTTGGTCCCCGTGAACAAATCTATGATGAAGTAGATCTCTTTGGGTGGTGGTAATCCGGGTAGCTCTGAAGGAAAAACATTTGAAAACTCGCATACAACAGGCACCTCCTCTATTCTCCTTTCAACTCTCTTGGCCGTACTCAAAATACTAGCAAAAGTCTTGAGATCTGAACTCGTGGCCACTTTGGCTCAGGTGATCGGTAACATGGTCGAAGTCTCGTAAACTAAACTCTGCTTGGTCCTGAAGTTGAAAGTAACCACCTTGCTGAAACATTAAAGCTATGCGTGGTACACGGCTAACCAATCCATGCCCAACAAGGCATCAAACTTTAGAAACTTCAATACCTTCAAGTATGTGGGCATCTCCCGGTCCTCTATCTTAACTAGGCAGTCAACACATAGTAGGTTCGAGTATATTCTGTACCCAGCAGTACCCTAAATAAAAGATACTATAGACCCGAAATCTATCATAGTATACATCAATTGCAAATATAAATCATACCCACGATAAAGTTACGGGTGGCAGCTGCATCCAGTGCAGTGATGGCATGAACTTGCTATCTGTGCTGCAATGGCTGAGCCTTGCCTAGTTGTGGACAAGTACTGACGAAGTGTCCTATCTGTCCACACTCAAACCATGTTCGGTGTGGTCTCGGCCTTGGTGGAATTCGTTGTCCCTATCTCTGCATCTGACTGTACCTTTATCCCAGTCCCTGGTCATATCTCTCTCCCTAGCCCTATCCGTACCTCTGCCTCTAACCACGACCTCTGCCTCTACTCTCAGTCCGCTGATACTGCTGTGGTGATCCTGACTGTGTTGGCTGCTGTGGTGTATTGTCATAACTCCGTGCCGAAGCAGATGGTACTAGCGCGGTGCATGTTGGATAGGATGGTGGTGCCACGGATCCTATATTCTGTGCCCTGACATCTCTCCGCTTGAACAGTCAGTGTCTCTTCCTCCTCCTGTCACCACTTGGCCTATTGTCTGACTATTCTGGTGTTGGTGCTGAGATGATCTCATCGGGGTGTCTGCTCAGGTATATCTCTCGGCTAGGCTCATCTCATATGCCGCTTGTAAACTTCCTGGCTCAGTAGTCACCACGGTGCCTTTAATGTCCCTCAATAGACCCTCCATGAAATAGTGTGCCTGGTTGGCGTCTATATTAGCTATACCTTCAGCATAATCCAACAGCTACAAATACTTGCCCATATACTACATCACCGACTCCCCAGTGTACTGTTAGATGCTAAAAAATGGGCCCTCTTCAGCTTCAGGACCGAAGGCGGAAAAACTTATGATTAAATCGCCTCTTGAATTCTGCCCAATCATTAGGCTTACCCTGGGTAGCCACCATACTGCGCCACCATGCATCAACCTCTTCAAACATCAATCATGATGATATACTCGGTCTCATATGCTTCGAGGTGGCTAGGATGTCATGTATCTTCTCGTGGCTCTTTACCAATTTCTCTGTTGCCTCGAGATTCGTGCCCCGGTAGAACTCAACTAGTCTGTCTCTGGAACTTACGTGACTGTGTCGCCTCAACTGTTGCCCCAGTGCTCATATTCTGTAGGCGTAGTGAGCATAGTCTTCGCCGGTGCAGGTGGTGCTGGTGATACCGTCTCAGTATGAACCGGTATTATCTAAGCTATAATGGGTGGTGTCGATATGACGAGAGCCGCTGGAGTGGCTTGTACGGCAGGCGCACTGGCACTGTTGATGAAGATGGTGATGGTGTAGCTGTGATCTGTGCCTCGAGTATCCTCAGGATCTCGTCCAATCGCTGATCCTGGGATGTGACCTTTGAGTCAAAGACTGTACTTCCTAAATACTCGCGAATCAAGGACCTGCAGCCCCACTATCATCACTCGAACCAGGCTGATCTACCATCGCGATCTACAATAGCAAGCGAGACTCCAATCATCATATAGTTACCGGTATAGTATAGTACAATACAACAATTTTCATATATATGATCCAAATTTTAATTTTCCCAACTCTCCTCACTTCCTAACTAAGACTCCAAGTCAAGATCATAAGGTTCCACTTTAAGTTCCAACCGTGTCCTAAATCTATTTTTAATTTGTGTCTTATAATTTTTGTGAGTTAATCAAGTGCTAGACTTAAAAACTTAGGCTCTGATACCAACTGTGACTGCCCCAGTTTCCCACAAACTGGGCCCCGCCCGGACTAAACCCACGTGGACCCCCGAGCCAGTCTAGTAAGGTCAACGCATGCGTAGTCAGCCTTCTAATCCATCCATATAAATAAATTCATAACTTTATTAGTCAATATATTTTTTTTTTCAAGTTTTACAAGTTAGTAGAAGCAATTTATATGTTAAATAGCTTGCAATAAAGTAAAAGAGTCGGACATCTTAAATGTGGAACCCTGTAACCATGTATATTCATTTATATCTTGTGTCAAGTGTTATAACTAAGCAAAAATGATATACAAGTCACGTGTATCTCTCAACCCAAATAAGTATCCCAAGTGTGATAACAACATATATAAGTAATATAAAAAAAGTCGAAAACCTACAAAAGTGTATAGAGGAAGGCCGATCCGATATCCTCAGAGTAGATCGCCAAGTATCGCTGTCTTGCCCTTGCTCGGCTGCGCATCTGCACTCGGTCAAACATAAGAATGTCGAGTCCAGTAAGTAAAAGCCAATAGGATTTAAACATTAATTCAAAATAAATAAAGTAATCTAACAGTCATGCGGATAGAAAGAAAGCTATATGGGATGCGTGATAATAAGAGTGTCAAAATGAAAGTACAACAAGGAATGAGTGTCAAAAGAAACAATAGAGTGGTGCCCAAGTAGTCTAAGACCATCGAGTGTGGGTGCCACAGGGTCGGGGTAATAGAGTCACGACAATGCCAAGCAGACTCGCATTCTAGGAAGCGACATCGCCTGTTGTACCTAGTCCGTCGCGAATGAGGGATAACATTCCAGCAAAATACTCCAGTGACTCGAGGTCATGGCCCGGTTGCAAGCTGGTAACCACTCCAATCAAAGACGGTCTTATGACTCACTTGGCCCTCGAACACTCATATATGGGTGGGAATTCCAAGAATGGGACGCAGTATAATATCAATAAAATATAAACTCAAATGAACTACTGTGCATTTCCTAGTTGGTTTTACTTATACCGGATCCACGCTATCACTCCCTCGCGGCTCTGACACGCTCCTAAAATTGACACCCGGTGCCCGACACTAGTATCCTAGGCTCTTGGTATCAATTTACATTAAATTAGGTGTGTTTGAGACTATTTAATAAAGTTTAGATTTTTAAATCCTTAAATTGTTCAAAATGTTAAAATCGTAGCAGTGACTCACTTTTCGAGGGAGATTTTCGGTGTAAAAAATCTCCGAAAACACCAAAGCCAACTTTTCTATAATTTCCTCAACTTTTTTCTATTTTTCCAATTTTTTTGAATTTTCTTGAATTTTTATAATTTTTTATGATTTTTATTTATTTATTTTATTTATTTTTATTTAATAAGGGTTTGTGTTGCTGGACCGGGTTCGGTTCAGCCCGGTTCGACTGAACCGGTTCGGTCTAGCCCTTTGGGCGGCCCGGCCCAACTGGGTTAGGCCTTGGGATTGCCCAGCCAAGTTGGCTGGTCCCTTCCCAATTCATATGAACGAATTCGTTCTTCACCTCCTAACTTTTTTTATTTCCTTCTTTTTTCTATTTCTTTATTTCTTTCTTTCCTTTTCTATTTCTTTATTTCTTCTATTTCTTTTTTTCTCTATTTCTTTCCTTCCTCCATTAAAGGACCACTAACCACAATAAATTCGCATCCTCTATTAGACATTAAAATCTCAAATCCATACACATTAGCTACATGAAGTTGAAGGAATGTAAAGATTGAAAAGTTAACTACTTGGAATTGAACAAATGTAAAGATTAAAAAGAAGATTAACTTACTTGAATTTTTTTCTCTTGTTCTTCCTCTCTTTTCCAACAAAACACAACTCCTCCAAACCCAAATACACCTATCGATTTCTCTCTCCCTTATCTACTCCCAATTTCCACACTCACTTATTACACTCACTCCACCAACAAATGACACTCGTCCAATTTAGGAATTGTCTATTTTGCCCTCAACAATTAATTAATTCATATACTCACATCATTGCTTACAATTTTAAACCTTGTGCACTTTTTTTATCAAACTATAGCCCCGTACCCGTAAACGCACACATCTCAAAAAGTTACGTCACTCGTAACCTGGCGATCGAAATACAACAATTAAATTGCGTGCATTTTTTAAAAAAAATAGGTAATACAAAATCACCAAAAAATTAATAACTCGGTGTCGGCTCCCGAAGGTTGACTGAGTGTGCCACATCGAGATAGGTCTAGGTCACAGTCCTGAAATGTCACGTGGCACGAGTTAGAATTTTAGGGTCGTTACATGGAGCACCTTCCACCAAGTGATGGAGCGCACTCCCACCCCAAGAAAATAGCAACTAAGATGTAAATTAGCTAGAATTTCCTAAGGTCTTAGGGAGTGATTTAAAGGTTCTAAATATAAGGTATTATACCTATATTGATCATAAATGATTTGTGATAGGTTTTGGATCACTGGGAAAGCGTGAGTGACACGAAAAGTTAGGGAAGTTCTAAATGAAAACCTAAACAGAAGTAAGTATTGATTCGCTTATTTATCAATATTGTCTGGCTATCTTAGTATATGTAGTTCATGTAGTTTATGGACAGAATGGGGAGAGTATGTACACTGTGATGTTTTTAATAAATAGAAAACGGTGTTTAATGTGATTCACAATAGTATGTTCCTGGAATTGAGAATAGGTTATATAGGAGATGGGTTACCTTCCCAGCCTATGTGTAACTTCCTACTAAGTTAGATAGGTTGCGTAGATTACATACTCACTATAGGGTTTGGGATAGAGCTATTGGACATTAATGGGTTGACTAGACAGCACATCGGCTAATGTGTTGAGCACATCGGCTAATGTGTTGGTCTAGCAATCGCATTAATGGTGTTGGTGGGTGATCGACCCTACTTTTAAAAATAAAATGGGAATTGCAGTGTAAGTCATTGACTGATAGACTTGAATCTATTATTCATTGATATATATGTTTTTCATAATCCCGTTACTTAACATTGGTGCATATTGTTATTACATAATGTTCTTGATTATTATATAGAATGTTGATGGCTCTTTGAATCCTTACTTACTGAGCAAGTTGAAGCACTCATCCCAAATTTAATATTTCAGGTTCGATGTATAGCACTTCAACAAAGGGGAAAGATAAGATTTAGGAGTCTTAATATCTTCTCTACGATGTATTAGCCTTCTTGTATTCATATACACTATTTAAGTTATTTTTTGGTATATATACAGGGTTGGGAGATTTATCAACGAGGTTTTTTGGGATTTGATATATTCTATATTTATGTATATCATTTAATTATCAAGAAAGTTTTAATTTTCTGCTCCGTATATTTTAAATTATTTATTCTATATCGATATACAATTTAAGTTTATCAGGTATAGACGGAGTGGTTGCTCGCTCTAGTTAAGTCTGGCTGGGTTACCGAGGCTTAAGTAGGGTTTCAAGCCGAGTATCGCCCTAATCGGGATAGGGGATGCTACAAATTATCTAGTAAGGTTTCTAATTATTCTCAAAAGTTTCTTAGGGGTTAAATAAGTATTAGAACGTGGTAAACTACGAAGATACCACCCATTAGCAACCGTTATCATAGATAAGCATAGGTTTACTTTATTCTTGAGTATTAAGAAGATTTGTAGAAAAGAAGACATTGAGGAATCTGGTGTGGTGATTTTGGTATTGTTTTTATTGATTTAATTGAAGTTATTCATTTAATTTTTTATTTCAATAAATACCACTATGTGCGTATTTATTTCAATGAAGTGTGAGCAGTGCATTAATCTTTGGGATCAATGGGTCCTAAAGTATGAATGTTATGCTATAAACATGAATAGATTATAAAGTTAAAAGTCAATGGTTAGAATTTGTATTGATTCTGAGCGTAATGTTGCAGACATCTTGATCACGTGCTTATTGATATTAGGTTTTAGAAGTAATCATGGCCATTGAAGCTTTTAAGATGGATATGGACGGTATAACCATAAAATATATAACACTGAGATATAGTAATTGATTAAGGAGGCACGGATAGTAAACATAATTTGTTATAAATCTAAAGACTTGGAACTTAAAGCAATCTTGAGCTTACATTATTCACACCAATAGGTAGAGTTCTAGTTTGCACATTAGAATCTTTTCCTTCACATTAATGGGTTGAAGTGGATTTGAAGGAAATCTATTTATTCTAACTAGGCATTGCACACACACATACTAAAGATGAATAAAGTGAATTGAAAAGCATAGTATTTCATTACCTAGGTGAAGTTATGAACTAAGATATTCTTAATATAAGAGTTTAAAAGTAATTTACATTTTTTGTTAGAATATAGTAGTTTAGTTATAAAACCAAAAAAAAAATGATTTGCTTAGCAATAGAGTAATTTTTACTAGGTAATACTGAGTGCATACACCTTTCTATGAGGACGATATTCGTAATCAATGTAAGTTGGTCACACTATTACTATAATCGAGTCGTTATACTTACGACCATCACTACAAGAACATGGTGGAATAGCATCAAAAAATAGTGACAGAAAGAATCTGTTGCTAAACAGCAACAAATCAGCAACAGTTGTGCATCAGACATTCCGTTTGACTCGGTTGACCCAAAATCAACTATTCAGTGACAGATTTGTGACAAAAAATTGTGACAGATTGTATGTTGTCACAGATCTGTCGCTGATTTATCGCGCCATACATTCCCGCCCAATCTGATGAAGATAGAGATACGAGTAAATGTGGCTGTGACATATCTGCTACAGATCAGCGACATACATGATTCTGTCGCTGATCTGTAGCAAAGTAAAAAATAAATAAAAAAATCAAAACCCATCCTTCTCGTCCCTTCTCTGCGTAAACCACCCCTAAACCCTCAAACTCATCTTATGTTCCTCCTCATTTTCTCATCTACGCCGCTAACATTTTTCTCTCTTCCATCGCCACCACCCTCTTCTCCATCGTCTTCCTTTCTCGGCACCACCCTATGCTCCATCGTCACCCCACCATCTGCTCACCACCACGCTCTGCTTGTCCCACTTTCTGTTTGCCCGAGCCTCTACTCTTTCGTCACCTTGTCCGCCATCGCCATTGCTGTCGGAGTGAGTCCCAACCACCATCACCAAGCCTCATCGACAGCAGCGCTTCCAGCACTCTCCTCCCCTACTCCGCCACAGCTGCCACGACGATGAGGACTTCGGTGCGGGCCTTCTCAAGCAGCCTGCTGGCAGATCAATCCATGGAATCGGCGTTCTTTGAGGCATGGAAGAAGCTGATCCCCAACATCAAGCCCCCCAATACCCCTCTCTCCTTCATGAAGGCCCACCCCCACCCCTCCTCTATCCCCTCCAAGCTCATCGTCAACTTCGTCTTGCCTTATCAGTTCGAAATCGCATCCAAAGAGGTCAGATTGATCCATTCACTCTTCCATTCAATAAAAATGGGTTAATTGTTTGCACCAATTTGTTTAGATTTAGGTTTTCCTCTATTTATGATAAAATGAAGCTTGCTTTTGTTAGACACTTAAGATATCTGGGAATTACCATCATTTTATTGTTGTTTGGATGTTCAAGCCTTACCAAAATTTGTGCCTATATAATTGCCTTTTTGTGTATGTTCGTTCAAGTTCAGCACGTATATTATGTTCATGGTTTTCCTAATTAATATTGAACTTTTATTACTATGTGCAAGAGTTGGCTTTCAATTGCTTATGTATTTATTTTACATTTGAATTTCTATGTACACATATACTTAGCTTTCTATGCACACTTTTGAACTTCTCATTTGCTTCAATTAAATAGATATGTTTGTTAGAGTTAGGTCCATAGCTTTTTCATTAATTTGTGATTGTTTTAATTTTTATGATTGAGATACATAAAAATTTTGGGACTTTAGTTGGGTGAGCTGAGAAGTGTATGCATGTTGGAACTAAGGAGCTAAATTTGAGTGTCATTTGTTTGCTGAAAGTAACTCATTTGTTTCCTAAAGCATATTTCTTGGAAATGAATGAGCATATATTCTTTCCCTATTGTTTATTTGTTTTTTTATTTTATATGAAAGCAAGTGATGATATTTTTTCAAGGTTCATTGTTTCAGGTTGTTACTCTTGAAAAAAAAATGATTCATGTTATTCAATTTGTTTTCTCCCTTGCTATATATATATTAACTTCACAACTATGTTATTAATCTAGTTTATTTGAGCTGACATTGAATGATATGATATTCTTGGTAAATGATATGATTCCTGTTATTCTTGCTCTAATTTGGTTCCTGACCAAAAAAATTGGTGTTAGATTTAAGGGTTTGACAAAGAATTGGTTGTTCATTATGTAGGGGTTTTATTTTCTTCATATTTATCCCCAAATCTCTCTCTCTCTATTATTTTTGTTTGTTAAAATCTATATTTTCTTTAAGAGACTAGAGCTTGTCGTATTATTCTCTTCAGCTTGTCATATTATTGTGAAATGCTATATATTAAGATAAATTCAGTCAACGAAGAAAGTAAATTACTTATAATATACATGAACAAACCAAACACTTAGCTAAGATGTAAACATGAGCTCAAGTAGTTAAGTTATCTAGTTTCTAAAGTTTGTAAATAGTACTTAAGTTATCAAGCATTGTGCTCACTAAATGTCATTTCTACTTCAATTATGTTACAAAAATCCACCTATGTAGTGGAGGAATTCGCGCATGGCGTTAATTAGGGCTTCCAATTTCGGTGCTTTTCTTCACTCTTCCCCTCTTTCACTTTGCAGATTCTTTGATTTTGTTGAATTTTCATGGTTTCGTCTTCGATTATGAACAATTTCGTCCCTGATTTGTTGTTGATGTGAAAAAGTTTGCTTTTTGAATTGGTTGGTGTGGGATTGACTGCAAGTTTCGATCTTTATTAGTGTTTGTGTTGAATATTGTTGTAATTGTTTGGTTTGTGAATGTAATTTTAGGCTTTTGTTTGTTTGGGTTCTTGACAATTTTTAGGGACTGTTTATAAGATTAGGCTTTTGAAAGCATGACAGGGAATGTCAACATTCTTACACTGTTTGAAGCATTCATGATGAAAAAGAGTTATATCTTAGAAAGTTAGGGAGTTGATTGTTGTGATCCTTCTTGTTCAGTGATACAAGCCCAAAGTACTACTGCTACTCCCAAATAGAAACCCAAGAGTAAATTCAAACAAAAAAAGCAAACTATAGGAAAATATATAACATAAGAAAACTCTTAAACCTTTTGTTGATGTTGATGTTGATGTTCTCTTTTTTTGTTGATGTTGTTGTTCTTTTTTTTCTTTATTTTCGTGGTTGAAAATTGGTTGATGCAAGTGAGATCCAGTAAATTATACAAATACATTATTTATAAGAGCTCTGCAAAATTATATTGTCTAAAGCGACTGAAGGGTACAATTTGCATTCTTAATTGGTCAGAAGGCCTTCTCAAGACACCAAAGATCTGTCTTTAATATGTACAAAAAACGATGAAGTTATAGACGAATTTGTGAAGGGATTATAATTAAACACATTGTAGATCACCAAGTGCTTCATTTCCACTTGAACAATGACAATTCAACATGACACATGTAATTCTTATTTATGACTTTTGGCACATTAAGGCATGATACGAGAGTCACCAACGCATAAAACACACTTATATTTTCTAGTCACATGACACATGTGATTCTTCATTTGCAGGTATGTGCAGTGGTGGCATTTGGTATTGGTGTTGCTTACAAAGAATGAGTTGGCAAGGCTTCTTTGTTTTTGCTAGGTAAGATATAATTACTTTACAACTCCCATGTTGAATTTTATGTTTTTCAAGTGTAGGGGGTTCAAATAGATATTGGTTCTGCGTAGAAGCTTATGTATCAATTAAGAAGTCCAACGATGCTAACTTTTTTCCCTTGTTATGCTCTTTTTTTCTTAAGCATGGTTTACTTATTGTTTAATCAATTCTTAAATACATATACATCATTTGCTATTCAAAAAATGATAATTTTAAGATTTCAACATTTATATTCTAAAATTATTCTCTTATGGTAAGCCAGATGGACTGAACAATTAATTAGCTATGGTTCTAAATCGTGAAAGCCATATCCCTTTGAAACATAAAGACAAATTAAAAAACAACTATATAGAAAATTGCCCTAAATAGTCCAGTTTGAATAATGATTCGTTCAACTTTCTTTTTTGTGTTTTCTTGTCTATTTGGGTTGGAGAGGTTGGATGCTTGGTGGTCCTAGCTTGTATCATTAAATTGCTATAAAACTATATGCTTTATAAAAGTTTATGTTCTAAGTATTCTTTTTCTGGTTTTGTAATTTGCATGGCCCTAGAGTATCTTAGTAAGACCCACAAATATATAGTGGGCTCCAAACTTACTCATGCAAATCTAGATCCATAGTGAAGTTTTATTATACAATAACCTACCGTTGAGCTACATACTTACTAAAATACAATTTATTTTCTGTTTACTATAGAACTCTTAATTTGATTGTGCATGACTCAAATCTCCTTGCATGTCCAAAATACTTCATGAAATGTTTAGCGAATTCAACAACTCTAAAGAAATCAAACTTTTTTTTTTGGGTTCATAAACTGTTATTTTTCAGTGTAAAGTGGCTAGTTAAGTAATAACTATTTGTATACTGAACAAATTAACTTCTCATATACAAGTTCTTAATTATGTGATCCATCAATCAAGCATATCTGAAAAAGACGAAATATATTCTATTGATCTTATAAAAACATTTATATTCTATTGATCTTATAAAATAAATAAATCTCAAATATTTGATACTTATCTGCTTTAGAGCAAAGATTATTGTACTATGAATTGTTGTTTTTAGGTGGACATAAAGTGCAATTGATTGTTTGATACTTATGATGTAAGGTGGAAGAAAATCATGTCTCGGCGGAAGAGCTTGGCAAGGGGATACAACAAGATCACCAAGTGATTCTCAACCATGAAATGATTATTTTTCAGGCATGCAATTTATTTTTTCCCATCTGTTTCTTGTCTACGCTTTTTTTTTCATCATATATATATATATATTTATTATATATATATATATATATAGGTTCATTACACAAAGGTTGCTTCAAATATGATGACATAAAGTGCTGGAGTTTGAATCTTATTTTGTTCCCTTTCACTTAAGTTTACTACTTCTTTGCCAATTCGGTTTAAGTCCAATCATAATAATTGACCTCTCCCAATCAAATTAATTCGGTTTAAGTCCAATCATAATAATGGGTTCATTTGAGAGAATGATTTCTTAGTGTATGAGTTGGCTTTAAGCAGGAGAGCCATGTGAGCAGACAAATTTAATGAAATTGTTCATGTGTTCAATGCTTTCATTTTGGTTGCAACTTGCGTGTTCACTTGTTGAATATCTTGAGTTGTTAATACGAATTGGATTTAGCATTTTAGTTCATGTTAATATGATATTGTGAATTGTTGAGGAAATGTGAGTCCTTCTAGGCATTCTCCCACTGATGTTTATTAGGTTCCGATATTTTTGGTAGTCTATTTTATAAGGGAGACTCTGCAGAATTTCTTGTAGAATATGCAAAACTAATGTTGAACTTAATGCCATATGTTGGTTGCATGTCGAATAATATTGATGTTCCTTTTAATTTTCAGGATTTGGATGAGATCACACTCTGCTAGCTAAAGAAGTGTAGTGCCTATCTATGAACTGGTGAAAGAATGCTATCGCAATGTTTTGTACACATTGTATGTATGTAAATATTTGTAGCCAGCTTGTGTAGTTGTTTGTCGATTATTGAAAAATGTTGATCTACTACTTTATAGTATAATAGTAATTATGAAATGTTTAACTCATTTTTTTGTAAACATTGTTTGTAAAATTTTGATATTTTACATATATATTTCCAATTAAATGAATATTGGTGGCTTTTAAATTGTTTTGGCAGATTTTACTGCAAGATATTTTTTACTATTTATTGTTTACAATTTTTTTAAAAAAATTACTATTCAAAAAAGCGATAACAATCATTGTCGCAAGCGTCTCTGCTGACTGGGCCAATCAGCGACAGACGCTACTCTGTCGCTAAATAGCAACAGATTTGCAACAGACACGTTTGTGTTGACTGGACTTCGATCAACAGACCCATTTCTGTTACTGTTCAACAGACGTTTGTCACAAATCTGTCACTGAACAGTAATAGAATACCTAATATGTCGTTGAGTTGCACCAGCAACAAAGATTTTGGCAACAACTACTATCTGTTGTTGATTTGTTGCATAGTGGTTTCGCAACATAACCGTACCAATTCAGCATCAGATTAGTTTGTTGTTGATTTGGTTTTTTCTTATAGTGCATGATCAATAAGCATACTTTAATATCTTTATAAAGTATTCTAGATCATTAAACTTAAATCATAAGTAAGTAGATAGTTTTTAGCAAACCATCAGTTCTCCTTATATCAATGGAAAAACGACATTCTAATTTTATTGAACTAATCCTTTGAAAGCTCAAAGAAATTAACTTTAGGTAATAAAATCGCATTAACTTCCACGAAAACTTTGAACTAGTAAGCCTAAAACCTTCGGAAAACCACTTCAATATTAAATTTAGATCTCAGTCCACATAGGATATCTAAGCGATAAAAGACCTCTTTAAAGAATCTTAGTTACTACTTCAAACTTGATTTTCATTCCAAATATCACAATACATATTTTAGACTATGCATGCAATATAAAGCTTCATGATTATAATCCACAAATAATTATCTATTAAATCAATGAATTGAAGAATACGATTGGACTTTATTTATATTAATAAACTACTCACTCATATTCATAATATACATCGCAATAAAGTAAATAAAAGACATAAATCAATACCTCTAATTAAACTCTTCGAATCTTCAAATCGTCTCCAAAAGAATGAAATATAAATCTAAACTAATAAAAACTAATAAATATGGCTCCAATAGCAATGAAATATTGATCCGGGGTACTCAAGGGAGATTGATTTCGAAGCCCTATGTTCATATATATATATAGTATTTTATGTAGTACATATCCCAAACTAACTCAAACTCTTTGTAGTTATCTAATATTCTCATGACCGATTCCAGCAATTCCTTACCAATTCCACTTAATACGTATATCGCTGGCACAATCGGTGGAAATGAGGCTCGGTGCTTCACCGACTTATCTGGCAATTTATTCACAAACTGTGAATCATTGACAAATCGCCAGTAGTGATTTTAGGTTGATTCTTGATTCGTTGGTGATTCGTTATGCATTTCTTCTACTTGATTAAATCTTTTATTTGCTTCCATTTTTCATCAACTTCTTCACATATTCTAATTATAACCTGAAATCACAAAAACAAGAGAAGACCCAGTGTAATATAGCCTTTTACATCCAAAACTACCCTAAAATTACTATAAGAAACTGTCTAATTATTGACTTATCAGTACAGTTGGCTTACCAGTGACAGTGATACTAGTGGTACTGGTGCATGTAGCCATGCGATAGTAGTGGTCGATGCAGTCAGTGTCTCAGGTGTTGTGTGTACAACAATAGTAGTAGAAGTGGCAGCAAAGTGGGCTATGTGGATGCGGTCAAGCATGCATTAAAGATGCGATGAAGTCGGCCTACTGATGTCCCTAAGCCGCGACCTAGTCAAATAACCTTTGAAATTCATTAGCCTTAATAGGAGGATGACTGCTGCTTGCGCTAGCATCTTCACCTTTGCGTGGGGTCTGTCATTAATGTCTGCAAGTTGATCATCACGAGAAATCAACTACTACACAAATACAATATACATATACATGTGTAATCATAATATATACGTATAATCATCCCCAGCTCACTTTCCCTTACTTCCCAACTAATGGTTTTTAAGTTAGGATCAACTAGTTTCCACTCTAAGGTTTGCATTTTATTCAAGTTTATACTTATCAAGAACGTAGTATGTGATACCAACTTTGACGACATGAGCCTCTAATCATTGCATCGCCTAGCCTAATCCCGTCATTAAGCCTTAATCTTAGCCATGTAGGACTTAATAATGTATTAGTCAACCTTTTTGTCTTATTCTCCTTGTAACTCGTGTTCATGATAAGTATTTCTCATTTCTCGTTATTGAGAGTTTTTAGAGTTACTAAAAAAAATTTATACATTTTAATAATTTAGCGGAAGTCTTAATAATATTGCAAACAATCACAAAACACCTATAAGTGGAAACCAAGAACTAGATCACATGCATGTATCTCAAAAGTAGCGAGAAACAGTGTAACATCATGCATCAATCTGGAAGTCTAGTCTCTCAACCCAATATACAACCCAAAAAATATAAAAGACATATGTAATAAACATAAACAAGTGAAACCTACAAAAGATGGTAGCAGATAGTCATCAAGGGCTTAGAGGTAGTCACTGATCTTCTCCTTCCCCGATCTGCTACTCGACGGATCTACAATTTTCACCAAAGATGACAATTCTAGTGAGTAAATCATGCGGCCAATCATTCACATTTCCAAATATACAAGAAACAGTGACTAAAATCATATGATAGCTATAAAGAAAAACTTGAAGGATTGTATGGAAAAAGGTACCAAGTACACCAAAAAGAACAGATCGGGTAGTCACACAAGTCGAGGTTCGGCCAGTTATAAGCTTAGTCACATTAGCTTATATACTTGGTCGTGAGCTACGCCACATTAGCTAATAAGAGTCTCCATCACTAAAACGTGAGCTATGTCAGATCAACTACAAGGAGTGCTAACATCCACAAAGACTCAAACCCCGTGTAATGCTCTAACTCATAAAATCAAGGAAACCGAACGAGTGGACTACCTTACAAACACTATAAACCATCCTATATCATGAACACAAAAAAACTAACATAAAAACATATAAACATGGAGGTGAACAACACCATGTGATAATATAATAGCATGCTATTTCAACACACACAAGTCTGGATATCAACAACATTAAAGAGTCCAAATCAAGACAAGAAACCAAATAAAATAAATTGTTGTGATTCAAATCAAACTTATGATTTCAGTAACTTATACTAAGCACAGACAATACACACATAAATACCATGGCATTGAAAAGTTCAAAAACAAGCAAATCAGTCCAAGCGATAATATTTCAAAGTTAAAATAGAATTGAAATAAAAATGAATGCCTGATAGGTTTACTTACATTAATGCACGCAATTCCTAGCCAAAACTAGCTCCCTGCCACTCCAAACTCGCATCCCACACCCTAGTGTCAGGTCTTTATATTCTGAGGTGTTTGCGTAAGGTTTAGAGTGTGTTTGTATAGTTCAATACGTGTTAAAGTTTTGGAAACCAAAGGAACTGAGGAGATTAATGAATTAGTGATGAGCTAATAAACACACATCAAAACTTTACAAGAATTGATATTGCAATAAGACTTGAATATTTTCCTCTGTGTAGGCTCAACTTAACAATCAATTAATCAAATTGATAATGTGTACAACCACTATAATGATATCTCGCTCTCACAAAATGCAAGTAATGAACGTTGATCCACACAATGGTGATCTTGAGTATTTACAAACTCAGTCTATCTACCCTATCTAGGAATTCAGTCCGAAATACAATACAACTCGAAAAACCTCCTTGGTCTGCAATTTTAAATCCAATTGGAATCATCCAATGTTCAACAACAAAGTGTCTTCTATTCCTTTAAGAATCTTGACTCATTGTTTCCAAAAAGTCTTCAGTCCTTTATGCACATTTCTCTTGCATTTTGTAGTTGTAATTCATCTCAAAGTTCTATGCTTGCAATATCGAACTTCTTCACTGTTGTAGACTAATACTAAAAGTTGCTATGTTTCAGTATCTAACTCGTATTAAATTCATACGTCAACTTCAGATCTATCTTTGTCTTTGACTCCGACTTTGATATTATATTCTTCATTGGAATTTGCATTGTAATCTTTTCTGAGTTGTATCTACACTCGGACATCTTGCTTAGTTAGGATTCCATTTTAGTAGCAACATCTACCTAACTAACTCAACTCCTGTTTTGACAATTACTGCCAACAAAGATAGACTGGCCCAAACTCAGTAAACTAGGGTTTACAATCTTCCCCTTTGGTTTAGATTGGTCAAAAGCAGTAACTTAGCAAGATAACTAAATTTTTGAGGAAATTCATAAAATGTATTATTACCTATGGATTAAAGTAACAACACATAAGAGTCGTAGCCTAAAAAATATTAAAGTCACCAGCCAATAAGTACAACCATGAAATGTAGTTTTAAAACATCAAGCTCATGTACATACAATCAAAAACTACCAAAAAAAAAACATAACCTTGCATTCTCTTGCTCACTCCCTCTTTGTGACTAAACAACGTCAAAGAGATTACAGCTGACTTCTAACCAGCTACTTCAATCGGCGAAGTTCGACATCAACAATGTCAAGCTCTTCTTGCATTGGTCGCATTTGTGTTGCACATCTTCTTTATAGATAGTCAGATAGGCGATGCAATCCATGAAGTAATCGAACATTGGCAGGTGTGGTCTCATCACCATTAGAGAACTTGGTTCTTGCAGAGGTTCATCCTGAGTTAGAGCAGAGTCATCTTCAGCAGCTTTTGTATGTGTCGTAGCAACAGCAGTAGGAGCCAAAGGAGCAAGTGCAGCAGGAACATCAACCGAAGTTGTTGTGTAATGGCCCGAAAATTCGACTCGTGCCACGTGTCATTTTAGGGTCGTATGTGGGACCCACTTGCCGGAATACGTATGTCTAAATCTTGGGTGGAGACTCCGAGGAAATGTGTAATATCCAATTTGAGATTATAATGCTAATTGTTGAGCTGTTTTACGAGTTGGTGTACGCGAGGAATTTGGTGAGCCGAAACACGAACGAGGACGCGCCTCGAGTCGCGTGCCAACGTGGAACCGAGATAGTCACTTTTATGTAGTTTTAATGTGTACATTGGATACGCCTCGTGATGCGTGTAGCGCGAGTATCAAAATTTTAGAAATGAGGCGGGTTTGGTGCCTCGAGATGCGCGTTGCTCGATCTTTTTAAGGAATGCATAAAAAAAAAAAATATGTTTTTGGATGTGTCTCGAGATACGCAAATACTTGAGACAATTTTGGTCAAGCATAGAGGTGGTGGACAAAGAGGTGAAATAATTGAGTTTGCCTCGAGATTCATGTTGCACGAATATCGAGGACACTTTTGATTTGCAATTAAAAAGAAAATATATATATATGCTAATTGTTGTGCTGTTTTACGAGTTGGTATACGCGATGAATGCGGTGAGCCGAAACACGAACGGGGACGCGCCTCGAGTCGCGTGTCGACGTGGACCGAGGTAGCGGCGTAAGGTGAATATAGTAATTTTAGAGAGAAAAAAAAAAAAAGATCAGAAGAGAAGAGAGAAATGGAGAGAGTGAGAGATCGGAGGAAGAAGGTAGGGATCCGGGAGGGGAGAGAGGACGGCGTCTGGACGCCGGCGACTGGACGCCGGCGAGGAGCGACAATCGGCAGCTGTGCGACGCGGCGAGGAGGCGTGACGAGGCGGCGTGGGCACAGCAGCAGCGGCGTCCGGCAGCGGCGGTCAGGAGCGGCGATCGACAGCGCCCGGACTGCGGGATGGCGGCCAGCGGCGGTCGGCAACGGCAGCACCAGCACGGCGACTCAGGCGGCGGCGGCAACAGCAACGGCAACGACGGCGGTAACGCGCGGTGGGTGACGCGGTGGCGGACGGCAGCTGCAGCGGGTGGCGCAGACGGCGGAGCTGGTCGCGGCAGCGGCCGCCATGACAGCGACGGCGGCGGATCGACGGACGGCCGGCCAGTAGCAGCAGCGACTACGAGACAGCGCGAAACGGCAGCGGCTGCGAGCAGGGTGGCTGCTGTGCGGCGCGTCGGAACAGCGGCGGCGGCGGCGGCGGAACGACAGAGGCGGCGCCGGCGAGGGACAGGCGGCGCCGGCGAGTGGCAGCGGTGTCGCGACGGTGGTGCCGGCAGCGGCGCGGTGACGACGGTGGCGCGACTTCAACGTCGGCGCGGTGAACTACGCGACGGCGTTGTTGAACCGATCGCTCCTCGACGAGGGGTGCGAATCGACGAATGTCGACGACGCGATGGAGGTGAGGTGTATTTCACCTAATTTTAATTGCGATTTGCATGATTTAAATAACTTAAATGGTACAAATGGACACCAGGGACTTAGGATGCTATTGTCAGGTGTCGGGTGCGCGTATCGAGATGCGAGCGAGTGCGTTTTTGAGGTACGTAAGATTCCATCTAAAAGTCACTGAGGGTTTACTTTTCTATTATTGATTTCCTATTTGTGGTTATTGGATGCTATTCCCCCTATTCCTTGTTATTGTATGCTATTCCGTGACACATTTGGGTTGGGGGTCGAGACACTTGATATTCGTTGTGTACTTATGGCACACTAGGGTGTACGCGGGAAACCAGGGGAAAGGAAGTGGGGGCACCCACCGAAAGGATCCTGGGGGTATGGAAACCAGGTGAAAGGAAGTGGGGGCACCCACCGAAAGGATCCTGGGGGTTCGACGTACAGTTTAGTCTGACCGGGAGGAGTACACGTTTTGTTTCTCTCGTGTTATTTATTCATGTGATGATCTTAGCACACGGTTAATCTGTTTAGTTTCCGCATGATTATTTGACATGGTTATTGGTATCTGATTATTCTCTTATAAATGATCAGTGTACTTTGTTGGAATCTTACTAACTGTACTCTCCATCTTACTTTTTGTGATGGTCGAGTGCGAGACCACGCTAGTAGGGGCAAGGGGATTTTGGGGCGACTTTATCGGATCGCCGCATGGTCGAGAACCTACCAGTACGTGCGATTTTGATATTTTGCTTTACTTTTGGGAAATGGGAGACTGGATAGACACTGTACTTGTATATATTACTGTTTAGTATTGTCGCCTATATATAGAGTACTTCCCCGGGTTTTCCACAATAGGTGTTGCTCTATAAATGATGTTTTATACGATGATAAATTTAATTGTTTTACTTGCTTTAAATTTAAGACTTCCGCTGTTGTTTTTAATGCTATAAAAATGATTTAACTGTCGAACTAAATTGATTAACGAATGGAGTTAACACGCATATCGAGCAGTCGTGTTGTATGAAATGGTGTCAGTGGCGCGTGGGACCCAGTGGGTCAAGGATCTGACAGGACCGCTGGGGCAGCGCCTCCCCACGTGGCGACGGGGCCGCCACAAAGTGGTATCAGAGCTATGTTAATTCCGTTGGAGGAAGCGTAGGTGTCCTTAAACTGATACCACGCCACATGTGGTATCAGAGCGAGAGTTCGAGGAACCTCAGGAAATTAATTGAAAGAGCATAAGACTTTAAAAAAAAAATAGATGTGAAAACCCGATGTACTTACCTTAGAACTTTAGTTGGGAAGCAAAGTGAGCGGGTAGTACTAGGACTTATATGCGTATATGTTGATTGTAATATTTATGTATACGTATTACGACGCTTATTTGCGGCTTGTTCGCGATTTGAAGATTTGACATGGATGGACGGCCAGTTCTTCATACGGATGAGAGGGACCGGACAGTGAGACAGTAGTTTGCCAGATGACGTACGAGTTTTGTTTACTCGAGGTGGCAACAACTATGAGTTTGTCAGAGGTTCCAGATGCTGCAGAGGCACATATTTATAGACAAATAAGAGAACCGACAATATCCATTCCGCGCGTGTTGGAGTGTCGGAGAGCTGATGTGATGTATCAGAGGTTCAAGGACATGACACAGAGTTTAGATTTTTCAAATTGGCGCTAAGATACATAGGATCGTTCACAGTCGCAGCACGAGTTGGCAGTGTGGCTTACAGATTGGACTTGCCAAAAGAGTTAGCTGGGGTTCATCCGACATTTCACATTTCAATATTGAGACTCGCTAGGTCAGGGCCGAGATCGACGATTGAGTTGGGACATGTGAAGATACAATATGACGTGATCTATGAGGAGAGACCGATAGAGATTGTCGACGTCGGGTACAGATTCTTCGGAACAGGGAACTCACGAAGGTCTTAGTTCGTTGGCAGCATCATAGGACGAAGGGACTCACCTGGGAGCTCGAGTCGACGATAAGGACACGCTACCCTCAGCTATTCTCTGGTATGAGATTCGGGTTACAGTTAAATTTCGGGACGAAATTTCTTTTAGTTGGGAAGACTGTAAGGGCCCGAAAATTCGACTCGTGCCACGTGTCATTTTAGGGTCGTATGTGGGACCCACTTGCCGGAATACGTATGTCTAAATCTTGGGTGAAGACTCCGAGGAAATGCGTAATATTCAATTTGAGATTATAATGCTAATTGTTGAGCTGTTTTACGAGTTGGTATACGCGATGAATTTGGTGAGCCAAAAAATGAACGGGGACGCGCCTCGAGTCGCGTGCCAACGTGGGACCGAGATAGTCGTTTTATGTAGTTTTAATGTGTACATTGGATACGCCTCATGATGCGTGTAGCGCGAATTTCGAAATCTTAGAAATGAGGCGGGTAGGTGCCTCGAGATGCGCGTTGATCGATCTTTTTAAGGAAAGCATAAAAAAATAAATATGTTTTTGGATGTGTCTCGAGATACGCAAATTTGCGAGACTCGAGACAATTTTGGTCAAGCATAGAGGCGGTGGACAAAGAGGTGAAATTATTGAGTTTGCCTCGAGATTCGTGTTGCACGAATCTCGAGGACACTTTTGATTTGCAATCAAAAAGAAAATATATATATATATATATATATATATATGAGAGAGAAAAGAAAAGAAAAGTGAGAGAGAGAGAAGAAAAAAAAAAGATCTGAAGAGGAGAGAAATGGAGAGAGTGAGAAATCGGAGGAAGAAGGAAGGGATCCGGGAGGGGAGAGAGGACGGCGCCTGGACGCCGGCGAGGAGCGACGATTGGCAGCGGGTCAGCGCAGCAGGAGTCGCGGCGCAGCAGCTGTGCGACGCGGCGAGGAGGCATGACGAGGCGGCGTGGGCGCAGCAGCGGCGTCCGGCAGCGGCGGTCGAGAGCGGTGATCGGCAGCGGCCGGGCTGCGGCAGCAGCGACTAGGAGGAAGCGCGCAAACGGCAGCGGCTACTGTGCGTGGCGCGGCGGAACGGCGGCGCGGCAGCGGAACGACAGATGTGCGACGAGAGTGACAGGCGGCGTCGGCGAGTGGCAGCGGTGGCGCGTCGGTGGTGCGGCGGCGGCGCGCGGTGCGCATGGGCGGAGCGGTGGCGCGACTTCGACGTCGGCGCGGTGAACGACGCGATGGCGTTGTTGGACCGATCGCTCCTCGACGAGGGTTGCGAATCGACGAATGTCGACGACGCGATGGAGGTGAGGTGTATTTCACCTTATTTTAATTGCGATTTGCATGATTTAAATAACTTAAATGGTACAAATGGACACCAGGGACTTAGGATGCTATAGTCAGGTGTCGGGTGCGCGTATCGAGACGCGAGCGAGTGCGTTTTTGAGGTATGTAAGATTCCATCCAAAAGTCACTGAGGGTTTACTTTTCTATCATTGATTTCCTATTCGTGGTTATTGGATGCTATTCCCCCTATTCCTTGTTATTGTATGCTATTCCGTGACACATTTGGGTTGGGGGTCGAGACACTTGATATTCGTTGTGTACTTATGGCACACTAAGGAACGCGGGAAACCAGGTGAAAGGAATTGGGGGCACCCACCGAAAGGATCCTGGGGGTTCGACGTACAGTTTAGTCTGACCGGGAAGAGTACACGTTTTGTTTCGGTCGTGTTATTTTTTCATGTGATGATCTTAGCACAGTTGTCTGTTTAGTTTCCGCATGATTATTTGACATTGATTATTGGTATCTGATTATTCTCTTATAAATGTTCAATGTATTTTGTTGGAATCTTACTAACTGTACTCTCCATTTTACTTTTTGTGATGGTCGAGTGCAGACCATGCTAGTAGGGGCAAAGGGATTTTGGGGCGACTTTATCGGACTGCCCGCGGTCGAGAACCTACTAGTACGTGCGATTTTGATATTTTGCTTTACTTTTGGGAAATGGGAGACTGGATAGACATTGTACTTGTATATATTACTGTTTAGTATTGTCGCATATATACAGAGTACTTCCCCGGGTTTTCTACAATAGGTGTTGCTCTATAAATGATGTTTTATACGATGATAAATTTAATTGTTTTACTTGCTTTAAATTTAAGACTTATGTTGTTGTTTTTAATGCTATAAAAATGATTTAACTGTCGAACTAAATTGATTAACGAAGAGAGTTAACACGCATATCGAGCAGTCGTGTTGTAGGAAATGGTGTCAGTGGCGCGTGGGACCCAGTGGGTCAAGGATCTGACAGGATCGCTGGGGCAGCGCCTCCCCACGTGGCGACGGGGCCGCCACATGTTGGCTCGGCTAAAGTAGTATGAATGGCTTGAGTGACTTCATTATCTTCATAATTAAGGTGAGTAGGAGGAAGGACTGACATACTTGGCTCTATTTGCAAAGCTTCATTCACAAAAACCTCAACAATATGTACCATCGTTGTAGTAACCGAAGGCAGGAGAATGCCCTCGAGGTTAACATCGGTCAAGTCCTAAGCAGGAGCAATCTTTGATGTTGCTAGAGACTCGACCTGTTCAATAATGTTCTTATAAGGAACTTCACTTGCTATTATAGCATCCAAACCATCACTTCCCTAATTCATCCTAAGGGACTCAAATGCACTTATCCCAGTAGTAGTAACAGGAGTAATAGCAGTAAGATCAAAGTGTAAATCAATGAAATTACCTTGATCATCTCCCATATCTTGAAACTCAACAAGCGAGGTGACTTCCTATGGTCTATTAGGAAGTGGAGAAGATGAACTCGCACCTTGTGGTGAAACAGGAAGCAGCCCAGTCTATCTTGCAACTGCTGGAGGATAATCTTCCTTTCTTGTGATTTCCACTTATAAAAATTGCACTTCAATAAGACTGGTGTCCTCATTCTTAAGAATAACGGCAATCTTTCATCTCAAAATTCTTGTAGATATATGTATTGGCTTAGTAGCAGGGGTCGAAACAGGAGCATCAGCGATAGCCTTGATAGTAGCAACAATAGGAGCAACTGACGGCTTCTTTTGTTGACATGAGAATTCAATATCAAAAGTTTTGTTATTATACTTCATTCGATGATTTATTCTAACCTCTTCCATCACCTTGTCGAACTTTTCATTGTTTTGCTCAATGACAGAGTATCTCCCAAATAGCGATGTTAAGAAACAAGGTAGATATAGCCTGTTATGTTTCTTCCCTGAGCGCACCATAGAGTCATAGATCTCTTTCCCAATGTTGAACTTCTTCCCCAAGGTAAGAGCATAGAGCACTAGCACTCTCTCCTTGAACATATGTATCTAGTGAGAAGTAACCACTTCACTTATAGTCAAGACCTTCCACAACATGTGATCTTGTAAGTTAACTTGGTAGCAGGAAGCCCAAAGGCATGGTCAGAGGGCCACGTTTGAAAAATCTCTCCATTCATCATAGAGACAACATCATCAAGCTTGAGCGTCAAACCCAGCTTGTCTGTAGGTGCCTCCAATCTAGGAAGTCCTATATAATATTTGATAGACGCAGGGCTAAATGGAATATAGTACCCACAAAAAAATACCTTGTCCGCAATAGCATCCCCAAAATTTTAAAGAAGATGGTTGTAGAATTCCTTGACGATGGAGTCATTACAGAAGCATTCATGATTAACCAAACCGTAAATACCAATCTATACTTGTAACCTGTCTAAGCCAGTTTCATGAAAATGTGATACATTGATTGGTTGATCATACCAATATTTTCTCTTCACAGTATTTTTGAACTTTTTTGCAAATTCCACCGACCAAAAATGACCAAATATATATGGAGCAAGTACAACAAAGTACTGTGAAATTAACACAATATTTTTCTGGTCAAAGGCTTTACTAGTAGCCTAGGCTTCATCAAGAATCTTCTCTAAGGAGTCAGAGGAAACATTTTCAGTTTCATCAACTTTATTCTTGCTCTTGACAGTAGTTCTGGCTTTTTTATAAGAGCTAGTTTGCTCGGCTGATCAACGTCATCGGAAAGCCCCTGATTTCACCCTTGTAATCTCTACAGCAATTCAAGGATCTAAAGGCATACCGATATAGATCTTCTTGGAAGGAGCATGATAGTAGATGCCTTTCGTCTTCGGCGTCAAAAGATCATCCATTGTAGTAGAGTCACCGTGCAAGGTCAAAGAAGATGATTGAGGAATTCTTACATTAACTCGATGTAAGAAAGATAAGAATATGGTAGCGAGGGGAAATAGGTCACAATGAGAGAGAACATCTTGAATTGAGAAAAATAATTTGTGGAAATAAAATAATCCCACAAAATCAGCAAAGATTGTCCAAATTTAGAACTGAAATCTCTTTTAAATCCCCCAACAATTAATCCATTATTTCTAACAGAATAGTATTTACTCCCCTCAACTAGGTGTAAGGCTAGTTTTTTTACAACCAACTTAATAGGAGCAACACCAGTTGCAATGAAATCCAAGTGGCAGTTTCTTAGTGAAACAAGAAAGCAGCTCATAACAAAATGCCAAACACATAGATATCTGCGTGTATGCACATAACTGGCAGTTTGCACTAAGAACCCATGCGAGTGAGAGCAAATTCCAATGTCATGGTGCAATCTCTTATAAGTCTGTGTGTCAAGAGCCTTTATAAATATATCAGCGAACTGTCTTTTACTAAGAACATGTTGAATGCAAATTAATCCTCTTTCCACTAAATCCCTTATATAATGATGACAAATATCAATATGCTTCGTCCTAGAGTGTTAAACTGGATTTTTTAAAATATCAATGGCACTCTTATTTTCACAATAAACTTTAACTAAGATAAAGCAATACCATAATCTTTGAGTAATTGCTAGCAGCAATATATTTGGCTTCAGCAGTAGATAACGAAATGCAATTATATTTCTTGCTATTCCAAGCAACAAGATTAGAACCCATGTAGTAACATCTACACGTAGTACTCTTTCGATCATCAATATTTCCAGCCTAATCAGCATCATAATACCCGATAAAGTCACTGGTACCGCCCTTAGTAAATAATATACCAAAGTCAGATGTTATGTGCACGTAGTGCAGAATCCTTTTACAGCAACCAGCTAAGATTCTTTTGGATATGCCTACTAGCGAGCACAAACTCCATCACTAAAAGCAATATCTGGTCTGCTTGCAATAAGATATAATAAGCTACTTATCATGCCTTTGTATAATGTAAGATTAACATCAACACCTTTGTCATCTTTATGAATCTTTTCACTAGAGCTCAGAGGTGTTCAAATAGACTTAGCAGTGTCTAATCTGAAACGCTAAACAAGATATTCAACGTAGTTATTCTGAGAAATAAATATACTTTCTTGAGACTGTGTAATCTATAGACCCAAGAAGAAAGTAAGATCTCCAACCATGCTCATCTCAAACTCATTCTTCATCAAATCAACCAACTCTGAAGCTAGCTTTGCAGATGTATATGACGACCCCTTCCCTAATCTAGGGCACCGCCCGGCCTAATACTTTAATTAAGCTCAAATCCTAACCCCATAGGACTTAATCACGTATTAGTCAGCATTTTTGTTCAAATCTACTCCAACTCATGTTCAAAATAAGTAAAACACATATCATTTTACATTTAGAAATCAGAGTTAATTAAAACTAATTAACAATTATAAAATTTAGCGGAAGGCTTAATATATAATGCAGAAGCAATTATTATAAATCCTAAGGGTATGGAAACCAAGAAACCATTATCACATGCATATATAACAAAGTGGCGAATATAAACAGTGTGATGGTTATCATAAGTTAGGGAACTAAAC
This sequence comes from Stephania cephalantha, assembly GCA_039657325.1. Lineage (NCBI taxonomy): Eukaryota > Viridiplantae > Streptophyta > Magnoliopsida > Ranunculales > Menispermaceae > Stephania > Stephania cephalantha. The sequence goes on along the minus strand of CM077567.1, from coordinate 20,137,049 downwards.
ACTCATCCCAATATACATGCCCGAAACATATTTAAAACATAAGTATATAATACATAGAATACTAAAACCTACAAAATGTCGATGCACAGGCACGCTGCTGGCTCAGTGGTAGTCTCCAATCTTCTCCTTACCGGGCCTGCTCATCGACGGCTCTACACCCACCATCATAAAAAAGACGGTGAGTACAAAAAGTAACAGTAATCCCCGTTGACAAATTTGTTTACATTTCCAAATCAAACTAAATGGTATATAAAAGCATAAGTTAAATAAAGAAAGACAAGTACCACACTCATGCTAAGAAATACCACAGTTAACAAGTGAAACTAACACAAGGCTAAATAGTTATGATCTAGATCCGGTCGGCTGTGACTTAGATCAGTGAAGCCATTAACCACTAAGGAATATACATGTCTAACATAATATACCTTCCTAAGGACTCTAACCCCAGTGGCACCAGGGACTGTAACCCCGTATATCATCAGCAACCCTAGGGTCTCTAACCCCGTGTGCCTCATCGTAGTGGCGAATGCCAACATCCTCAGGGACTCTAACCTCGTGTGCTGATCTACTTATAGTGTAATGGACTCTAGATTCTATAACTACTTTGTAATTTCAAGAAAACGAATCATTAAGGAATCCAATGATTTGTCTATGATACAAAGCACAAATTTTTCCAAATAGTACAAGTCCATAAAGCCATTCATAAACTCACAAATCCTTAATAGCATGCTATTTATACTACATTACTGTAAAACAACAACAAATGACATATAGCACATGAATGGATTCAAAAGAATTCAAGTTATCAAAATATCTTGGAAAGCAATATCATCTAGTAAAGAATAACAAACAAGTCCATGATATGAGAGTACCAAGCTAGACATAGTCAATATAGACTATAATAGACAAGTTAAAACAGGAAATGAAATATAAACAAACAATCAACGGGTATACTCACATCAAGCAATGTAAAGTCCTAGATTTACCTGTCTCCCGACAGCTCAAATCTCGTATTCATACTCCCGTAACCCTTTCCTAGGATCCTTATGACCTATAACATGTTTTTGGATGTGTTTAGGCCTTTACTTAAAGTTTTAGGCTCAATTATAATGTTTTGGAAATTTTATAAAATTGCAAATTTTTCTGCTGTCATGGTAATTAGCACGCTAACTAGTGCGCTAACTAAGATTAGCGCACTAACTATTTCACATAGCGCACTATGTGCAGGAAAGCCCAAAAATTCTACAAACAGAATTCTAAGTTTACTCTGCACATAGGCCTCACCAATGCTTTGGGGATCTCCATACACACTCCAAAAACCCCAAAACATCATCAACAACACAAGAACAGTGTATATCATTAAATCAGTCAATTCATCAAATTAAGTTAAATGAGCTAGTGTATGTAATTACCTAGTTGATAAACAAACCACCCAACTTGATCTTCCACACCAAAGCTTCTGATTTATCCTACTTTTCTTCTTCCTAAATCACTCCAGCAAGCTTTCTTAATGGCTAGGTTGTTGAAAATGAAATGTTTGGTTTGCATGTCCAAATCTCAAACTTTGTATATAAGTGGATATGATTGATCAATAGTCATACATCTCATTGCACACACATATCTCGAGACCTATCCTATGGCACACAGTAAGACACTTTTCCCATTAACTTCCACTAACTAAACCTAAGTAACACAAATGACTAACTCAATTAGTCTCTAGTTATGCTAATACGTGTCTCGATGCACATCATATGGCTTTTGTTTTAAATCACTAACTTAGGCATATTTAATTCTATATCAACCATAGACACATTAAAGCCACTATATTATTTACATTTAGCTTAAAATAAACTTACCACATCATTTTCTACCCCGATCTCACGTTCACACGCATCACGAGGCACGTTCCCACTCACGTCTCGACACCTATACACGAGTAGAAGTGATTTAGTAATCTACACATATACAACACAATAGGCATACACCACAACAAATCTAACATATACCTTAGCCATCTTGCCTCGGTAAATGCACATATCACGTTGTAAGTCCCACGTCATGGGTCGGTGATCCTGATAACAGATAATAAACGAGATTAGAAATTCTGATCTTGACAATTCTTCCTAACTAGTGGAAATTTTGTCCTCGAATATTGAATTTAGGTTAGGTTAATACCAGACTCGAAGAGGTATGAAATCTATCCATCATATAGTTTTCCCGCTCTCAATTGAGTTTCGTATCATCATGGAACTAGCACTTGATAAGAACTTTCGGGATAGACTTGTTCCTCAACTGCTATACCCTTCGATCCATGATTTGAATAGGTTGTTTCTCATATGTAATATCATTACTCAAGTCTATCTTACTCAAATCCACAATCGATCGATCACATGTTCTCGACTTAGCTAATCGAAACATGGAAATATGAAAGACTGGATGAATTCCTGACCCGTTTCTTAATCATGAAAGGCTCGATGAACATCGGTGCAACCTTACCTTTCACTCCGAACCTCTGGAGACCCTTTCGAGGAGAAACCTTTAAATATAAAAAAGCTCCCTCGGTTTACGTGAGATCTCCGCGATATATGTCTGCATACTTTTGGTGTCTATCATAGGCTCCCTTAAGTCTCTAACAGATCAGTTTGACCTTCTCCATGTGGTCAACAACAATCTCAGGCCCCACAATCTCTCGGTCTTCTGGCTCAGCCCAACATGATGGCGAGCGATAGGGTCTGCCATACAAAACCTCAAAAGGCGCCATCTCAATACTGGCCTGATAACTGTTGTTGTAAGCAAACACACACAATGGCCCATTCCCTAATCTAGGGCACTGCCCGACCTAATCCTATAATTAAGCCCAAATCTTAACTCCATAAGACTTAATCACGTATTAGTCAGCCTTTCTTTCCAAATCAACTTCAACTCATGTTCAGAATATATAAAACACATATCATTTTACATTTGAAAATCTGAGTTAATTAAAACTTATTAACAATTATAAAATTTAGTGGAAGGCTTAATATATTATGCAGAAGCAATTATTATAAATCCTAAGGGTGTTGCAACCAGGAAACCATGATCACATGCATATATAATAAAGTGGCGAATATAAATAGTGTGATGGTTTTAGGGGGCTAAACACTCATCCCAATATAAAACCCCAAAGCATATAAAAAACATTAGTATATGATATAGAGAATATCAAAACCTACAAAATCTCGATGCACAGGTCCATCGCTGGCTCGGAGGTAGTCGCCAATCTTCTCCTTGCCTGGCGTGCTCGTCGACGACTCTGCACCCACCGTCATAAAAAGGACGGTGAGTACAAAAAGTAACAGTAGTCCCCGTTGACAAATTTTTTACATTTCCAAATCAAACTAAATGATATATAAAAGCATTAGATAAATAAAGAAAGACAAGTACCATACTCATGCTAAGAAATACTATAGTTAACAAGTGTAACTGACACAAGGCTAAATAGTTATGATCTAAATTCGGTCGGCTATGACCTACGTCAGTGAAGCCATTAACCACTAAGGAATGTACATATCTAATACAATCTACCTCACTAGGGACTCTAACCCTAGTGGCATCAGGGACTCTAACCCCGGTATCATCAGGGACTTTAACCCCGTATATCATCAGCAACCCAAAGGACTCTAACCCCATGTGCCTCATCCTAGTGGCGCGTACCAACATCCCTAGGGATTCTAACCCTATGTGCTGATCTACTTATAGTGTAATGGACTCTAGAATCTATAACTAATTTATAATTTCAAGAAAATGAATCATTAAGGAGTCCAAGGATTTGGCTATGCTACAAAGCATAAATTTTTCCAAAGAGTACAAGTCAATAAAGCCATTCATAAACTCACAAATCCTTAATACCATGCTATTAATACTACATTATTGTGAAACTGCAAGAAATGACATATAACACATGAATGGATTCAAAAGTATTCCAAGTTATCAAAATATCATGGAAACCAATCTCATCTAGTGAGGAATAACAAACAAGTCCATGATATGAGAGTACAAAGCTAGACATAGTTAATATAGATTATAATAGACAAGTTAAAACAGGAAATGAAATATAAGCAAACAATCAATGGGTATACTCACATCAAACAATGTAAAGTCCTAGCTTTACCGGTCTCTAGACACCTCAAATCTCGTATTCGTACTCCAGTAACCCTTTCTAGGTTCCTTATAACCTATAACATGTTTTTCTATGTGTCTAGGCATTTACTTAAGGTTTTAGGCTCAGTTATAGTGTTTTGGAAATTTTGGGAAATTGCAGATTTTTTTGTTGTCATGATAATTAGCGCGCTAAGAAAAAGGATTAGAGTGCTAATGACCTCATTAGCACGCTAAATATTGTCTCTAGCGCTAACTGTTTCACCTAACACGCTATGTGTAGGAAAACCCATAATTTCGCTAACAGAATTCTGAGTATACTCTGCACATAGGCCTCACCAATGCTTTGGGGATCTCCATACACAGTCCAAAAACCTCAAAACATCATCAACAACAAAAGAACAATCATGTATATCATTAAATCCATCAATTCATCACATTAAACTAAATGAGCTAGTGTATGTAATTACCTAGTTGATGAACAAACCACCCAACTTGATCTTCCACACCAAAGCTTCTGATTTCTCCTACGTTTCTTCTTCCTAAATCACTCCAGCAAGCTTTCTTAATGGCTAGGTTGTTGAGAATGAAAAGTTTGGTTTGCATGTCTAATTCTCTAACTTTATATATAAGTGGATATGATTGATTAATAGCCATACATCTTATTGCACACATGTATCTCGAGACCTATCCTATGGCACTTAGTAAGACACTTTTCCCATTAATTTCCACTAACTAAACCTAAGTAACACAAATGACTAACTCAATTAGTCTCTAGTTATGCTAATACATGTCTCGATTCACATCATATGGCTTTTGTTTTAAATCACTAACTTAGGCACATTTAATTCTATATCAACCATAGCCACATTAAAGCCACTATATTATTTAAATTTAGCTTAAAATAAACTTACCACATCACTCTCTACCCCGGTCCCAGGTCGACACGCATCACAAGGCACGTTCCCACTCACGTCTCAACACCTATACACGAGTAGAAGTGATTTAGTTATCTACACATATACAATACACTAGGCATACACCACAACAAATCTAACATATACTTTAGCCATCTCGCCTCTGTAAATGCACATATCAATGTGTGAGTCCCACATCACGGGTCGGTGATCCTGATTACAGATAATAAACAAGATTAGATATTTGGGCCGTGACAATATAACCCCGAAAATAATATCGTCGACATCAATCTGCCCAACCACAAACTATTTATTTTGCTTTTTAACTAAGAGAGTCTTATCAGTAGACCTTCTATTGTAACCCTTCTGCAGCAAATTGGTAGTCATCTTTTCATACCAAGCTCGTTGTGCTTGCTTTAGGCCATAAAGTGCTTTTTTCAGATGATAGGCATCATTAGGTTTATCATGAGCCTCAAATCCTTTAGTTTGTGCAACCGATCATGGCCACAAGTATGACGGCTCGATTGTAGTAATAATGTGATCAACTAATGATGATTACGGATATCGTCCTTAAGGAAAAGTGTATTGCATAATACTTAGTCATATTTACTTTATTGCCAAGAAAATCTCTTTTTAATTGGTTTTAACTAAACTAGTATATTCTATCAAAACAATGTAAATCTTTGTACTCTTATATTAAGAAGATCTTAGTTCACAAGTTCACCTAAGTAATGAATAACTATGCTTTTCAACTCACAACCTTCATCTTCATTATGTATATGCAATGCTTAATTAGAATAGACATATTTCCTTCAAATCGACTTCAATCCACTGTCATGACGAAAAAGATTCTAATGTGCAAACTTGAACTCCACCTATTGGTGTGAATAACGTAAGTTCTACATTGCTTTTAGTTCCAAATCTTTAGATTCATAACCACTTAAGTTTACTATATGTGCCTCCCTAATCAATAACTATTTATTTATATTATATATTTTAGGGTTGTATCGTCTATATCCAGCTTAAAAGCTCCAATGGCCATGGTAACACCTAAAATCTCTAATCAACAAACATGTGATCAAGATGTTTATAGCTTTACGTGTTGAATCAATATAAATTCTAACCATTGCACTTTTTTCATCACTGGATTTCACCGCTTTTGAGCTTCAATTCATTGTTTATGATTCTCTTCCATTAAAATCTTATGCATGCAGACAGTTAGACGTATACCTTTTAAATCTTTGATTGTCCATCTCAATACTGACCTATGCTTTCTCAAAACTCAAAGCAATTTTTCTTCTTCCAATTTTTTTAAAGTTGCTGAAATAAAAATAGGATATGTTGAATTTTCTCTTAAGTATGCGTATCTCAGATGCTCTGGCACAGGCTTTAATTCCACTGTTGGTTCAATAACTGTATTTTCCACTTTCGTTTCTAGTTTCTCAAAACCTTTATGAAACTTTGAGGGTCGTATTGGTGATAGAGCGTTGATTGCCTCTTGAAATTCACATTTTACTGCATAACTTGTTATGCTTTGAACTAGACAATGCTCCAGCGGGTCATCTGGCGTATATTGCTTGGCTATCTCAGAAACATAAGCAAAAACTATATCTCTAACTTCGATGCTTTTACAATTCTCTCCCTTACTTAGAAGTTTCAAAGTCTTATAAATATTGAACATAACTTCCTCATCATTACTCGTAACCTTAATTCTCTCTCTTGAACATCTATCAAAGCTGGTGCAATTACTAGAAATGGTCTCCCTAAAATTAATGGTAACTCAGCATCCTCTTCCATATCCTGTACTACAAAATCAACGGGAAAAATGAACTTATCTACTTTTACCAATACACCTTCAATCACTCTTTTTAGATAAGTCACGGATCTATCTGCTAATTGCAAAGTCATGTTGTTAGACTTCACTTCTCCTAAACCTAACTTCTTAACTACTTCAAAGGGCATGAAATTTATGCTTGCTCCCAAGTCACGTAAAACTTTATCAAACAAGTGTATTCCTAAAGTGCATGGAATGGAAAAGCTTTCTTGGTCTTTCAATTTTTGAGGTAACTTCCTTTGTAAAATAACACTACATTCTTCTGTCAAGTTTACTATTTCATATTCTCCCTGTCGCACTTTCCCTCTCACTATATATTTCAATTTTTTTATATAATTCGATATACGTTCAAATGCATTAGCAAACGAGATGTTTATGTGTAACTTCTTAAACACTTTTACAAACTTATTGAACTATTCTTGATCTTTCTATTTCTTGAATCGCTGAGGATATGATAGTGGTGGATTTATTAATGAAGGATTGTCAGGAAATGTCACTCTTCCTGGTACCATATTTTTTTATGTCTGTCTCCCCCTTCCTTCTTTTGAGCCAATTCTAATTCTTTTGCTGGTGCAACTTCTTTTTGGTTACTTATGTCACTTTCCATGTGTCATGCATCCCTTTGGTGTTGCTCATCAATTTGCTTCCTTATGTCATTTGTTGTATCTTTTGGTTGCACTGGATTATTAGTTGTTCTTCCATTTCTTAATTGGACAACATTTACGTTCTCTATTTGATTAATGTTTATGTTACTCGAAAACTACCCTTCCTTTTTTAAGTTCAAAACATTGGCTAGCTGACCAATCTGTTTCTCCAGGCTCTTGATGGATTGTGATCTCTCATCGTCCATCCACTTTAGTGCTTACTTAACATTTTCCATCTCATTGTCATGCTTCTCATGGCGTTCCCTATTGTTCATGTCGATTGTGTACAAGAATTTCTCAATTGACTTCAATGAAGTCATTTCTTCGTTCTGGCCTAGCTTCCATTGTTGGACTTATTATCAAAACCTGGTGGTAACTTTAGTGCATTATCAAGATTTTCGTATGAGAAGTTCGGTTTGTTGTATCCTTAATAAAACCTTTGAGGAGTCATTCCCCTCGGCCTGAAGTTGTTTCCATAGCTCTATTTGTCCATTTGTCTAACAACTATGGCTTTGTGATTAACGGGTTGTTGCATAGCTTGCACTTGTGGACTTTGTTGTCCTATTTGAAGCTTTGTCATTTGACTGCTCAGGTTGGATAGTTGTGCCATAGTCGTAGCTTATGAATCAATCTCATATACACCTGCTAGTTTTCTCACTATGGAATGAGTAACAATTGTAGAGTTCTGAGACATAAGATCTAGAAATCTAATGCTCCATCCTCATCATTGGTTAGTAGAGAACCAACTGTAGCGGCATCCACTAATGTTCTAATGTTGTGATTCATTCCATAGTATAAAAAATATAGTTGTGCCCATTTCACATATCAATGTCATGTACATCTCCTCGGCATCTCCTTGAATCTTTCCCAAGCTTCGCCAAGAGATTCAGTGTCCTCCTTCTTGAATTGGTTAATTTCCAGTTTCCTTTCGCTGACTTTCAATTGGGGGAAAGAACTTATCTAGAAATCTTTAATTAATTTCTGCCCATGAAGTCATACTTCCTGCATTCAGTCCTTAGAACCAAGATTTGGCTTTTCCACCCAATGAGAATAAGAAAGGTCTCATCCTAATCACCTCATTTGTAACTTCGGTAATGTGCACGATGTTGCAGTTCTCTGAGAAGTTCTCTACATGTGCAACTGGATCTTCATTCGCTAGCCCGTTGAATAGGCTATTCTGCACCATGTTGATTACATGCAGTCTTAGTTCGAACTCGGTGGTGCTGGCTGGAAGCCTCATCACTCCATTATAAGTCTCTTGAACTTCTTGCTTGAAGTAGTCAAGACATCTCTATACTTGCACTATGTCTTGCACTACCAGATCACCTTTGTGTTAGTTATTCCCTCGGACTTACCATTGGTGTCACGCTTGATCTTTCGCCATCTTGATTCCTTTCTTTTTCTTTCCATTATTGGTTTTGTCAATCTCAGGATCGTAAGGCATTAAGTCTTTCTCTCATTTACTACGCATGCTCTAATTCTCCTTGAAAGAAAAAACATAAAAGATCAAGTGCAGATTGTCAAACTTGAAACTTAAACTTTTTTATTTTTATTTATTCTTGAAAGTAAATAACGTAAAACTAAAACTTAACAATTTTGTAAACTAACTAAATTAAAGTGGCTACTATCCCGACAACGGCACCAAAAACTTAATAGTGGCTGCAAATATATGAGCTCGATTGTAGTAATAATGTGATCAACTAATGTTGATTACGGATATCGTCCTCAAGGAAAGGTGTATTGCGCACTACTCACTTAGTCAAATTTACTCTATTGCTTAGAAAATCTCTTTTTCATTGGTTTTTTAACTAATCTATTTTATTCTAACAAAACAATATAAATACTTGTACTCTTATATTAAGAAGATCTTAGTTCATAACTTCACCTAGGTAATGAATAACTATGCTTTTCAACTCACATCCCTCATCTTCATTATGTGTGCTCAATGCTTAATTAAAATAGAAAGATTTCCTTCAAGTCCACTTCAACCCACTGTCATGACGAAAAAGATTCTAATGTGCAAACTAAAACTCCACCTATCAGTGTGAATAACGTAAGTTCCACATCTTTAGATTCAGAACCACTTAAGTTTACAATCCGTGCCTTCCTAATCAATAACTATCTAAAACCTCTTATGGCCATGGTAACTCCTAAAACCTCTAATCAACAAACACGTGATCAAGATATTCGTAGCATTACGTGTAGAATCAATACAAATTTTAACCATTGCATTTTTTAACTTTATAATCCTTTCATAACTACTTTAACATAACATTCATACCATATGATCCATTGATCCCTAAGATTAATGAACTACTCACACATCATTAAAATAAACTTACACATCATGGTATTCATTGCAATCAAATATTGAATTAAATAACTTCAATTACATCAAGAAAACAATACCAAATAACCACACGTGGAGTCTTCAATGTCTTTTCCTCCAAAACTCTTCTTAATACTCAAGAACAAAGTAAAACTAAGCTAAACTATGTTAATTGGTTGCTCTTAATGATAATTGGTAAATCGATGTGTTTACCATGTTCCAATACATATTTATACCCTTTAAGACACTTTAGAATACAATTAAAAATCCTAATAGACAATTCCAAATGAACTAGAACTCTAGACTTTCTATTTTCTACATCTCGGTGTTGTCTTTGTATAGCCATGGCGCCACCCCAGTTTTGGCCTCTATGTGTGCATTTCCCTTATCAGTGGGCTCGGCGCTCTGCTTAAACCATCCCGTCACTGTGTGTACAACACCACGGCGCCGCTACTGCAACACTACTTTTGTCCCACTTTTCTTCACTTCACACCTTGCCCATGCTATGTACACTCTTCCACGGCATCAAGCCTACTAGTCATGGCATCAAACATAGTTATGTGCATTTTCACCTCATTTCATCACAAAATCAATCATTTGTCTCTTTTATACGTTGTATACCTGAAAATATATAAATATCGTTAATTAGAGCTCATTTCGGGATATTTACATCAAATATACTATTAAACTAGTCCTATATAAGTCTAACCAATCATTTATCAGCAACATAGAATTCTTCTTGAAAATACCCATTTAGAAAAGCACTTTTAACATCCATTTGTTATAACTTGAAACCTTTGTTACAAGTAATGGCTAGCAGTAGCCTAACCTCAACCCTAAGTATAACTTCTCAATTGTAGTAATAGTGTACTCAACTTGCGTTGACTACAGATATCATTCTCAAGGAAAGGTGTATGCACTCACTACTTAATTACAATGAATCTATTATTTAGGAAATCTTTTTTTAATGGTTTTATATAACTAACTAATCTAACAAATCAATGAAATTTACTTAAATTCTTATATTAAAACTATTTTAGTTCACAACTTCACATAGGTAATGAAATATTATGCTTTTCAACCACTTAATCATCTTTATCATGTTACATGCAATGCCTAATTAGAATAGACAGATTTTCTTCAAACCCTCTTTAACCCACTGTATTGACGGAAAAGATTCTAATTTTAAAATTAGAATTCCACCTATCGGGTTGAATAACGTAAGCTCCACATTGCTTTGATGTTCTAAATCTTTATATTCGTAACCAATTACGTATACTATTTGTGATTCCCTAATCAATAACTATCACTCATGTTGTGTATTTTACGACTATACCATTCATGTCCGACTTAAAAGCTTCAATGGCCATGATAACTTCAAAAACCTAATAACAATAAACATGAGATCAAAAAGTCTATAGCATTACACTCGGGATAAATACAAATTCTAACCATTACACTTTTTATATTCAATTTCTACTCATATTCATAGCATATCATTCATACCATAGGATCCATTGATCCCCTAAGATTAATAAACTACTCACACATTATTGAAACAAACATGCACATAGTGGTATTCATTGAAATCAGAGATATATTGAAAATACTTCAAATAAATCAATAACATAATACTTGAATCACCACACTTGAGCTTCAATGTCTTCGCTCCACAAATCGTTCTAATACTCAAGAAAAAGTAAAACTTATTCTAATTTACTCTAATGGCTACTAATGGTTGATATCGTATGTGTTTACCATGTCCTAACATCAATTTATACTTCCTAATAACAATTATAAACCTTACTTTACAATTTAACTCGAAATAGAACTCTAACTTTCTAATTTCTTCTAATCCAGCGTTGTCACTTAAACCCCGGCATCGTGTGTGTTGTGCCACGGCGCCACTGTGCCGCCTCCTGTGTGTCTTTCCTTGTCTCAGTGACCTCGGCACCCTGCCTTATGTCCTCGACGCCATCCCTTATGGCTCCACGGCGCCACCACAGCATACTACGGAGCCAAGCCTCTTGCATCGATTTTCTTCACTTTGCCTTCTCTCTCATGCCGTGTCTAGGTCCTCCACGCTATCCTTTATGCTCTCACAGCGCCACCCTTGCATGCCACGATGCCAAGCACATTTAGGTGGATTTTAGCTCTGTTTCTTCTCGTTTTTTAATCATTTCCTTCCTTTGCGCCTTAATTACCTAAAAATGCATAAATACAATTAATTAAAGCTCATTTAGGGATATTTATACTAAATTAAACCTATATATAAGTCTAAATAAGCACTTATCAAACACCTCCAAACTTAGGATTTTGCATATCCCGAGCAAATGTGTATTTTACTAAGTCTCCTACTACCTAATTCTTGTTCAGTTTACATTGTTCGTGGAGTATCCATTAATTCACTAAGTTTCAAGTTAATAATTCACTCAAGAGTTTTTTTTGTGCAAAAACTTATATTTTCAAAATATGTAGCTTTAACAACACATACAACTCACTTTCGAAACACCAAAGTGGATCACAACCAAAAGCATCACTACTCACAAGTTTGTTTCACCTTGACACTCGAGTAGCAAGTGTAAAATCTCATTGTTTCTCATTAAGCTCAGGAATTTACAATAAGCATTGATCAAACTCATTTTAGAAGACTTTAGAACTTCAAGAATCTATAAGACTTAACATAGTTGGAATGAAAACTTAACTCAATTAACTACTTGCACTCTAGCTGAATATTTATTAGAAGAGTTTTATTTTAACTTTCGCCTTCTTTTCTTTATTTTTCTCTCATTTCTTTCTCTTTTTTATTTTACGGTCCCTGCTCCTTTTCCTCTGGACTCTGTTTTCTTCATTTTCCAACCATCAAGTTCTCCGCTCCATTTCTTGTACAACTTATGGGACTCTCTCATTTTTTTACATTTTTATAACTCTTGTTAGTACTTCTCACTTTCACTTAATTAACTAAGTTAACTCAAACTTTTCATTTACAATGCCTATTTCTTCCCATATTTGCACTAAGTCTTTATTTGCTTTTATGTTATTAAGTATGATTCACACTTATCATAGAATTCCTTAGAGATCTAACTTTTTTCACAAGAAGTGTTCTAGTAATTTCTTGCTTTTGTTTCAAGTTCTTGGTCTTCCCTAACTATAGGTTTCCAATCATGAAAGCATACTGTTGTTGCTACATTTCATTATTTTCTTCAAAAATTTAAAAACACTCTCTTGAGTTTCATACCAACAAGATACTTGTATCTTACTCATCCTCAATTAAAAGCTTGAACATGCGAAAGAACTACTTATTCATTACATATTACTATAGATAACTTAATATATACTACTTAAACACTTAAATAGTAAGTAGATGAAATAAATAATACATTATCATGCTCTCCTCTTTAACTGCTTCAAAAATAAAATTTAAATGATCGTAGTTGCAGTGTTTATCCTTATTTCAACCTTCTTACCATTTCCAATAGTGTAGTGTAGTGTTGATGCATCCATACGTAACCAAACCTTGTCCTCAAGTTTAAAAATAAGGCTGAAATCATGAAAACACTAAAACACGCATTCATATATAATAATAGAAGATATCCCTATAACTCATTGATACTTTATGGGTCTTCTGCATCTGTTTAAACTTCTCTTGCACATTTTAACATAAATTTTCAAAAATTAGAAACTAAAACGTGTGAATTATACTTATTAAACTTACTACTTAACTACTAACTAAAATCTAAAATAATTGGAATTTAAAAACCCTTGGGCTGCCTCCCAATAGCACTTAATTTAACGTCATTAGCCTTTGGAACATTTCGTTTCTGAGCAGAAGAGCCATTTTCAAGTAGTGTTCGATTGATTACGTATTAATTAATATTCGATTTATTGGTCTGAGGTTATCAACAAACAAGATTTTTCTAAGCCAATATGCCTTTTTGTTTGTTTAGTCCAAGTCTAAATCAAGATACTCCATTAGATTAGACGTTTGAAATAGTTGTTCATCTACGAATACTTCGATTACTGGTTTCCATGTATCACCTTCTTTATGAGGTAACCTAGATAAATGATATGTGACCAAATTTTCACTTCCTTTCTTATCTTTGATTTCCAATTCAAGCTCTAACAACAATAACACCCATCTAATCAACTTTGGTTTAACATCCTTCTTTGCAAATAGGTAGCAGATTACTGCATGATCAGTATACACAGTGACCTTTGATCCCACTATGTAAGTTCTAAATTTGTTACACGCAAACACTATTGCTAAAAGCTTATTTTCTATGGTAGTATAATTCAATTATGCTTGATCTATTGTTTTGCTGGAAAAGTATATAGCTCTAAACATTCCATTTCTCTGTTGGCCTAACATTGCTCCTACCGCATAATCATTTGCATCGCACATTATTTCAAAGTTAGATTCACAATCTGGTACTACCACTATTGGTTTCGAAATCAAAGCTAATTTCAAGGTCTCAAAGGCTTGTAAGCATGCAAGACTCATATCAAATGAACATCTTTTTCCAACAATGAACACAATGATTTAGTGATTTTTGAAAAATTCATAATAAACCTTATGTAGTAGTCAGCATGTCTTAAAAAGCTCTTACGTCTCTAGTATTTCTTGGTATATAAAGTTTTTCAATTAGCGTTATTTTTGCTCTATCTACCTCTAATCCATGAGCAGACACTCTATGTCTCAAAATAGTTCCTTCTCTAACCATGAAATGGCACTTTTTCCAATTAAGTACTAGGTTTGTGTCTTGACATCTTTTCAATACTAAGGCCAGATTTTGCAAACATAGGTCAAAAGATGCTCCAAATATAGAAAATTCATCCATAAATACAATAATGTTACCCTCGACCATATCAGAGAAAATAGCTATCATACATCTTTAAAATGTTGCTAGTGCATTGTAAAGTCCAAATGTCATTCGTCTGGATGCAAAGGTTCCATACGGACAAGTAAATGTCATTTTCTTTTGTTCTTCTAGTGCTATAGCAATTTGATTATATCCCAAGTACCTATCTAGGAAGCAATAGTATTCATATCTTGCCAATCTATCTAACATATGATCGATGAAGGGTAAAGGGAAGTGATATTTTCGTGTAGCTTGTTTAGCTTCTGATAATCAATGCAAACTTTCCAACCAATTATTATTCTAGCGGATAAGGTTTCCCCATTTTTTAGTCTAAATAATGGTCATCCCTCCTTTCTTTGGTACCACATGTATTGGTGAAACCCACGAACTCTCTGAAATAGCATAAATGATTCCAATGTTCAACCATTTTAAGATCTCCTTCTTTACCTCTTCTTTCATCATTGTATTGAACCTTCTCTGAGCTTCAATTGATTTTTTATGATTTTCTTCCATTAAGATCTTATCCATGCATACTGTTGAACTGATTCTTTTTAAGTCTTTGATTGTCCATCCCAACACTGACTTATGTTTTCTTTAAACTCGCAGCAATTTTTCTTCTTCCAACTCTATCAACGTTGCTTAGATGATCAGAGGATATGTTAAATTTTCTCCTAAGTATGCATATCTTAGATGCTCTTGTTAAGGCCTTAACTCCATTGTGGGTTCGATAACTGCAATTTCCCCTTTTGTTTCTAGTTTCTCAAAAACCTTATGGAACTTTGGAGGTCCTATCGGTGATAAAGCATTTTCTGCCTCCTGAAATTCACCCTTAACTACAGAACTTGTTGTTATGCTTTAAACAGGGGTTGCTCCAGCAGGTCATTTGGCATATATTCCTTGGCTATCTCAGAGACAATCAGAAACTACATCTCTAACTTTGATACTTTTACAGTGCTCTCCCTAACTTGGGAATTTCAAGGGCTTCTAGATGTTGAATAGGACTTCCTCATTATATACCCATAAACTTAATTTTCCTTCTTGTATATCTATTAATGCTCATGCAGTTGCTAGGAAAGGTCTCCCTAAGATTAGTGGTAGTTCTAAATCTTCTTCCATTCCAACACTACAAAGTCAACTGAGAAAATAAACTTGTCCACTTTTACCAACACATATTCAATTACTCCTTTTGGATAGTTCACTGATAGATTTGCTAGTTGTAACGTCATATTGGTCAACTTTACTTCTCTCAAACCTAATTTCTTGAAGACTAATAAGGGCATCAAATTTATGCTTGCTCCTAAATCATATAGTACCTTATCAAACAAGTGTACTCCTATGGTGCATGGAATATAAAAACTCCCTGGGTCTTTCAACTTGGATGGTAACTTCCTTTGTAGAATAGCATTACATTATTCTTTCAGATTTACTATTTCATAACCTTCTAATCGTTTTTTTTCTTGCCATTATGTCCTTCAAGAACATTGTATAATTCGGCATCTGTTCTAATGTCAGTGAACGGGATGTTTATGTGTAACTTCTTAAACATCTCCACAAACTTCTTGAATTGTTCTTGATCTTTCTGTTTCTTGAATCGCTGAGAGTATGGTAAAGGTGGATTTATTAATGGTAGATTGTCAGGAAACGTAACTCTCACTTATACCACGTCTTTTTTTCTACTTATCTCCCCTACTTCCTTGAAAGTCGACTCTGGTTCTTTGACTGGTCCAACTTCTTTTTAGGTACTTCTGTCACCTTCCAATTGTTCAGCATACCTTTAGTGCGGCTCCTCAATTTGTTTCCTTGTGTCTTTTGATACATTTTTTTGTTGCACTGGATCTTTGGTTGTTCTTTTACTTCTTGATTAGGCTGCACGTGCATTTTCCATAGGATTAATGCAAATGTTACTTGGAAACTATTCATGCTTCTTTGAATTCAAGGCAATGGCAAGCTAACCAATCTATCTCTCTAAGTTCTTAATAGATTGTCATCATCCATCGTCTTTATGTCTTGCTCTCTCCTTCTATCTCTTTCTCGTGCTTCTCATGGCGTTCCCTATTGGTCATGTTTATGGATTACAAGTTCTTCTCAATTGACTTCAATGAATTCATATATTCACTCTGTCCTACCTTCCCTGTCGGGCTTGTTGATCAAAGCCTTAAGGTAACTTCAATGCAATATCAGGATTTCCATACGAGAAGTTTAGGTTGTTGTTGTTGTATCCTTGTTAAAACATTTGAGGAGCCATTCCTTGCGGCCTGAAGTTGTTCCCGTAGTCGCAGTTGTTTATGAAGTTGATGTCCTCGTACTCCATTCCTTGTTGTATGTCCATTTGGTTAAAACATTTGAGCATCTATTTGAATTTTTCCCAAGCCTTGCCAAGAGACTCGGTGTCTTCTTGCTTTAATTGATTAATTTCCAGCTTCCTTTCACTAACCTTCACTAGGGGAAAGAACTTGTCAAGAAATATTTTATTAATTTTCGCCCACAAGGTCAAACTCCCTGCATTCATTCCTTGGAACAAGGATTTGGCTTTTCCATCCAATGATAATGGGAGAATTCACATCCTGATTGCATCTTTTATAAATCCAGTAATGTGCACATTGTCACACTTCTCTAAGATATTCTTTACATGCACAACTGGATCTTCATTGGCTAACCCATTGAACAAGATATCTTGCACCATATTTATCAGAGACGGTCTCAGTTCGAACTCGGCGGTGTTGGTTGGAAGCCTCATCACTCTGTTATAAGTCTCTTAAACTTCTGGCTTAAAGTAGTCACAAAGACATCTCTAACCTTGGACTCTATCTTACACTACTAGGTCACCTGCGGGTTGGTTATTCCCGTGACCTTATTATTAGTTTCTTGCTTGATCCTTAGCCATCTTGATTCCTTTCTTTTTCTTTCCTTTGTAAGTTCTGTTAATCTCAGGTTCATAAGGCATTAGGTTCTTCTCTCCCTTACTATGCATGCACTAGTTATCCCAGAAAAGAAAACACAAAAGATCAAGTGCAGAAAGTCAAACTTGAAACTTAATATTTTTATGAACTTGAAAGTAAAGTACTTAAAATAAAACTTAGCAACTTTTCAAACTAACTAAGTAGTACTAAGTGGCTACCTATCCCCGGTAATGGTGCCAAAAACTTGACCTCGGCCACAAGTATAACGGCTCGATTGTAATAATAGTGTACTCAACTTATGTCGACTACGGATATCGTCCTCAGAGAAAGATGTAGGCGCTCACTAGTTACTTAACTACAATGAATCTATGGCTAAGGAAATCCCTTTTTTTAATGGTTTTATAACTAACTAACTAATCTAACAAATCAATGCAATTTATTTAAATTCTTATATTAAAACTACCTTAGTTCGCAACTTCACCTAGGTAATGAAATATTATGCTTTTCAACCACTTAATCATCTTTATCATGTTATGTGCAATGCCAAATTAGAATAGACATATTTTCTTCAAATCTACTTTAACCCACTATCATGATGGAAAAGATTTTAAAGTGCAAACAAGAACTCCACCTATCGGTGTGAATAGCGTAAGCTCCACATTTCTTTAATGATCTGAATCTTTAAATTTATAACCAATTAAATTTACTATTCGTGCCTCCATAATCAACAACTACCGCTAGATGTTGTGTATTTTATGGTTATACCGTTCGTGTATGGCTAAAAAGCTTCAATGGCCATGATAACTTCTAAAACCTAATATCAATAAACATGTAATCAAGATGTCTATAGCATTACGCTCAGAACCAATACTAATTCTAACCATTGCACTTTTATATTCAGTTTATACTCATGTTCATAGCATAGCCATCATACCATAAGATCCATTGATCCCTAATATTAATATACTACTCACACATTATTGAAACAAACATGCACATAGTGGTATTCATTAAAATCAAAGATATATTAAAAATATTTCAAATAAATCAATAACATAATACCTGAATCACCACACGTGAGTCTTCAATGTCTTCGCTCCACAAATCTTTCTAATACTCAAAAATAAGTACAACTTATGTTAATTTACTCTAATGGCTACTAATGTTTGATATCTAATGTATTTACCATATCCTAACATCTATTTATGCTTCCTAATAATAATTAGAAATCCTACTTTACAATTTAACTCGAAATAGAACTCTAACTTTCTAATTTCTTCTAATCCGGCGTTGTCACTTAAACCTCGGTGCCGTGTGTGTCCATGACACCATCACTATGTTGCCTCCTTTGTATGTCTTTCCATGTCTCGATGACCTCGTCGCCCTGCCTTACATCCTCGATGTCGTCCCTTATGGCTCCATAGCGCCACCACAGCATGCCACGGCGTTGAGCCTCCTACATTGATTTTCTTCACTTTGTCGTCTCTCCCACGCCATGCCTAAGTCATCTATGCTATCTTTTATGCTCTCATATTGCCAGCCATGCATGCCATGGTGCCAACCACACTTAGGTGGGTTTTAGCACTATTTCTTCTCATTTTTGCTCATTTCCTTTATTTACGCCTTAATTACCTGAAAATGCAAAAACACCATTAATTAAAGCTCATTTAGGTATATTTACACTAAATATACTACTAAACTAAACCTATAAATAAGTCCAAATAAATAGTTATCATAGATGAATATATTCCAATATGGCAATTGGAGCAAATGTCTCATCAAAATCAATACCTTCAACCCGTGTGTATTTTTATGCAACCAATTTCACTTTGTTGTGAACAATATATTTTGTTGTGGAATATCCACTTTGTACCAATGATATTTACATTAGTAGGTTGTGAAACAACCTCCCACACATCTCGTCTGGCAAACTAATTGAGTTCCTCTTGCATAACATTTACCTAATATTCATCCATTAGAGCCTCCTTGAAATTTTTAAGCTCAATTTGAGATGTAAAACACGCAAAACGAACCATATTCCCCTAGTCAACATGAGGAATATCTCTAGTTTGCATTGGATCATTAACTGAGCTAGTAATTTGCTTAATTGGATTATCTTTCAGCATCTTGACTATGGAACAGCATATGTAGAAGTAGAACTAGGTTCTGTAGTAGCAGGTGATTTTGAATCATCATCATCATTTTCAACATCATAGGGAGTAGTGATATCTGAATCAGATGGGTCAGTAGTAGGCTGAGTAATAGGTGCTAAGCTAATTGGTGTTGGCAGCTCCTCATCATCGTCCTTTTGAAAGGACAACTATTCTGTTCTTGAACAATCATCAACCATAACCTCTATAGATTCCATCAAAGTCATAGTTCTCGAATTGTATACTTTATAAGCTTTACTTTTATGAGAGTATCCTAGAAAAGCTCTAACATCAATTTTGGAATCAAACTTTCCCAGGCAATCTCTATCATTCAATATGAAGCAGGTACTGACTAAAACATGGAAATGTTTAAGAGATGGTTTTTTGCCTTTCTAGATTTCATACGGAGTTTTCGTAGTCAGTGGCCTGAAATAAACTCTATTGATAATGTAGGTAGCAGTAATTTCTACTTCTCTCCAAATATTCTTAGGCAAATTTTTCTCAGCTAGCATGACCCTTGTCATCTCTTGAATTGTACGATTTTTCCTTTCAATAACACCATTTTGTTGTGGTGTCTTAGGAGCAACAAATCATGCTTAATCCCAAATTCAGCACAATAATCAGCAAATTGTTGATTCTCAAACTCTATTCCATGATCACTGCAAAGTTAATCAATGGATACATCCTCATTTTTTTCTCATTTAGAAGTCAAAAAAGTAACTTCTTAAACTCATCAAGCGTTTTCGCTTTATCATGCAGCAAACGAATCCAAGTAAACCTTGAGTAGTCATCAAAATTGACAAAAACATACTTCTACTCCCAAGACTTTCAAATTGCATTGGGTTAAACATGTCCACATGATGTCAGTATGTTATTGAGGCCAGCGTGTGGACAAGAAAATTGTTTTCCCTTTTGACATGGCTCATAAATAGAATCTGACTTATAGGATAGTTTAGGAATACCTCTAATAGCATCGTGAGAGAGCAATTTTTGAAGTTGCTTGAAATAAAAATGACGTAGCCTTATGTGCCAAAGCTCTATATTAGTTATAGAAATATAGTTGCACATAACTTGCAGATTATAAGGTGATACGAAATGTTGAAACAGCATGTACCAATTGTCTGATGTCTAGATCCTATACATGATAGATTTTCTTTCTTCATTGATTATCTGACAATGATCGTTAGTGAAGTTGACAAATAATTCCTGATCACACAGCTGACTTATGCTTATCAGATTAGATCTCAAACCATCAACATGCAGAACTCCTTTATGATTAGACAATCCCACAACATTACGAGTTCTTTTGCAAAAAACCTTGCCTTTTTTTCATCACCAAACATAACAGCACCTTCCTTAAATGATTTATTACTTTTAAGAAAGCTTTTGTTACCAGTCTTGTGTCTGGAACGGCCACCATCCAAGTATCATAACTTAATCGTAGTTGCTGAGAGTTGCAAATGCGTTATCATTGCCTTATGAGATTTAACTATCCAAACCTTCTTAGATGTTTTCTTTTTCTAAAGTGTACTCAAATCATTAAACATTCGATAGCATCGTAGTCGAATAAGACAAACAATCCCACAATAATGACATGTACGAGGTGGTTTGTTATCAGCAACAACATTCACCTTTTTCTTTACGCTTGCGGCAACCTTTTATTGCAAAATCTTCTTTGTCTTTGTTGTATCAATTTGAGTCTTACTTGATTGACCCCTGATTAATTACAATACATTTGACCAAGATGGTTGGAGCATTTGTAGATCCCTTAGTATAACCCATTCTATGTTTAACTTGTAAAGATTGACCAATGTGCAGCATTATGTTTAATTTCTGAGAACCAGAATGGAACTTTGCAGTAACAACCTCAGAATCAGAAAAAGCTTTCTTCAACATGGAGATTTCAATCTCACGCTCTTTCACCAGTGCATGACAAGTCATCTGTTCTCTTTCAAGAGTTTTGTACTTTAATTTGACATAGAAGAATTTCATCTTCAAGTCAAAATTCTAATAATAAAGATATGTTCATTTAGTGAACAATAGATCGTAAGAAGCTTGACAATTCTTTGCAGAATCCTCATCATTAACAGCAACACGTATATCCTTATCATTTTCCTTACTCTTTTCCGTGTCAGATATTACAGAATCATGTTTAGAAACACCAACAGCAGATGGAGAAGCAATAATAGCATTTAACTCTGTCAATACAGCATTGAGTGCAGTAATAGAATTATTCGACTCTTTATCACTGTCATTTGAGTCATCATCATTCCAATAAGCATTCAAAGACTTCTTCTTCTAGTAAGTAGGACATTCAATTTGAATATATCCAACTCCTCCGCACTCATGAAACTTACTGCCCTTGAGTTCATTTTTAGTGTATGTCTTTTTATCATCAGTAGAAGGCTTATTGGTGTCATTAAACCTTCTCATAATTAGTTCCAGCAGGATTTCTCTTATGGTTTTTGAGAAATTTTGAGAACTTCTTTGCTATCGTAGCGAACTCATCTCCTATAGAGTCGTCAGAACCAGTAGTCTCAACACAATAAGCATTCTTAGAATAATTATGTTTTTTAAACATATTCCTCTCATATGTTTGTAGAAAACCCATTAATTCATCAATAGACATCTTAGTAATATCACGACTCTCTTCGATTGCAGTAATCTTTGGGTCGAATTGTGAAGGAAGAGCATGAATAGCATGTCGTACGAACTACTCGTCAGTATAATTTTCTCCAAGTTGAAAAGCTTGATTAGCAATGTCTTAGAGACGACCATTGAAAGAGGCACTATTTTCATCCTCTTTCATCTCAAGATGACCAAGCATAGAACTTAGTTGTTGTAACTTAGAAATTTTGACAGAATTCGTACCTTCAAAAACTATCTTTAAAACATTATTTGCTTGCTTTACAAGAGTGGAGTTTGCAATTAATTCAAAGCGTTCAGCATCAACAGCACTAAAGATAGAATTAATTGCCTTATGATTAGTAACCTCCTCTTTTTTCTCGGCGTCTATCAACAAAGATGCAGGTTTCAGAACATCTTTTCCATCTATATACGGTTGCATTGGAGCAATGTGTTCTCTCTCGAGCAATTCTCCAGCAATTTCATCAATGGTAGAGACAAAGTGAACAATCTGAACCTTCCAGTAGGTATAGTTGGTTCCTTCCAACAATAGCGGTCGAGTTATTGATCCACCTTCACATCCTTCACTAGTTCGTTGTCGTGACAACTCATAAATCAATCCCATGGTGATAAAACTCTCCAGAATCTCACTCTTCTACGTTTGTAGAAATAACAAAATGATAAAACATTGATACCACGATTAAAGTTTTGGAAACCATAGGAACTTAGGAGATTAACGAATTAGTGATGAACTAATAAACACACATCAAAACTAAACAAGAATTGATATCATAGTAAGACTTGAATGTCTACCTCTGCGTAGGCTCAGCCTAAAAAATTAATTAATCAAATTGATAATGTGTACAGCCACAATAATGATCTCTCATTCTCGCAAAACTCATGTAATGAACGATGATCCACACGATAGCGATCTTGAGTATTTATAGATTCAGTCTATCTACCCTATCTAGGAATTCAGTCCTAAATATAATACAACTCGGAAAACATCCTCGGTCTTCAATTGTAAATCCTATTGGAATCATCCAAAGTTCAAAAACTAAGTCTTCTATTCGTTCAAAAATCTTGACTGGTCATTTCCATGAAGTTTTTCAGTCTTTTATGCACCTTTCTCTTGGATTTTGTAGTTGTAATCCATCTTGAAGTTCTCTGCTTGCAGTATCGAACTTCTTCACTGTAGACTAATACTGACAGTTGCTCTATTTCAATATCCAACTCGTATTCAATTCCTGCTTCGACTTCAAATTTGTCTTCGTCTTCGACTTAGACTTTGATATTATAATCTTCACTAAAATCTGCACTGTAGTCTTTCTCTGCGTTATATCTACACTCAGACATCTCACTTAGTTGAGCTTTCATCTTGATTGCAGCATTTGCCTAACTAACTCATCTCGTGTTTTGACAATATACCGCCTACAAGGATAGACCGACCCAAACACAGTAAACTAGGGTCTAACAATAAGGTTTACACTAAGTTAGAACATTTTAGACACTTAAGAAAATATTTGGATTTTCCTGCTGTCCAGTCTCATTATCGTGCTAGTTAGGTTCATTAGAGCGCTAATGACCCTTACCGCGTTAGTCTGATCTATTAGCGCGCTAGGCGTGCTTGAACCCATAATTTTGCAACACAAAATTTTGGGTTCCCACCACAGAATCCTTCCAATTTAATTTTTGGGACCATTGTTCCTTTCACCAAGGGTCCCAAACAGTTTTCCCATGTTTACTATCAATTATACACCCATAATTAACCAATTAAACAAGTTAATTATTTCAAAAATTTATTTTTTGTTTCATAACACCTTAAACTTTGATTGATCATAACCTCCTCAATTTAAACCCAATTTTCAAAAATAAATACAACAAATTAATTAAGATTTTACATTGAATCCAATGGTATAATTAGATTTTAAAATCAAACTCATTTGCTCATTGAAATCCAACCAAAACCAAAATAATGATAAAAACTCAATTTTTACAAAACTTGTAATTTCGAGATTTAAGACTTAAGAGCTCAATTAAATACTCATTTAACTCATGAAATCAGTAATTAAGATCATCTAACTTATTTTCATCAAATACAATTTGATCCATACACAAAATCCCATGAATTGAATTAAAAGAACTTGAAATTGCTACCTAAAATGATAATAAACACTTAGCTCGTGATTTTCTTCTCTAAGTTGTTTTAATTGATCACTTCCTCCTCAAATTCTCCAAATGAATTCCACAACTCAAATCTCAGAGTTTTTCTTTGATTTGCATGAAAATGAAACCCATATATATATATATATATCCAACCTTCATTTCTAACCCTCGATCTTATTTTTCTTGTTAATCTAGATGTAACATCAAAACTCATGACAAATCCATCACTTCCAATTATTCTTACACAATAACACAAATCTTGACTCAAATCTAATGGAGTTTATTCCAATATGTATCTTGAGGCAAAATCTGTGGTCTGTGTTTATTTTCATAAATTTAGGTACTTTGATTTATTTAATTTATCAACTATAGTCCAAATATACTAATCCACATAATTTAACTTCATTTGTGTGTACATGATTTAATTTAAAACTCACCCATCACTTTTTGTTTGGTTCCCATGACTGCATGCATCTCGAGGCATGTCCTAGCTTGCATCTCTACCCTGATAAATGGTAAATGAAAGTGATTTAATATCCTACACATATACATACACTAAGAAATCACCGAACAAATCTAAAATATACCTTGGCCGCACATCAAGGTCAGACCACATATCAGTTAGCGGGTCCTACGTTGCAGATCGAACAAGGGTTAGAAATTTGGGTCATTATAGGCATTAATGTCATTCCTGTGTGGCCGACTAAAATGGGAACCATAACATGCTTTCCCTTAACTGGTAAATCAAAATAAAACCACTCCAACGATCTCGACTAACCTTTCACCGCTCTAAATCATGACTAAAACATAACAGAATTTAACTAAAACTAATAAGGACGAAAATATAGACTAGAAAATGATCGATTTGAGGGGTAAATTCTCCAGTCTAGGGTTACTATGAAAATAATAGGTGCAAGCGTGATGGAGAAACAAGAGTTCTTATTTGAATCTTGTGAGGTGCCTCCGTTAATGCAAAAGGGGTATTTTCAGGATTTCAATTATACAAACAAAGTGCACTAAAGAATTTCAAAGGTACCCTCCAAAATGGCTTGTCGTACATAAAATGTGGGGTGCGTATAGCGGGACCTTACATTACTATCAAACTATCACTTTGGATGTACTAAAGAGTATGTCGTGGTATTGGTATCAAACACGCCCTAAGTCCTTATGTATCAAGTACTTATAGAGTTATCAACACTTAAGTACTTCTTTATCAAGTCATGCTTAACCGATGTGGGACTATATTTTAGTCCACGCATCTCCAACATTTTTGTTGTTAAAATATTGTTGTTTTCCTTAAAAAAGTCTTTGTTGTTGTTCTTGTTGTTGTTGTTGTTGTTGTTCCTCAACTAATTTAGAATTGAGGTTCCCCAGCTAATTTAGGTATTCTATTTTCTTTCTTTAGTTTCTAGTAAGTTCCAACTCAATTCACAACAAAATACACTCTCAAATTTTGAAAAAGACTTATAATTTTGAAAGATAGGTTATTGCTAGAAGGACTTATAAAAATTACTAGAGTAATAGTTAGGGCTGGCAAAAAAAGGGGACCGGACATAAACGAGACCGGACACCCCCCCTTATAATGATTAAAATTAGTGTCCGGACTCGTTCCCATTTTTAAAATGGGCACTTTTTTTTTGTCCAGACCCGTATTTTTGTAAAACATACGGCTCCCGTTTTGTCCGATTTTTATTTTTAAATATGATTAAATATTTTATTTATCAATTATTTAAAAAAGAAAACCTCAACAACATGTCACCTAACATTCAATTACCAAAAAATAAATACATAACATCACAATTTTTTAATTTCCAATATAAACATCATAGATAAAAAATCTTCAAGGAATGCAAGGCAAAACATCACATCACTATTGTCTAAGTTTTAAAATTACATAATCACATCACAAAAGTTTCAAAAATAGAGAGATCATCTCAATAGTCTAAATTAATCGCTAAACGGGTACCCATTTTTTTGAAATTGTTGTCCGGACCCGGTCACGTATTTTTAACGGACACAGAAAATTGTCCAAACCCGTATGTTTTTTACAAAAATATTGTCCGAACCCATTTATAGCGGGTCCAAACAAAACCGGACAAACGGGTCTGCACAATTTTTGCCGACCCTATTAGTAATAATGACAGATCTAGTTAAACTCTTTAAAGTCCAGACCCAACTAATCCCGCCCCGAGCCCCCCTGGTTAAAAAGTCTATATATCTACAAACTCTCAAGGTAATAAATCTACTGAATTTTCTTCAAAAAGATCTGCTAAATTTTATTACTTATTCCTCATACAATAAAGGTGTGCCAATTCTTGAAAAAAAAAAAAAAAAAAAAAAAAAATGCTGTTCCAATACACAAGTTATCAATATAGAAAATACAGGAGCTTGGATCAGTCTAATTCCAAGCTTACCCTCTTGAAGAGCGAACTTGAATCTGAAGCCTCATCATCAATGAATTCACTTGAATAATTAGAAGGTCCCTCTATATGAAACAACAGTACTATTGTCTCTCCTTCAACACCATCCATTATTTTTCACAACAGTGTGTCATCCTAGTGAACCCCTCCAATTGCAAGTCTCACATCAAAAGTGTGAGCCAAAAACAAGCACCAATTTTATGAGACTCACTCTTCCACCTCTCTAGGGACTGCCCCAAAGTGATTGATCAAAATGTCCACCACCAGAGGCACCAAGTCCTTACAGGGCACACCTTTTTTATAAACGTCGGCCAAATGTGAGTCGCTCCCTATCCTCCCACCTACGAACACATCTGCACCTTCACACATTTTCCCATTTTCGTCTCTAGTCATGCACCCCATGAACCCGATGTCCGCTACTTGCACTTGCCCGCAGGTGTTTGGACAGCCAGTCCAGTGCATTCTCACTGGTCGAATCACAGCCACTCTCCTTTCGACTTCCTCGGTCACCTTCAGAGCCCTTGCCTTGGTTTCGATAATGGCTTGACCGCAGAACTGGTTACCAGTGCAGGCCACTAAGCCTTTCATTAGAAGAGGTGGTGTAGGTGAGAATCGGTTGATCAAGAGCGGCTCCTTTAGTAATGTGTCAAGCTTTGCATTCTCAATATTGGGAATGATTATGTTTTGCTCAACTGTGAGACGGAGCTCCCCTGAGCCGTATTCATCAGCTAACCGAGCTAGCTCATCCATGTCGTCGGCCTGAACCCTGCCCACTGGCACATGGAGCCCTACAAAACTATAGCCTTCTTGCTTCTGGGGATGAACACCGAGGTAGTCTCTCCTTTCCCATTGCTTTTGCACCAGCTCTTCTTCTGCTGATCTCTCAAGGTTCGCTCCAGGCATCCTTTTCGCAACTTCAGATCTGAATATCTCTATACCCTGCATTTTCATGATTGCAACAGGAGAGTTAGCTGCTTGTGGAAAGATACATCAAGGTTCTGAATAACGGGCAAGACAAGAGTTCATGGATTGCCACTTAAAATTAGAACATATATAATCAAACAGTTAAAAGGGACAAAAAATGTCAACGATGTTGCGCAATGCAAGTGCTAACGTGTTCTTCCAGTTCCGCACTAATAGTACACTAAATAGGTCCTGTTGAAAACTGGATTAACAAACTACATATGTAAAATTCTGAATTTTTTTTTTTCTCTGACTAGCTTTTCCCTTCTTTTGCCACTTCTCTTTAATTAACAAGAGGATCATCTCCTAATAACTAACAAGTAGAGTAGCACAAAAATTTGATGTTGGGGGTATTACCACAAACCGATTCATATTTGTAGAGGTAACATTATTCAAAATACATGTAACAAATTCAATCTAGCTACTATATGCTTCGTGAGATCCACACGTCAAAAGGAATAGAGAAGCCAAGCCACTTATTGAACAAGAATAGCCATACAATAGGACAATGTTGAGTTCATTTGATAGTTTACAACAGTGTTCTTTATCAAATATGAGTAGCGGGAGGCATAAGGGGCGAACGATGAGGCAGTATGACCATGATGATAATAAATTTGTGCTGTAAGTTCCAAGATGCCTACAACAAGAATAAGGAATTTCAAGCCAGAATGGTGAGGCAAATACACAAGTAAAATCTTAGGAAACCGATTGACATACTCCCAACACATGCATTTGCACCCAACCACGTCCAAAAATCTGTCCCTACAGGCCCTTTTCAATGTGCATTAGAAATGTATAAGACGCTCCAGTGTTATATACAAGTTGACAAAGCACGAACGAACCCAACACACGCATGATTAAACGGACTACCCTAACAGCTTGATTTGTGTCACATTGTCTAATTGATCCTACTCCAGTGCATTTTCAATATTCGATTTTATCTTTTCTTTCATTGAGTTTCCATCAGCTCCTACAAATGTACAAAACATTCAATAAACATGGTGAAGTTCGTAAGAACACTTACAAGCTCGTCGATTAACCACATCATCCGCGTTTTCTGCCTGTTCCCTCTGCTGCCAAGGTCTCTATACGCCTCCAGCACTGCTTTACAAACTGGGATAATATCATCAGCCGGAACCCATGCATCAAGAGGAATGGCCTCCGCGCATCTCTTTGGGCTGAAAAACCCTCCCACTAGCAAATTAAACCCAAACTTCCCATCCTTCACAGCCGGCATGTAAGCCAGATCATTTATGTGAGGATGCTCATACAGATCATGAGAACCCACCACACACACATTCCACTTTCGCGGCCTGCCCACATAAAACCGCACCAATTACACACAACAAGCCTATAACAAGTACAAAATCTGCAGTGGGCATTCAAAAGAACTTTCAAATTGACATCAATGTGGCACTGAAAATGTAAAAATTAGTACTTACAGATTAGTGAAAGCAGGGTTTCCCCGCGAATTGGCGGTGATAAACAGGGAAAGCAGATTGGTATAAGGCCTAGTGTCCACAATCTCTTCTGGGTCGATCCCAGCGATGGGATTCCCAACGGGGTTTCGCACATTGTCCATTCCACTCTGCAAGCTCGTCAGCCCAACTTGGTTCAACCCCTCAATTATCTCCGGCACATCAGGTAATACAACCCCTCTAATCTGCCAGTTCTGCCTGGTCGTCACATCAGCGCATCCCTCCTCCCCATATTTCCTGATCACACTCGCCAGATATCGAGTCTGCTCGCTCGTCGTCACTCCATTCGGGAGCTTCAATCTCATCATAAACCTCCCATCTATTGTCAAAACAACACAACCATTAGAATCTCATGGATGGACTAATCTGAACCATTGAATCTTAACCCACCAAATCCCAATCCCACCCATATATCACCTTATCTGGTTCAATTAAATTAGACCACAAAATTGGAATCTCTAATCGAAAAGTTAGTTTTGATGATTTAGACTTACACTGATGTTTTCTGCGGTGGAAGAGGCCAAGCCACTTGAGACGGACGTCGATATCGTCCTTGGTGAGCTTGGAGGCCTCGATCTCATCCAGAGGTATCTTGGCCAATTCACTGATCCCGCCCTCCATGGCGAGGGACATGGGCTCCTTCTCCAACTTCACCTTCTCTTGGGGGTTGATCCCCTGCCTGAACCCCTCTTTCAACACCCAGTACCCACCTCTCTCCTCCACACGAGGCTCCAGCCGGGACGACTCCGCTTGAGCGGGCGATGACGACGGCGCAGCCACCTGGTCCGTAGTAGCGTGGATGCGGCTGCGGCGGCGCACTGGCGGCGTGGGCGCCGCAGTACCCGGGAATCGGAGAGTCGACATGTGGTTACTGTAGCGCGTTGGTTGTGTTATCGAAAGGAGTTGAATTTGTGTACAAGATGAATGTTGGGTTTTTGTAATTGTAGTGATTGATTGTTTTGGGCTAGCTCTTGGGGTGGCTTAAAGGGCGCTTTGTCCGAAGAAGCAGACACAGAGTCAATCACCACGTACACAACATGACAATTATAGAAGGCCAAGACTCTAACAATACAAGACCGTCGTAAAACGGTGGGCGTGTGGTGCAACGAGAGTTGTGTTAAAAGAAAATGATTGAGGGACGTACTTTTGACACACACTTGTTGTGTTCCTTTGAGTTTGCATGGAGATTTGAGCGCACGTTCTTCGGAGCTTGTTCAAAAGACTTCAACCCACTGTGTCACATGTAGGTTTGTTACTTTAGTATTGTAAAGTGGTTATAATAGATGGAGTGACTTTTGTGGGGGGTGAAGAGTCGTTAACGCCACCAGTACGAAACTGGTCCAGGAAACTACTAAAAAGATCTTGGTTGGCTCAACAATCCTAGTTGTACGGGCAACTTAATCTATGGATCCATAACATGCTGTCAAGAGAAAATGTTCGTTAGATGAACCTTGTACCATGTCTTGTACCATGATACGAGATAAATCTAACCGTGTGCAGGCACTTTGTGCGGTATTGATGTACTGAAGTATATCATCCATAAAAAGTCGAAAAATACGGGGAAGAAAGTGAAGACCACGTGGGTCATGCATGGGTGGCTTTTCGTAGGAGCTCTGCCTCTTCAGGGCGTCTAAAGCGCCTAATTAGAGAGTCGTATTCACAATTAGATGCAATAATGATTCAAAAACAGAGATTTTTTTTTTCAACCTTAATTAATTGTCTCGAGATCAGCCTTGGATATGAAATTCCTTTAAAAATTTTGAGGGCAAGTTTTGCCACCACCTTATAATTTGCTCGAGCTCAAAGTAGTTAAGTCCAATTGGGTTTCAAATACTTGATTGTTTAGAGAGAGAGATTTGTGTCAAAAACAATTAAATAAGTGGTGGATGTAAACATACTTTAAACATGATAAAATATAGATCAGTTAGAGAATTACCTGTTGAGTTTTGAGGTTCATACGCAGCGAAAATTACAAAACAATTTTGATAAAAACTCCAACAGGATCCGAATCTAATTCCATTAAAAACGTTTAAACCATGAAAAATGTAATCTTACCTCGGTCGCAATATACCTTTCTGAAGGTTGATCGATCTCTAAGGCGCTGCCAACGACGAACGCCATCTACCAGCAGTCCACACACGAACGGCGACCGAGATTCGAAGTGCTAGCTTCGAGAGAATACCAAACCTTTTTGTTTCTCTCCAAAACGATCCAGAGCCTACCAGAAAACCTTAATTCGTTTCTGAAACGAAAATAGAGTTTCGGCCCTTAATCTTTCATATTTGTGTTCTAACTTAAAGCGTCTATTTATACAACCCTTGTATATAGACGGTTAAGTAAATTACACATATACCCATACTTAAAAAAATATAAGTGTAATACACCACGAGGACGTTTCTGTCATGAATTTTATCATATAAAATTCGTTTTTCTGAATCATCTTAAAATCTCGCAAAACCATTCTTAGTGTGCAACCCAATAGGCTCATACAACGTTGGCAGTGTACCAAAACACATTTTGGTATACAAGTCATAAGCGGCCTCTAGCAAGACATTATGACTACCCAAGTTGTACGAATATCAAATCGATACAAATTAATCAATAGTGTATATAACATCCTTTTGTCACACAATATCCTTTTGATCAAACATAAGGCATGGAATTGTCATCCAACATGTTCAATCGTACTAGTCTCGATCTCTAGGTAGACTGAAAACATCCAAGTGACATTAATCAATATCAATTCACTTAGACTAGGCCTTTTAACAGTCTAACACATCGAGGGATCCATTGGATATCTCTCTTTATATGAGAGGGACAAATCCTATCTCGATTACACAACTTCATCACATTACTCACACAATAACCAATCACAACCTTTATAATCATCCGGTTAAAGACAATGTTTGATTGTGTCAAATCATTGTGTTCCTAATGTTGAAGTCTCTGGTAATATCAAGTCAGAGGACTGAAAAATATACCTATCATGAGAAACAACTATGACTTAATCCATGTGATGTTCTCATAGCGGGTCGGTCAAGATACTTTGTTCCCTAACAAGTACTCGTGATCTTGATTCGTATCCCTATACGTATAATCATCATATGATCATCAATCAAGACTCACACTAGTCTTAATTTATTATAGTTCCCAGTATAATGATCGACTAGGGACATTTAGGATATTTCTGTAAATACACATGGATCTTATTATAATGTAAACATGCGAATTAATTATAATAAACAGCAAATAAAATCCTCTATTTTATTAACTGGATTGACGTAGGGCACATGCCCCAACATTACCCGCAGAAGCTTTTAGTCTCTTAAGACCACCAAGAACTTATCGTCTTCATGAGTCTTAAAACTTTTGACACATTGTTTGATGGTATAAGTACCATTTTATAGACTTGAAGGAGAACATTTAAGGTTTCCACATAAATATCAATTTTTTTCAAATTAGTAACATAAGGGAAGCTCTAAAGACTTTTGGTAATTCATATGTTACATAAATTAAGACATAAGTTTAAAACACATAATGGTCTTACATTCTCCCACTTGTCTCATACTTTATTTGAAACGACCTCACCTGAACTAGCGATACCTGAACCAGACCCAAATAACAGTTTAGGACACCTATTTCAACCTGCAGAATAACATATTAACCATATGGAATAATAAATGCGGAAGTAAAATCAAAACTAGAATCCCATATACCATAATATCAACATGATAAGTGTTCAATAGTCTAAGTAAGTTCAATCATTCCAAATAGCTTTCAATACTACCATAAAACTTCTAAATAGTCCAAAATAGACAATGAGGGTTTCAAACTATCCAAACAACCTACTTTAAGTTACACCCTAAATTTTATTGTTCTCAAAATCAAATAAATAGATAGTAAGAGCATGCAATTTCTCACAAAGCAAGAAAATACTTCAAGCGGGTGTATTTCTCTTGTCATGAGCTAATGCGGATGTGGATGCACTTCTCTTATCATAAGCTAATGCGGATGTTGATACACCTGGGGAGTAAGTAGGGTGAGCTAAAATGGACAATAGAGCTCAATAAAAGGAAAACATCGCTCAAACATTAAATACGCAAGTACTACCTACTAATCATGCAAAATCTAACATGGAGTCGAAACCAAATCTCAAACATTAAGTAGAAAACATTGAGGTATTGATCAAACTCAAATTTAAGCATGTAGATAAGATCTAAAACATGTAGAAACATAGAAGTATGGTTCATCTTCATAAACAAGGAAAGAGCCATTCATTTATAGCTTTTGAAACTGGTTCCGAGATTCATTTAAAGCATAACAGAATTCAAATTAATCATGCAAGGGGTCCACAAGAGATATACCATAAAAGATAATAATAATTATAAGTCATTGGCTCATTCAATGCACGCTAGGTATTGGCAAGAATCTGGTAACCGAGTCCCTCACGTTTGCTTTAATGCAAACTATTATTGAACGCAGTAGCCGTTGCATCCTCCAACTAGTAGCATCACGACAAAGTAAGTTCATTGGAAGCTGTCACCGATACAAGTCCCGTTATCACTAAGTGACACAGGTAGGAACTCCAAATCATATACTTACGTGGCACATTTATGCATTCAATTAGACAAGTAAATCTCTCGATGGAGAATTCCACAAAACATCTTAGGGCATTAAGTAGGAAGACCATGGGTGGTACCACAAACATCCTGGGGCATTTATATAGGATAACTTGCTAATTATGCCCTCGGTGGGGACTCCATAAACATCCTGGGGCAATTAATGATATAAATGAGGAAACAAATGCACTCACATTCTATAGATTCAGATATTCAAACCAATACCCCGATGCAACCTTAACCTAAGCCTTTCATTCAAAACATGCTACTTAGTTATCTAATATCAAGCCATAATTAATGCTTGAGCAAAGCTCCTTACTTATCTCTACTCGTCGCAACGCCTATAACAACTCCTAGTACGCTCGGGGCTCGATGTGAACCTTTGTGCGACACTATACAACCATAACACATATCATAAATGAATGCTTTAATTTAAAGTTAAGTAAATCTTCCATTTATTGGCCTTTGGGATCCACTAGTATGGCTTCGCGAGTCCCTCGTTGCCGTCGAGGGGTGGAACCTGGTCAGTATCCCTCAGAGATGCGGTAGTGCCCCATTTGAAAGCATATATTTTCTTTTATTTTATTATATATGTATATATATATTATTTTTGTTTATTTATAATATATATTATTGTATTTATTATTATTTTTATATTTTTTTTATATATTTTTTTATTTTTTTTTGTTGACTGGTCCAAGGGTTGTTTGGCCCCTAGTTTCCAAACCAGAGGTCGATAACCCCTGGCTTGGCTGTCCGCCAGGAAGGGGGGATGATCCCCCTCCTTGGTCGCTGGTGGAGGGGGAGGGGAGGGCAGCGCCGACCGGCGCTGGTTGCGCCCCTGGCTAGCCCGTGGTTGGCGTGCCCATGGGGGATGGGGGTGGTCACGACACCACCCCCTTCCCCTTCTCCTTCAAATTGATAGTAGGGCAGCCTGGTGGCGCCCCCACTCTCTCGGTGGCAGCGGCGGTGAAGGCATTGCTAGTGGCGATAGCGAAGGCTGCCGCTGGCCGCTGCAGTCGCCGGTCGCCTCGTTGACGCCACAAACCACCAACAAGGTGGTTTTCACCATTTTTTTCAATTTCAAGTTTAATATTCATTTAAAACAAGATTAAGAGGGTAGGGGAGATGTGTGTACCTTCGATTTGGGGTTCTCCTTGAGTTAGAGTTCCAACACCTCAATATCCCTTTCTCTCCCCGTGGTTAAATTTTCAAACAAAAAGGGGCTAGGGTTTTCAATTTGATTTATATAGTGGGGCTAATTAGTGTAGGGTTTTTGAAATTACTTATTTGCCCATAGGGCAGGTCTTTTGGGTTTTGGGTTGTCACAACATCCCAATTTTAAAGAACTTTCGTCCTCGAAAGTAAAATAAAGTCATACCTTAGGGTTTAAAAAGAAATGGAAAGTTCTCCATCATATAGTCCTCCTGCTATCAAGTTAACTCATGTTCTCTATGAAATTACCACTAGACTTGTATCAACGGGGTTTCTTTCTTCCGAAGTTTATGCATTTTCCTATCCATGATTTGAATCGGCTGCTCATCGTAGGACACATCCTCCCTCAAATCAACTTGCTCCCAATCGATCATCGATGCATGTTTATTATGTGTCTTCCTCAACATAGAAACATGAAAGACATCATGAACTCCAGCTAACTACGGTGGCAACTTGAGGCAAAAAGCTATCGGACCTATTTGTTTCTTGATCATGAATAGTCTGATGAACCTGAGAGATAACTTTCCCTTCAATCCGAATCAGTAATGCCCTTTCATTGGTTACATTTCCAATAATACAAATTCTCATTCCTTGAACACAACCTCTCGATGGTCCTTATTAGCATACTTCTTCTGGTGACTTTGGGCAGTCTCTAATAATTGCCTAATTAGTTTTATCCTCTCGATTTGATCATAGATAAGTTCTGGGCCAATCAACAAAGCGTCTCCAACCTCAGTCCAACAAACTGGAGATCTACATGGTCTCCTATAAAGTGCCTCAAACGGTGTCATACCAATACCTGCTTGAAAGCTGTTGTTGTACGCAAACTTGCACAACGAAATATATTTCTCCCAACTCTCGTAGAGATCCAACACACAAGCTCTCAAGTATCTGAGTTAATCTCTCGATCTGCCCATCTGTCTGAGGGTGAAAGGTTGTTTTGAGATTGGGCTAAGTCCACATCTGGTGTTGAAACTCACTCCAAAATTGAGAGGTAAATCTCGAATCATGATCTGATACAATAGACACCGAGACTCTATGTAATCTGACGATCTTGTATAAATATATGCTTCCCAACCTGTATGCCGAATACTCCATGGAAATATGGACGAAGTGGGCTAACTTAGTCAAACGATCTACAACCACCCAAATCGCATAATGCCTTTTCTGAGTTGTCGGTAGCCTCGAAAAAAATCCATGGCTATGTGTTCCTACTTCTACTGAGGAATAGCAAACGGTTGCAACAATCCCTCCAGCTTTCGGTGGTCTACTTTCACTTGCTGACAAATCTCGCAATCCCGGATGTAAGTAGTGATTCCACCTTCATCCCTGACTACCAATACATCCTCCGCATGTCTTGATACATCTTGTTACCCCTGAAATGAACGGTGAGTCGTGATATGTGCGCCTCTCGGAGTAAATCATCTCTCAACTGTCTATGAGATGGTATCCACAATTTGTCTCAAAATCTCAATAGTCCATCAGCTAAAAGTCTCCAATCCACTTCATCAGTGCTAACCGCAAGTGGCATGTACTTCTTGTACTCTTAATCGACTCTCTAACAGTCAACCACTCTAAACACAGCCACTGGCTCTGCTCTCATCTAAACTCGTGACTGACCTTCTGAGACATCTGAGCTAACACCTGAGCCATCTACGGGTACTCCCTAAACATTAGTCTCAGACTATGTCTCTAATTGTACACGGCTCAGAGCATCTGCCACTATGTTAGCCTTCCCTGGGTGGTACTCGAGCGTGAAATCACAGTCTTTCAAAAGTTCCAACCATTTCCTTTGTCGCATGTTCAACTCGCTTTGAGTAATAAGTACTTCAAACTTTTGTGATCTGAGTAGACAGTAAATTTTTCCCCATACAAGTAGTGCCTTCATAACTTTCAGGGAAACACAACTACCGTTAACTCTAAGTCCTGTACTGAATATTTTTCTCATGTCATTTCAGTTGTCTTGATGCATAAGCGATCTCCTTCTTGTCTTGCATCAACATTCCTCCCAAACTAGTCCCTAATGCATCGGTGTACACTGACAACTCTATGTCGACCTCTGATAAAATCAAGATCGTTGCGGTAGTCAGATGGTTCTTCAACAATTGAAAAGCCTCCTCACATGGATCACTCAACACGTAAGCAACGTCTTTCTTGGTTAATTTGGTGAACGATGAAGTGATCGATGAGAAACCCTGCACAAACCATCGATAATAACTTGCTAATCCTAGAAAACTTCGTATCTCGGAAGCATTAGTGGGTTATGGCCATTTAATGATAGCCTCCATTTTCATAGGATTAACTGATATTCCTTCTGTATTCACCACGTGTCCCAAAAACTTTACTTCTGAAAACCAAAACTCACATTTGCTCAACTTAGCATATAGTTTATGTTCTCTCAAAATCTGCAACACCTTCCTGACATGATTCCTATGATCACAGTCAGCCTTGGAGTATATCATGATATCATCGATAAACACAATCATGAACTAGTCAATGAACAGCTTGAAAACTCGATGCATCAAGTCTATGAATATCGTCGCTGCATTGGTAAGCCCAAACAGCATCACGGTGAGCTGAAATTGTCCATAAAGAGTACTAAATGTTGTCCTCGATATGTCTTCCTCTCGTATACAGAGCTATTGATACCCCGATCTCAGATCTATCTTACAAAAAAACTTCGCTCCTTTCAACTGGTCGAACAAGTCATCGATCTTGGAAAGTGGATACTTGTTCCTAATAGTCACCCTATTCAATTGCCAATAATCAATACACATCCTCAAACTTTCGTCCTTCTTCTTTACAAACAACACTGGTGCTCCCCACGGTGATACATTCGGAGTAATAAAGACTTTCTAAGTAAACTCCTCTAACTACGTCTTCGACTTCTTCAACTCGGTAGCCTCCATATGGTAAGGTGCTTTGAAAACTGATATCATTCCTGGTATAAGGTCAATCATGAAGTCTATGTCTCGATGGGGTGGGACTCCCGAAAGGTCCGAGGGAAAGACATCCGAAAAATCCCTAACTACGGGAATCTTCTTAATTAAGACTTCCTGTCCTTATTCCGTGGCGGTCAGACTCGCAATGGACTCTGTCTCAGCTAAAGTCGCAACCCTATCGTGGATGGTAACATCAACCAATGTATAACCTCCGAACTCAAACGGTGAAATGCCCGAAATCTGGGAGGTCACTGTCTTATGGAAACAATCTATTTTGGCGTGATACGTCGTTAACTAGTCCATACCCAACAGTGCATCATATTCTAGGAACTCTAAGACTTATAAGTCGAATGGCATCATGTGATCCCCGATTTTAATTATGCGCCCCTTACATATCATTTTCGGATAAATCAGTTTGGTTAAAACTGTGCTAAAAACCAGGTAGGTGTGTGCTCTAACTGGTGTTAACCCCAAAGCATAAACAATGATTCCCGATATAAGCGAAACAGTAGAACCAGAGTCAAATAATGTATGCATGACTTGACCATTAGTTGAAACTGTACCTGCGACCAGTTGTCGCTTGGCTTCCTGATCGTACTCAGCTATGGTGTGGACTCTCCCTCAAGCAACCAGAGCGACACTCCCCTCAGATAGTGTTGGATTAGGGCACAGGCTCTTGTAATGCCCACCCATAACATATGATATGCAGCTTCTTGTAAGACGTGGGCAGCTATAGTACTGTACTTGCTGATGCACTCAGCCTTGGCCCTGTTGGCCCTTTGTCTTGCCCTGCTGTGGTGGACGTGGTGGCCTAAATGCCACACTCTAAGTGTCGAGGGTGCG
The DNA here is from genome assembly GCA_039657325.1 of Stephania cephalantha. Taxonomy (NCBI): domain Eukaryota; kingdom Viridiplantae; phylum Streptophyta; class Magnoliopsida; order Ranunculales; family Menispermaceae; genus Stephania; species Stephania cephalantha. The sequence goes on along the minus strand of CM077567.1, from coordinate 20,098,008 downwards.
GGGCACGTGACTGAATGATGGTTTTTGTCGGAGTGCGTGTTGACTTTGAAAGTACCCCTGAAGATGCCTAGTGACTTGTCGATCCCCCAAATCTTTACATCTTGAAGTTTCCTCTCTGACCTTTCTGATAACTGCCAATATTGCGCTTGCCCTGACTATTCCAATCAGATCCCGCCTGAAACTGTATATCATCCTCATCACGAAGTGCTGACTCACACTCGTAAGTCTCTAATCTTTATGTTGCCACTATAGCACGTATTTCTTTCCTTAATCCCTGGATAAGTTGTCTCCTATGAGTCGTCTCAGATGGAACATACTCGTATGCGAATCTGTCAGCTCGTTGAACCTAGATGCATATTCAACCAAGGTCATTTTACCTTGTACCAAGGCAAGGAACTCCCTGATCTTACCTGCCTTGACGGTCTCCGAGAACCATTCATCATAGAACAAATGCTTGAACTACGGCAAACTCATATTCAATCCTAAAGTTCTTCAAATAGACAACCACCACTTATGTGCTTTGAGTTCAAGCAAGAAAGCCACTAACGGTATCATTTTCCTTTCGTCAATGCTCAAAGTATCTTTCATTTTTTTCCATATTCAATATCCAAGCTTCTACCTCAATAGGATCAGGGTCCCTGTAAAAGTGTGGCACATCGTACTGGGCTACTCCATCATTCCTCTGTTTGTTTAACAGCTCTAGAATTCATACCATGTTCCTTTCCTGAGAATAGGCTAAGTCAGCCATCCTTTGGTCCGAAGCGGCGGTCAAGTCATATATGCCCTTCCCATGTGTCTCAGTTATAGCAATCATGTGCTATTCGATATAACTGCGCCATTACCTTTCTTTTCTTTCCTGAGTTTCCCTCAGGTTATAGGATGTCCCTCCGTGGTTGCTCATCGTGCACAATGGAGCAACAAAAAAAAGTTAGTCCCACAAGGTAAGAAAGTAGGCAAGAATATCTAAACGCTATAGATATTACATTACAAAGCAAATAACATTATCTTATTGTTTTATTTCATGTTTTCAATCCCTTCCCATCCTAGGATTGGTCATTTGTGCACATTAAGTCGACTTGACCCAATGTCCCATACCATTATGTTGTTTGACTTAAACTAGACATTTAAACTTAAAGGATCTATATACTTAGGTTTCACTAACCTAATGTTTCCCTAGGTTATAATCCCTATTCTCTGATACCAACTGAAACAACCCTCACCTGAACTAGGGTCGGGTCGCCCAGTCCAAACCATTACTCAAGCCCGATACTTAAACCAGGTCTAAATAACAGTTTGGCACGCCTATTTCAACCTGCTGAATAATATACTTACAATATGAGATAATAAATGCATAAGTAAAATCAAAACTAGAATTCCATATACCATAATATCAACATGATAAGTGTTCAACAGTGTAAGTAGGTTCAAGCATTCCAAATAGCTTCCTATACTACCATAAAGCTTCTAAATAGTCCAAAATAGACAATGAGGGTTTCAAACTACCGAAACAACCTACTTTAAGTTACACCCCAAATTTTATTGTTCTCAAAATCAAATAAATAGATAGTAGGAGCATGCAATTTCTCACAAAGCAAGGAAAGACTTCAAGCGGGTGCCTTTTCGTTGTCGTGAGCTAATGCGGATGTGATGCACCTGGAGAGTAAGTGGGGTGAGCTAAAATGGACAACAGAGCTCAATAAAAGGAAAACATCGCTCAAATATTAAATACGCAAGTACTACCTACTAATCATACAAAATCTAACATGAAGTTGAAACCAAATCTCAAACATTAAGTAGAAAGCATATAAGTATTGATCAAATTCAAATTTAAGCATGTAGATAAGATTTAAAACATGTAAAAACATAGAAGTATGGTTCATCTTCATAAAGAAGGAAATAGCTATTCATTTATAGCTTTTGAAACAAGTTTCGAGATTCATTTAAAGCATAACGGAATTCAAATTAATCATGCAAGGGGTCGACAAGAGATATACCATAAAAGATAATAATAATTATAAGAAATTGGTTCATTCAATATATGCTAGGTATTGGTAGGAATCTGGTGACTCAGTCCCTCACGTTTGCTTTAATGCAAACTATTATTGGACACAATGGTCGTTGTGTCCTCCAACTAGTAGCATCATAACAAAGCTAGTTCATCCGAAGCCGCTATCGGCACATTTATACATTCAATTAGACAAGTAAAGCCCTCAGTGGTGAATTCCATAAAACATCCTGGGGCATTAAGTAGTAAGGCCCTCGGTGGTACCACAAACATCCGAGGGGCATTTATATAGGATAACTTGCTAATTAGGCCCTCGGTGGGGACTCAACAGACATCTTGGGGCAATTAATGATATAAATAGGGAAATAAATTCACATTCCATAGATTCAGAGATTCAAACGAATACCCCGATGTAACCTAATTCTTTCATTCAAAACATGCTACTTAATTATCTAATATCAAGCCATACTTAATGCTTGAATGAAGCTCCCCATTTACCTCGACTCGCCGCGACACCTATAACAACTCCTAGTACACCCGGAGCCCGATGTGAACCTTCGCACGACACTATACAACCATAACACATATCATAAATGAAATTTTTTATTTTAAGTTAAGTAAATCTTCCGTTTATTGGCCATTGGGATCCACTAGTGTGGTTCTCGTGGGTCCCTCTTTGCCCGATGAGAGAGTCGAGGGGTGGGACTCGGTCGGTCTCCCTTGGAGATGCGGTAGTGCCTCGTTTGAAAGCAAATATTTTCTTTTATTTTATTATATATGTATATATATTATTTTTGTTTATTTATAATATATATTATTGTATTATATTAATATTTTATTTTATTTTTATTTCTATATTTATTCTTATTTTTTATTGTTGACCAATCAACAAGTGTTGATCGGTCCAGCAGGTGTTTGGCCCCCGGTTTCCAAACTAGGGGCCAACAGCCCCTGGCTCGGTTGTCCGCCAGGGAGGGGGACGATCCCCCTTCCTGGCCACCGGTGGAGGGGGGCCTAGCGGCGCTAGGCACCTACCCCGACCTAGGTTGGCCAAGGGCGCAACCGCGCCCCTGCCAGCTATTGGCTAGCGTGCCCATAGGGGATTGGGGTGGTCACGACACCACCCCCTTCCCGTTCTCCTTCGCATTGATGATGGGGTAGCCTGGTAGCGCCCCCACTCTCCCAGCGGGGGTGCAGTGAAGCCGTCGTTGGTGGCGACAACAAAGCCGAAGCTGGCCGCTGCGGTCGCTGGTCACCTCGTCGACGCCACAAACCACTAACAAGGTGGTTTCCTCCATTTTTGTCAATTTCAAGTTTGATATTCATTTAAAACTAGATCAAGAGGGTGGGGGAGAGGTGTGTACCTTTGATTTGGGGCTCTCCTTTAGTTAGACTTCCAACACCTCAATCTCCCTTTCTATCCCTGTATTTAAATTTTCAAACAAAAAGGGGGCTAAGCTTTTCAATTTGATTTATATAGAGGGGCTAATTAGTGCAGGGTTTATGAAATCACTTATTTGCCCCTAGGGCAGGTCTTTTGGGTTTTGGGTCATCACATTATTTTAATATGTAGGTCACATATAGGTTAATGATTCTCCCACTTGACTTACATAAACAAACATCACATAACTTCTATATCAGCGTGCACATATGCATGGTATCATTAAATCATTATAAAATAAAATAGCAATGCGAGTCATAACAGTTATACATCAAAATAGGATATATTCATTTCCATATACCACGAACATTACTAATTCATTTTTAAATGATTGATAAAAACATAATGTCCGTGTCAAAGACTAAATTCACTTATAATATCATCATTAAGCATTATTGTGCACTGTGAGAGCCCCTTCCTAATTTAGGGCACCACCCGGCCTAATCCCGTTATGAAGCCTTAATCTCAGCCACATAGAACTTAACACGTCCTATTCTCCTTATTATTTATGTTCAAAACAAGCATTACAAAATTCACATTATTATTATTATTATTTCACCATTAATTAAAATCTTTTATCATTTTAATGTTATCAGCGGAAGACTTAATAAAATATGCAGAATCATTGTTAAAACACCAGCTGTGGAAACCAAGTAAATAAACAATCACATGAATTCGAACAAAAAAATTCATGCATCAGTCAAGAATCTAATCTCTCAACCCATTATACAACCCAAAACCATTCAAAGAGACGTAAATAATAAATACACAAAGTGATCATCTACTCTTGTCAAGGGCTCAGAGGTAATCGCCGATCTTCTCCTTGTTTGACGTGCTACTCAATAGATCTGCAACCACTGTCATAAAAAATGATGGTGAGTACAGTAATGTAGAAAGTAACACAGAGAGGCATTTATCCACATTTCTTGAAATATAGAAATATATTTAAAAGCATATGAAAAGTGAAGAAATGCTGAAATAAAAACATGCCAGAAAACATCACAACTAAACATAGTGAGATTAAAACAAACATTAACAATGAACTATGTCTAGTCAGTCGTATGTTAACAAACTAGCCAAGATATTACCCTTTTGAGCACATAGATTTTTGGTAATAGCTTAATTAGTAGTGCACCTAGGTACTATCTTTATTATTTATGAAACACGGCATATCAACCTCATGTAATAGGTCAGCACACACAGTACTTCAGTATTACTATAATTGGTCATTGTTTGTTCATTTCATCAACCTCATATAGTAGGTCAGTGTCACTAATTACTTGAAATACCTACATCCTCGGGTCTCATTCCCCGTGTGCCACATATACCCCAAATCAAATCAAGAAACCTAACACATGTTCTAATTTGACATCAATCAAGGTTTAACATAAACTCAGAATTCAAGATGTGACATATTAAATACAAACAGACAATTAGAAATGAAACGAAATGGAGAGAAATATCTTAATTAGTTTACTTATAAATCACGTATATTCCCTAGCTTAACCAGCCTCTTAACACCCCAAAACATGTACTCGGAATCTAGAACTTCTCCTCTAAGTTTTTTAGGTTAACTAGGGTGCTTTATGACTTGTACAAGCTATTAGAGTTGGTTTAAGTGGTTGTAAATTTCAATTTTTAAAATCAGCCTCATTAATAATTTGTTTATGTCCAGAGAGAAGTTTTTAGAGCTATGTCTTAACTTTCCAAAATTATAAGGTTTGAGCAATTTCGATAAGAATCGAATGAGATATGAAAATTTTACCACAATGACTCAAAACTGTTTTAAATTTTAACCAACACATTTAAAAATTTATTTCTCCTAAACCATAGATTTAAAACTCATAAATTTTTTATCGAATCCTATAAACATATCCTAGAGCATCATACCAAAAGATGAGCTTAATCCAATAAGAAATGAGGGAGTTATGCTCAAAACAACAGGACGTTAGCAAAACTGTGAACCCAAAAATCTCAGATTCATTATCAAAGTTGTAGAAGATTTTAGACATGAAAACATTCAAATTTCAAAATATTTCAGTAGGCAAAAGTTGTTCCCCTTTGAGTTAACTTTCAAATGTCGCTAAAATGGGTCCATTTCGATTTAAAATAAGGAAGTTATGACTAAATTACAGAGGCTAGTTCATAATAACAACATTCATAATTTTTCAATTTTGTTTTACAACTTTATGAACTTCAAAAATTTATAACTTAATGAAAACAAATCCAAATCCAGAACTTCTTTATAATAGAATTAGTAAGATTTCACAAGAAATCCAAATATAGAATTAGATTTTGAAAACAAATTCATTTGCCTACTAAAATTACTAAAAAATCAGAACTGAACTAAAACTTACAATTATTTGTTGAATTTAAGGTGATGAAGATTGGCTTACCTAGTATTAAAGCTTCTTTATTTTGATCAACCATCCTCAACTTCTTTGAGTTTTCACAGCAAAAACTTTGATCATAACTCCATATATATATATATATATATATATATATATATATATATATATATATATATCCATATACATGTAGATGAAATGGTGTTTGCATGAAAATCCCACTAACTCAATTTATATAGCGGCGTGACTCACTTGTGGCCCTTGATCTTGTGTGAAACACTCATCTCTAAGAACATATAATGCTTATAACTTGGTCCTACAACCCACTAAATCCATCATGTTAATACACATTTTTACACCAAGTTACCTAGTGATTATGACAACACGCATCCCGAGGCACATCAATGCTTATTGTTTTATTTTTTCTTTAAACTAGGCTTGTAATTGATTTGATCTCAACCATAGGCTAAGTAAATAAGTTACTTGACCACATTAATATTTAATATCAAATTAGAGACTAAACACATTACTCTCTACCCGGTTCCACGCTTGCATGCATCTCGAGGCGTGTCTCCGCTCGTGCCTCAACGTCTATATACAAGTAGCAGTGACTTAATAAGTTTACACATATACCATGCACTAAGCATCCATTATACCAAAAATAATATATAATTCAGTCTTCGAGGCGAGTGTTGGCACCGTGTACCCGCTCCCGGGCCTCATCACGGGTCGGTGACCTTTAATCACGGACTAATTCACTATTAGCATTTTTGGCCATTACATGCACATACATTAGTAGAATTAGCATGATAAGTGAGATTTTCATAAAATAAACATAAACATAATCAAGTCCTAAATTAAAAATCATTTAAGATTTACAATGAAGACTCATTATTTCGACATGTTCTTTAATGTTTTCGGTGTAATTAATATTTTCGTTAGGGGATTTATAATCATAAGACATATGCTAATATATTTAATTAACACACTTTTCTAAGGAACTTCTTTAACTGCAAAACATTTTACTCCATACATTTTATACCAGCTTAAAACCGCTCATTTTCGGAGAAAAAATATAACGACAAATTCTTATATTGATTCGGTAATGGCTTGAAAATTGATTTAATAATAGCAAGCCCTTGAATAAAAGTTTCTTAACCATAATTCATGATTTGTAGGTTTAAACTACAAACTCGACTTTCATAGTAGAAATAGTCATAATATTTGTTTAACACTCTTTAGAGATTATCTATTAATGAAAAGGAAACTGTAACGACCCAGAATTTACTAATAGTGAATTAGCACTTAATCGGGGTTACTAACCTATGACGTGGCCCTGGAGCGGGTACACAGTCTGAATATTCAGTGTGAGGACTGAGTAGTATATTATGTTTGAGTGATGGATGCCTAGTGTGATATATATGTGTAGACTACTAAGTCACTCCTACATGTTTATAGATGTCGAGACATGAGCGGGGATGCGCCTCGAGATGCATGCAGACATGGGACCAGGGTAGTAAGTGATGTGGTAAGATTAATTTAAGTTTAATATAGCTTATTTAGTTGAATTGAAGTGGCTATAGTTTGATTTACATTAATGTAACATAAGTTAACAAATTAAAACATTAATCATTGATATTTTCTCGAGATACGTGTTGACACATCAAGAGATCAATTGAGTCAAAATTTGTGTTAGCAAGAGAGAGTTAGTGGAGTTAAAATCAAGATATAAGCCATTAGATTAGTCTCGAGATACGTGTATACATTAAGATTAATGGCTATTAAACAACCTTATCAATATATATAAGATTAAATGGGTAGTTCATGCAAACCATTTCATTTCTAAACTTATAGGAGTAGTAAAGCGCTGGAGAGGAAAATTGGAGAAGAAGATCTGCAAGTTAGTGAAGGAATTCTAGTGGAATTGAAGAAGTTGATCTAGTTGGTGGTGTACAACTACTAGGTAATTCTACTTACACTTATAATTTAGTATGATTATGATGAATCTGTCTCAATGATATGAATTTTGATTCAAATGAGTTGAGAAACCTTTTTCACTAATTTTATGACTTAATTGAAGCATGAAATGAGTCCTTGACCTTGAATTTCAAATTTGAAGTTTATCGGTAAAAAAAATAATGATTTTAGTCATGAAATTGATTTTTACCAAATTCTGATATGAAGATGTTTTTAATTTTAGAAACCAATTGCATTTTTGAGTTTCTTACGAAAAATCAAAGAATTTGCTATCAAGAAAATCTGGATTTCGATTTAAATTGAAAAATTTATGGTACGTTGAAATTGTAGGTTTTTTGATGATTTTTTCATATGAAAAACTATGATTTTGGATTTAAACACCTAAGTCTGTAAATTTTAGGTAGATTGGTGATGATCAAGCTTGATTTAGATGTATTGGAGGTGTATGGATTATTAAAATGCAAGGTTGAACTCTTTGTAAGAAACACAGGCTTGACGACATCGTGCCAACGTCGTAGATGCAGAGTGCTCGGCGCCACCACAATGTCAAGACCTAAAAAATAGCGAAATTTCTTAATAAAAGTTTGGGGTTTTTGTAATTGGTTTTATCTAACTTTGATAATTTTTACAAGTCCTAAAACACCCTAATTAACCTCAGGAAACTGCGATGGAGTCTCGAAAGGTTATTGGTGAGATAAAGGATGTCGGGAGGCCAGATTAGCCTAGAAACTTCACGTGGTTCATAAGTAAACTGATTAATATATTCATTTCTATTTCTTTCCATTATGCTTCTTGCTTACAATCATTTGGACTAATGAGCCTATTCTACTCTTGATGCCATGACTTTGTTATTTAATCTCATTTCATGAGTTTGTTATCGTGGCATTGATTTATGTTTAAGTGGTATCCAGTGACTCTTATTCATGTGCTATGTCATTCTTGGTTGTTAAGTGTGTAAATCAAGTAGAATAACATGCTATTAGGTAGGTGATTTATGGTGTTGTAAATCCATTCATTTGTGCATTAGTTATGCAATCACTTTATTGGATTACTAAATTGTATCATTTTTTGAGATGTTAAAGTAGTTTTTGTATCTAGGACTATTATATGATAAAGATGGGTGACACACGGGGTCACTAGATTTTGGGGTTGTCGGCAAGTTACCACTAGCTTGAGCGACACACTGAGTATGAGACCCAGGGTTGTCGGCAAGTATATACATATATGAAAAATGGGCAATCATTAGCATATCTACGTCCTACATAGTGGAACAAAGTTGATGTGATGTAATTTTATAGTCAACCGACCCTGGATCATTACTATTTAGCCGAGTGTCAGTTTCATGATGTTTAACTGAAGTATCTTATACCATGATTCATGATTAGCTTTCTTTGTTATTGTTATGCTTTCAGATACTTGTTGTATATTTGGAAATGTGGATAAATGCCTCTCAGTGTTACTTTTTGTAACGATTCATTTTATTAAATTTGCAGACATGGACGCCAGCTCAGATCTAAGTGGACGTCGCGGTAGGCTAGGACACACGGGGACTTAGGTATGCTAGTTATTGTGTGTTGGATGCTTATTTGCGGGGAAATTTATTGAAATACATCGCATGTGTGTATGTTGCATAAAAATACGTGTGAGATTGTGCGAACTGTATTCGCCTTGATATGCGTGTCGACGCGGGTACTAGGTAGTTGACGGGACCGAATATTAGGTCGGGGAAACTAAAACACACAAATTAAATAAAATTGGCCAAGTAACTAATATGGAATGGGTATTAGGTGGCTAGTGACGCGGCGGTACGCGTATATCGTGGTTCGGACGCGAAATCGGGCGTCGAAATGCCGAAAACACGGGCGAGTGTCTTAGATGTGTCACATTTTGGTGTCAAGACACAAACCCAACAACACTTGTCCATATAAGCCAAACCCAACAACACTTGTCCATATAAGCTATTACTTTTTCTCTCACCTCACCTACACCTCACTTCACATACACACACCCCATGCACACACACATACCCCAGGGAGGCCGAGAGGAAGAAGAAGGAACGCGGAGAGGAGGAGGAGAAAAAGAAGCCTGGAAGGAGAGAAGAGAATGTGGAGACGTCACGATCCAGGTGAGTCCTCGTTGTTTATTGTGATTTCGGTGGGTTTCGGTGGGGTGGTCGAGAGTAGGTTTCGGCCATGAAGGCCGAACCGGGCAAAGGTAGAGATGGCAGGGGAGTCTCCCCTGCCATCAAGTCCGCCGGGGTTGGGGTGGAAAGCAACCCCAACCCAAACCATGGAAAAGAAAAAAAAATTATCGAACCAGTAGCTGGTTCGATCGGGAGGAAGGGATAGAGGGTGCACACTCGCGCGTCGCGTGTGCACCCACCCATGGGTCGGGCCCAGAACGGACCAGGCTCGGCCCATGGTCCGAGCCTGAACCGGTTCTGGCCCAGGGTCGGGTCCTAACCGGTTGGGTCGACCCGACCCAAACCCAAACAAAAATTAAAAAAAAAAAGTGGAAAAGAGAAAAAGAGAAGAAAAATGAAAGAAGAATTCTTGAAAAAAATTGGGAAAATTCCGAAAAAAATTATATTTCCATGACATAAATAGAAGTCTATGAATTTCTATGACAAATGAAATATTTGGATAATCTGGACGCGACTTTCGCGGGGTTTTTGCCCAAAAAGCGCGAAATAGGCAATTTGGCCTAAAATTTTAGAAATTTGTGGTAAACTGTCATGCTAACTTAAATTATTAATAAATGGACATAAGTTGACACGGTGATCAATTGGCGACCAAGGACTCAGTGGACTTGGACCCGGGGATTGATTATGGGGTAGTGGAGCGCGTTGTGAGGTTTGTAAAACTCAACGGAAAAACTCTTGAGTATTTATTTTGCTTTATAATTCCATTCGATTCCAGTATTTCCTTGTGATTTTTCCTATATCTATATCTTGTCATTGTTTGCACGGTTGGTTGAGTTACTCCCACCGGATTTTCCGTTGTGTGTCTATGCATTCTAGACCATAGCATGTGTATCAGGAGTTCTCTGTGGATAACGACCCGAGCTATTGAACTGCTACATGTGTCGGTGCGTCGTAGGTCTACGCCGGCCACCGAGAGGGATCAGGTGATAGCTAGTTGGGTGCGCCCATTAGTGGGATCATGGAAGGGTATCCCGAAGTATGGTTTAGTCTTATTGGAACAGGCACACACATTTGCACTTTATTGTTATCTATGCATGCGATGCCCTACTTACAGTTGTCTATTTACATTTTGCTATTTATTGGCTTCCACTTATTTATATGAATGCTCGGAGGAGTTCCTTGGGATTTTACTGACTGGACTCGTCATCCATTTTCTTCTTTGATGATTGAGTGCATATCCGAGTACAAGTAAAGGCAAGGGGATCTTAGGCGACTACCTCTGACTGCCTACCTCTTAGGATTACTTGTACGTGTGATTATTTTGATATTTTGATTCTTTTGGGAATTGGGGAGTGACATGACATTGTACATAGATACTTTACATGGTACAGTCGTCTACCTTTATACATAATACTTTTCAGGGTTTTTCCACAATAGGATTTGTTAAATTGATTAATATTCCTTGCATTTAAGTACAACTTCTGCTGCATATGTCATTTATACGCTGTACACACAAGTGGATGCGAATTTCGAGACAGGAAAAGGACGGGCAGGTGTCGTACACGTGTAGTAGGGCCGGCTGGCAACGAGTACACGAAGAAACGTCACCCCGGGGCAGCGAGGGCCGCCACAGTTGGTATCAGAGCTAAAAGAGGAAGTCCTAAGACAATAAAAACTTAATCAATGAACTTAGATGTGGAAACCCGAAGTTATTGCCTTAGAACTTTAGTTGGGAAGTGATGTGAGGCGGGTAGAGTTATAACTTATATGCATGTTATATTTTCATTTTATTATATGATATACGTATATACCTCGGGACTGATCCGGAGCACATTCTCGATGGAGATTATGGACGGACGGTCTGGTAACCCTTTTGAGACTGGACAGACTAGCGATGCCGCTAGTAATGTCTCGGTTATGGCGAGTTTGGAGGATAGAATCTCGGCCCAGGAGACACAGATGGCCGAGGTATTATGGCTATTACGAGAGCAGACCGCAACGATCGGCGCACTCACTTCACTAGAGAGCCGATGGCGTGACCATACCGGCGGGGACAGCTGTTGTTCCGGTGGTACCCCAGACGCCAGTTCAGGGGGTTGCGACAGAGGCACCCACAGAGACAGGTACCACAGCTGTTGTTCCTTTGGAGACGTCGACTCTTACACCACCACTCACGACGACGGACCAGGCTACTGCCACCCCAGTTGCTGATACTCCTACAACATCGGCATTCGTACTGGCACCAGAGGCGAAGTTATTGAGGGAGTTTTTAAAGTTCCAGCCTGGATTCTTTTACGGCGGCGGTGACCCCGAGGCGGCAGGGAGATAGATAGTGTCTCATCAGCGTTTCCATAAGCTGATGAGGAACGATGAGACTGTACAGGCACGACTTTCGGGAGCCTGTTTGAGAGGGCATGCGGCAGTTTGGTGGACGACATATACGGATACTCATCCGGAACCGACGACATGGGCTGAGTTCAGGGAGTTATTCTACGATCAGTACATACCTATGGAGGTTAGGTTATGACTGAGGGAGGAGTTCCTAGCCCTGAGACAGAGTAATCGGACCTCGATGCAGTATATGGAGAGGTTTCGACATTTGCTTCAGTTCTCTCTAGATGTCGTCGGGAGAGAGCGCTTACAGATCTATTATTTCACCAGAGGGGTTGATGACAGGATTGCGTCAGCAGTTGTCTCGACCGAAGCCACGACTCTGCAAGAGATCTTTGACAGGGCATTGGCCCATGAGACATACATACTGCAGAGGGCTGGCCGACATATGACTGGTAGGGAGGTACAGTCAGGGCAGAGTTCTCAGTCTAGTTCGAGGCAGAAGAGACCGATGGATCGTCCGGATAGAGGCCGGAGAGATGATAGACGGGATAGGGGCTACTGGGACGAGTTTCAGGGCAGTCAGTTCCGATAAGAGCCACATCTTGTCCTCAGTACGGCTCCTAGGGATAAGATATACCCTAACCGAATATGTCGAGACGTGATGATAGAGGTGGATAGACATCAGCTACCAGCGGATCTTCGAGTATTGGAGTACTTAGAGTTTGACACACTGCTCGGGATGGATTGGTTAACATCCTATCATGCACGGATAGATTATTACGGCAAGAGGATAGAGTTTCATATTCCTGGAATACCGGAGTTCGTATTATTTGGATCGGCAACTGACTTACCCATCACTAGAGGCCGACTAGCTACAGCGCAGGAGATGGAGGCGTTTGCGGCGATAGTTGAGCCGGAGGTTCGAACGGAGGTCCGGATTGAAGTCGTTCCGATGGTTCGGGATTTTGTCGATGTATTTTTAGATGATTTACCCGGATTGCCACCGCCACGAGCTGTTGAGTTCATAATCGAGTTGATACCAACGACACAGCCGATTGCCAAACGACCTTACCGGATGGCACCAGCTGAGTAGGAGGATGTGAGACGACAGTTTGATGAGCTGTTGGAGAAGGGTTTCATTCACCCTAGTATGTCACCTTGGGGAGCTCCACTACTGTTTGTGAAAAAGAAAGATTGTACGATGAGGATGTGCATCGACTATAGGAAGTTGAATCAGGTAACTGTGAGGAACCGTTACCTACTTCCTAGGATTGATGATCTGTTTGATCAGCTGGCGGGTGTCAGATTCTTCTCGAAGATTGATCTTTGCTCAGGTTATCAGCAGTTGAGGATTCGAGAAGAGGATATCCAGAAAACTACTTTAAGCACGAGATACGGGTTATTTGAGTTCACAGTCATGCCGTTTGGGCTGACGAACGCTCCAGCAATTTTCATGGATCTGACGCACAGGGTCATGAGGCCGTATTTGGACAAATTCGTCATCGTATTCATCGACGATATCTTGATCTATAGCAGGACTCGTGAGGATCACGAGGGACATCTCAGGGCGGTTTTGACGACAGTGAGGGAGCACCGACTGTACGCCAAGTTTAGCAAGTGTGACTTTTGGCTAAGTGCGGTGAGATTCGTAGGCCATGTCATCAGTGAGCAGGGTATCTCAGTGGATTCAGAAAAGATTAGGGCGATCATTGATTGGAAGACGCCTGAGTCTGTGGCTGATATACGGAATTTCCTTGGACTTGTCGGATACTACCGGCGATTTGTGCAGGATTTTTCCTCGATCGCAGCGCCAATGACGAGACTGACTAAGAAAGACGTCAGATTAGACTGGTCAGAGGAGTGTGAGCAGGTTTTTTGTAAATTGAAGCGGAGGTTGACATCTGCACCAGTATTGACATTGCCGGAGCCGGGCAAGACCTTGACAGTATATACAGATGCATCGGGTATTGGTCTTGGATGTGTATTGATGCAGGATGGTAGACCAGTTGCCTATCTTTCCAGACGGTTGAGACCCCACGAGGGGAATTATCCAGTGCACGACCTGGAGCTTGCAGCGGTCGTCTTTGCACTGAAGGCTTGGAGACATTATCTCTATGGAGAGCGATTCGTGTTGTATACAGATCACCAGAGTTTACGTTACATTTTCACTCAGAGGGATCTGAATATGCGCCAGCGGAGATGACTGGAGTTGCTGAAGGACTACGACTTCGCTATTGAGTATCACCCTGGCAAAGCGAACGTCGTAACAGACGCATTGAGCAGGAGTGGACTCGACAGTCAGACTGTTCTGCACCAGATGACACATGAGCATGACTTATTACAGGCAGCATCAGTTATGTGCATGGCCGAGTTGTCGACTACGGCGGAACATCACATTTGTTGTCAGATGAAGATACCGACCGTATCGATTGAACAGGTTGCCGAGTGTCAGAGGGCTGATGGGCTCTATGAGCTGGTCAGTGGTCTGTCACAGAATCTGAAATGCACTGATTGGGCAGAAACCACAGATCGGTGTTTGAGATACCGAGAGAGATTGTGGATACCTGCGGATTAGGAGATACGGAACGAGATTCAAGATGAGGCACACCGATCTCGGTAAACAAGTAGGGCCTGAGATAGTTGTTGATCAGACAAATAAAATTCGACAAATTCGTCAGAAACTGCGAGCTGCACATGATAGACAGAAAAAAATATGCGGATAGGTATCGCGATGGTCTGAGCTATGACGATGGCGATATGGTGTATTTGAAGATTTCTCCTTGGAAAGGTCAACAAAGATTTGGCATTAAGGGAAAACTGGCGCCGAGATACATTGGGCCATACCAGATTGCACAGAGAGTAGGCCCTGTTGCATATCGGTTGGAGTCACCTGGTGAGTTAGCTGGGGTTCATCCGACATTTCACATTTCCATGTTAAGACTCGCTAGGTCAGGACCGAGACCGATGATTGAATTGGGACAGGTGGAGATACAGCCTGACGTGACTTATGAGGAAAGACCGATAGAGATCGTTGACCGTCGAGTACAGATTCCGGAACAGGGAACTCGCGAAGGTCCTAGTTCGTTGGCAGCATCATAAGACGGATGGACTAACTTGGGAGCTCGAGTCGACGATGAGGATGCGATACCCTCAGCTATTCTCTGGTATGGGACTTTAGTTACAGTTAAATTTCGCATTTTATTAAATTTGCAGACATGGACGCCAGCTCAGATCTACGTGGACGTCACAGTAGGCTAGGACACACGGGGACTTAGGTATGCTAGTTATTATGTGTTGGATGCTTATTTGCGGTGAAATTTATTGAAATACATCGCATGTGTGTATGTTGCATAAAAATACGTGCGAGATTGTGCGAATTGTATTAACCTCGATATGCGTGTCGACACAGGTACTGGGTAGTTGACGGGACTGAATATTAGGTCGGGAAAACTAAAACACACAAATTAAATAAAATTGGCCAAGTAACTAATATGGAATGGGTATTAAGTGGCTAGTGACGCGTATATCGCGGTTCGGACGCGAAATCGGGCGTCGAAATGCCGAAAACACGGGCGAGTGTCTTAGCTGTGTCACATTTTGGTGTCAAGACACAAACTCAACAAAACTTGTCCATATAAGTCAAACCCAACAACACTTATCCATATAAGCCAAACCCAACAACGCTTGTCCATATAAGCTATTACTTTTTCTCTCACCTCACCTACACCTCACTTCACACACACACACCCCATGCACACACACACCCCAGGGGGCTGATAGGAAGAAAAAGGAATGCGGAGAGGAGGAGGAGAAAAAGAAGCCGGGAAGGAGAGAAGAGAATGTGGAGACGTCACGGTCGAGGTGAGTCCTCGTTGTTTGTTGTGATTTCGGTGGGTTTCGGTGGTGTGGCCGAGAGTGGGGTTCGGCCATAGAGGCTGAACCGGGCCAAGGTGGAGATGGCAGGGGTGCACCCCTGCCATCGAGTCCGTCGGGGTTGGGGTGGAGAGCAACCCCAACCCAAACCATGGGGCCGGGGTTGGGGTGGAGAGCAACCCCAACCCAAACCATGGAAAAGAAAAAAAAATAAAAAAAAATATCGAACCTGTAGTTGGTTCGATCGGGAGGCGCGCGCATGTGCACCCACCCATGGGCCGGGCCCAGAACGGGCCAGGCTCGGCCAACGGGCCGAGCCTGAACCGGTTCTAGCCCAGGGTCAGGTCCGACCCGACCCAAACACAAACAAAATATTTAAAAAAAAAAAAGAAAAGAGAAAAAGAGAAGAAAAATGAAAGAAAAATTCTGGAAAAAATTGGGAAAATTTCGAAAAAAATTATATTTCCATCACATAAATAGAAATTTATGAATTTCTATGACAAATGAAATATTTGGATAATCCGGACGCGACTTTCGCAGGGTTTTTGTCTCGAAAAGCGCGAAATAGGCAATTTGGCTTAAGATTTTAGAAATTTGTGGTAAATTGTCATGCTAACTTAAATTATTAATAAATGGACATAGGTTGACACGGTGATCAATTGGCGACCAAGGACTCAGTGGACTTGGACCCGGGGATTGGTTACGGGGTAGTGGAGCGCGTTGTGAGGTTTGTAAAACCCAACGGAAAAACTCTTGAGTATTTATTTTGCTTTATAATTCCATTCAATTCCAGTATTTCCTTGTGATTTTTCCTATATCTATATCTTGTCGTTGTTTGCACGGTTGGTTGAGTTACTCCCACCGGATTTTTCGTTGTGTGTCTATGCATTCTAGACCATAGCATGTGTATCAGGAGTTCTCGGTGGATAACGACCCGATCTATTGAACTGCTACATGTGTCGGTGCGTCGAAGGTCTACGCCGGCCACCGAGAGGGATCACGTGATAGTTAGTTGTGTGTGCCCACTAGTGGGATCCTGAAAGGGACTCTCGAAGTATGGTTTAGTCTGACTGGAACAGGCACACACATTTGCACTTTATTGTTATCTATGCATGCGATGCCCTATTTTGGTTGTCTGTTTACATTTCGCATGTTTATTTAACAATATTTATTGACTTCCACTTATTTATATGAATGCTCGGAGGAGTTCCTTGGGATTTTACTGGTTGGACTCGTCATCCATTTTTCTTTTGTGATGATTGAGTGCAGATCCGAGTACAAGTAAAGTCAAGGGGATCTTAGGCGACTACCTCTAACTGCCTACCTCTTATGATTACTTGTACGTGTGATTATTTTGATATTTTGATTCTTTTGGGAACTGGGGAGTGACATGACATTGTACATAGATATTTTACATGGTACAGTCGTCTACCTTTATACAGAATATTTTTCAGGGTTTTTCCACAGTAGGATTTGTTAAATTGATTAATATTCCTTGCATTTAAGTACAACTTCCGCTGCATATGTCATTTATACGATGTACACACATGTGGATGCAAATTTCGAGACAGTAAAAGGACGGGCAGGTGCCGTACATGTGTAGTAGGGTCGGCTGGCAAGGAGTACACGAAGACACGTCACCCCGAGGCGGCGAGGTCCGCCACACTTTTGACTTTATTATACTCACCATCCTTTTTATGATGGTGGTGCAGATATTTCGAACATCAGACCAGCGAAAGAGAAGATCGACGATTAGTTTTGAGGTGTCGGATGATAGTTTCTGCTACTTTTGTAGGTGATCATTTTGTGTAACTATTACTTAAGTCATTTTGTATAACTTTCTCAAGTGTATTAGGTTGTGATATTAGATTTCCCTATTGCTTTATATATTACTTTGCTTGGTTTATATGATCGCCTATTTACCCGATTTTCATAGTAGGTGTTTTATAAATGTTTTAGCTATTTTTACTAAGTCTTTCGCTGAGAATTTAGGTAATGGTAACGATCTCTTAATTAATTATGATGATTTTGAAATGAATAGTAATTATGTTGATAGTGAGTAACGAGTTGAATGAGGTGAAAAGGCTGACTAGTATGTTGTTAAGTCCTATATGGCATGGGTTAGGGCGTAATGACGGGATTAGGCCAGGCGGTGCCCTAATTTGATAAGGGATCATCACAGTTAGTATCAGAGACTAGGTTGGTAGAGCATAGGTAATGGAGAATAGCTTATTCTATAACATGAATATAAGTTCTTAATAAGTACACAATGAATTTGAATAAAACATAAATCTTAGATGTGGAAATTAGACGGTCCTTGCCTAAAAACTATTAGTTGGGAAATGAGCGAATGAGAGTTAGGGATTTCTATGTGTATATGTTATGTTTTGTACGTATATATATTGTTGGGTTTTAGGGTTCATACGCAGCGAAAAATTGGAAACAGATTTTGAAAAACCCCAGCATGATCGAAAATAAGTTTCATTAAACTAGATCTACGAAAGTATATCATACCTTATTTCGTGATTTCCTTCTCCGATCGTTCGATTTTCAAGACGTTCAAGTACCCGTCTTCTATCAGAAGTCCACACACGAACAGTGACCCTTAGAGAGATAGAAAACGTTTTTCTTCTCTCTTCTAAAAATCTCGAGAACTCAAAACTTGCAAAAATAAAAATCTTGTTTCGTTTTAGGGTTTCATCCTTTATTTATATGTGTAGATAATCCATCACTTAAAATCCTATTCGTAATACGAATATTGTATTTAGGCAGTTTAAGCAAATTACAAATATGCCCCTATTTATCATATAACAAATCTTAAGGGATTTTATGTCATGAATTTTATCATATAAAATTCATTACTTTGGACCAATTGAAATTGCACAAAGTCATTCTTTATGTGCGACCCAATAAGTTCATGCGACGTTGGCAATGAACCAAAACCATTTTGGTACACGAGTCATAAACGTTCTCTAGCAAGACGTTATGACTACACAAGTAGCATGAATATCAAAATAGATACAACCTAATGAATAACATATATCATATCATTTTGTCATGCGACATCTGTTAACTAAACATAAGGCATGGAAAGTCACCCTTAATGTTCAATCGTAGTAGTCTCGATCTTTATGTAAACTGAAAACATCCCAGGGACATTGATCATATCAATTCACATGGACTTGGTCATTATCAATCTATCATATCGAGGGATCCACTGATATCTCTCTCTATGTGACAGTGACAAATTATATCTTAATTACACATCTTCGCATATTATTCACATGGTAACCAATCACAATCTTCATAATCGCCCAGTTAAAGACAACGTTTTATTGTGTCAAATTACCATGCTCATAATATTGAAGTTTATGGTAATCTCAAGTCGAAGGACTAAATGATATACCTATCATGAGTAACACCTATGACTTAATCCATGTGGTGTTCTCATAGTAGGTCAGTCTAGTACTTTGTTTCCTAATAAGTACTCATGATCTCGATTCGTATCTCTATACGCATAATCATCATATGACCATCAATCAAAATTCACACTAGTCTTAATTCATTATAGTTCCCAGTATAATGATCGATTAAGGACATTTAAGATATTTCAACAAATTCTCATGGATCTTACTATAAGGTAAACATGCAATCACTTATAATAAAATAGCAAATGAAAACCTCAATTTTATTAGCTAAAATTATAAGATAAATAATGTTTGTAGATTGACCTAGGGCACATGCCCCAATATATATACGCGACATTTACGCAGTAGCTGATGTCGCGATCGTTATCAATATGCAGACTACAACGGCATATCCGCGAGAGGGTGGATATGGTGGTGACAGTGGTAGCCAGTATATTGTAGCGGTTGAGGATTTTCGGAGGCTATCCGATAGAGTTGTGGCATAGGGTTAACGGTTGGCCGACTTCATGATTGATATGATGATGCGTATGTCTACACTTGCACAGTTCGTTACTACCGCTACTATTTCGACTGCAATACTACCGACACCTGAGGCACATGTTGTTACGACTAATGATATGCAGCGTTGGATTGACACATTCACTGCCCAGGGACCGCAGTGGACCAAGCTCCTCAGGATTGTACGAGCACACTTGGCTTCACCAGTTGTTCCCGTCGCGTCTACTACGACAGCATTTTCAGCATTTGAGATTCCGATTTTATCGGCTACCACCACCACTGTATTGCGAGCTCCCGAGCTATTTATAGCGCCGAAAGTACCTATTCCCCTGGAGATGTTTTATGTAATAGTACCGGCGGAGATTCCGGTTGACGCTACACTTGCTTTGATCGAGAACAATAGGAAGAGGAAGAGAGGAAAGAGGTTGCAGAAAATATCTGATGGATCCAATTCATCTGGATTAAAGATACTAGTCACCACTACAATACCTTGCGTACACGATTCTCTATTGGCACCTGCGATGACGAGTAGATTTCCATCCATATCTTCACTTGTTATGGTTCCACCTACCTTCGTTCCCGACTTTGCCAACCAAACACCTCTAATAGTGCAACCACTACAAAAATTTCAGCAAGCTCAAGGCAATATAGACAGTATTCATCGAGGCAGGAGCAGAGACTCAATTCGAGATCGACTTAGTTGATAGAGAAAGTGAGACATATGACATACTGCAACGTGGTCAGGAGGGACACATCATGAGTTGTAGTCCACGGTCAGTGAGTAGATTTGTCATGCCACCACAGGCAGGATTGATACTATCACCGTTGCAGATTCGGCAGACATCAGGCGACAGTAGCAGAGATGCACCGAGGTAGGGACGGAATATGACCGCAATTACAGCGTGGGGGAGATTACCGACATGTTATAGATGTCATCAGATTGGACACATAGCTCGATAGTTTCCACAACTCGTAGATTTTCTTCACCCAGAGATAGAGAGTTGGGATAGAGATAGTGGCAGTAGTCCACAGAGACATAAATTGGTGCACAGTCAGGCGATCTCAACATCACCGAGAAGATAACCGACATATTACGAATGTGGACAGACCTAACACATGCTTAGCCAATGTTCGCAGCTTCACAACTATCATAAACCTGCCATGCAGCCACATGCCAGACATGGAGCTTATATGAAGATAGAGCCAAACTTAGAGATGACACATAATCGTGGTGAGTATACGCATTTATTGTTGTGTTATTCATGCACTGTTTGACTTAGGTATAACAGAAGCTGCACTGGTGATTTGGGAGTTAAAAATGATCATTGGACTGACGAGAATGACTCAAATAAGTTCATATCACGTGGGTTGAAAAGATAATGAAAGTTGTGTTGCCTGATAAGCACACTAAAACCTTTCATAAGGAAAATTATGCCAAGTGAGATTTCTTTTGAGTACTATGACCAGAGTGTCGTATATTTTGAAATAGTGTGCATTTGGTAACCGAGCATAGACTCGCCTACAGTAATAATTGATCCCAGGATAAGCGGTCAGTGGATCTACTTGCGGTAATTGAGAAACATAGACTTTGGGGCTACTATCAGTTGAAATCTTGGCTAAGGTAATTATTGTGAAAATGAAATAAAAATAAATTTTTCCATATGTTTAAAATAATTAAGAACTAAGAGTCGACAGGCGAGTGACTTTATCATTTTAGAAATGAGGTTGAGTTATGAAATTAAGCTTGTGATTAAGTTTAATTTCGAGGACGAAATTTCTATTAGTTGGAAAAATTGTAACGGCCCAGAATTTACTAAAAGTAAATTAGTCCCTAATCAGGGTTACCGACCTATGACGTGGCCCAAGACCGGGTACACGGTACGAATACTTAGTGTGGGGATTGAGTAGTATAATATTTTAAAGTGATGGATGCCTAGTGTGATATATATGTGTAGACTACTAAGTCACTCCTACATGTTTATAGATGTTGAGATTTAAGCGAGGATGCGCCTCAAGATGCGTGCTAGCGTGGGACCGGGGTAGTGAGTGATGTAATTAGATTAATTTAAGTTTAATATAACTTATTTAGTTGAATTGAAGTGGCTATAGTTTGATTTACATAAATGTAACCTGAGTTAGCAAATTAAAACATTAGTCATTGATATTTTCTGAGATACGTGTTGACACATCAAGAGCCCAATTGAGTTGGAATTTGTGTTAGCAACAGAGAGTTAGTGGAGATTTAGTGGAGTTATAATCAAGATATAAGTCATTAGATTAGTCTTGCGATACGTGTGTATATTAAGATCATTGGCTATTAAACAACCTTATCAATATATGTAAGATTGAATGGGTTAGTTCATGCAAACATTTCATTTCTAAACTTAGAGAAGAAGTAAAGTACTAGAGAGAAATATTGGAGAAGAATATCAGTAAGTTAGTGAAGGAATTCTAGTGGAATTGAAGAAGTTGATCTAGCTGGTGGTGTACAACAACTAGGTAATTCTACTTACACCACTAATTTAGTATGATTATGATGAATTGGTCTTAATGATAGGGTTTTATATTCAAATAAGTTAAGAAACCTGATTTTATGACTTAATTAAAGCATCAAATGAGTCCTCGAACGTTGAATTTCAAATTTGAAGTTTATCGGTAAAAAAAATAATGATTTTAGTCATGAAACTGATTTTTACTAAGTTCTGATATCAAGATGTTTTAATTTTAGAAACCAATAGCATTTTTCGAATTCCTCACAAAAAATCAATAAATTTGCTATCTATAAAATCCGAATTTCGATTTAAATTGACAAAGTTATGGTATGTTGAAGTTGTAGATGTTTTGATGAATTTATTTTTATGAAAAACTATGATTTTGGGTTTAAACACATTAGTCTATAAATTTTGGGTAAATTGGTGATGTTCAAGCTTGATTTAGGTGTATTGGTAGTGTATGGATTATTAGAATGCAAGGTTGAACTTTTAGTAAGAAATATAGGCTTGACGCCGTAGCGACGCTGTTGGTGCAGATTACACGGCGCCACAACAACCTCAAGACCTGAAAAGTAGTGAAATTTCTAATAAAAGTTTAGGGTTTTTTTAATTGGTTTGATCTAACTTTGATAATTTATATAAGTCCTAAAACACACTAACTAACCTCAGGAAAATAGGGAGGAGTCTCGAGAGGTTATTGGTGAGATATAGGATGTCGGGAGGCTTAATTAGCCTAGGAACTTCGCGTGGTTTGTAAGTAAATTGATTGAGATATTTATTTCTATTTATTTTTCATTGTGCTTCTTGTTTACAGTCATTTAGATTGATGAGCCTATTCTACTCTTGATGCCATGACTTTGTTGTTTCATCTCATTTCATGAGTTTGTTATCGTGGCATTGGTTTATGTTTAAGTGGTATCCATTGACTCTTATTCACGTGTTATGTCATTCTTTATTGTTAAGTGTGTAAATCAAGTTGAGTAGCATGCTATTAGGTAAGTGATTTATGGTGTTGTAAATCCATTCCTTTGTGCATTAGTTATGCAATCACTTTGTTGGATTCTTAAATCGTGTCATTTCTTAAAATGTGAAAGTAGTTCTTGTATCTAGGAACATTATATGATAGAGATGGGCGACAAATTGGGTCACTGGATTTTGGGGTTGTCAGCATCTCACCACTAGCTTGAGCGGCACACGAGGTATGAGACTCGGGTTGTCGGCAAGTATATACATATATGAAAAATGGGCAATCATGAGCATATCTAAGCCTTACACAGTGGAATAGAGTTGATGTGATGTAATTTCATAGTCAACCGACCCTAGATCATTACTGCTTACCCGAGTGTCAGTTTTATGATGTTTAACTGAAGTATCTTATACCATGATTCTTGTTCAGCTTTCTTTGCTATTGTTATGCTTTCAGATACTTGTTGTATATTTGGAAATGTGGATAAATGTCTCTCAGTTTTACTTTTGAATTTATTATACTCACCATCCTTTTTATGATGGTGGTGCAGATATTTCGAGCAGCAGACCAGCGAAGGAGAAGATCGACGATTAGTTTTGAGGTGTCGGAGGATAGTTTCTTCTACTTTTGTAGGTGATCATTTTGTGTAACTATTACTTATGTCTTTTTGTATAAGTTTGTGTTTTATATTGGGTTAAGATATTAGACTTCCTTATTGTTTCGTATATTACTTTGCTTGGATTATATGTTCGTCTGTTTACCTGATTTCCATAGTTGGTGTTTTATAAATGCTTTCGCTATTTTGACTAAGTCTTCCACTGAAAATTAAGGTAATGATAATGATCTCTTAATTAACTCTGATGATTTTGAAGTGAATAATAATTATGTTGGTAGTGAGTAACGAGGTGAGTGAGGTGAAAAGGCTGACTAGTACGTTGTTAAGTCCTACATGACCTGCGTTAAGGCTTAATGACGGGATTAGGCTAGACGGTGCCTTAATTTGAGAAGGGGGCGTCACAAAAACATATCCAAAAGTAGACTTTGTAGTGTCAAGAAAAATCAGCAAAGTCTGTGTCTGAATAACTAATGATTTTTGTATTATCAGACTTTTTATAAATGAGCGTGTAATCTTTTGTCTATTATAAATACTGTAAACCCTTTTTAATTTGCAGCTCATTAATGGTCTATACAAGAGTTACTTTGGTAACAACTCAACACGCCAATAGCAAAACTGAAATTTGGTTTAGTATATCATTCGTTTCAAAGTTTTTTAAAAAATAAACTCTTTGATCTCATAGAGCATACCGAGATCGCTATTATTAAGCAAAATATCATCAGTGTAGAAAATCAAAATATGATGAACTTGCTCACACTAACCTTCAAATATATGCATCGATTGATGATATTTTTCATAAGTCTGAAGGTTGCTATGGTATTTTTTAACTTATTATACCATTGACGGGGGCTTGTTTTAGTCTATATATTGACTTCTTAAGTTTGCAGACTAGCTGTTCGTTTCCTTCTACTATGAATTCCTTTATATTGATTCGTAAAAAATTTCTCATCTAAATTCCTACTCAAAATTAGTATTTACATGCATTTGGTGTAGTTTTAAATGTACAAGTCTAGCTTTAGATTGTTTGATATTGCCTTTAGAATTATGTTTATCTTGAAAACTCATTCACATTCAACGACATCAATCCATTTCATAAACTCATCACTTTTATGACTTCATCATATATAAGAAACCAGATCTTTAATGTATGTCTCTATATCATAATTAGATTATATTAAGTACAACATAAAATTATCAAGAATTAATAGTATATCTCATCACTATTCGGGACTTTTTAATGATAATTCTTATGAATTATTAACTTGTGCATTTACCATGATCTCACTATTTTCTTTATGAGAATGATCTTTACAATGAGTTAATCAATATAGACTTGCTTAGTATATCCCTAACAATTTCCATCAATGTTTGGTTACGTCGTTCAGCTACATCATTATGCTAAGGCGTATACCGGGTATTGTGTATTGAGCATAACCATGTCTTTCAAGGAGTTTAGAAAATAGACCAAGACCCTAATAAATTAATTAATCATATTTTCCCTAATATTCACAAGATAGAGGTGGATGGAGTGTCAAATTATTCATGTATGCCTATATGAGTCGTTCATAAGATTGGTAATATTGTGTTTTTCCTTCGGGTAAAAACACAATATACTTTATTCTATAAGTAAAAAACTAAAAATGTATGCTACCTTTGGGTATCCATTATTTACATACATTAATAAAAATGTGGTGTACCTTTGGGTCAACTGTAATATTTAGTAATTATTTTATATATATATCATAAAATATTAGCTCATATATTACTAAAAAGATGGTGCGCCTTATGCCAACCATCATCATTCTTTTATCATTAGCAAAACTAATTATATATATATATATGTTTTAAATCATGTTCATCATAAATTATTAGAAAATGATTTTACCTTTGAGCATAACCAAATTTCTAATATTTAACATAAAATCATAAGAAAATGCAACATATATGATAATTCGCATATTTTGATGTTAAATTATTAAGTTGGGTCACTTTGGTGATTAACACAACTCTATAATATAACATCAACAATAATATCTTTTTAAAAAAATTGTTCCATATAACAAATGTTAGGTCTAACATAAACATAAATTCTCAATCATAACTAACATAAATAAAATGATGATCAATTACACGACCATATGATGTGCTTTAAATTTGATTGGCGTGCATATATATATATATATATATATATATATATATATATATATAAGCTATATATCATGAGGGCATATTGTTACATAGATGCATGAAGTCATGTTTGCTTCTTTTTTAATCAATTGTTTTCTCTATTTTAATACGTTATATAAAGCATGATTAAGCATAAGATATTTTAAACATTATATATATATAAAAGAAAGTTATGTACACGTTGTCACATGCATGTCAACTCTACGTAGTTTTCAAATTAATGTTTGCCTAATTAATTGCCTAATTAATATCGAGATCCTAATTAATAGCATAAATACATTATTTTCAATTTTTTTGTGTTTGTTCTTTTTATTTTTGTGCACAATAATAGTTTTATTATATCATTCTTCATATATTTTATATTTGGTTTTTAAACAACTTTTATTTATAAGAAAATAAATATAGATTCATAGTATTCCGAGACAATGTTCGGGCTTAAAACTAGTTGATTATAACTATATAAACATCATTAATTATTTATGGAATGAATAGCTAATTACTTAAATATGCATACATTCTCATGCACTCATTAAATATTTATGGAGATTTTATTTTCATAATGTTAATAAAATAAAACCGTCCTTTTATTAAAGTATTTCTCAAGAAGATAAGTGGTTCATCCTCAAGAAATTACTAATTTTATTTCCACTACTGCTTTTACATTATATTAAGGGCACTCGTATTTATTTCGATGTTTAAATTATTTTTATTGCGATAATGTCTTTCACGAAGAACCATTTACCTTCAACAATTTAAAATTTGATATAAAAAAAATTGATATAAAAAATGATCAAAACGAAACCAATCAAAACAACAAAGCGATTAAGTCGAAATCATCTGCCGAATTGCTAAACCCAATGCAAGCATCAACCGAGATGTCACAGTACAAGCCTGATCAAGCACATCATTTCTAGAAGGACCCAACAATGGGGTAGGATTCCTTAAAAACCCACTGTTGTTTTCATTGATAGAATCACTACCCTTCTCGGAGGATTGATTTTCAACACCATTAAATCAATCTAAAGAAGTACTCCCACTATTTTGCTGAGTTCTTTCAGGGTTTTTTCAAACCCCTATTCAAATCATTCACAGATTTCTTCTCCCTGGCAAAAAGATATGATTTGATTACAGACCAAGATTTCCTTTTCACCTTGTAAACAACAACCAGCTTATATTTATGGAAAAATTAGTTCGTGTGGATATAAGTAAAAGCAGATAGAGAGACAAAGATAGGAACATTAGTGTTGTAGGCATGGCAATTAAAGGGAAATATATGTAAGTCCTTCACAAATCTTCAGATATTGTGTGAATAGAGAGCATGTATTATTAGGCAATGGCAACGAGTAAAACACCAGATTTTTTTTTGAAGCCTATGGATCATGGATTTGAATGAATATACATGTCCAAGAATCGAAGGTTGCACTACAGACCTCACAATTCTCCTGGACTCGAGCCGCCCATTTAAATCATTTTATATATCAATTTATAGATCTTAAAATTGATAAGTTTAAAAAAATAATGGAAAACTCTACTGATCTAATAGCTCTGATACCACATGTAAACATACTTTAAACATGATAAAATATAGATCAGTTAGAGAATAACCTTCGGAAGTTTTTAATCTCTTAAAATCACCAAAAAATTATCGCCCTCATAAAACTTATAATTTTTGACACATTGTTTGATGGTACAAGTGTCATTTTATAAGCTTGAGGGAGAACCCTTAAGCTTTCCACATTAATACAAATTTTCATCAAATTGGTAACTTAAGGAGAGTCAAGAACTTTAGGTAATTCACATGTAATGACTCGTCGGTGTTTGAATCTTTGAGTTTGAATTTACGTAAGAACCTCCCAAGTGTTCAATCAATGTTTCTGCAACATACACATTATAGAAGTAATTTTTTTTAGTTTGGTTAAAACAAACCTTATTTATGTTGTGATAAGTTCACCCCACATATTTTTTTAAAAAAAATTTATATACTATCTTAAAAATTGTTGTAAATTGAGTTGGAACTTGCTAAGAACTAGAGAAGGAAAATAGAAGACTAAGAACTTCTACTACTACAAACTACTACTACAAATGAAAAGAGAAGAAATGAGATAGTTGGAATGAGAAGTTTTCATTCAACTTGGTGTGTGAATTACAATGGGGTTGGCACCCTTTATATAGGCCATTTGGTGATGATGATAATTGTACTTATACAATGTGTACAAGTTATACATACACCACAAGTCATACAACACATCACAAGCAACATAAACAATACATGGAAGAGTTGGTGTACATTGGAGAGGATTACAAGTTACATGACAATACATAGACAAGTGAAGGTACTATTAAGTGAGAAATACAAGTTACATGACTACACAATATGTTGGTGTACATGCATGGTCATCCATATTCCACAACACTCCCCCTTGGATGACACTTGCTTAAAGATTGTGTCTCGTTAAAACCTGTACTAGAAAAACCCTGTGGGAAAAAAATCTAGTATAGGAAAAAGAGTACAATGTTCTCGTCAATCTTGATTTGAAGTATAATATTGTTGATTGCCTCGTTAAAAACCTTGCTAGGAAAACCCAGTGGGATAAAACCATAGCTAAGGAAAAGAGTGCAACACATTGATACACTTTGAGAGAATATATATATGCCTCATTAAAACCTTTACTAGAAAAACCCTGTAGGAAAAAAATCTAGTATAGGAAAAAAAGTACATTGCTCTCATAAATTTTTTATACGGAGCATAATAATGTTAGGATTGTCTCATTAAAAACTTCGCTAGGAAAACCCAGTGGGATAAAATCATAGCGAAAGGAAAAGAGTGCAATATACTAATCAATCTAGATAAAGAGTTTTAATATTGTTAGAATTGCCTCATTAAAAACCTTTGCAAAAAAAATTCAGTGGGATAAAACCATAGCAAAGGGAAAAAGAGTGAAATACACTAACCAATAACTCATTTTGATTCTCCCCTTCATATTCACATGGGTGAGACATCTTGTGCATTTTGTTGCACATGGACATCGTTTTCTATATGAACCATTTAATGCTGAAGCGTATGATTGTCACTCTTTTGTGTATAATACTTACATCAAGTAATTGATTCATAACTTGTTGCTACTGAATGATCCTTTGAACTTTGAGTTCATATTAATTTATACATGGATCATAATACAACAAATTTAATGCAATTTGATGTGTTTCAAGCAATTTCACGCCATTCCTTTTGAACTGGCTTATATCTCCCCCTAATGGTGGGAAAATTGCTTCATCAAAGTGACAATTAGCAAAACTTGCTATAAATATTTTTCCTATTAGGGATCCAAGGCATCTTATAATATAATTAATGGAGAGTTAAATCAATATACGTCTCCTATTGATTTGCCTTGAGATAATCTCCAGCTGATAAAAAAAATCAGTTCGATAAAAGATGTCCGTGCGAATTTACGATATTTTCGCATTATCGATGATTACGGATAATCAAATAGATCTTTCCATATTATGAATGTCATTTGATTTATGACGACATTCGTTTTAATGTGCCTTATATATTACAGAAGTTAAAGCCGGGAATATTATACTCAGATTAAATCATATTCATATAGATAAATTTTCTATTATTCTGAGTAGACTTCTTCTGAACAAGACATTAACAATAAAATTGTTGTCTCATATATTGCCTGAACATTAGCCTCCGCTAAGTTCGAATTCGAGAAATATTCACTTTTATATTATCATGTACATGCATGTAGCATGATACACAAGACATAAACTCATCGCCCATATTTAGGTCAAGATTTAAACATATCTCGATGTGCCTGTTTTATCGAGCCATTTTCAATGATAAAATTCACAATATTTTGCCTTTGATTTTGAAGGCATGGTAAAGGTCAAAAAAATATTCGGGTATATATATGACAATATTTATGCAAAATAGTCTTTCATATATGACCAAAAAATGTCACAATTATGAGCGCTCATTGTCAATAATTATTTGTCCTTTGTAGTGGTGCACCACTTTTGTTTCAATTTTTTGTGGAATTGTCAATACGACCTTTACATGATATTTTCACCTTTTCCGCGTCCATAAATTTGTTATTGCGATCATGATCATTATATGCAACATATGCTTCTTAATTTGAAGCTGAACTAATTGGACGAGAGCGATATTATATTTATAATATCTCATTATTTACTCAGCTACCATGAGACAAGAAATCAATCCTTAATATTTATCGGATTGACATGCGCACTCGATATTTGTTGAAGCAATAGGTCGAGGCGGGCCACGTGACCTTATTTTTATTGTCTCATCAGTCATATTTCCACATAGCCTCAACATAGAGGTAATTAAAATTGTGGAATTATAATTAATATTTGACTGATTAAATTTTGTAGCATGAGACTCAGCCGCTCATTTTGAGCTTTTGGAGCATTACCCTTTTGGTATGTATATATATAACTCCATAAGGTGAAAAGATATATAAAGTGAAATATTCACTTTTCAAATCTCTAAAGAGAAATTGGCGAATGATTGTGTATAACACAGTTTTGCATATATGTTTCATTCACAAATTGTAGTATCTAATTGTCATGACAAGTAATTCTTGTCGGTAATATAATAAGGCAACAAGTTCAACTATGGTTGAATAATATTTTGAAAATAAATTTAATATATAATAGTTTTTCTCTTTTTATGTAAAAACATAACATATGATTAAATATATGTTCACAACTTGATTCATTAATAAACAAAATGTAATATTCGTATGAGTTGGTGGGACAACCTCCAGGTTGGGTGGCGAGACATAGTCTACTTAATACCATGCCTCCTCGAACGGGATAACTCGTCTCCCTTTCAATGTTTAGCTTTACCGGGGACAAGGCTTACCCACTATCAACTCAAACTTATAGCATTATTTGTATTATAAAATCAAGAATAGAACAATAACTAATCATTTGTAGTTTTAAGAGAAAAACTATATGTCACGCATTGACTTTTGATTTCTGATGTAGAAGATCGTACAAGACGCAACTACAGAGCATACTTTCGCAATCGGTGACGTTATAATGCATAGTATATGAATAAAGTATGCATATAGAAGTGATGCATGTAATAAAAGGAAGCAACCATGATAATATAGAAATAAATTGAACTTATTTAAATAACAAAAGTTATACCTTCCTAGCTTTGTCTCCTTAACAAGCCTTCTTAAACTTCAAGATCTCCTTAATGCTAGAGCAAGCTCGTGCTGATAACGTGTTGTAAATTGAGTTGGAACTTGCTAAGAACTAGAGAAGGAAAATAGAAGACTAAGAATTTCTACTACTACAAACTACTACTACAAAGGAGAAGAGAAGAAATGAAATAGTTGGAATGAGAAGTTTTCATTCAACTTGGTGTGTGAATTACAATGGGGTTGGCACCCTTTATATAGGCCATTTGGTGATGATGATAATTGTACTTATACAATGTGTACAAGTTATACATACACCACAAGTCATACAACACATCACAAGCAACATATACAATACATGGAAGAGTTGGTGTACATTGGAGATGATTACAAGTTACATGACAATACATAGACAAGTGGAGGTACTATTAAGTGAGAAATACAAGTTACATGACTACACAATATGTTGGTGTACATGCATGGTCATCCATATTCCACAACAAAAATAATGCAATTTTCCTATTATTAACACTATGTGAGGAAGACGTTAGGGATATGTAATTTAAAAAGCTTGTAAATTCAATTTTTTTTTAAAAAAAAGATAGGTGGAGTGAACTTATAATAAGTGTTATTTCAATATAAATAGAGTTTGTTTTAACCGGACTCTTTTTTTTTTTCCTTTCAAGAAAAAAGCAATATTTTTTTAAAAAAAAATCAACACAGAGAAGGGAGACATGCAATGCTCAAGTAATAAACAAGAAAGCTAGATTAAATAAGATCAGTATAACATTCATGAAACCAATGATCTCACCCTTACATCTTGCCTACCTACTCTGAACCTTACTTTCATTCACTCCAAAAGGGTTTTAATTTCATTTCTACACAAAAATTACTTCAAATTTTGCACAAGGATGGCTATCAATGTAGCTCCTAAAATCATCGTTGCTACTAAATCTGAATTGGTATAAAGCTTCTCTCTGGGTCAGTCCAACCGGATGGATTCTGTAAACTTTGAGCTCATCGCCTCCACGGATGCTTTTTGGTCTCTCCTCTTTCCATACAGGCACGTGATTCGCAGACTTGAACTTTGCTAGCACAGCAGACTTCATCGCCTCCAAGGTCAGATTGCTGGACCTACCCAACAACAGTAAAGAATGAGACAGATGCTAATGCCCCTAAACAATTGAAAAACAAACTAGCTATACAGTTTATGAATAACCATATGTTGGCAACTGGCGCACACAAGTGAACTGTAAACTAACAGTCATCTCTGCAATAACTCATTAACAGCCAGAAGGGAAAAGGCTTATATTTGCCGCATAGGCTAAAGGACATTCCGAGCGTGGAAACACAAAGACGCAGTCCAGTAAGGCACGATTGATTGTCTTTTTAGCAGCCAAGCAAAGAGAAAGAAGACCACGTTCAACTCTGGGGCATACCTCATGAAAATGGACTCCATTTCAAACCTTCCTCTTTCTCTCACATATAAATGATAGACAGTTTCTGGCCCTCGGGTACACTTGCAAGGGCGCTTCTGGAATTCTGGGCCCTTTTCTTCAGATTCACGTATCTTCGTAGCAAGGTGAATGCAAAGACGGCAAGACGAGTGAACGGCTGCCATGTCAACAAGGGCCTTAAAGGAATCAGATGGGCCGTCATACTTCCACCTACAAGAAAATCAGTAGGAAAATAACTCTAATTCTCGCATGGTTCTTAAATTCGGACTGAACAACCTGTACGAGTTGGACGACAACAGATTTAATGGGTATCGCATGGTAGCGGTTGTGGGTGAAAGAGAGAGGAAGGACTGAGGAGTTACCTCACTGTTTGATTATATGCTTCAGGATCCTCCGCAAGATGAAGCATGGCCTTAGCAACTGAAAGCACATCATTCGCTTCTTTCATATGTAAAAATGATTCAGGAGAGGGGGCAAAATCCAGGATGTTTGGCGCACCAACAACAACCGGAACAGCTCCTGCAGGGTGCAAGTCATATAATTATAACAATCTGTCAGATATGACTCAAAGACAACTCTAAAAAGCATTTCCACTGCCAAAACTAAAAGGAAGCATTGCTTTGACATAATTTCAACCATG
The DNA here is from genome assembly GCA_039657325.1 of Stephania cephalantha. NCBI lineage: Eukaryota > Viridiplantae > Streptophyta > Magnoliopsida > Ranunculales > Menispermaceae > Stephania > Stephania cephalantha. The sequence continues at coordinate 20,064,422 of CM077567.1, read as the reverse complement.
AAAGTTGTCAATGTAAAAAGCTTACAGCAAAATTTAAGATTTATCCAAGAAAAAAAGAAAGACACTCCTTATAAAGATCACATACCAGCAACGAGAGACTGGAAGAATTTCTCTGTCACATAATCCTCCTCGTTGGAATTTTCAAACGCCAAGCTAAACTTGTATCGCTTTAGAGTATCTACTTTATCGACTGCATAAATAACCAAAAAATAAAGCATCTAGATTTCATCAAGTTCTAATTCTTGTTCATCTCAATAATAATAACCTCAGTAGAAATACAATCAAAAAAAATAAAAAAGATGCCAAAACTAGTTTCAGTGAGCAACTAAAGGAGGAAAGTTTCAGTGAGCAACTAAAGGAGGAAAGGATATGAGTTAATAACCGTGAAAAATGTAAAATGATTATTTGATTTGAAGACTAGAGAAAAAAATCTCAAGCTTTGTAAAATGCTCCTAAACCTGTATGAGGGAATTGATTTATCCATAACATACATGAAAAGTTGAAAACTATTGTGTCTAATAAACAATTCTCCGTATCTCAAGATATTCTGCATATCAGGCTTAATTCTTCTGAGCCGATGACATGGTTATCCTGAAAAACTCAGGCCTATGAAAACCTCACTTGATGCAAATTAAACAGCAGATAGTGAGAAAGTCTTAATATGTGTTTTTAGAAAAATGAAATAAATCTACAAATAAGAAAGAACTTATAATAGTTTCAGACTTATTCATTATACCTCTTCCATCTCGGTTACGGTGACAGCCACCATAAGAATCTATTTTAATTTTTGACTTCTCCAGCAACTCAAGGGCCTGTAATCTGAAATTGCGAGCTCCACAATTGGAAATGAAGGCAGCAGCAAGTGCACTTTCAGTCTTAGGTTGCAAAGGAGCCATGATGTCATACTCAACCCAAGAAAAATACCCAACAGGAACATCAGACGAGAGGCTAGTTGTCATGATAACATTGTACCCTCTCCTAAGAAAAGAAAATTAAAAATGTCAGCCATGAGATGTTTAAGATTAATAATTGTTGAGCAAGTACCTATATAACTAATTAATCAATGTTGTCGCTAATTTTTCAACTTTGAACGTTTTTCAACTATTGAATCTGTTCTAAGGCTGATTTGATGCTCCAACTCCAAGGAGTTAAGTTTACTTGGGCTACATATTCTTCTACTAGTGTGATGAATGTCAAGGAAATTATCGTTCTCCCTCCAAAGATGTCAACTACCAGTCCCTACCTTGCATTTTAGATTCTTAGAATGTTTGTTAAATTTTCTTTTGTGAGCTGAGTGAAAGTGTTTGATCCATGGCCAACCCAACTAATTTGGGATTGAGGCTTGCTTCTTATGTTTAAGACAATACTGGCAATCACCTTTTCGCATTTAAGGAAGTTGTCTCATTTGCTTTCTACGATCAATGTTGGTTGGGATCTATTCAAGTGGAAAGATTGTTAACCATGTCATTGTATAGTTTATTTTGCAAGAGTCGAGTTCCTCGGGCTGGGAGAAGAACCGTTAATAAAATCTATATGTAGTCTCTGTTCGTGTCTGTAAATATATTATAAAATCTATTAACTTTGTAACTCATTCATTGTTAATATAAATTTACGGCCCTGAGAAGCTTCTACTCGTGATTCTTATGTTCTTTCTATGCATCGAGAAGGATACAGGTACAATAGGTTTTCATAAATGCTAAGCACAAGCTTTAGATCAAGTTTTTGGAAATAGATTAATTTTCTATGATCAGTCCTAGTTCATACACACATAAATTAGGTTTTTGACACCTTTAAGTCTCATTTGCTAAATCTGCCACGCTATCATAAATATGATAGCTGCATTGATAGTTTGATTATTCATTACTTCTTTCCTTTACCTCTGTTTTATCCTATATGTTTCTTTTTCCTTTTCTTTATGAGGATTTCCCATCTTTCTACTTATAAAAATAGTAAAAAAAAAAAAAGAAAGTAAGAACTAAAAATGTAGAAGTGTTTCTAGAAATGCCAGAAAATTAATTTTGTTTCAGTTTCTTTCATGATTTTGTTATCCATGATTTATACATTTTTTTTTTTCATAGACATAGTTAGCCATTTAGACTGTGTTTCAGAATGTTAGCAAAGGAGGGAAAGTTAACAGGCTAGTTACATTTTTAAAGTAAAGAATAGATACATAAGAGACTTCCAATGCTGATAATCATAGCAACATCAACTGCTTCCTATCCCAACAGAAATGATGCAAGCAGGCAATTCCAGCTGAAAAGGTGTTTCTCTTCCCTCACTCTATTTCTTTACCCAGTCTCTTTTACAAATTTTGGAATAATCATTTTACACCTAAACTGTTTATTAGAATGAATACTTTTTTGGTTGTATCATACACCAATTCCGAGCACTTAACATTTAACAAACCCAACATCTACGTCATAAACATGTGTTACACTTGTACAAATATCAATCTTGCTTTCAATACGCTATGAAACTTCGAATTTTGACCAAGGTCAAAATAAAATCCACCTAGCCAGAGTTAAGAGTTATAATTGCCAACACATACAGCAATTCGTGTTCAGATGAATGATCAAAGGACAAGAATCTAGTTTTTGCTTACCCACCGTCGAGCCTGAGCAATGTTATTCTCTGCATAGTAATGAGATGATTCCATAGAACGAAGGACAGTAGCAGCTCCTGCCACTCTAAGTAAACCAAACGATGCATCAGGCTTCCTATCAGGGATGCTTCCAAAGTTGCATCCCACAGAACAGGATTTCCACTCCTTTATTGAAAAAGTTCATAAAACTCAGATTCAGATGCATGAAAAGAAACAGGTATAATATCTGAAGGTGCACACAGTTTTATATCTGAATAACATGACCAACTCCGAAAGCATTTGAAGTTCCAAAAATAAAGGTTATAATTAGGCTAATCTCAAATTTCATCACTTGATATTGAATCACACTAACAAGAAATCATACATCAGTGTGCTGTAATAATGATGCATCACTACATCAGATAAAACTTTCCAAGAATTTTTCCCATTAAAAAACTGCCTCAAACAACAAGAACAACAGCCATGTGTCAACCCCAAATTAGTCGGGGTCGGCTAAAAAAAACTCATAGGGCAAGTATCACAATTAATAGGGCTCTTAGATCAATCTGGAATCTAGATGTCAATATCTTCAAAAAAAACAAAAGAATCTGCATCACTCGTTTGTGTCATGCTAAAGATAAAGTTCAATAGAGAAATAAATATCCACTGCCAATCAAGCAATCGGTAATTTGTTTAATTTGTAAATACAATGACATGGAAATTCCTATGATTCATTCACAAAATATGCGCAAAAAATTACAAAATCTGCAAAAGGGGTCCAAATGATTTTGGTTGTAAACAATTGACTGTCTCAAATATTAGATATGGACAGAAATAGGTGGTATAGACTCGTAGATAAACAAAAGCGCCATACGAGATAACCTACGTCGACAATTATATTAGTGAATAAAGTAACTTACAATAATGACAACTAATTCAAATAAATAAGAAACAGATAATCAAGCCACAGCAGTGACATTTGAGCAAAGAGGTAAAAACATAGGGAGGTAAGATTCTTTTCTTCTTTTTTATTTTGATAAAGGGAAGTAAGATTCTTAAGTCCTCCACGTCAAGATATAAGCTTTTGAGTAAATTACTTTCCCACAAAGCTTTCACTCCCCTTTTTTTTTTTTTTTTTTTTGAGAACCATTGGTATCCAAACCTTCGGTTTGACTAACCCCACGGGGCCTAGTCGAGCGCTCCAATAGCCCAGGAGATAACAAGGAAATGGTGGAGCTACCACGAATTGAACTCACGACCTCTCTGCCTTAGTCAGAGTAGTGGCGCTCATGTCGTTGCCACTGCACCACACCCCTTGGGGGTACAAAGCTTTCACTTTTACCTAAGGCAAGCTTTAAACATGGTCTTCTCAAGGCCTCTAAATGTAGATTTCTAAGCTCCCTTGGCATTAACAAATACCATCATTGGATTCTATTCACATGATATGAACCCGGCGCTATCAATCCAGGGTAACTAAGAGCATCTCCAACCGAACTCTATCGATTTGGCGTTTGGTCCCTTCATCTGAACGCCATGTCAAACGCTAAAATAGCGTTCTGCTACAGTGGAATGCCAAGAACACCAAATTTGGCATTTCTGATTTTTTGTTTTTTACTTTTTTAACTTTTAATTTTTTTTTTACATTTACTTTGGGTTATAAAATAGCGACCCCAATTAGTTTGGGACTGAGGCTATATTGTTGTACTTTAGGTTATAAAAATAAAATATATTTTTCTGAAATTTTTTTTGATCAAATAATTTTTAAAATTAATTTGAATAAATAATAAAAATGAATAGAAATAGGAAATAGAGTTTTAGAGAAGAACCAGAGTTTGTGGTTGGAGAAGAACTGGAGTTTGATGAGACAGAAGTCACAGAACTGTATAATAGAGGAGAAAATAGAATTTTGTGGTTGAAGATGGTCTAAGGAATGGTTCTCTATGATCAGCTAGGACATGACTATCAATTTTCGAAGCCCATAAAACTATCAACAATTGTTCAGAAACACAAAAACAAAAACCCCTTTTTAGTCCTCAAGAAGAAAATTTTAACTTGATGATCACAAACTCAGTCATTTAACACAAGAATGCCTAAAAATAGAACAAACCCTCGATCCACCAAATCGTCCACAAAGCCCTAAAAAACAACATGATCATATCAAAACCAAATCTAACCTCATCTGGTCCAGAGACCAAGACCGGATCTCTCCGAAAGTCCCTAGAATATACCACCGAGTCTTCCCTCTCCAACCAATCCTCGCAATTCTCCACAACTTCTCCGCTTCTTCCATCTCCAACACCCAAGCCCTCAAAAGGGTCTTCTTCTTCAGAGGCCGAGACCTTCCCAGAAGAGCCGTAGTAGAACGACTTGGTCCACGTGTTCACCATGACAGCGTTTTTGGCCATATCGAGTCGACCCAGAAACGCGATTTCAGCGAAAACGACTAGGGCGACGATTAGGGGCATGAAATTCGACCATCTTCGCTTCTTGTTGTTGTTGCTGTTGTCGTTGGCGGTGGTGGTGTTGTTGTTTGATAAGCCGCCCATCGAGAATCGATCGATGAAGTGGTTTGATCGATCGAGGTCACGATTGTTGGAGACCCATTGGTGATAAGTGATTGTGGGTTTGACTAATCTGTGTGCGTGTGGAGTTGGTAGTGGTGGTTGTGGTTATGATGTTGCTGGTATGGTGGCTTTGCTAAACGAGCATCCGGTCGTTCGGCAGATCAAATCAATAGCATTTTAGGAATTTTTTGGAAATTCAAGAATTTTTGGAATTTATCGGAGTGTAGACCTAATAAAAAAAGAGTGGCAAACGGCCTCACTTTTTACTTTGTGTACTTCAGTTTTGATTTTTTACTTAATTTATCCTTTTGTTTTCAAAATCTCAAAAATATTTTTGCTCACCTCATCATCTTCACCTAAAACTCTTCAATAAGGGATGCAAATAGAGAGGGTAGGGGATGGGGACTCATCTTCATCCCGATACCCGCTTAAAAATTCATCCCTCCATCCCCGTATCCCATCCCCCGACGAGGATGAATTTTCATCTCCATCCTCATTCCCATCTAATCCCCACGGGGATGGAAATCTTCGTAGGGAAAATCTTTTCCCCATTTAATTCCCCATTGGAGAGCTCCGCTTGATTCACGCGAAGAATATATTGCCAGGGAAATATTTCTCCCCACATTTTTTTGCAAAAAGAAATAATAAAAATGTAAGGTAACAAAAAAAAAAAAAAAAACATGGTGGTATTTACTACTTAGAGCTTCAAAAAAAAAAAAATGGGGTACTTAACATTGTTTTCTAATATGAAAAATTTTTGATCAAATTTAACTTGTTTGTGGAAAATAAAAACTTTAATGCACTATTTTTTGCATTCAGTGTTTTCATTGCAATTTTCTAATTTGATCCTAAATTTGTAAAATATAAATATAATTGCAAACAACTCAAAACAAAAATATATAGTTAATAACTATAGTTTTGTAGTAAAAGAAACTTTATTTATTTAACTAAATAAGTTAAAATTTAACATCTCGTTAGAGTTTATTTGTTATGTGTATCATTAGTGTTTTGGGGTGGAAACCATGAAATATTGTGTATACATATATTATATAAACATAAACATATATAATATATAATACGATATGAGGATCCCCGCGGATCTTCCCTAATAAGGATACCAGCGAGGATCCCTAATAGGGATACCCATGGAGATCCCCACGGGGATTACTAATGGAGATTCCTACGGAGATCCCCGCAGATATATTTTTCCCCATACCCATACTCACGCCGGTATAAAATTTTCTCCTCATCCTTGCCTCCATCCTCATTTAAATTCCACATCTTCGTCCTCATTGTGGGGAATCCCCCTTCCCCGTGCGGATTCTCCACCCCACTCACATCCTGTGACGGCCCAAGCTCAGTGGTACCAACTCGTCAAACATATGGTACTTAAGCCTCCAGGTCCCGGGTTCGAGTTGGAGGAGGCGAAAGACCGTGCCTCACGTGCAGGATATCTGACTGTCACGTGGGGGGACATGGATGGTGTGGGCGGCTTTGGCCCACACTGCCTGTGCGACCCAGTGGGCTGGCAGTGGGCTCAAGGGCGGGCTGTCAGCTGGGCCGGCACACATCCCTACCCTCAATCCTCTCAATTTCTCGATTTTAGCTATTGTAGAGCACTTGCACGAGGTTCCAAGTGTCATAGGAGTGCTTTTTTTTATTGAACAATGTCAAATCTAGTCTCGTCGTGTGGCAGCCCTGCCGACGTTTATCGCCACGTCAACACTCCTCGATGTGCTTGCTAGTCATCATATTCTCTATATTATTTACCAATTTTTCAAGATATTCATTAAGTTATAAGTATGGCTTGTGTTTTACAGAGTTGCAAATAGGTAACCAATAATTTACAGCGGAAGTCTTAACATAGCATAGCCATAGATTTTTAATAACTTTCAAGTCATATAGAGCATCAGTCCTACCATGGAAAACCCGGAATCAAGTACATTGTATATCATGCGACAACATACTATGAAAAGTAAATATATACATGTACCGAGTCTATCAAGTCTCCCATAACCCTAAAAGTAAAACAAAATATCAAAATGAACACGTACTCATAAGTCTTGGACTGTAGGCAATCAGAGATAGTTGCCTACGACCTCATTGCCCTGTACTAGGATCTGCGTTCAGTCATCACAACAAAATAGATGACGAGTCCAGTGATTAAGATCCTAAAAGAAAACCACTAAGCATTCAATAAATAGAGTAGCCAAGAATAATGTTAAATAAACATGTTGAAATAAACAAGCAATTGTATGACAATCACATGCATAACTAACACTAATAGAAACCAAATAATTGTGTCATGCGTAGCAAACTAGACCATACTCCGTCAATCCGGAAGATACCAAGGACCTGTACCATACAGGCTCACATCCGGACTACTAGCGGAGGACCGGTCTGTAACCAACCGAACACTTGTAGCAATGAGGTCAACAACTCAGGTTGCCATTCATTGAGGGCGCAAGTGGCACGTGCTATAGTCTTGTATACTAGAGTCGTACAACACAACATCTGAATATACCTCGGCGGCGAACAAAACTATCGACCATTATACTGAATCAAAGAAATGATAGAACATGGATAATGAATAGTAAATAATACAAGATAGCACAATTGAAACAATTAAATACGCAAGATGTGTTTCTTAAGGGATTTACGCACCTCAAATCACATTCTAAAGCTTCGAAAACACACCGGTCCGACTCTGCTACGTTCCCAACTACCATACCAAAGCCCCAGAGTCCCCTGGGAGTGTTTTAGAATGACTTAAGGTGTTTAAATTAGGTTTAGAGTTCTATTTCCCAAAACAGCCCCTTAAAGGCTAAATAAAGTGTCAACTTTCAATTTAGGATCATATGTTGCAGCGCAATTTTAGGCATGAACTTGTCCAGATCTCAAAATCTTCCCTTTGTACAAAGTTTTTGGTCTCTTTCTTAGCTTTCCGAAAAGGTTTGGTTTGCGAGATTTTGGTTTAAAATGAAAGTGATATCGCAATTTTACCAAAAACAGCTCAAATTGGAACCTAATCCGACCAGCATACTTAGAAATTTTATTTCTCCAAATCTATAGTTTGAAAAAAACGTGATTTTTGTTCATAAGGCAGCTAACATACCCAATAACAACATACTAAAAGATCAGCTCATTTGGATAAGTAATTATGGAGTTCTGCCTTTTAAACCTTTAGTTTCAAAAATCCTGTAATGCATTCAATCACCTATTTGTAGAGCACTTTTAGACATGAAAACACTCAAATTACAAATTTCCAATAGGAAAAGGTGTTCCTCTTTTAGTGAGCTTTCAAATGTCACCAGATTGGGTATATTTCAATTTAAATTAAGGAAGTTATGACCAAATTACATAGGCTGGTTCATAATACAACATGCAAAATCTCAATTTTGATCTTACAACTTCAAAAATTCATCTTTTTTATTTCAAAACCAAATTAAGAACTTCATAATAGCTGGATTATCAGCTTGAAATGAGGACTTCAAATATATAAACTAGTTTCAAAGACTCAAACATCTACAATCTGAAAATGACCAGAACCCAGAACTGATTTCAAACTTGAAATAGAGAGATATGTACCTAGGGTTGATGAAACTTTGATTTGAGCTCCAACTCTCCTTGATCTCCTTGAATTTTTTAGCCAAGACCCTCATCAATTCCTCTTATTTTTTAGCTCAAATGTATATATAGAGCTCCTCCACGAAGTATAGGCATTATATACTTATATTAGTAAGTGGATTAATTGGCCAAATCTTTGATTTACTATTAGTTAATTACTAGGACATGTGTCCTCCCTCAATGCCACTTGTCTCATATGAAACCACCTGTCCCACATGAAGCTACTTGTCCCACATGAAAGCCACTCATCTTGCCTTGTTATATGTATTCTATGGTCATCACTAGGTTGATCAAGGGTTCAATTAATTCCTATCCAACTATAAAAGCCACATGAAAGCTGCTTGTCCTACATGAAAGCTACTTGTCCCATATAAATTTTTATCTTAAATCAAATTAATTCACATAGTCGCATAATTAATTTTATCTTAAATCAAATTAATTCACCTAGGCACATAATTACATATGGTTAGTGTGTTTAGTCATGTATTAAACATATTTTTGGTCACATTAACCCCGATTACTAGGCACCCGATGCCCCGTGTCCCGATACGCATCTCGAGGGGCGCCAATCCTTGATGTACTTGATTATCATGACTTAGCTTAAAGTTTGATTCTCCATTTTACGTCGTATTCACCTTGATTTCACTATAAAAATCAGGGCCTTTGTTTTCCAACAAAATAAACAAATATAGTAAAAAAGTATATTTAGCACATTACAAATATTATGTTACAAAAAAATAAAAATATTAACTACAACTTCATATTTCGTTGTAAACAGAAGTGCTTTTTGGGCCATCTTTGTAATTGTCGTAAAAGAATAGTGGGCTTGGGCATTGTATTGGTTTATTAAAGACAAAAATGATAGCTTTTGAAAATATTATCTCTTAATGTGGCAAAAAGAGATGAATAGGAGTTGAAAAGTTGGAGAGCTCGTGCGCACGTTGGAGAAGATCTCACTATCGATAACATTGGGAAGATTTGAGCGACAAGTTTAGGAAGATCTAAGCGCTAAAATTTCGTTGATCTTTTATCCTCGACCCAATAAACCATTGGAACCCTAGCTGTCAATGATTGTAACTTTCACTTTCGGTGCTCAATCGATCTAGGTATTTCAATTTTCTTTTCAATTTCTTGACAATTACTAGCATGACTCTCAAATCTATCTATTGATCTTTATTTTTTTGTGCAATCTATAGTGATTAACTCGGTCGGAATTTTCTTGATCAAGCATAACTAGTTTTATTTGTGTGAAATTTTGGTATATATTTTTAGATGGTTGATTTCTTCTTGTATTGTCGGAAAAGGGGCATTTTTGTGGATTTCACATTGTTTTCCCTTCTTTTGAAATCATATAAAATGCTACTAATCCCTCCTTGGTGTAGTAAACACAATAGTGTTCTCAAGTAAGGTTTTTTTCCCCAATTCGCTTCTTAAATCTCTCTATTTGTTTTTATCATAATTGAGTTATACCGCTAGTGCAAACCTTGGCATGTGGAAATTTCCTCATGAAATGTGAAGCTACTTGTTCCTTGATAAGCCTTTAGCACCACATGGGTTTGAATTGACATCCGAGTCCGAAAATAAACTTATTAATGGCGTCAATAAATATTGGGCCCGTTACACGTCGTGCCCTATACGTGAAGAAGTGTCGCCCACGGGCTGACTCCCACCGAGATTGTGAATCGTTCTCAGTCTAAGTGAGAAATGGAGAGAGTCGATCGATACTTACAAAGAGGTCTCAAATAGAGTCGACCGATACCTCTTTAAAGGTCTCGGCCCTGTATGTCCGAGACATCGGCCATGTATGTCCAAAACTTTGGCCCTATGTGTCTAAGACCTGCAAGCAACAAGAATGAACAAAAATTTTTCAAAACTCCTAAAAATACATGAAAATGACCAAAAGAATAGTGGGTTTTGCTCAGAATCATTTCATATTCACGATTCCATTGACATTTTTATACTCAAAATGCAAAATTCAAGTCCCAAATCGAAACCCTAAATCCAACAATAATAACAAAAACAACAACACAAAAAATCGACTCACAAACACAAAAAAATCTAAGAAAACCCAAAATCGACACGAAAATAGGTAGAGAATGTACTCATGCCGTCGAATCGATGCGATTTCATCCAGATTTTGTTTGATTTTAGTCAAAGGTGAGAGTTCGACTTGAAAGTAGAGTTCGATTGAGTGACTGTGGTGTGAGTGAGCGTGAGTGTGATACGGGTGAGCAAAAACCCTTTTATATGGATGGGCTATTAAGCTGTTTCACTAGGGACGAAAATAAAATTTGAAAATGGGGTCCCTTCAGCAAAAGTGGGGTCTATTTAGTCGTTTCCTAAAAAATTGAAGTCATAGTTCACACCTAATTCTCATGGTAATTTGGTAATAATTAACAATTGAAATGTTAATCACAACTGCAGTGTAGTGGAAAATGCATGCTCCCACTCTGTAAGGTTTAAGCGATTGAATCCTTTAAAAAAAATACATGAAATTTGAGGAATTGTGTTTTTTTTTTCTTTTATCAAAGAAACCGTATTTGTTGTGTTGTACTTTATATTTATAATTTGTTGGGGATACACTTTTCTAAATTATTGTTGAGAATTTATTCATGGTAATTTGATTATCGAGAATGTTCAAAAATAGGGTTTGGTTGAAAAAAAAATATAACCAAACCGTTTTTTCCCCTTTATTTATTATTTTGGATCATGGACTAAAAAGGGATTTAAAGGATTTGCAAAATACAACATTATTTATTAAATCAAGCTAAGTAAAATAGTTTGATGTATATAGTCGATCTTAACTAATAGAAGATTGAGGTTTTGCCGATGTTGTTGATGCTTTTATGTTTTGGAGCCAACATGTAATAGAGTATCATTATGCAAGAAAAAACTTTTATATAGCTATAATGATATAATCATCGGGCATTTTCTTGGAAACAAGATTTTAAAAGTTAAATCACTATTCTTCCAAAACTCCCTCTTCTTTGCGTTGTGTAAAGGTTCATCATCTACTCAAAACCCATTTACTTTGTGCAAAACCAAAAAGAAAATAAAAAGAGAAGATGAACAAGGGGAGATATGGAGAAAAGAAGAAAATGAACTATAAAAGACACAAAAAGTGGGGTGGGGGGCTACCGGCCAACTCAAAGCTACCGGAGTGGCATCGGAAGCCCCTCCTCGTAAAATGTTGGACTATAGCTCAAACTCAATGTCAATGTTAAAGTTTGAATTGGAGTCTAATTACATGTTGTTGTTTGACATGGGACTTATACACGGTTATGACTGACATGCTCATGATGTAATCAGTGCACATGATAGATTAGTGTAGGTGTGTCACCAAAGTAGGATTTTGAGTTGTACTTGAATTAGTGTTCTAGTCATACTCTAACTAAAGAGATATTTTGCTATGCACAACTATATATATGTAGTCAAGTTACATGAACATATATAGTTTTTGGCTGTGCAGTCGGTGCATGAGCATAGTGTTGAAAAGTTATTTGAGAGCGAAGAGAGTTGTATCGTAGTGTACGGGCCTACAAGCGGGTACGCGACACTGTGAGATTGAATCTTGTTGGAGTTTCTATCTAGGGTTTAGATAGAGGAGGTTTTTTCTTTATGTACTAAACTATTGATTTGTATTGTCTTGTTTCTTGCCTATGGTTTTTCTCTTATTTTGGGGTTTTCCACGTAAATTCTTGTGTTCGCTATTTTCTTTGTGGTTTGTTTATATTTGAGTATATTTGTGTGACTACGATCTTGGGTATTCCGCGGTGATTCATCAGAACAGATTGGTATCAAAGGCAAGATTCGGATATGAGGAGGTTACACTATTAAGGTGAAGTTTTCAGAGATGTCGAAATACACGAGTGCGATGAAGTTCAATGTGGAGAAGTTCGACGAGAAGATAAATTTTGGCTTGTGGCAAATTCAAGTCAAAAATTTATTGATTCAATTTGGGCTTCGTCAATCGTTGAAGGGTCGTGGGAAGGAAAGTGATTAGAATTAAGAATAGTTAGATTTGAAGGCATTGTGCGTCATAAGACTAATTTGGCAAAGTATTTCCTTTCAAACGTGATGAATATTTCTTTGGCGAAAGTTCTTTTGGAAAAATTGGAGACTATGTATATGACGAAAAACATATTAAATCATTTCTACCTAAAGGAGCGACATCATCATCTGAAGATGGATGAAGGTACAAGTATCACTGATCATCTAAGTGATTTTAACAAGATTGTCTTGGAACTTGAGGAATTGGGAGAGTAAGTCAGTGATGAGGATCAGGCACTCAAACTCATCTGGTCATTTGCGCCTTCGTTCAAGCAATGAAGCCAACATTGATGTACGGCAAGAAAACCATCAATTTAGCAGAGGTCACTGCCATGTTAATATTTGAGGAGAAATTGATAAAAGGTGAAAACAACGATCCATCTAAAAAGCTCGGGTTTGGTAGGTGCTGGGAAGGGTCCCAAGAAGTATGGGAAAGTGGTCTATTGGATATGCGGTCAACTAGGGCAACTCAGGAGAGACTGCGAGAATAGGAAAGGTAAAGGGACAGGTTCGGCAAAAAGCTCCGGTTCAACAAAGGGGATTTCGATGTTGAAGGTGATGATGCTGCTGATTTATTAGTTCTCAAGACTGTGTTGGGGTATGTGCCCTAGGCCAATTCTGTAAACGTTGTTTAACTATTATAAGTAGATGCATGTTTCTTTTATAATAGTATCCATGGATAATTATTGTATTATTCTAAATGTCCCTAGTCAGTTATTATTGTGGGAACAATAATAAATTAAAACTAATATGAGTTTTGATCGATAATCATGTGATGATTATGCGTATACGAATACGGATCAATATAATGGGTATCTGTTGGGAACATATGCTGGACTGACTCGCTATGAGAACACTACATGGTCAATGTCATAAGTGATTCTCATTAGAGTTATATCATTTAGTCCTTTGACTTGAGATCACCAGAGACTCCAACATTAGGAGTACAATGATTTGATACAATCAAACGTTGTCTTTAACCGAATGATTTTAAAGATTGTGATTGGTCATTGTTCGACTAATGTGTTGATGTTGTGTGATCAAGATGGAATTTGTTCATCTCTTTTAGAGAGAGATATCTATTGGGCCCCTCGATATGTTAGACTGATAAATGGTCATGTCTAGTGAATTGATTGGATCATTGTCACTTGACAATTTCAGTCTATTCAGAGATCGAGACTAGTAGATTGAACTATAAGGGTGACATTCCATGTCTTATGTTTAATCAAAAGATATCGCGTGACAAATGATATGATATACAATGTCTATTAGGTTGTATCGATTTAACGATCATCATTCTATTTGGGTACCAAAATAGTTTTGGTTTACTGCCAACGTTGTATGAACCTATTGGGTCGCACACAAAGAACGGATTTGCATGATTTAATATTGTCTGTGTTAATGAATTTTATTTGATAAAATTCATTTTGAAGATTCTCATTGAATGTCCTAGTTTGACTAAGATTCAAGATTCTCATACATTTCTAGTGTGACTAGAAATTTTATCTCTTAGTAAATCCTATTTTGAATATGACTCTAATTGGAATTATAGTATGACTTCAATTCTAATTTGAATTTTAGATAAGTTACAACTCTTATTGGATTAGTAATTGTAGATTATATATGGCTCTATCCTTTTTAGAGTTGGAATTTATTTAGGACTCTATTTAGAGTATGACTAGGAGATGGAGGTCTTTCACAACTCGACCTAGTGTGCTATAAATAAGACATTAGGGTCATAATTGTTGGATGGAATTCCCAAGAGAGATTTTTCCTAGAGAATTTTTGTGAGAAATTTTGTAATAGGATTTTTGGGGCTAGCACTCTGGATCGCGATCGTCCGTTCGTGTGTGGATTTCTGATAGAGGACGTGTCTCTCGCAACGTCTTAAAGGAATCGATCAAAACCAAACAAGGTAGACATGAAGTTATTCTTACTAAGGTATAATTTTTTTTATTGGCACATCAATTTAATGGAATCAATAGGATCTTGGTTCGGGGATGTTCGAAAAGGTTTCGAAAACTTCCACTGCGAATGATCCCCGAAACCCAACAGATTGATAGTAATTATTTTATATGTCCAACAAAGAATAAGATTAGTGATCAGAATGGAGAATGAGTAATTGATACCGGGGCCACAGGGCATGTGTGCGTACATAGGGTATAGATCAGTAATTATGCAAGTTGTACGGGTGTCAAAGCTATGTCGATGGCTGACGGCTCTATGCGATCAATATTGGGAGTCGGTGAAGTTCAGTTAAAGTCGTTTAACGGACACTTCATAACGTTTCGGGATTTTCGACATGTGTCGAGTTGTACTCAAAGTCTTATTTCTCTTTTCAAATTAGATTCTGAGGGTTACAGGTGCTTCGAGCGAGGTCGAGTACTAAAAATATTCCTGAAGTCTTCGTTAGTTATGAAATGTGTGAGGAATAAGAACTTATTTGTTTTGGTGCAAAAACAAGGAGCAAGGTCTAAGCCTCAAAACTTAATTATCACATAATAAGCACAATGACCAAAATAAGTTATAAGCAAAAGCTAAACCAAACAAGGTCATAATATTATTTAGAGTAGGTAGATGTGTTCATTAACTTTTTCCACGGCTATTCGGACCCCATTTTTTCCCCTTTTACCCCAGTTTTGAAATTTTTAACCTCCTCGTGAAATGAATTTGATGCCCATAAATATAAAGAGGCCTTTACTCCCTATACCCCACAAAATTTTTTGAACCAACAGTGCTAAGTGGGAAGAACACCATGAAGTAGACTACCACACTGACCTCCGACCGACCTAACTCCGTCGACCCTTGTGAAAATCGACTCGGTAAGTTCATTTTTAAGTTGTTGACCATCGTTTTGGCGGTTTCTGTTCGTTGTTTGGTGGTTATTTGGCTGGTTTTTTGGTGTTTCCTTTTCAGGTTTTTTAGGGCTTCCTTTTTGGTAGTGAGTTTCGCATTGTACCTGCCATAATGTCTCAAGTGTCTATTGAAAGAACCGAAATTCAGCAAGAAGATGTAAGTTTTGTTATGTTTTATGCATTTTTTGTCATTTTTATAAGTTGGTGTTCACGATCATGAATCTCGTGGTGTGCGGTCACACATGATCGATAAAGGAAAATGGATGGCGGTCTATTTTGACTGCTCCACTTTGATACATATCGTCCTGTTTTGACCATTATCTTTTGTTATTTATCGATTTGTTTTGGCCGCCATCTTTAAATACATATCGGTATGTTTTGACCAATAATCTCATTTAAACTATCGGTCTGTTTCGACCACCACCTATCATTTTGAATTGAAAATTAAATTTTTGACATTGATCCTGCTTTAATTCATTCTTCTCTTATTTCTTGTAGGTAAATATTTGTGATACAGCTGCTATATCTGGGGCTGGTACATCCGAGGAGGGGGAGGCCTTCTCAGATTTTATGAAGGCATTCATACCGACATTGCCACTAAAGTCTAAAGAAGAGGCCCTCACTTGGGCTCAGGTGCAATGACCTAGAAATTACTAATAGTAAATTAGTCCCTAATTAGGGATACTGACCCGTGACGTGGCTCGAGAGAGGACACAAGGTCCGAATACTCAGTGTGAGGACTAAGTAGTATAGTATTTTTTAGTGATGGATGCCTAGTGTGATGTATATGCGTAGACTTATAAATTCATTCCTACTTGTATATAGATGTCGAGACGTTAATGGGGACGTGCCTCGAGATGTTTGCCGATGTGGGACAGAGTTAGAGAGTGATGTGGTAGATATTAATTTTAGTTGATGTAGCTTATATAGTTAGATCAATGTGGCTATAGTTTGATTTACATTAATGTAACCTAAGTTAACAAATTAAAACATTCGGCATTAATATTCATCGAGATACGTGTTAACACATCAAGATACTAATTAAGTTTCAATTGGTGTTAGTTAAATGAATTTAATGGGGAGTTAGTGGAATTATGTCAAGATGTAGGCCATTAGATTAGTCTCGAGATGCGTGTGCACATTAAGATCAACGACTAGGAATTACTCTTATTTACATATATATATATATATATATATATATATATATATATATGATTGAATGTGATAAGCATGCAAATCATTTGATTTCATAAACTTAGAAGAGAAGTAAAGTGATGGATTAGTTGCTTTGGAGGAATTTTGATGAAATTGAAGGAGTTAATCAAGTTCAATGTGGTGTACTACTAGGTAAGTTTAGTTACACTTTTAGCTTAGTATAAATTTATGAATTTAAGGGTATAATTGAAGTGTATGATGTTGTTGTTGCTATGGAGTATATGTCGGGTCCTTGGTGGAGGATAACAAGGATCCAAGGTGTTGGTGAAGGCCAATTGGAGGAGGAAACCAAGAAATTCGAAATGCAGAATTTCTGGGATTTCCTGCACATAGCGCGCTAAGCGTGCTAGCTAGCGCGTTACCTGCGTGTAACGCACTAACTCTAGCGCGTTTAGTCATGCTATCAAGTGTGCTATGTGCTTTGACAACACAAAATCTGCAAATTTCCTAACTAGAATTGAAACACCTTAAACAAGCTTAACACCCTAACTGAGGTTTTAAACACATTATAAAATATGTCAAATGATACTAAGAGTCTAGGGAAAAGTCTTGGAGGTTCGGGTAAGAGTTTTAAGGTGTCAAGAAATCGAATTAGCATAGGAGCTTGGCGTGGTTTGTAAGTAAACTGATTGAGATATTTATTTATATTTCTTTTCATTATGCTTCTTGTTTACAGTCATTTGGACTGACGTGCTATTATACTTTAAATGTCATGACTTTGTTGTCCTCTCTCATAATATGAGTTTGTTATCATGGCATTGGTTGTTGTTTAAATGGTGTTCATTGACTCTAAATCATGTGCTAAGTCATTTCATGGTTGTTCAAAGTGTTAATAGAAAAATATGCTATAAGGTGTTGTAAATCACATTCTTTTGTGTTCGTTTTGAGCTATTCCATTATGGATTCCTTATTGTGTCACTTCTTGAGTTGTGAAAGCAGTTCTTATTTCTAGGACCATTATAGAAATAGGTCATGGCACACGGGGTCGCTAGATTCAGGGATGTCGGGATTTCACCATTAGCTTGTGCGGCACACGGGGTATGGGACCCGGGGTTGTCAACAAGTATTTGTATATATTTAAAAGGGCTTTGTAATGATGTTAAGACATCTAAAAAATTGATTACACCCTACATAGTGGAACTGAGTTGATGTGATGTAATTTCATAGTCAACCGGCCTTAGATCATTACTGCTTAGCTGAGTGTCAGTTTCATATTGTTTAACTAAAGTATCTTATAGCATGATTTCTTGTTTCAGCTTTCTTTGCTATTATTATGCTTTCAAATACTTGTTGTATATTTAGAAATGTGGATAAATGTCTCTCAGTGTTACTTTCTACATTACTGTACTCATCGTCCTTTTTATGATGGTGGGTGCAGATACTTCGAGTAGCAGATTCTGAGCCATCGACAGATAGTTCTTGCTACTTTTGTAGGTGATCATTTTGTGTATTTATTACTTACATCTTTTGTATAACTTTGGGTTGTATATTGGGTTAAAATACTAGACTTCCCTACTGTTTCGTGTATTACTTTGGTTGGTTTATATGAACGTCTGTTTACATGATTTCCACAGTAGGTGTTTTTATAAATGCTTCCGCTATTTTTATTAAGTCTTCTGCTGATAATTAAGTTAATTATAACAATATCTTAATTGGCTCTGATGATAATGAAATGAACGGTAACTTGTTAATTGTGTATAACGAGGTGAATAAGATGAAAAGGCTAACTAATACGTTTTTAAGCCCTACGTGGCATGGGTTAGGGCTTAATGACGGGATTAGGCCGAGTGGTACCAGGTTTGAGAAGTCGAGTATTCACATCAGGATACAACTGCCAAATGTGGCTTTTGTAATTATTCTGAAATCTGATGCAGTTGGTAGTAGGAGGCGAGCTAGAATGACTATTGGTTGTGACCGGACTGAGAACTATAGCCCTAAAAAGGCAAAAGGAAGGAGAAGAAGGAAAGTAAGGAAAACGGGGAAGAAGATGAACAAGAGAAGAAGGTGGTTGGCACTAAGAAATGCAGGTATCTATTTAAGCTATTTGTGAAGCACGCAAAAGACGATTGCTGGCATGTTAGAGTTATGTGCGAGATCTACAACTATAAACTCACCAACAGTTTGACGGGTCTTGCAAATACTAGGAGGCTCAATGCATGCCAAAAAGAAAAGATTGTGGAAGACTTTATCAAGACCAAGACCATTACTCCCCCTATGGACATTCTTAAAGCCATTCATTTGGAATTAGAGGCTGTGGAGAAGAAGTACATGATTGGCGGGCCCGACTTGAGAGCATAGATTATGTAGAAGTTGAGGGAAATTAGTGGGCCCGCATCCATTTATATCACTGATATTCTAAAGGAGAAAATGAAGCGAAGTTGTTCGCAAGCCAAGAAGAAGCTCAAAATTGACACACCCAAGAAGTCAACAATGGAGGAAGCAATTCAAAAACTCATGGCAAAGGAGAAAACATCAAAAGAGTCTGCGACGGGTGATAAATCAACCCAAGAGTCCACTGCAAGTGAGAAATCACCCCAACAGTCCACAGCAACAAGTAGAAGTGGAAATGTTTCTTCCAAACATGCGCATTAAGGGAGCTGCAATCCCATACTCAGCACCAAGGCGCTGCATGACCACTCCCTGGTGGCATCTGAGTATGTTAGTGAGATAACAACACTGTGGCACGCCTACCATCGTCAGACAGTGGATGTTACTGCGAATGGTCATTGTAGGTATCGGGCGATAGCACATGCTCTTGGCTATGATTTGAAAGATGGTTGGAGGAGGGTGAGGAGGGAATTGGTTGAAGAGATGAACCAGAACAGTGTCATCGACAGATAGCACTTTCAGCTTGACACTTATTACGCCCAGGTCCGAAATGCACTTAACCACTTTGAGTGCCCTGGTTTTGGAATTGGTTGGTTTACCTTTTCGGACATGGGGGCTCATTGTGGCCAATCGTTATGAGATGACTGTTGTTGTCTTGTTTAAATCTGGGTCCACTGTGTGGTTCCCCACGAGAGGTCCGACACCTTCCTTAGCCGACAAACGCTTCATATGGTTGTGCCTTGTTATCGGCAACCATTTTGTTAGAGTGAGTTATTTACATTACGCGTTATTATTTTTTTAAGTATTAATGTTTATTGTTGAATGCTCGTATGTTTAATTTTATTTGTAGCTAATCATAAGTAATGAAACAACCTTACCACCAACCGCCCCACAATAGGAATCATATGCGGAGGATCAAAGTAGAGAATAGTTGGTGGATTTGAGTATTTTACCACGGAATCAACCAGTTGGTCGCGTGGATATGACTGAAATTGATATTAATTTAATGCAACATTTTGATTGCGCATGTGCGAGGTTTCATTTTGTTGATACACATAGGTATAAATGGGTGTTTATGGGTGTATAAAACACACAAATGTTGTCATATTTTCTGATATACTTTATTTGTTATGTTGTTGGTGAATATGAATGAATTCTGGGTACATCGGTGTACTTGACTTGTTATTTTTTTGTGGGCTTTTTTTTACAAGTGATATGATGTTTATATTGATGATTTGATGAACTCGAATGTATGTTAACCTATATTTTATTGGGAACGCAAACATGCAAAATGTGTTGTAGCCTATTTGGATAAGTTTGATACAGAATTTGATGTTTACATGTCCATTCCAAATACTTATTGGTCAAGCAGAACCACCATACACTGAATACCTATCGGTCACGATGTACCGTCAGGTGTTTAAGAATAACGGCTATTACCTATCGATAGACTGTATATAGCCACTACTTTACTCCTATGACCCCACTTTTAACTGTTGACTAAAGTTGACAATACCATCAACCTCAGAGAGCCGCAAACCTAAAAGACAATACTTTTCAACCGCCACATTTGAAAGGCTGACGACACATATTGGCCGTTGATTACACATACTCTACAAATTTACTTCATATACCCTGCACCATAATAGTGATGTAAGCAAGTGAAACTCGACAGATGGAGTCCGGTTGTGACACTAAGCGAGACAGTGCTGCGAAACCGCAATTTCACAAAGCTGTCGGTTATCTTTGGCCGCCACGCTACCCCAATATCAAACTAGTATACCATATATCATAATCTGTTATTTAACTTAACTTTATATCGACTAAACCTGTCTGACATGTCTTTATGGACTTCGGTAATCCTTTACCATTGGGTACCTAGAAAATGATGTTATCAGTGGCTGTGTTGCTTTACATACCCCACATTTTTACTTGGCGGACCCCATAAATATATTCCTGCTTAATTTCAAATGCTTAACAGCCTTTTTTGTCCGATTGTACTTTCGACCTTGTGGTCCTAGTGCTTCATAAACCCCAAAGTCCTATCGGACAAGTTGACTTGTCGCCTTTTGGGGTTAGGGTTATTCTAGTTCAACTTTTTCCACCTTAATCCATAAAAAATTAGGGCATCAAACTTTCTAATACACCGTTAATAGACGAAAAAATAGGCGGTGCTCCTTGACTTTGCTAACCATTGTGACCTACAGATTTAGGAAGATTCCACTCATAATATGACTTGAAATGCACTGGAGAGTTCAATTGAGGGTTTGGTAAGGCTGAAAAATCGAAGAGAGGATGGTGGTGATAAATTTAGTTGTGGGGTACATGGGTTCGAACGTGGGTTGGTGAGGGAGTTAGAGTCATTGAGGGCTATGAGTAGTTTCGGAATAATTTACAAAAAACTGGAGTAAACGGAGTAAAGAAAAATCAAAATCGAGGTAAAACAAAGTAATGAGATAAATAGAGCAAAAAGTGGGGTCCGAATAGCCGTATCCTTGATTAATTGGTCTGCCAGCAGGCCCAACATTAATCATACAATTGAAACAAAAATAGGGATTTTTTGAGGATTACCAATCAACTAATTAAGTAATGATCCTACATAAAACAAAGTTTTAAAGTCAATGCACTTGATTCAATAAAAATTAAAAGCAATTGGACGATATAACATGAGACATATTGATTAAAAAAGATTTTTTAAAAATTTAAAAACGCATCACTAAATCAAAGCGGAGTGGAAGAATTTAATTCATTTATCTTTTATCTTTTTTTTTTTTTTTTGGCCAAAGAGATGGCATCCCGCCAGGTGTTTTATTTGTAGGTTAACCGGACCAAAGAGTGGACCACTTTGTTTTCCAATTCATGCAGTGAATTCAAAGGAATCACATATATAATGTGAGGTTAACAAGCTAGCACATAACTCATAATTTAGGTCTCAAATAGATGTGTGAGCATATATTTTGGCGTACATCGCGTAGTTTTCAAATAGATATGTCATGTGTGACCATAAGCGTGTAACTTAACTTAGTAATTGTAGCATTACCCAACTCATCAATGGAAGATCTGTTCCATCCTGAATTGAATTGAATGTAATCTTTAATAATGGGTGGGCTTTGTGATATAGCCAAGGTCCACACTTGACAAAAATAAAAGTGCCTAATTTAAAAGGTTGGGTAAGCCTTACCTCATTTGGATCCCCGGCACGTCCACAGAAGCAGATATTTCCACTAGAAAAAATATCTCTCCATCCTAGCCTTAGATATTTCACTGCTCCAACTGCCCACGTGGCATCCAATAATGGCAACACGTGTAAAGCGTCGCCTTGTAGGGCACCATTTCGTTGGTCCCTACTATCATTTCAGACTTCACACTTTCACAGCGTCACAAGAGGAGTAGAGAAGAGAGAGCAGAGAAGAGAGAGCGCGCGCTTGCGCTTGTGCTGTTGTGCAGTTGCAGTTGTGCGAGTGCGTGTTCTCTTCCGCGTATCACGAGATCGATTGATCGAAGTTATAATCTCGAGGAGTTGAAGGAGAGGGTCGAACGAGCTGGTTCGGCGAAGAAGTGGCGGAGGTCGTCGAGGGGGACGAGGAGGTCGGAGAATTTGGGGATGAGCAGCTCCAGCAGCAAAGACGGTTCGAGTGATTTTGCGGCGCAATTTGATTGCGAGGGCGTGGTAATTGAACCCTAATTCTTGATTTCTTTGGTTTGTTTCTTCAAAGGAAATGTGTTAGGTATTGTTTGCTTTTGATTCTGTTTGATGGTGTTGATTGCTTGATATTTAGTGATTGGAATGTGCTTTTCTTCTCTGTTTGATGGTGTTGAAACATCTTCAATGCTTTTGAGGTTGATTGCTTGATATATAGTGATTGGAATGTGGCACAGTATGGTTGATCTACATTTTTTCTGACAACACCGAAATTACTAGGAAAAACTAATCTTGCAAAATAAGGATAGGTGTATTCTCACACGTGAAGATCGGAAGTATGCCGCGATGGACATAATTTACAACCCAAGTATAATAAACTAGATCCATATATCAGTTTTGCTGATTGTTGGAGTTTAACTAATCCTTTTGACAAGACGAGAGAATAACCATTAAAGTAAGTGAAAACATCAGGTGATTATTGAAACTCTCATCAGTGGTTTTATTATGCTGGTGCCTTGAAGAAGATTTGACTTTTCATGTATCAATCCGAATGTCTTTAATGAATATTTTACGTAAAGTGTTTGCGTTTGCAAAATTATTAATAGTTTTAATTTATCCTCTTATGTATCTATTCATTAACTGATGGTGTTGTTGGATCATTAATAGCATTACAAAATAAGTAATAATATTGAGCCTAAAAGTAAATGGTGAGTTGTTTATTTTTCTTATTGATTTATGCTTACGATCACAGATATCCATTCAGAAAATTCCCAACAATTGTCTGATGATTGGGTAGGTTTTATATTTTGTGCCTTCTGCATCAAGTGCCAAGATTGTCCAGCAATGAAACCAGAATAAAATTTGGGTTATGCCGTTATGGGGAACTTACACTCTGTGATGAGGTAGAATTAGAAAGACAACTTAATATGGACAATGGTAGAGTTTGATGGAAGTTAGTGGATGAGAAACGGATCATGTATGCTTAGAATTATGTTGCATGGATATATAATTTAAAACTAGGAAAGTTATCAAATTACGCTACCAATCTGCAGAGTTCAACAGTTTGAGATAGCTTTCTCCATTTACCCGTCAAGTTATCATATTCTAAGTGATTACGTAAATTTTTCTTTATTGATGAACACTTAAGCCTCTTGCTGGGTCAACAACATGGAATAACCATGAAATGCTAGAACTAGTTATAATTGCAAGTTAATGAATTTTGAAAAAAATACAATAAGCCACGTGATTACAAGACATTTCTGATGTTATGTAGAACATATTGCAAAGTGACTGATGGGTGGGAGTTCTAACATTTTGAGAATCTCTACCAGCAGTGCTTCAAGTTTAACTGAGCTGCACAGCCGGTTCCTGTCCACAACTACGCATATGTTCATTTCTTCATTGGTATTCATTTACCCTAAGGTGCCCAAGCTACAGAATTTTAAAATACGGAGGCATATGGAGTCGGTTGGGCATTTTTTTATTTATTTATACATACACATATAGTATTTCACCACAATTAAAAAAGAAATCAGGTAAGATATATCTTTATAATATATTTAACTTTCCTATTGGGGAAAACTCGACACGTACCTTAAGTATGAAACTATATATGAGTGCGTAACAAAACTTAGCGCATATGCCTTAAAAAAAACACTTAGCACGTATAAATTTTAACATGTGCATGTCATTATTGTCTTTTAACTTTGAATCTCACGTGAGTGTTTTCCCTTTTTTTCAATTTAATCGTCAATTAATTTTTATTTGGTATTAACCTCTCATTCTCTCATTTATAAATTAGAAGATTTGGAGATCGTGACTTTGCGGGTTTCTTTTTTCATCTTCTGTTACTTTCAAGCAGGAAAACAAAGGAATTGTTATTGTTAGTTTAGGTTGATGATTTTTCCTATCTTGATTTATGTTTGTCTGGTTGTTTCATGTTGAATACTCCCCCTATTAAATCGTGAACAAAAATGTATCTTTTTTTGTTGGTTTCAATCTTAAAAAAGGAATAATTATGTTATTAAAAAAAGGAATAATTATGTTATTAAAAAAAGGAATAATTATGTCAAAATATTTTAAAGGTATCATTAGCTTTATTTTATTGAACATGTGTGTCACGTGCACAATCATGTCCTTTAGTATTATATATAATTAATGGGCCCTATATTATATTTTCGCCCCCCGTCCCCCAAATACTTAGAATTAGCCCTGAAAGCATAACCTGACGAATTAATTTGCAGCCTATGGTAATCCCTCACTTGGATGCTGTTCAACTATAGACGCTGAGTATGTATCTCTGTTTTCTTACTTTAAGCATATGCTGAGGAGAAAAAACGAATAAGAGAGGGCCAAGTAGGCCATTCTTGTTATTCTTTCATATGTGTGATTTGATGAAAAGTAGGGGATCTTTGATTAGTGGCATAATTAACAATCATCTCCCTTTGTTTCATTTTTCATTTTTATCTTGTTTCCTTTGGGAAAACACGCCATCAACTGCATTCAATTCAACAGAGTGGAAGAATTAATCCATGTAGTTGACCCCAACTAATTCGTGATTGGGGCTTTGTTGTTTCTTTTTCTTTTTGCGAAGGTTTGGCAGTCATTGATGTTTACAATCAAACTATGCATGTGGTGGAAGTTAATATATGTAGTATAATTTTTTCGATGGGTTCCGTACTTCCATTTGTAGGTTACTTGCTGAAGGTATTGTTTGCATTGTAGTTCTTTTGTTCCATATTGCCTAGTCCTTTTCAGAAATCTGTGAATCTTTGTTGATCTTCTGATGATTTAATTCAGGCGATGCAAATGACAGAATCAATGTCCCAAGAGTGGACAGATGAGAAACACAGTTTGTATCTTAATTCAATGGAAGCATCATTCGTTAGACAGTTGAATAGCCACGAATATCATTCTGTTAGTTTATTCTGTCAGCACTCAAACTTGACGCCGTTGATGGACATGCCGGATTCATCATCTTTGTATTCAAATGCAAACAACTCTATCTCCTCTGGACAGGTCTATAATTTACTTGATTCTCTATTTTTCTTTGATTAAATATGCTTTGCAATTCTTCTTCCTATGTTTATTTTTCTCCCTTTCCTGTGAACCTGCAGTTTAAGGTACTTCAAGGTGGCAGCTGGAGAGGGATTACTTTTGAAAGAGCTCAACTGAAACATCAAAAGGTAGATGATTCTCATCTTCTTCTGGAGAATCAGTGGATACGGCATTTCAGATCAGCAGGTAAACAAGAAGTAATTCTTTCTGATAGGCACGAGAATAGTTTTACAAGTAAGGAACCAGTAGGCTCAAAAGGGCAGAAAAAAGTATTCCACGGAGCAGGAACATGTTCTAAGGAGGTCCATGCCAGCATGTACCATCAACATTCAGTTGACGGCATCAAAGGTAATTTCTTTGTAAACTCTCAGATTGCATTGATATATCCAAATGTGTTTATTTTCAATAGTTAATATATTGAAAATAACGACAGAATAACCATAAAGCAAGTCCATGATAAGCCCTTTCTAGAAATTGAGGCAAGCACATGGGGTTTGAACTTTTAAGCAGATTTAGTACCTGCACACATGTTGGAACATAAATGGACTCTCAAGTTAGTCTTGGGAATCAAATTAGATTCATGCCATAATTAGGTGGTGGGTTAGATTGACGTCAGTAACTTGAGGGAATAACACATGGGAGAAATGACAATGTTGAACGTTAAATTATACCACGGATTGACAATGTTTATCTTGCAAATTTGAACCATATAGCTCAATTGCATGATTGGCCTCAACACTTGACAAGAGGATTTACACAATGGAGTATGGCTTGTATGCTCAAGAAATATGATGACCTTGTGCAATTATGTTCATATTTTTGCCATCAAGTTTCGAAACTTCGACTTCGCCTATGACTTCGCTCACTTAAAATTCGGAATTAATTCGAGGAAGTTAACTTTGACGATGGAAGTTTGACAAAAATTCGCCGGTGTACGGAAGTTTACGGAATTTCACTTTAAAGTTAGAAAACTCAAGTTTCTTCGTAGAGATGCAAGGAATATACTTAATCATACAACAATAATGCATAAATTTGGTTTTATCAACTTCCATCGAAGTTTTCGAAGTTTCTATCGAAATTTTAGTCAAAGTTTGTTCAACTTCCACGAAACATAATAATTTTACTTCATGTTTTATGAACTTCCATCGAAGTTTTCGAAGTTCGGTCGAAGTTAGCCGAAGTTGAGTCGAAGTTTTGCAATTTTTCAATTGCCCTTGAACTTCGCTTTACTCACCTCAACATCGACAAACTTCGCCCGAACTTCGGCTAAGTTTGTCGATTTTTGAAACCATGTTTGCCATTTTCGCCAATAGATTTAGTTTTGTCCTTTGCACAAAAAATCATGTGATAAAGTGGCAATCACTCACAAGAAAGTTCAATCATTAGAAAGTTATTCAGTCAAAAAAATATTCACTAGTCGTTATAGACTATTATTGAATTTATATTTGACCAAGATCTATTGTGATCTTTGCATTTCACTAAGTTTCTCGTAAAAGTTTTGGTTATTGAAAATCATCCCCTAAAAGTTGGAATAGTTCCTCTTTAAATGTTTTAAATGTTAAGTTTCCATTTCATCAACATCAGAATCCTTTGGCTTAATTATGAAAGACTCTCTACTTTTAGTAAATACCTAGTAGGCTCATATTCACTCTTGTTACATCATGAGGCATGTGACTACTGCGATATTCTACTTTTATTTTGTTTCTTTTGCACATAATGAAAAAATGTCTCGAAGGGAACTCGGAAAAAATCAAAGTAAAGTAGTTTATGTAATTTGTGAAATCCAGGTTGTTTGATTAACATTACTACCTAACTCTTGTAGGCTATGTACAACCAACAAGTATGAATGAAAGTGGCATTTTCCTAGTCAGTAAGATTTTAGTCCTAATCAAATACTAAAACTAAGTCCTAATAATTATATAACATTACTTGTGTCCAAATTTAAGTATCATCTTTAACTAGTTAAATTATATTAGTTGCTTGCGAAGCTCCAAAATGGCATGTTATTGCATCTTTACCAAAATAAGTGAAATGGTTCTTGCTCAAATGTGAGCAAGCCAACTTATAAATTTGTAATACGTTTTCGAAAAAAAATCTATCACAAGTCGTTTAAATATTATTTTAAAAACACGGATGACTGGGAGAGAGGATTTATGCATGAGCAAATAAGCACTCCACTTCAATACTTTAAAAATGAGGTGACAAAAGACCTGAATTTGCACTTCCTTTTATTTGCTCCCTATTACTGTTCTCTTGCTGTCTGATTTTGTTATCCTAATAAGTTTGGTTTATTTTTCTCCATCTTTTACTGATTCTTCTGCTGTCATGCTATTAAAGGATGGATGTATATCTTTGTAATCACGACAATGTTTTTTTTATAAGAAAGAAACCAACTTTTCTTGCTCCCTATGGGACTTGAACTCCCACCCTCTTGAGAGTAATCACAACGATTTTCAGAATGTAATGTTTTATTAGTATAAGTTATAATATCAGTGTTTTGTTGTCATTTGATCGAGCTTTCTCAATTGGCGAAACGGGTTATTTTGCTCTCAAACTTTACGTGTTTTCTTGATTGGTCCTTGAACATTGATTTGTGCGATTTTGGTATCTGAACTTTTATTCCCTTGCACATTAAATACCCCCCCATTCCGTCCCTTAGGTTGTTAATGACGTCCGACGTGGCAAATGACCAATGCCACAAAATTGGTAAAGTAGCCTTCCCCAGGTTCAGTCCCAGTTCAATCCCAGATTGACGATCTACTCTAGAACTCTTCAGTCCAGGAGCTTGAATTCTTTCATCTTCTTGGTTTGATCTTTGATGTTGCCACCGATTCCTTCTATCTTCAAGGGGAAGATCCATCTGACCCATGGATAATTGAAGATTGATTAAACGGGCTTTTGGGTATTTGTAATTGATGCTGTTGAATTGAACAGCAGTATGAAAAGTGAAAACGCACTTAAGATGAAGTGCCAATGGAATCGATCTTAGCAAATCTCAGTCGATTTCTTCGTCTTCATCAAAAGAATCGAGTGATCCTCTTAGTAGAAGCCTTATGAGAAAGAATTAGTGGTTGTGATTGTTGGTGGTAATGAGATCTTTTGTAAATTGCGAGTCGATTAAGAGATCTGTAGTAGATCTAAGATTAAAATCATGAATTCGATGTTCCAATTTCAGATCAGTGTTATCGAAGGCGTGAGGCGCACTTGAGGCGAGGTTGCCTAGAAAGCCCGAGGCGCAAGGCACAAGGCGAGGCGCATGCCTAAGTGAAGCGAACTATATCTAATTATTAATATGCAATAGAAACACATTATGCATATATCTTTTGAGTAACATTGCATCTTATCAAACCAAATGAATTACCAAATAATACTAACTCTTTAAGAGCACAAAAATGACTATCAACTCTTCAAGAGTACAAAAAGACAATAGGCCTATGCATAAAAATAAAAATGTGCATAGATGGAAGATGAAGAAGAGCATAGATAGAAGAATAAAAAAACAGAGCAGCGAAAAACATAGGAAATGAAAAATGTAGAGCATAGATAGAAGATGAAGAACTGAGAAGCGAAATGGAGCATTGGTGGAAGAATATAAAAAGATCAGACTGAAACTGAAAAAGAAATGAAGAAAAACAGAGCATCAAAATCTTAACTGAAAAAAAAAGCATCGAAAGAGAAGGAAGAAGAAGGAGAGGAGGAGAAGGAATATCTAGAAAGGAAACATTTCCTTCTTCTGGTCTCAGATTTTCCTTCTTTCTTTCCACTTTCTTGTTTGTGCCAACTTGTAAACTTCCAACTTCTCCCACCCTTTCCTTTGTTTTCTTTTAGTTTTTTTAACCAACCATTGTTTCTAAATTCAAATTTACATTAATAAAGCAATTTAAAACAACGAATAAAGTGTGCAATGGGTCAGGCGCACGCCTCTTGAGCCTTATCACTACTCCCAGGCGTAGTGAGGCGTGCACCTGAGTGAAAGCTTCTCGCCTTAGTGTTATTAAAGTGCAGAGGTCGCGCCTTGCCTCAAGGTGCGTGCCTGGGTGCGCCTCAATAACACTTTCAGATTTTGGTGATTTTTGTTGTTTGGGCAAGTGAGTTGGTGAACTGGGACTGAACTTGGGGAAGGTTACTTTACCTATTACGTGGCTCTGGTCGTTTGTCATGTTGGACGCCATTAAAGACGTAAGAGACGAAAAGGCTTAATGTGTGAATAAATAAAAGTTAATTAGGGACTAAAACTGCACAAACAAATATCAAATCGAGAAAACAAGTAAAGTTTAAGGGCCAATGTGTTTCGCCTTCTGAATTGGTAGGGGTTTCTTGTTCCTCATATTGATTCTGGTTATTGTCGTGTTTTTTTTATAGCCTGCCCTTATGTTATCCATCGATGTTGGACATAGACAAGATTCTGCTGCTTTTTATTGATTTTTTGTTACTCCGATAAAATTGAATGAATTTTCAACTTTTCTCATCATAATTTTTAGAACGATTCATTTAGTTAGAAGGATACATGCTTTATTATGGATTTGGAAGCGTGTCGTTATGTGGATTAAATCAAACGCAATGGAAGAGTTTGATCCATGTAGTCTATCCCAACTAATTTGGGATTGAGGCGTTGTTGTTTGTCTTCATCCTAGTGTTTATGCATTCTAGTGTTTATCTTCATCCTACCCTTCTCAATATCTTATGCCTTTACATATTTCCAATATTGGACTTGTCCTTGAAGATAAAATAACCTCAATCTTGTCTACTGAATATTATATATCTTATTGTGTCATGCAACTTGCGCATCTACAATTGTTAGTGATGGTTTGAATTCCTTTGAGTTTACGATGTCATCCATGCATCACTAGTTTTACTGCCTAACATCTCAAGTTGAAATGCAGAGGTGTCAGATCAAAACTTTGTAGATGAAGAACTTGAAGGGAAACAAATTAGCATGCCGTGCCAGACTAAAAAGGCAAAGACTCTGATTTCTGATGTTTGAATCAAACTGTGCAAGGCTGTGAGGTTCATGCTAACACGTCTACGAGTTAGTGCATGTAACGTTACATTCGGTTTACCATGATATGCCATTATATTCAGACTCCATTCATTAAATAGTCGTCGACACAAGCTATTCCCATGTTGTGAAATTCTGGAGCTGGAAATAATGGCAGTTGTAACCAACTTCGCAAGGCACATGTTATGACGTTTGAAGTGTACTCTTCAAATATCAAAGCAGTGCTCTTTTCTTTCCCTGTTTTTACAGCACACATGCATGGTGGGACTAACTGAGAAAATTTCGAACTTGAATAATCAAAGTTTATACGTGACGAAACAAAATCAAAGACTTCATGAGTTCAAATAATTCAATTAGTTTAGGAAAACCTTGTCTAGCTTGAACGACTCAACGCGGTTTCGCCCATGGTTTTTGGCAAATTGCCATGAATGTCACTTGCCCAGTTTTTTAAATAAAACGTTTTGTTTTTTAAAAGTTTAGCTCTGGTCCACCAACACAACTCTATCAAATATATTTTTTTTTTTTTTGATGAAATGGAGGCGAAACTCCACAACTCTGTCAAATATTGATGATGTTGAACCTTTGTCTCACCTAACATGTGATTGCGAGTCTTTCTTCTTGTCCTCTTATTCCTCCCGACTCTCTGTATGTGTCTCATTCAAAACATCTCTCAATTTGTTCACACTGTAAACTAACATTCCAATGACTTCGTCCAATGTAAGGTTTGCTTATTTAATGCAACATAATTACATAAGCAACACTTCTATTCTTCTTCTTCACAACTTCTCTCGTGAAGAGCCCACTTTGACTTTCTCTTTATATATTCATTTATTTGAATTGCTTATCTTATCATTTTATCTATGAAGTTGTGGACTCACTGATCATGACTCATCCCATTTAGTGCAAGTTAGGTGGGCAGTAATAGTAATAGAGACAATTTATTGAAATGCAAACCCAGGCCAAAGACCTGACCAAATTCCAGATGAGTAGGGCAAATCAATCGCATTTAAGCAACTATTTATGTTTTGTGACGATGATTAGAACTAGTTACTAAGATGGAAGGGTGTTCAATCCAATCACAGTTCAAGAGCTATAGATCACTCTTCGCAACCAAATCATGGGCCTTGGAGAGAGTCTATGTTTTGACATTTAAATTAGCGGCTTGTATGTCCTCTTCATGATTAATCTTGCCACCAAGTAACATTTGACTGGCAATAGTTGTGATTAAACTATCAATAAATCTACTTGGACTCGTGAGTCCAGATTCATAGGGGGGTTTTAAAAATTTTTACAATTATTTAAGAGGTATTAAAGGAATTTACGAGTGATTACGTTTGCTTCATTAATTGCTAAAGAATGACTTGAAAAAAAAAAAAAAAAAAAAAAACATTTGAGTCCGAACTCGTGAGTCCAAATAGCACTACCTAAACTTTTAGCATTTCTAATTACCTCACTCTTAGTTTCTTAACACATAAGCAAATCATCTATGATTGGCTTGGTCTTCAGCTTAAGAAGAAATTAATTAAGACCACCCAAATAAAGAAAACAGAGTAAAAACAAAGAGTTAGTAGAGACTTTCACAAATATGTCACTAGGGTGGACTGTGATTTTTTTTTCTTGGATAAGAAACGAACTTTAATTCAATATATATATATATATATATATATATATATATATATATATATATATAAGGTCCTAGAAAGAAGCTGTTTCAAGGACAAATAACAATCCCGTAATGTCATAGAAGTTGAAAAGACTTCTAAAAAACTTGAGAATGGTCGAACCAATTAATATTCTGAATCAACTAGGTTGAACCCATTGTGACTCTAATACTGTTGTCAGGAGGGCCACCCAGCAATCCAGGACTTAAAGTGGTCGGATAATCTAAATACAAGGTCACAAGACCAAAAAAAAAAAAAAAAAAAGGAATTTCATGAGGTTGGACCAATCAGCCATAATTACGAGTTCACGCTAACCATGTCTTATTTGCAACTCTTGTTTTTCGCAATGTATATGACTCTTTTTTGGAGGTAGTTCTCAATTTATGACTTGAAAACATGGATTTGTTATAGATATATAACCCAAAAGGCAAAAGATTAGCGTTGGATGCACTCTATTTATTTAAAATGATTGTGTAAATATACATGAAACTATGAAAGCGAGTGGTTTGAAATTAAAATGGACTTGGTATCTCTTGAATGTGATGTTGGCTTCTTAATGTTAATACTATAAGCATTGAATTAACGCGGTGTATTGACCATTAATTGTTTCAATCAATAAAATGTTATGGAGTTAGGGTACGTGATACGGGCATTGAAGCTGAAGGGGGTTGGAATTCAGCCCGTGAAGCTAGGCATTTAGACGTCTCAACCCTTCTCAACTGGGCGTAGGTCTCACTTCATTACCTTGTTAAGCTGTCGATCGTTAATTTGTGATTTTGTAAAATTGCTCCTTACTTTCACATAACGCGCTTTATTCACTTCCTTTATTTGATTACTTGTCCATTTGCATTTTTTTTCCTTTTTGGATGTGTTGTGAGACATTTTTATTGACTGATTTATTACTATTTTAGTTGACCTTGAAAATAATCTAAAAAGGACAGTTTTGGACATTTTTCTATAGAGTTTTGGGCGTTCGATTTTTTTTTTTGGAGCGACTAAACGAACCCTAATTTTTGCTTAGAAGACCTCATTACTTCAATGTACCCCATTTTTGATTTTTTTTTTTACTATTTAATGGATCCTACTTTTTTTTTTTTTCAAAATCCCTAGAATACTCTCGTCTTCAACAAACAAAAAATCACTTCAATCTGTTTCCAACATTCATACCCCAAATTGAAACTTTCTTAAAACCTAAAAAAATCATCTTCTTTGTCTTTCACGGTCACTGAGGTCGTGGGAGAGTCTATTTTAGTCAAACCCCGACGGATCTATCGTCCGTATAATAAAATTTGAAGATACAGTGTAGAGGGGTTTGTGTAGTAATTTGGCGAGGTATAAATAAGATTGCGGTCTAGAAAAATCAAAACCTCTACAGGCGTAACAATTTTTGTTAATCGATATTGCTAGTAATATCACGAACTTGTAACTACTACAGCTACCTAAAATCCCAATATATAATCAGGCGGGGTTCTTGGAGTAAACTAGTGGGTATAGGTATGATTACAGTATATACTAACTGAAACCTTTACATGCATTACGGTCTGTAGTAGCCGATAATATCGCGAACAACTATACTCGACACTTAAGTTAAAAACTCAAATATTCAATCGGGTGGGGTCCAAGTAGTAACTACATGGGGTATGTACAATATGTTGGTCAAACAAAACCGATATGTAATTATGTGTTTCGATTTTTTTACTCCGCACAACACGGGGACAACAACCAAAAATGAAAGTTCTTCCTCGATGAAAAAAAACCCAATAAAAAACCATAAAAATAGCTCGTCGTTGTCAAGGTGGCTCCATTTTGATGAATCCTTCAACATTTCTGACTAAAAATATGGAAATCATGAACAAATCAAAAGCCCTAAAAATCAAACAACAACCAACATCAATAACAGTGAAAATGATGGCTAAAAAGCTTGAAAAAACCCACCAAATTAGCGGAAACAAGGAGAGAACAAACTTATCGAGTCCATTTCGTATGGATTCACATGTTTTTGGTCGGTCAAAGATGAGAGTGTGGAGTCAGTTTTAGGGTTTCGAATGGGGTTAAGTTGGTGAAGGAGAAAGAGGGTTGGGTATGAGAAGAAAAGACTTTCATATGAAGGGCAACTTGATCATTTCCTCTATGGGCAGAATTGGAACTCAAAATAAAATAAAATGAGGTTCTCTAAGCAATAACTGGGGTCCATTTAGCTGCTCCTTTTTTTTTTCCTTATAATATCTCCTACTTAAGTTCAACTATTTTCATAAGAATTCGTCAAAAATCTGAAAATGAGATTCTCAATATCAAAGTGAACTGCTCGACACACAAGCCAATTAATATTTATTTATGTAATTAAGTCGAGTAATTAAACAAAAGTGAATTTCATGCAGGGTAAGGAAAATGGGAGCGGGTTGTATATAATTGAAAATTGTAAGGTTTGCTTTGCACTGTCGATCACAAATCACAATGTGTCTTGTGCCATTTGATGGAAAAAATAAAGGAGATGATATTTATTAATTTTGAGCCAGGCTAAACGCACCCCACCTTTTATTTAGGGCACCCTGACGAAAAGTCAAACTTAAAAAAAAAGTCAATTCTACTGCAAAATGACCCTTATGCCCCTCACTATGATTAGTGCACCCTACTGTCATTTTTCTCTCTTTTATTGTACCCCACCATCATCTCTCCACACACTCTCTTCTTGTGATTTGTTGGACATCATCAAGTGGTTCGACCTTGCAGGTCCGAATTTCCAATTGGAGAGTCAGTCAGAGCCCACTGAACCTCTAGTTAGAGAGTCGGTTAGAGCCCACTAAACCTCTAGTTGGAGAATCAGTTGAAACCCACTGAATTTCATGAAAGAGGTTCGGTTTGACAACACCGAACCTAGAAGATAAGTCTCGGCTACATGTCGCCGAACCTAAAATGGATATCTCGACCAAGGTTTTAGAGTTGGGTGCTTCGATTTGGATTAAGGAGTATTTTGGTAAAAATGCTGAGGTGCCCTAATAAATTGAAATTTGAATTTGGGGTGCACTTAGAAATTGGGTGCCCTAAGTAAAACGTGTGGTGTGTTTAGTTAGACTTTGATTTTTCTATTACAAATTTGCCTTCCACTTTAACTGACGTCTTCTCTCAAGTGATGATAATGATTTTACAAATTGTAGATACCCCCTCTATTTTTCTCCATTAAATGACGAATGGTGCGTTGTGATTGGTGATTGTGTAAACCTTACTTTTTAATTGTATAGAAGCCGATCCCAAGGAAAATATTATGCCTGGTATAAACTAATTAAATACCAGAACTATTGGATTATATGTAGATCAGAATCATCATATTAATGGAGGCAACAATTTTTACATATTTTTTTAGCTAGCTATGAGACTATCTAGTAATGAAGTATTTTATGCCAAATTGTGATTCTTTTTTAGAAGGTCGGTAAGTTATGATTCTACCAGTATTACAAAAATGTAATTGAATTTGTATTAATCAAGACAAATTGAATACAATGAGATACTTTTATTTATAGAGCTTTGCAATGCATAAGTAAATTAAAAAAGTAATTACAACTGATCAAATAATTCATCGATCCGTGGTAATGGATACTTGTTCCTGACTGTGACCTTGTTCAACTGTCTATAATCGATACATATTCTCAAAGTACCATCATTCTTTTTCTCAAACATGACCGGTGCTCCCCATGGTGACATAGAAGGTGCGATGAATCCCTTCTCTCCCAAATCATATAACTGGCTCCTCAACTCCTCCAATTCTTGTGGAGCCGTGCAATACAGTGGTATAGATATATGTATAGTACCTAGTACCAACTCAATAATGAAATCTATCTCTCTCGGTGTTGGTAAACCAGGTAAGTCCTCCGGAAATACGTTAGGAAACTCGCATACAACTGAAATCTCTTATAGTCTGGGTCTCTTTTACTGCTGACGTGGTGCTGGTGGTGCTAGTAGAGTTGGCAAAGTAGTAGTAGGAGTTGGTAATGCAGGTTTAATTGGTGGTGGCAAAGGGGGTCTACCAACAATAGTCTGCAATGGTGTAGGAGATGATACAAAGGGTACAATCTTGTAGATGTCCCTAATCCTTGGGAACCTCTATCCCATCTCCTCGATCCTTTGCCCTTTTGTCTCCTCTTCTCATACTCCGCAACCTGGTCAGGTGTCAAAGCTGGTCTAGTGGTGTCCTATCGGCAACTCCACCCAAATAATAAGTCTCATGAGATAGTGCACGCTCGTAAATCTCTCCTAAAGTCCTGACACCTGAACTGAATACATAAGATCCAATATTTGGCCTCAATCCATCCCCAAAGTGGTACACATCATCTGAATCCTCTCTTACTAGATCTCTAGCGAACTGCCTCAGATAACTGTATGTCTCTGTAACTCATCACCGACTCGTCAGCTTCCTGTCTCAGGTTCATGAATTCCTTCCTCAACCTCTTCATCACTGCAGGTGGGAAGTACTGCAGGTAAAACTTCCTCTTGAAGGCATCCCAAGACTCAAACTCTCCCTCAGAAGCTATCGTCGCATGCCACCAAACATCGACATTTCTCTGTTGAGTGTGCGACGAAATCTCAGCTCGGAGTCTATCCTCAATCCTCAAGACTCTGTGTAACTTCTCCTGAGATAAAACCCACTTCTCTATCTTATCAAATTCTTGCTGACCATCAAAATAGACTGGCTTCAGTCTGATGAAATCATTCACCAACTGAACATCTGCCGACGAGCTAGAAGATTGAGGTGTAAAAGACGGTGTAAAAACTGTCTCTATGGCTAGAGTTACTATCACTGGTATAGTCTGTACTACCGGTACTGCTGTGGGTAATGTGGAAATAGTCATAGTAGTAGGGGCTGGTGTCTGTGCTGATGGAGCGAAACGTGCAGTCATCATAGCGATGAACTCCGCTAACTGCTGTCCCTGTGTAACGGCCCAATTTTAATTATACCGTTATTATTGATTATTTTCAGATTCGGACGCCAGATCAGACCCACGTGGATGCCGCAGATAGATCAGGGCATGCCTGACTAGGTAAATAATGATTTTGCGTGATGTTTGCCTATTTGCGATGTCGTATATTAAATTCTCTTACCTAGCATCGCATGTGTGTATTTATATCGTTGAATCGAGCGAAGTAGTATAACGGGTAGTCGTCTCGAAAAACGTGTCAACACGAGTGTTGAGCGAGCAAAATGTAGGTACACTAGGTCTGGAAAATAAATCGGATAATCAAATTAATTAAATGTGACAAATATTAATGATAAACACAGTTTAGGCCAATTGATCGAAATTGGCGACTTTGGCGTGCCTCGTTATGCGTGCCGAGGTGCGGGACACCGAGTGACGAAGGTAATTGAACAAGACTAAAAATTTGGTGTCTAATGAGGAGCAAATGAGAACATGCCACATACACACCTAATACCCTCAAAATAAGGATTATCACTCATTCTCACACCCCCTTCCACGTTTCCTCTCTTTCACTCTCATCAACACATAAAAGCGATTGTGATTGTTGAAGAGTTGATAGAAACCATCGAGAGTGTAAGATTTAATATGTCACTTGGAGTTTTTGAAGGGAATTGATCAAACAAACAAGCAATCAAGGTGAGCATCTTAATTTTCTTTCAATTTTCCTTTAAAATGAAGCTTAAATGAGGTTTTAATGGTGATAGTTGATTATTCTTAAATGTTAGAGAAATTTTGATATTTATGGTAGTTAGGTGGTTGTTGAGGTTTTTGTAGTATTGTTGTTTTAGTTGTTGTTTGATTTGTTGAAAAAAAAAGAAAAAGAAATAGAGGCTTCTCTGTGGAAAAAGAAGAAAATCTAGGGGAGGGGAGGGACGCACGCACGCACGCGTGTGCGTGCGTGCGTGCGGTCCCCTAGACCGGGCCGAGCCGGTCCAGGCCCGACCCGGTTGGGCCGGACCAGGTTTGGTCGACCCGGTTGGACCGGTTCAAACCCAGTCCAGGGACAAAATAAAATAATTATTAAAAATTAATTTTAAATTAAATAAATTACAGAAAAATAAGAAAAATAGGTAGAAAATTATGAAAAAATCTAGAAAAATCAGGAAAAACATAAAAAATGAGAAAAAGATAGAAAAATAGTATTCGAGGATTTTTCGAGCGTTTGGCACCCCGGTATAACTCGAAAAGTGTGCCGAACTAAATTTTTTGGAATAAAATTTCAATATTTTTGGCCACGTATCATAAATTCACTTAATTTGACTCTAAACTAGTTAAAATGGTTTAATTGAACACCAAGAACTTAGGAGGCTATAGTCGGGAGTCGGGCGCATATCTCGAGACGTGAGCGGGACTTCGGAGTGCGTTTTTTAGGTACGTTAGAATCCATTTGAAAGTCACTGAGGGTTTACTTTTCCATTGTTGATTTCCTATTCCTTGTTATTGTACTCTATTCCGTGATACATTTGGGTTGGTGGTTGAGTTACTCCCACCTGATGTTCGTAGTGTACTTATGGTACACTAGGCTGTAGCACGTGTGATCAGGCACTCGGTGAATTGCAACCCGAGTTGCATTAAAGGTGCACGTGTCGAAAACGCACCACGAGGAACCAGGTGAAAGGAAGTGGAGGCACCCAACGAAAGGATCCTGGGTCCGAAGTACAATTTAGTCTGACTGGGACGAGTACATACTTTGTTTCTCTCGTGTTATCTATTCATGTGATGATCGTAGCACAGTTGCCAATTTAGTTTCAGCATGATTATTTAACATGATTATTGATATCTATTTACTTTCTTATAAATGTTCGATGTACTTCGTTTGGAATCTTACTGACTGTACTCTCCATCTGGCTTTTATGATGATAGAGTGCAGATCCCAGTACTAGTAGGGGCAAGGGGATTCTTTGCGACTTCATCTGATTGCCCGCGATTGAGGACCCACTAGCATGTGTTATTTTGATATTTTGCTTTACTTTTGGGGTATTGGGAGACTGGATAGACATTGTACTTGTATATATTATTGCTTATTAGTATTGTTGCCTATATACAAAGCATTTTCCCGGGTTTTCCAAAATAGGACTTGCTCATATAAATGATGTTTTACATGATGATAAACTTATTTGTTTTACTTACTCGAAATTTAAGACTTCCGCTGTTTTAAATGCAAAAATTGATTCAACTGTATAACTAAACTAATTGAACGAAATGAATTAACGATAATATCGAGGAGTAGTGACGTGGAAACAGACGTAAGTGGCTCGTAGGTCCTAGTGGGTCAATGAACTGACAGGATTACGGGGCAGCGACGCTCCACGTGGCGACCTCGGGATTTGGGGCGGCCATACCTTGAGCAGCTACTCGATCAGATAGCCTATGAAAATATCAGCTGATGGTATAGAAGGTTGGCTACCACTCGCACCTGCATCTCCGCTATCGCGTGAATCCTCTATTGATGTCTACTAGTCGATAACGAACGCAAATCAGCTACTACGTAAATAACGCATATATACATATAGAAAACTAACATGTACAAATAAAACATCCCCATCTCACTGTCACTCACTTCCCAACTAATGGTTCCTAGGCAATGATCATCTGGTTTTCCACAGCTAAGATTTATGTTTTCTTGTTTAAGTTTTTATTTGTTACTCATTGGAAAAGTTAAGCATTTTGCTACACATTGTAGCTTTGGTATCACTTTGTGGAATGACTATTTTCCACAATCCTAAGCTCTATAAACTTAAGCTCTCCTAAGCTTTATAAATTTAGAATATGATACCACATGTGACTATGGTATCTCAACTTTAGACAATTCCATAAACTGTTCATAATATTCTAGAAATTAGGCTCTGATACCACTGTGACGACCCCTTCTCAAATTGGGGCACCACCCGGCCTAATTTTGTCATTAAGCCCTAACCTCACCTCGTAGAACTTAACACGAAACTAGTCAACTTTTTCAAAATCATTTACATACTTACAAATTATAAGTTCAATATGTGTTTTAATGTCTTATGTAATATAATAAATCAGAGGAAATTAAAATTTTGCTTACTTACAAGTTTATTCAGCGGAAGTCTTACAAATTAATGAAAGCATTAATGTGATACCTAACAATCATGAAAAGATCAAGGAATAAAGATCACATGCATATATAAGAAAACGACGACATATAACAACATGTGTCTGGTCAAGGTACTAATCACTTAACCCATAATATACAATCCCAAAAGTATATGATAGGTACATAAAAGTAATATATTAAAAATGAGAACCTACAAAATTTGGCGCAGCAGCACTCCATTGGCTCAGAGGTAGTCGCCGATCTTCTATATGTCTGACCTGTTACTCGATGGATCTGCACCCATCATCATAAAAATGACTATGAGTACAGGAAAGTAGAGAGTAACACTGAGAGACATTTGTTCACATTCCAAAATATGCAACAAGTATCAAAATGCATAATAATAGCAACTATGCTGAAAGAAAATCATGCAAATAGATACTTTAGTTAAACAAAATAAAACTGACGCTAGGCTAAGTAGTACTGATATAGGGTCGGTCGGTCAAGAGTCCTATCCCAATGCTTATTCCACTATATATGGACTGAGTTGTGCTCTACATCTGTGTGAAGTTCGTAATTGCATTGTACGCCTTTATAATTATCCTAAATACCAGTCATCTGGGATGTATACTTGCCAACAACCTCGAGTTTATAACTTGTGAAGTCACCCAAGTTATGCTTGCCAATAACCTTGAGTCCCATATCCCGTGTGCTGCACAAGATAGTGGAGAAATCCGATCACCCTGGAAATTCTAGTGACCCCCGTATGTCTGCCGAATTTCTATCATAAAGTGGTCCTAGATACAAGAACTACTTTCATATTCAAGAACAACATAGTAATGGAGTCTAACAAAACCATTGCATATTAATGCACAAAGGATATAGATTCTCAACACTATGTAATAACTACCTAATAGCATGCTATTTCACTGACCTCATGTATTAACAATCAAAATGACATTGCACATGATTTGGAGTCAATGACGTCATTTAATCAACATATTATGCCATGGAAACAACCTCATGTAATGAGAAATAACAACAAGTCATGACATATGGAGTACAAAGGCAAATCAGTCCAAATGACTGGAAATGAACATATGAATAGGAATGAAATGTAAATAAATATCTTAATCAATTTACTTACAATCTACGCAATTTCCTATGCTAATCGGGCCTTCTAATACCTCGTATGTCACGGCCAAAAGTTTTAACTGTGTTATTGTCTTTACACAGGCTCAACGACCCGTACTGTGGGACCCACACCGTGATGCGTCCATTTAACGAGGTCAGGGCCGAGGTACATTTTATATTTGTATGATATATGCCTAGTGTACTGTATATTGTAGACTACTAAGTCATTTACCGGTATGCAGGTACCGAGACGAGCGGGGATGCGCATCGAGTCGCGTGTCGACGTGGGACCGAGGTAGCGGCACATTGGGGTAAGCTGTAATTATTTACATCAAATGTGAAAGTTATGGAAATGTGTGGTGTTAATGTGGCCACCTAAACACCACATAGCATAAAAAAAGATAAATGGGCCTAAGTTAAGAAATTAAAATATACAACACTAGATAGGCATGGAAAGTCACTCACGCACATCTCGATAAAGAGTGTTACACATTTGAGTCACTCACAAGTGACTTGGGGGACAAGTGTGGTGTTGAAGATCACACGATACACCTCGAGATACGTGTGTGTGTTAAGATGTGTGGCTCAAATTCAAGCCACCCAAATTATATATATGTGTATATATATAAATGAGTCAAATGAACCAAAAGTCAAAACTTATCCCATTTTTGTTCATCTCCAAATGCGGTGGAGAGGAAAAAAAACGAACCAGAGAGGAAGAAAGCCGAGATGGAGGAGGAAGAAGAAGGAGATCGAAAGAGAGAAAGAGAGCGGGAGAAAGAGACTGAGCTCGAAGTAACGCAAGGTGAGTGGCGTTTGTGGTTGTTGTTGTTGCAGTCGGCTGTTGTGGTGTAGTGGCCATGGAGGTTCGGCCTCCATGGCCGAGAGAGGTGGGGGAGATGGCAGGGGTATCTCCCCTGCCATCAAAACCCAGTTGGGGTTGGAGTTGGGAGCCAACCCCAAAGCCTCAAGTGAAAAAAAAAAAAAATGAAACGAGAGCCGAAGCTCTGTTTCGCGAGAGGAAGAAGATAGGGGGTAGCCGGGTCGGGCTACCCATGCCGGCCCGGCCGACCCTGACCCGGGTCCGGCTGGACCGGGTCGGGTTAACCCGGACCCACCCCAATAAAAAATATATTTAATTATTTAATTACATTAAACTGATTTTTAATAAAATAAATTTCAAAAAATAGATAAAAGTATGGAAAAAAATCAGGAAAATTCCAGAAAAATAGGGAAAAATTTCGAAACGACAAAATAAATAGAAAATAATGAATTTCTAGGAAAAATAAAATATTTGGAATTTCGGACGAGCATTTTTCAGGACCTCGAAAAACGCGAAATGGGCCGAATGGCCGAAAATAAAAAGAAAATATTTGTCTCGACTTCGAATTGGCCTAATTGAGACAATATTGAATGTTAGGGAACTAAGGGGAGAACTCGGGCGTTTGGGCACGCACTTCGAATTGTCGAGGGATCGGATAGACTAGGACAAGCGTGTGACTTGTAAGTACAACTGTGAGAATTTTATATTTCATTTCATTCTATTATTGCTTTATTGGTCTATTGGTAGACATTGCTACTTGAACTCGCACATCATGTTGTTCTTGTATCTATTCATGAATGAATATTGTGACATGATGCCTTGTGAATTGTTTCGTTGCCTCCGATTCCTACACTTGATGTCATTCTTGAACAAAATTGAGAAAAAGCATGCTAATGGAATAATGTGGATTTAAGTAGACTTGTATTCCATGTCCTTTGGGCTTTGTAGCCGAATTTATCTTGGTATCCTAGAATTTTGGAAATTATTTATCTTTGAAATTAAAGTGGGGATTAT
Source organism: Stephania cephalantha (assembly GCA_039657325.1). NCBI lineage: Eukaryota > Viridiplantae > Streptophyta > Magnoliopsida > Ranunculales > Menispermaceae > Stephania > Stephania cephalantha. The sequence continues at coordinate 20,020,840 of CM077567.1, read as the reverse complement.
CTAGTGTCCATTGCATGAGAGATGCGCGGTTCACGGGGACATGGGTCTACCGGGGTTCCGTCACTCACCACTACACTTGCGCGACACACGAGGTATGGGACTCGGGGTGGTCGACAAGCATGAGATTGATGTTGTAAAGCGTAGAGCGCAGCTCCGCTATTTGTGTGAGATATGTTGAGCGCAGCTCCATATAGTAGTGGGAAAGGGTAGGTGATAGGTCTCACCGCCGACCGGACGTAGATCATCTCGACTTAGCCTGTGTCTGTTTCTACATCTTTAACTATGATATTTACTTGCATTTCTTGTTTCAGCAATTGATTTTGCTACTTTATGCTTTTAAATACCATTCGATTATTTTGGAAATGTGGCATGAAATTCTCCAGTTAGTACTTAAATATCATTATACTCACCGTCTAGTTTGTGACGGTGGGTGTAAGTCCGTCGAGCGACGAGACAGGGAAGGAGAAGATCGGCGACTTCCTCTGAGCAGTTCGGCGACTCTCCTCACTCATTTGTATGTCTCGACTTTTGATGTATTATTTTTATGTCATTTTGGGTTGTACATTGGGTTGAGTGAATATTGTCATATATATACATGCATGTGATGCTGTATTTTCTTGGTTTTCCACACTTAGGAATTTTGAATTATCATGGCTTCCATATAATCTTTAAACTCTATGAAAATAATAATATAGATCAAGACGTGAATTTAGAGGAATATCAAAACGAAAGGCTGACTAATACGTAATTAAGTCTAAGGTGCGTTGGATTAAGGCTTGATTACGATATTAGGTCGGGCGGTGCCCTGTTTAGTAGTTTGGGGGCGTCACATCGTATCATGTATCTGAACTCCCAAGACTATTTCTTAGGTTCCTGATATCAAACTAATCCAAATAAATTAAGTTTAGGTCAGGTCAAATGGGTTTAGGAACCTTAACCCAAAACAACCCCTTAATACTAAACAATATTGAAATTTTAGTCCTGTATTGCAACATACTTTTAGGCATGAAATTGTCCAAATCTCGACACCTTCCCTTGTATAAAGTTTTTGATATCTAATTTAACTTTTTGAAAAGGTTTGGTTTGCATAATTCCGATTTAAAATGAAAGAGATATTACAATTTTACTAAAAACAACTCAAATTGGAACCTAAACTAACCAGCAGATTTAGAAAATTTATTTCTCCCAATCTATAGTTTAAAAATTCGTGATTTTTGGTCACAAAGCATCTAGCATATGAAATAACTACATACTAAAATATCAGGTCATTTGGATGAGTAGTTAGGGAGTTGTCTTTAACAATTTTAGTTTCAAAAGTCTTCTTCTGTATTCTAGCACCTATTTGTAGAGCACTTTTGGACATGAAAACATTTGAATTACAACATCTCTAGTTAAGAAAAGTTGTTTCCTTTTGAGTAATCTTTCAAATGCCACCAGTTTGAGTCAATTTAGATTTAAAATGAGCAAGTTATGACTAAATTACGTAGACTAATACCGAATACAACATGCAAAAATACAGTTTTGGTCTTACAATTTCAAAAATTCATATATTTATGATTTCAAAACCAAATTAAGAACTTTAATATAGCTGGATTATTCGCTTGAAATGAGGAATCCAAATATATAAACCAATTGCAAAATCTTAATCATCTACCCTCTGAATTTGATAAAAAACCAGAACTGGTTTCAATTAAATAGAGAGATGTGTACCTAGTTTGATGAACACCTAGCTTAACTTGATCTCTCATTCACCAAACCCACTTTGGTTACTAGTTTTCTTCTTCATCCAGCCCTTCTCCTTCTCTTCAGCAAGTTTCCTTCTCAATTAAGTAAATGAAACGAAGTTGATTTCGTTGTATGAGTTGATTACTAGCTCTATATAGTAAGTGGATATGGTTGATTAATAACCATTGATCTCATTGTGCATACGTGTCTCGAGGCTCATCTAGTGATACAACTATTAACACATGTCCCACTAACTCATGCTATGTGACACCAATATGTAACTCCATTGGTGTTCAGATGAGTCAATACGTGTCTCGATGAAAATCAAGTGGCTATTGTTTTAACTTACTAACTTAAGCATACTGAATATATTATCAACCATAGCCCATTTAAATCACTATAAAATCTATATAAGACTTATGCCAACTTACCATATCACTCTCTACCCCGATCCCACGCCGGCACTCAACTCAAGGCGCATTCCTACACACGTATCGACACCTATTCATAAGTAGGAATGACTTAGTAGTCTACACATATACAAAACACTAGACATACATCATTAGAAATATAACATATACCTCGGCCATCTCGCCTCGGTTACGACACGTATCTCGCTGCGGGCCCCACATCACGGGTCATTTGATTCTGATTAAGAGATTAGACTAGGATTAGAAATTTGGGTCGTGACAGCATATTTCGTGATCGGGACCACTCTCGTGTAGCGCTGACTGAATTGAAGCAACAAAATCGAGGAAGGTAGATGAAGGCAGACAAAGGTAAACCCCTTTTGTTCTCACTTTTAGTTGTTTTGGAATGTGGGTGGGAATGTGGGTTAGCGGTGCTTTAATGTAGGATTCTATGTTGTAGTAAATGGGGTAAGAACATGGGGTTTTAAAGCACATTTTTTGTTGTAAATGCATTTACTATAAGTTAGGGATGCATTTACTATTCGTGCATTTACTCTGAGTTAGGGTCTAAGACACTTCTTCAGAACCATAGCCAAAACCAACTGTATATATAAACTAAAAGGCCCAAATGGCCTTGCATTTCTTGGTGCATTTCTGGACAGGGGTTTAGTTGAAGAAAATCTTACAGACGGGTCCAAATGGCCTTGCATTTCTTTAGAAGCATAGTCAAAACCAACTGTGTATGATGATACATTTTATTTTCATTAGGAACCATAGTCAATTCCAATTGTTTATGATGGCATTTTATTTTCATTAGCTCATGGCATAGTTGGACCATTTTTACAAGAAATAGTTGAAGAAAATCTTACGGATGATGAGATTACTAGTAGTGAAGCCGCTGATGAACAGGATGGGAAAGTTGAGTTTGTTGTCCTTAAAGTTGGAATGACTTTTACTAGCCACAATGAGGTGCATTTAGTATTTAAGCGACATGCTAAGAGGGAGGGATTCATAATTAAAATAAGGTCCTCGGAAAAAATTGACAATATCATTTGCAAGCGTGTATTTACATGTTGTAAGGAATGGCACACCAAACCAAATGACAAAAGATATACCGGATCTCTATATTCGCGGTGCGGATGCAAAATAAGAATGGTGGTGCGCTTATTACTTGATGAAAAGTGACACTTGACACGATGTTTCCTAGAACATAATCATGCATTGAGCCCAAAGAAGTCTAGATTCCAGCAGTGCAACAGAGTTATCAGCGTGAGAATAAATAAGATGTTGTAACTTAATGATAGTGCATGAATTTCTATGTTCAAGTCATTTATGACAGAGTCAATGCGTGCTGGTGGGATTGATCGATTAACATATGGAGAAAATGATATCAGAAATCACATTGACGCGGAAAGAAGACTTAAGCTTGAGGAGGGTGATGCGAAGGCAATACTTTAGCACTTCTTGAAAAAATAGAAACATAATAAATTTTTTTTAAGCAATCAAAGTTGGTAAGAATAATGAACTCACGCATGTATTTTGGGCTGATTCACGGTCTAGAAGCGCTTACAATTACTTTAGAGATGTGGTTTCATTTGATACAACTTACCTAACCAATAAGTTTGACATGCCATTTGCACCATTTGTTGGGGTAAACCATCATGGCCACTCAATTTTGTTGGGTTGTGCCCTGCTTAGTGATGAGAGCAAGGACAGTTATGAATGGTTGTTTGAAACTTGGTTAGAATGTATGGGGGGAGGAGCTACCAACCATTATCATAGAACAATGCCCCTCCATAGGCTGTGGTATTGCAAAAGTATTTCCTAATGCGAAGCATAGACTATGTTTGTGGCATATCATGAAGAAGCTGCTTGAAAAACTTGCAGGACTTAAAGATCAGGAAAAAATCACTCGGAAGATGAAGAATGCAGTGTATGACTCTATAACTTCGGATGAATTTGAAGAATCTTAATGGTGATGGTGATTATAAACTTGGGTTTAACTTAGCTTTATGTGTATCTTTGAACTTGAGTTTATGTGTGTATGCCGTGATGGCATAAGACTTTCGTGATGGTGTCTTTGAAGTTAGGTTTATGTGTGTCTGCCGTGATGGCATAAAACTTTCGTGGTGGTGTCTTTAAACTTGGGTTGAACTTAGTTGTATGTGTTTCTATCTTTTAGTATGTTTTATGGGATTATGTTGCCTTGATGGCATCAATATGATTATGTTTACTCTTGGTTTTCTTGATGACATCGATTACTTTTTTGTCTAACTATTGTGGTTCAACCACCACAATTGTGCTATGAATTCTGTGCCATATGAATATGAACTTACTCAATTGCAACATTTTTTTTTCCCAGAACACAAACATTTCTAATTGTCGCCTTAATGGTTTCAACAAGTTGGAGGATCTACATTGAGGACGTGAGGATGTATATAGATGCAACAAATGTTCAAAAACATAAATGCGAAGGAGAACAACTTCATACTTAACAATCACACACAAACTTCTTTCAAACCGACTATAGGAGAGTATAATTGCGTGCTTTCGATTGCATTGCTAAACCATAAACAACATAATAACATCATTAAACATCATTAAACAACGTTATACTATAGTTGCATTCGGCTTCACATCCCTTCCCGTTGCATTCGGCTCCACATCCCATCTTGGTTTGAAATTACTGATACACTCTTGCAGATGTTACCCTTCACTTCAGGAACAGTTGCCACAATCATTCACATCATACGTAATGTAATCAGATCCACCTTATAGTGTTGGATATTCTATGGACAATTTCCTTGATAGTGATTGTCATAGACACAATTCATACGATGAAACGATTTATCTTCATCAATCTATGTCAAATTCCTGCAAGTAATGTGGAATGTTAATTTAAGGAAAATGACTCTAACCAGCCACAACAACTACAAAGCTACGACCTTAAAGTGGAGTTGGGCAGCCACACTTGGCTGCAGGGGAGCGGAGTGCCCTGTTTGATGCAAGAACATTTATCCATTAAAATTGTCGACTACTGACAATTTGACTTGCTTGAGAAGAACTAAGTACCAATCTAAATCGCGACAACAAATGACATTACATGTTCGCACCACCGCCTATTGATATGGTGTATTCTTCACGGGACTTTAGCTTTAACTCTGCAACCATAAGTTTAAATCTCAAGTTTAAAATAAAAAAAACTTTCAAAGAATAGAAACTTTGTGTGTCTGATGTTTGGTAAAACAACTTAAGATTAAGAAACAAAATCAAACTTAGTGGAGCTAGGTCGGGCAGCTACACTTGACTTCAGCTTTTCACTTGTGACTTCAACTATAAATCAAGAAAACAGGTGCAAAGGATGAACAAATACTTTCAAAATTAAGGGCAACACAATCGAAACCAAATTTTCACATAGCAAGCATCCACACAACAACTATGACTCCCATGGTATTCAAAATCAGGGCACTGTGAGCAAGATGTAATTGATGTTTGGTAAGAGACATAAATGAGAAAGAAGAAGATCTTTAAATCGATAAAAACGACACAAAATATGGTAGAATGAACTCACCTTCGTATGGCCCAAACCATGCCTTGGATTTCACTTCAATCAGCTCTAAACGAGAACCCGAGCAAATTGGTTCTCTTGCTCTTACTGCTATAGAGAGGAGGAAGATGACGAACTTTAGGAGAGGAGATTGGGTGGATTTGATGTTGAAAATGTGAGACGAAATATGTTTAAGGAGGCACATTGGGTGTTTTGGTTGGAGAAAATAGTCCAAAATTTGAATTTGATGCCTTTTCTCGGTTTCGTGTGAGCCAACTTCGGTTGTCAGACTGACAGACATCCTGACATGATCGTACTGTCAGTATTCAAGTCCGTGCAACAGAGACAGACCGAGGTGACAAATTTTGAGAAAAAAAACCAAAAGTTGGTCAAAGAGGTGAGATTGTTTGAAAGTGAGACCCAGGTGTCCATGTCACTCGCCAGGTCACCAGGTGCGTTGACCAGGTGTCCCTTGCGAGTCATCGTAGCATTTCTCTTAGCTTAATAGGACATGAGGTACGCAATCTATCAAGAATATTCTAGCTACCCAAATTCTCATATCCGCACTCGTACGGATTCGAGATACTACACACGCACTTGCAAGATTAGCGAAGTAAGCTCTTTTAAGTAGTGCAAATTCAATTAAGTAATATAAACACATCTATTACACCAGACAACCACCATTCAAAAATAATATTACCTAGTCTCCACACTGACGGTTATATCATGTAATTTTCGATGGGCGCCACGTCACGAATTGTTGATCGTGAATTAGGATCAAATTTACTATCAGTGAGTTGCGCCCTTACAGTGTACTGTATATCGTTGGCACGTGTCTTAATTTCCTGGGCTAGAAAAACGTTTTTCAAAAAAAAAAAAAAAAAAAAAAAACTGATTCTTATTTCTTCTAAAAGTTCACAAGGGGTAGATGAGCTTGGTACACATGTAACCATACCAAGCCCACCAAAAAAACTCGCGGGCATAAGCCACGTCGAACAGGGCACTTGTCGTTGCATTTCTCATCCATGCTATAAAGCCTCTGATATTAATATAATAAGTACTCTAGTACAAAGTTTTCTTTTTCTTTTTTTCATAAATGTAGGAAAAAAAACCAAAAAATATTAATTATGAAGCGACAAAACCAGAGTGGTCGGGACTCATACAGTCATACCACAACGATGCGAAGTACGAAACCAAAGATGTCTGTAGAACCTTCTTCTGGAGCCACCAGCCGCCCCACCACCAAGCTCTAGATCCCGCTTTGTCGAATCCCCAAACACGACCTTCTCTAGCGCCACGTGTCCTATTCACTACTAGCCCACAAACGTACGGGCCCATTTCGTACTTAAATCACCTTTCGAGATCGAAACTACGCGACACCAGATCATCTCCCATTAACATATTTATTGAGATCTGCAAGTTCTACAAGCAAACACGCCGCATACGTGCGTCACAGTTTGACTATTACAAAGGCGCATCAAACCGAACGCCGTTACCATAATCTCATCCCTTCAATGGACGCCTCGGAACACATGTCAAAAAAGATGATGGAGTGGATAACCACGGCAGCGGGCCCCGCTTTATTAAAAGTCAAATTCCAATATTACTGCTCTATAGACTACAGCTTCAATCAACGTAACTTTCGAAGCTGTTTCTCGTTACACTTTATCAGATCAGTCCAACTCACCTCGAGATGCATGTGGACGGATCCCACCACATGCGGCGCGTTAGTAGAAGAGACGTAGCTGGGTTAGGTGGGGGGAGGCGTTTTTATGTGCGTGTTTGGTTCATTCTTTCTCACACAAAACGCACGAAAAGTCCGAAAATTCTAGAAAGAAAGAAAGAGAGAATGAAAAGATAGAAATTTCTCTTCACCAACCAAATATCACAGAAGCTTCTCTTCAATTCTCTTCTCTACCCAAATCAACAACAATTCATCTCATCTTCTAGGCTTAATTTGTTTGATTTGAGAGATTTGAGCGACAGGTATGGTGGTGGTGGCGGTGTTGGTGTTGGTGTTGGGTTGTTGTTCGAATTGTTTGGTGGTTCGAAGGGAGGGATAGGAATGGAGATTTACTCATACACATCACTGTGCGTTCTGAGAAGTACTGGTTTCGTATCGGGGTTCTATTGTTGGGGTTGGGAATTCTTGACAGCTCTTCTCCTCTTCATATAAAAAACCATCTGATTAATTAGAGTATAGAATAGTAGGTAGAATCTCTGTTTGTGTCTGTGAGAAGATCGATTGGATTTTGGCTGGGCTAGCTAGCTAGAAATGGCGCACCGATGCGTGCCGGCGCCGTTCCTGACGAAGACGTACCAGTTGGTGGACGATCCGGGGACGGACGAGATCATATCGTGGAGCGAGACGGGAGGGACGTTTGTGGTGTGGAAATCTGCGGAGTTCGCTAGGGATTTGCTCCCCAATTACTTTAAGCACAACAACTTCTCTAGTTTCGTTCGTCAGCTCAACACTTATGTACGTTTTTACTTTCCCTCTCTTTCTTTCATTCACTCCCCTTTTTAGTATTCGTAGAACCCTATTTTCAGAACATTTGATTCAATCTTTTTCATTCACTCCCCTTTTTAGTATTCTTAGAACCCTATTTTCAGAACATTTGATTCAATTTTTAGTCGATTGGGATTAGATTAGCGAATTAATTGAATCAACCCTGTTTTTGGATTGAGAAAACACCGACCTAACAACAATAACAACACAAGTCTCAACCCAGATGGATTGGCTGGTGATGGTTTAGGGGCATGGTTTCGAGTCGAAATGTTGAGCGACGGGTGGTTTCTTTTCACAATCCGAGCTCATGCTACTAGAGTCACAATTGTGGGGATACCATGGATAATCAAAAATAAAATAAAAAACAACACAAGTCTCCTCAATCCCAAGTTAGTCGGGGTATTTTTTTTAATCAATTTGGTAAATAAGGGACGAAAAGGTTTTACGCAGGCTATCAAACTTATATCAACCCAACCGAGGACCTCTGTTTACCCCTTTTTTTTTTTTTTTTTTTTTTTTTTTTTTTTTTTTTTTTTTTTTGAGTATGGATTGAGAGATGGTACGGCTCTTTCCCATTTTTCGAGTATGGATTGAGAGGACCGCGGTGAAAAAGGCATGGTCCCTCATCTGTGAGGAGTGATTGAGTAGGGATCAACATTATGGTGGATAGAAAGAAAGGTGCATGAGGAGGATTTTTTAGTTTAAGTTTTAGTTCCACTCGTCAATCCTTAATTTCAATGCAATTGCAATTTGAGGACTCACCAACCACATTTAATGGCTTGTATGCAACTTTAACAAAATTACATGTACTGTGATTCATCTATGAGTGACGTCTTAGTTTTTGATGTTTTTAACTCAGTTGGGTTATAATAATTGGTCTTGGGTGAATTTGGTTGCAGGGATTTAGGAAGATAGTCCCGGACAGATGGGAATTCGCTAATGATTTCTTCAAGAGAGGAGAGAAAGAGTTGCTCTGCGAAATCCATCGGAGGAAAGCAGTCCATGCGTCTCCGGTGCTGGTTCCAGCCACTGGAAAGTCTACTCCGGGTAGCGGAAGCCCGTTATCACCGTCGTCAAACTCGGGAGGTGGTGGGGAAGATTTGGGTTCGAGTTCTACCTCATCTCCTACTGACATAAAGAACAATAATAACAACAACAATAACAACAACAACAACAACAATGCTTCTTCAGATGACACAACAATGACCCAGTTGTCGAATTTGTCTGGAGAGAACAAGAAGCTAAGGAAAGACAATGAGATATTAAATCTAGAGCTGGCGAAGACTAAGAAGCAATGCGAGGAGCTGGTGGCGTTCTTGAGCAAGTGTGTGAACGTCGCACCCGATGAGATCAATCGGGCAATGGCCGAGAAGGGATTGATGGCAGAGATGTGTGATATAAATCATGATGAAGTTGATGATGATGATGATGATGACGACGACGACGACGACGAAAATGAAGAGAATAGCTTGAAATTGTTTGGGGTTTGGGTGAAGGGGAAGAAGCGGGAGAGGTGCGGAGTGGATGCTGGTGATGGTGGGGGAGTGAAGAAGATGATGAGGGGGAGCAATGGTGTAAATTATGAAGCGCCGTGGATGAAGATGGTGTCGTCGTCTTCGGGTGAGACCAACAAGGTCTGCACCTGATAATGTGCAGTAGTGTGAGTAGTAGTAGGAATAAAAGGAAAGAAATTAGTACATAGAAACGGCTCTGATTGATGGAGGAGTTGAGAGACCAGAAACAAACTGAGTCTCTCTGCTCTGTATTTCTTTTTGTTTCATACATGCACACATGTATTGTAGAATTTTGTTTAATTAAACTTCAATGGAGGAAGTAAAGCTTTCCATGATTATTTACAAATGTATTTTGAATTATTGTAACAGTTTTAAGTTTTTTTTTTGTTCATGTGTTTGGAAATCCTAATTCATTCATAAGACCATAGAACGAGGTTTAGAAACAATGCTGTGCTTCTACCATGTGAAAATGTTGAATATCTTAACTTTCCGTCGGCGATTTTTTTTTAAGCATGTTGGATGTTAAAATCTTTCGATCCTAGAGTGAACAAATTCAAACACTAACAGTGGATCAATGATCAGAATGATCAGTTGATCAATGTAATAGTACACATTGAAACAAATTGAATCAATGAAGAACATAGAAGAACTTCACAATCTCTTTCATTACACATACTTCGAAGATTACATTGTACAGATATTTACATAACTCTACATCCCCTCCTCAAGATGGAAGTCTATGCCAGTCACATAGACCCATCTTGGACAATAAATCAAAGAACAAAGGTGCTGGTAATGACTTGGTAAATAAATCAGCCAACTGTAATCGAGTAGAAACATATTGAGGAAGAACAAAACCACACTTGAACTGATGCCTAACCAGGTGACAATCAATCTCCAAATGCTTAGTGCGTTCATGAAAAACAGGGTTGGCAGAGAGATGTATCGCAGCTTGATTGTCACACCAAAGAGGGATTGAAAGAGCAGTAGGAACACCTAAGTCCTTGAGGATATAAGAAATCCACAACAATTCACAAACTGTGGAAGATAAACTTCGATATTCAGCTTCAGCAGAAGACTTGGATACAGTAGCCTATTTCTTAGTTTTCCAAGAGATAAAAGAGGATCCCATGAACACACAATAACCAGTAAGAGACTTTCAAGAAAGAGGGCAAGCAGCCCAATCAGAATCACAGTAAGCAATAACAGAAAGATTCATCTGAACAGGGAAAAACAAACCCTGCGAAGGAGTACCCTTAAGGTACCGTAGAACATGAAGTGCACCAGACCAATGTTGCAATGTAGGAGCTTGAACAAACTGACTTAACTGCTGTGTGGCGTAAGTGATGTCAGGACGAGTGAAACCCAAGTAAAGAAGACGACCAATGAGTCGTCTGTATCTATCAACTTCAATGAACAAAGGGGAGTCAGCATAATTGAACTTGCAATTCACGAGGAAGTGGAGTAGCAGCTGGTTTGGCCATAGTAAGACCAGCATCAGTAAGCAAATCAAGAACATATTTGCGTTGATGAACATAAAGGCCTGATGAAGATCGAACCAATTCCAAACCCAAGAAATAACGTGCTTGACCAAGATCCTTGATGGTGAACAAATTGTGTAAGAATGTCTTGACTTGAGTAATTAACTCAAGTGAAGTACCAGTAATAAGAACATCATCAACATATACCAGCAACACCAAAAACTGATCATCATTTGTGTAAGTAAACAAGCAGGGATCATGAGCAGACTGACTGAAACCAAAAGTTTGCAGTTTAGAAGTAAACTCATGATTCCATTGTCGAGAAGCTTGCTTCAAACCATACAAGGATCTTTGAAGTTTGCAGACTTGATTAGATGAAGCCAAACTGTAACCATCAGGAGGCTTCATGTAAACATCTTCATCAATATATCCATGTAAGAAGGCATTGTTAACATCCAACTGATGTAAAGGCCAATCTCGAGCAGCTGCTAAGGATAAAACAATCCTAACAGTGACATTCTTGGCAACAGGAGAGAAAGAATCAGTGTAATCAACACCTTCAATTTGGTTAAACCCTTTGCAACCAAACGAGCCTTACACCTATCCAAGGAACCATCAGGATGAAGCTTAACCTTGTAAACCCACTTAGAACCAATGGCCTTTTTACCAGGTGGAAGGGTAGTAAGACTCCAAGTACCATTGGTTTCCAAAGCCTGTAATTCCTTATTCATTGCTTCAACCCAAACAGGATCATGTTGAGCTTGGGTATAACAAGTAGGCTCCTTAATGTTTGAGACAGCAGCTAAGAAGCACTTGTAATCAGCAGTAATGTGGGGAGAATGAATAAAAAGAAACGTAGAAGGAGTACCAGCAGACAGAGGAATTTCTGCAGGAGTAAAATCACATGTATGAACATTGTTCAAAACAAAATCATTAATCCAAAGAGGTTTGTGAACAACACGATGACTTTTGCGAGTAACAACTGCAGTAGGAGGCAGGACAACTGCAGGTAAACCATCATTAGTATGAGGAACTAATGTATCATTGATAGGCATAGAAGAAACAACGTCAGGAACATCAAGAGATGCTTCAACAGGTAATTCCTCAGAGTAAGGCACAGTAGCAGATGTAGGAACAACATTTTGAGAAGGTACAACAACAGGAGCTGGAATATTTCTCAAGTAATCAGAGTTATCATCACAAGAGATAGGCACATGACACTTTGAATTTGAAGTATCTTTGTGAAATGGAAACTGATTTTCAAAGAAAATCACATCTCTTGAAACAAAACAACTATGGGTGGCCATATTGTACAATCGATAGGCCTTTTGATGTGGGGAATAACCAAGAAAGATACACTTAATTGCTCGTGAATCTAACTTGGTTTTGCTTGGTGAAACATTGGTAGTAAAACATAAACATCCAAATGTCTTCAAGGATGAATAACTTGGTAACCTTCCAAATAAAAGATGGTAAGGAGACTTCCATTTCAACAACCGAGAAGGTAATCTGTTAATGATGTAAGTGGCGGTAAGAATAGCATCGCCCGTAATTTTGTGGACAAATGAGATTGAAAAATCAAGGCTCTTGTAACTTGCAACAAATGTCGATGTTTTCTTTCAACTACGCCATTTCTTGAGGTGTATATGGTGTGGATCTTTGATGAACAATTCCTGCATCGAGAGAATAAAGCATGACAATCTTTATTACAAAACTCAGTACCATTATCGATCCCCTAATGGTTTGAATCGAAGCCTTGAAATGATTTTGAATGAATGCTATGAACCTGTTTGATGAAGTTGTTCTGTCAAGGACTTATGTTTCATCAAAAATGTCCATGTGAATCGACTAAAATCATCCACAATTGTCAAGAAATAATGAGCTCCTTGGATAGAAGATCGCTTATATGGTCCCCAAACATCCATATGCAACAACCGAAAAAGATAAGAAGTCCGAATAGAACTCAATGGAAAAACCATTACGCACCTTGTTTGGACATTTGACAAACATCACAAGGTACATTGTATATTTCATTTAAAGGACTGTTAAGTAACAAATCAAGGTGTTTTGTTACATTAACAGAGGGGTGCCCCAAACGACAGTGCCATGAAAAACTACCAGTATCATTATTACAGCAGGCTAGTGACAATTCTGTAGGAGACACAAATGAAGCAATGACATCTTTATTGAAAGAACTGGAATCCAGTATGTAGAGACCTCCAATCATCCTTCCCACACCTAGAACTTGAGAATTCTCAATGTTCTGTATGGCACAAAACGATGGATAAAACTCAACTGTCAGTTTAGTAGAGGAGAGTAATTTACTAACTGACAAGAGATTATACTTGAATGATTTTATATGTAAACAAGAAGAAAGAACCAAGTCTGAACTCAGCTGCACATCTCCAATGTAATTAACTTCTTTAGTATGTCCATCAGGCAAACAAACCATAACAGGTTTAGCTAAAACAATAACATTAGCAAGCAAATCATAGCTAACACACATATGATTTGTTGCTCCACTATCCACAATCCAAGCATCTGAATTAAAGGAAGAATGAGAATTAGAAAGCCTTTTATATGAACTACCTGTAAAATCAGATATAGCTGAATTACATGAGCAGCAATTCCTTCAGTTGAACCAGACTTTCCTTTCATGAAATTCTCAATTCCTTGTTGTATCATTGCTGCAATGTTAGTTTGAAAATCTTCAAACTGAAGAGGTCCTGCATCATGTATATCCAGAGGTGACTCCATCAAATTTACAAAAGATTTTGAACTGTTTGTCATCTGCTTCTTGTCGAGTTCTTTCTTATACCAATCTGGAATCCCATGAAGTTTGAAACAGGTCTCTTTTGTGTGCCTTTTTGCCTTACAATGATCACAAAACAAATCATCTTTATTGACAAATTTCTTGTGATTTCCTTTACCAGCAAACCTATGACCATTGATCGAACCAGATGAACCTGAATTCACCTTGTTAGTTTTCATCATCATGGCTGTATCTATCACAGGGGAATAGCCAACATGTACCTCATTTTGCTTTTCAACTCTAAGAATCATAGAGTAAGCTTTGTTTATATTTGGCAATGGATCCATCACCAATATCTGATTACGAATATGATCATACATATCATGTAATCCCATCAGAAATTGCATCAGCCTATCATTAGACTCCAGAACAGCTAATGTTGCTGAAGCTCCACACTCACACACAGGTAAAGGAACTAAACAGTTCAGTTCATCCCAAAGTTTCTTAAGTTTTGTATAATACTGTGAAACTGACAGATCTCCTTGACTTATAGAAGCAATATCTCTTTTTAATTGATATAAGAGAGGTCCATTACATTCTCCAAACCTTTCTTTCAATTCATTCCACAAATCAAAAGAAGAAGTTGTATAAAGGAATGCTTCAACAATATCTTTTGAAATAGAATTCAAGATCCAAGAAGTTACCATATAATCCACTTTGATCCATCGATCCAAGTTAGGATCAGTGGAATCTGGCTTTGCATATCTTCCATCAATGAAACCAATTTTCGATTTTGCACCTAAAGCAATCATCATAGCTCGACTCCAAGACAAGTAATTTGAACCAGTAAGAGTATTGGAGACAAGTACCATACCAGGATTATCAGATCCTTGAAAGAAATAAGGACTTTCACCTCCAAGATCGCCTGCATCAGGAGCTCTTCCTGCTCCATTTCGAATTGAAGAACTTGATTTGGTGTTGGTCTTGAATGTTAAGATCAAATTGAGGTTGATCAAAAACTATACTGAACAATGTGATGAAGATCACTGTTCATAATCACAAAACACTAACAGAGAACACACAAAGAGCAACACACACACAGATTGTCAAGAAATGAAAAACTATTTTTTTTATTAACATGTAAGGCACGTCATTACAAGGTATATATAGACCAACCTACATGACTGAGTACATAACTGTCTAACTAATTATGTTATAGTTGAGTTAAACTAACTATGGTAAAGCTAACCTGAGTTAAAAACTAACCATAGTCAGAACATACAACTTGTGCATTGTTCAGCTGTACACTAACATCTCTAACAGTCTTATCTCAAACAATTCCCCCTCGAAGAAAACCGAGGAGAAGACACAAGGTTTACTTTTGCACAGAGGAAAGAAAAACGAGGACCGGATAAAACTTTGGTGAACAAATACATAGCATACATACATGATTGTTTTCCTTTGGTAAAGATGGGAAAGAGAAGGAACATAGCTATGGAGATCAAAAGATCAGTCGCAAGACCAGCAACCAATTTCTCACGAACAAAATGAGCATCAACTTCAACATGCTTAGTACGAGCATGGAAAATAGGGTTGGATGAAAAAGCTTTGGCACCGTACTATCACACCATAAAAAGGACGAGAGGACTGCAAACACCAAGTTCAGAGAGTATCGATGTAGTTCACAAGATGTCTGAGACTCCATGGGCCAAGGCTCTATATTCAGCCTCAGTAGAAAATGAGCCATAAAAGTTTGTTTCTTAGAGGACCATGAAACAAGATTGCCACCAAAGAACAAACAAGAGCCAGTGGTAGACCGTCTATCATCACAATCCCTAGCCCAGTTTGCATCAGTAAATGACTCAATATGAAGAAATGAAAAAGGTTTGAAGCACAATCCATAAGCCAATGAGCCTTTAAGATAACGAAGAACCCGTTTGTAGGCTAGCCAGTGAAGATCAGTGGGATCTTAAGGAACTGACTTAGTTTGTTAATAATGAAACTAATGTCAGGCCGAGAGTAGGTAAGGTACTGCAAAACACCTATAATACTCATGTAGAAAGTGGGATTAGTGAAAGGTTTCCCATCAAACAGAGATAACTTATGTCCAACAGAAAATGATGTAACATCAGGTTTGGAATCCTGCAACCCAGTCTTATGAAGAAGCTCTAGAAGATATTTATGTTGAGTGAGATAGATGCTTGAATAATCTCTAAAAACTTCAAAACTAAGAAATAATCCACCTGTCCAAGGTTTTTAAGAGAGAAACAAGAGTCAACCAAGTAATCAATTGAGAAACTTGATTAGAATCAGAACCAATAATGAGAATGTCATCACATACACTAGCAACATCAAAAGAGAACCAAAAGACTTCTTGTAGAACAAAGAAACATCAGAGGTGGAATTAACTAGTCCCCAACTAAGTAAAGCACTCTTGAGCTTAGAAAATCAGGCCCTGGGCGCCTGTTTGATTCCATAAAGGCTTTATTTAATTTGCAAACATGATGAGGAAATGACTTGTTAACAAAACCTTATGGTTGAATCATATAAACCTCTTCAGTAAGATCACCATTGAGGAAAGCATTGTTGACATCAACCTGATGAACATGCCAGTTGTAAGTTGACTGCAAAAATAAACAAAATCCTAATGGAAGAGGGCTTAACAATTGGAGAATAAGTGTCAAAATAATTAAGATTAGGGGTTTGATGGAAACCCGTAGCTACCAAATGAGCTTTGTAACGTTGTATAACACCAGTTGGGGTTGTCTTGACTTTAAAAACCCACTTACAACTAACAATATTCATAGACGGGGAAGGTGGAATAAGAGTCCAAGTATGATTCTTATTTAAGGCATAAATTTCATCAACCATAGCAGTGTACCAATTTCGATCTTGGAGAGCAATCTTCACAGACGAAGGTTCCAGCTGAGTCAACAAGGCATATGGAGAAGAGTGAACCAAAGCCTTAGGTTTGAAAATCCCATTTTTTCTCTTAGTAATCATAGGATGAGTACTCACATGTGGTGTAGGAGGAGCAATCTCAAAGGGTGTAACTTTAGAAGAGGCAACAAGTGAACCACCAGAATTAACTAAAGATGCATGTGAACTGGGAGATCATGAGGAAAAACACCCAGGTGATGGAGAAGACAGTGAAAGAGACATTAAAGGCATGATTGAGGAAGAGCTTGGTGATGAAATAACTAGAAATGGTGATGGTGAAGACCTCAGTGTCACAGGAACATCTGGTAGAATCACTTAGTATGAGATGGTGAAGAGGATGATCCTGAAAATAGAAACGGAAACTCATGAAAAACAACATCCCCTGGATATATATATTTTTCCAGAAGGATAAAGACATTAATAACCATGATGTCGAGGACCATATCCAATGAACACACACTTAGTTGATCGAAAATTGAACTTGTGAGCAGAGTAAGTAGTGAGATTGGGAAAACATGAGCACCAAACACCTTGAAAAACTGATAATCTGGACTCCTCTTAAAACAAAAAAAGTATGGAGATTTAAAGCTCAAAACAGAATAAGGTAAACCGTTGATGATGAAAACTGAAGTGGCAAAGGCCTCTTTCCAGTAATGAAGTGGCATGTGAGAATGAGCAAGTAGAGTTAGCACCATCTCAATAATAGCTCTATGTTTTCTTTTTGGTACTCCATTCTGTTGATGTGTGTAGGGACAAGAATATCGATAAGTTATTCCAAGTTTTTGACAATGAGATTCAATAGGTTTAAACTCAAGCCCCATGTCAGACTGAAAACAAGCCAATTTAGTGTTAAGCTATCTTTCAGCTGACTGTATAAAATGAAGAAAAGCAACAAGGGCATCTGATTTAAGTTTCAACGGATAAAACCATGTAAACCTGCTAAAAGCATCAACAAAGAAAAATGTAGTAACGAGAACTAGTGGTAGAAGACAGTGGTGCATGTCCCCAAAGGTAGAATAAACCAATTATAGAGGTCTTGTAGTAGTAATAGCACAATTATGGAAATGAAGCTTATGTAACTTACCAATTTTACAGGAATCACATAAAGGCAAAGCAGATTTATTGATATTATGATTACAAGAATGTAAAACTTGGCGAATTATCTCAAGAGAAGGGTGACAAAGCCTAGCATGCCAATTAAAAGAAGAATCACCAATAGCTATCAAGTTTGAAATGACAGACTTATTACACAATGAAGAAAGATAGCATGTAACATCAATATTCAAAGGACTTGCAGTGTGTGAGAGAACATCAACAGATGGTTGATGCTGCTTAGAAGATGAAGATACAGTCCATCTCTAAGCTATCCTTGAACCAGAACCTTTTTCGAAGCTTTATCCATGACAAAGAATGAGTCATAAGTGAATTCAATAATCACATTATTGTCCTGAGATAACTTTGAGATGCTAATTAGATTCTTAGCAAGATTAAGAACATGAAGAACATGTTTCAAATCCAAGGCGTGGGAAGAATGATTATTGGTAGGAAGAACACTATGACCAACAAATGAAATTGAAAGCTGAGAACTATTGTCAACAATAACACATTGTGTACATGTGTATCAGCTCTTTGAGTCATAGAAGAGGAATTTGAATTCATGTAGCTAGAGGCTCCTAAATCCATGTATTAGTTTGGATCAATTATAGTTTTAGGAGAGGCAATCATCCTTGAAACTGATGATAATGAGTTTGCTGAGCACTTGGTGCAGATGGTCGTGGAGATCCAGAGAAGAACTGACTAGGCTTCTTAAACTGTCCACTCGAATTACCAATTTGTGTTTGATTTGGACTAAAATAGTTTTGATCAAATCTTTGATAACATTGTAAGGCCATATGTCCAGTTCGATAACAAATTTGACAGAACACCTTGTTTGCTCCTCTATTACCACCATTTCTTCCACCTCTATTGCCTCCATGACCTCCTCTAGCAAGACCACCTCGATAACCACAAGTTGTCCTTCCACCATTAAACTTGTTGGATGAAAACTTCTTATCACCAGAATTAGAAGCAAAATGTGCTGAAGTAGAAGACAAATCAAAAGTTGCAACAATATTGAACTGTGCAATTCTATGTTCATGCATCATTAACAGATATTGAACATCTTGTAAACTAATGGTGATGTGAAGAGATCACAACAACCATAGATATCAAACTCTTGACTATTCCATTTAACACTAATTGAATCAAATCAGAGTCATTTACACCTTGATCAATATATTTCAATTCAGCTCCAATGTTCTTAATCTTTACAACAAAATCAGAAATAGAACTAGAACCCTTTTTCAAAGTATTCAATTGATTTTCAATTGAAATGCTCTAGCCATGGAAAGATTGGGTAAAAGATCGCTCCAATACATTCCAGATCTCATAAAAGATTCATAATCGGTGACATGAACAATTACAGAGTTATCAATGTTTAAAGACAACCAAACCATTAAGATTGAATCTAAATGACTTCATACCTCATCTTCTTGCACATAAATGTCTGATGAAGAAAAAGGTTGATTTGAAGCCAAAAAGAAGGACTTTCAGAGATTAGAAAGTTGAGACAAGACCTTTTAATGGCTGCAAAAACTTGAACCTTCCAGTGAATGTAGTTTGTATCATCAAGCTTCATTAGAAGACTAAAATTCAAAGCTCTTACAATGAAAGTAGCATTTGGTAGAATAGACTTCTAATTCCTCATTAAGACTGTTGAATCTGAACGAGCAGGAGCCATGATTCCTTATTCTGATACCATGTTAAGATCAAACCTAAAGAGGTTGATAAAAAACTACACTGAACAATGTGATGAAGATCATTATTTTCAGAATCACAGAACACTAACATAGAACAAACGGAGAGCACAACATACACAGATTGTCAAGAAATGAAAAAACTATCTTTTATTAACATGTAAGGCACGTCATTACAAGGTATATATAGACCAACCTACATATCTGAGTACACAACTATCTAACTAATTATGTTACAGTTGAGTTAAACTAACTATGGTAAAGCTAACTTGAGTTAAACGCTAACCATAGTCAGAACATACAACTTGTGCATTGTTCAGTTGTATACTAACATCTCTAACAGTCCTATCTCTAACACTGAAAAAAAACTATTTGGTGTTGGGCGAGTGATTCCAATTTTAGGATCATATGGAGGCGCGACTCCTACACTTCTGTTAAAATCTTTTGATCTCAGATAAATCTAACTATTAATTATTTGGTGTTGGACTGAGTGATTCCATTCTAGGATCATATGGAAGCGCAACTCGTGCACACCTATCCTGTTAAAATTTTTTGATCTTGGAGAAATCTAATTATTTAGTGTTGGACGAGTGATTCCATTCTAGGACCATATAGAGGTGCAACACTTACACGCCTGTCAAAAGCTTTTGATCCCAGTGTAATATAACTATAAACTATTTGGTGTTAGAGTGAGTGATTCCATTTTAGGATCATATGGAAGCGCAACTCCTACACGCCTATCTCGTTAAAATCTTTTGATCTTAGAGAAATCTAACTATTTAGTGTTGGACAAGTGATTCCATTCTAGGACTATATGGAGACACAATTCCGCAACGCCTATCTAGAAGTGCAATCACTGTGCCGATTCTTCGTCTGCAAAAGTCTATGCTTTTAGAGTGTTGAAAATGAAATCCCCCTTGATAAAGAATTATGGTTTCACAAGGTTTTCTCAAGTGGAGCTTAATATAGCCATCAACAAGGAAGATTAGATCCAACACCCAAAATAAAGAATTCACAAAAGGCTCTTAAAGGTCTTGAGCCAACCATGAGCTGATTATGATCGATGGATTAATCAATTAGCACCAACTCTTGAAATTAATGAATATATATTAACATTGTTATAAATAGATGTAGGTCCAAAGTAATCTCATATGACATCCTCTCAGGCTACATATTCTCCAAAGAGAAGATGCCTTGGACATATATGGGCAATAGTAGAGCTGCCTGGCTGGCCCTGAAATCGTCTACTCTCTTGTTACAGGTTCAAAGTATAATGGAAAATGGCTTTCGCCATTCTTTGATAACTGCTAGTTTTTATAACAAGTGATTTCCTCGTTCATTATTCAATAGCTCTAAGCTCTCGACAGACCATCATAAGGATGCGTTTAACTTGATTTATAGCTCAAGTTGATATAAGCCTATTATGTACATTCCTTTTGAAGTTTTATTTCTTGCAACAACGCTCTCTTTTTTACCATGTAAAGGAAAAGGTAAAAATTACTCCTTCCAGTCAATAATATAAGTATTTTTAACCAAAATACACATATTAAGACATGCATTAATTATGGCTTCAAATTACATTCTTGCTCGTACTTTAATTATGTGTTTAATTACATTAACCCTCTATTTTATCCAATAAAAAAAAGAACAACTGTTTTTTTTTAAGAGAAAGTTTCAATTTCGCATTTACAACCAAATTAATAGCAATTTGTTTGAACAAATAGGATTAGCGAATTAATGTACTTGATTGTATATGTGGTCCTGGTCCTGTACTGAGCCATGAATGATTAATGAAATTTCTCTTTAAAAAAGTGTTTTTTTTTAAGAAATTTTTTTTTTTAAGAAATGAAAATTTTATTAATCATCAATGATTCTTAATACATTCAATGGAGCATGACGAGACATATAATCATAATTTTGGCAAATTGATTCGCTAATCCTAATTGTTCAAATGAACATTTATCTGCTATAAAGTTGACTTTTAATAATTGTGACTGTAATAATGGAGCTGTTTGACAATCATTGATTATTCTCTTGACAAACGTCTCGAACACAACAACACACATGCACTACAAAAAATGCATCAATTAGCGACGTGAAATAGACGACGGGCTATTTCCCGTCGCTAATTAACGACAGATTTGCGAGGGGAGTTCTGGTTGACCTGTTGACCAAATTAGCGACGGGGTTAGCGACGACCAATACACTATCTCTCTCCCACGACCAAACCCTAATTTTCCCTATTTATAAACTCTCCACTCTCCCTTTCTCTTCTCTCTTCTCTCCTATCTCCTCTCTCCCCCACCCCCACATCTCTCATTTCTCCCCCACCCCAACCTCTCTCCTATCTCCTCTCTCCCCCGCCTCTCTCTCTCCCTCTCCCTCTCGATCAAGTGAACCACCAAGTCTTTTCCCTCTTTTGGGTTAGGCTGGTTTGACAACTCCTCCGCGGTGGAGTCGGTGGTGGGGTCTACGAAGACGGAGAGCGACGAGGAGTACTTCCTCGCCGCGTTCATGGCTCGGTCGCCGTGTTCAACAACTCCTCGCCGGTGGAGTCGGTGGTGGGTAAAAGCTCTGTTTTGGTTTGAATATTAGTTTGGTTTTTGTGTATGTTGGTTTAGTGGCCCTGATTTTGGGGGGTTTTGCAGGGGAGGGGTCGCCGAAGTCGACGCTGTGCGCGGCGGGGAGTTGTCCGAATGGGCCTTCGTAGGTGTCGACTCCACCGACGTCGTCGCTGCCTCGCCGCTGCCTCGCCACTGCCTCAGTCGCATCCTCCCCGCCATCCTCCCCGCCATCCTCCACCACCTCTGCCGCGCCCTCTCCCTCATCCGCCGCCCCTCCCTCTCCTCCTCCGCCGCCTCCTGCTCCTCTCCATCTCCTACTCCGCCGCCCCTCCCTTGCCTCCTGCGCCGCCCCTCCCTCGCCTCCATCATCACTATTTTCATTTTAAAAAGAATATTTTTTTAAAAAAACAATTTTTTTTGTTAATCTGTCAGAATATAGCGACGGGATTTAGCGACGGGGACCCGTCGCTGTCCCCGTCGCTAAATCCCGTTGCAATTTATGACACCCGTCACTATACCAAATAGCGACGACAAGTTTAGCGATGCGATTTCCCGTCGCTAACATGGTATAGCGACGGGAAATACCAAATTAGCGACGGGCTTACCCGTCGCTAATCTGGTATCCTTTTGTAGTGATGTACTGTGACGGCCCTAGTTCCCACAAACTGGGCCCTGCCCGACACTAGACTTACGTGGACCCTCGCGTTAACTCTCGCGAGGTCAACGCAAACCTAATCAGCCTTTTTTTCCATTATTATTAGTTATTTAGTGATTTTAAATTGAGTTATTAGTTTTGCAAGTTTTAAAATTTGAAGCAGCGGAATTAAACTAGCAATTTAAATAATTCGTAAATACATCGATTCACGACAACCTATGGTGTGGAAAATCTAGTAAATATGATCTCATGTATATATAAGGTGACCAAAGAGTGCAAGGAAATCATATACATGTATCATAAAACGTCACTCAACATATTAACCTGTTTTCCAAAAAAGAAAAAAAAGTATAACATATACATACATCAGAATATCAAAAAGAAATCTACGTAGTAACAAGTGGAGAACCGAATGTGAGAGAAGCACAGAAGAAGTCACCGATCACTAGCTCTTTACATTTGCTACTTGAGGGACCTGCAATTGTCAGAAGAACGGAGACAATTTCAGTGAGTAAATCCAGAGGAGTCTCAACAGTACTTCAGAAATCAATAAAACATAGTCCATAAATCATGCGAGTAATGAAATAAATAAGAAAATAGTAAGTGCATGATAAACGAACTAAATAAATAAACGAAGAGAAACAAGTGACATGATAAAAAGATAGACGTCTAAGTGGTTTCAACGCTCTTCAAACTGTAGGCTCGTGACCTTTTCCAGAAACATCTTGAAGTAAATCCCAACTAGTCTCAAACCGTGGGCCCACGACCACTTCTAAGAACGACTTGATAATAATTCTCAAACTCAGGGTCTACGACCACTTCTAAGAACAGCTTGAGAGTCAAACTTTGGGCACTTGGCCACTTTCGAGAATAGCTTGACCTTACACTGATGGACTTCAGTCCATCCTAACAACACACAACGCAACCCGACCACCTAAACTCTAAGTCACTCGACAGTACGAATAGATTCCAAGGAAGGCAATTACATCGACAGTACGAATAGATTCCAAGGAAGGTAATTACATCAAAAGCATATTCATCGAGGAAATAAAATAAAATATGGAAAAAAACTACTATTGATGCCCATGTTAGTTTACTTACCTCTAACTTACGAAAATCAACGTAAAAGCAATTCTCACAGGCCTCGTAGTGCATACCCGGCTCCCAGTCAATAATTTTTAAGTCCTTGGTACCTAATTTTTATATTTTATACTTGTTACAACACGTTGAAAATCAAAATCTCAATTTAACGCAATTTTTAAAAAAATGTGAGATTTTTTGAGTTGCAATCACATTGATCGCGTCTCGAGTTAGATTGCATTGATCAAGTCTCGTCTTTATCAATTTCTTTCTTAGATTTTTATTTCCATTTTCTTTATTTATGCATAAATCCATATGCATTAGACATATATATAAAGTGTATAGTTATATATGATATAATATTTTTTTTATTTTTTATTTTTTTTAATCTTTGGCCGGTAGCTAAATGAATGCAACGGTTTCTAGCCAAGGGTTGCCTCCTCTTCCTGTTGTGCGTGAACGTATAGCAGCGTGAACGCACATCACATACCATAATTTTTTTTTTTTACTCTTACTTCCATATCTTGTCTCAACACATTCACTATACTCTCTTACACCAAAACCTTATCAAAATACTATCAAATCATAAGAAATTTTGCACCCAAAACAGTAAGGTTGAAAATCAACAAGTAAACAACTACTCACCTTTGTTGTCTAATAAAAGAGAGCAAGTGTGGGGAGCTTGGAGCGCAAGAGAGATGTTCCGAATGTGAAATAGATGCAAGACCCCCTAAAATGGGAGAGCACACATGAGAGGGTTGAAAGAGGGAGAGGGGAAACATTGAGGATGATGAGGGATAGAGAGAGAGGTGCTTATCCTCTCTTTTTATCTCTAGACAAACTTTATCTATTTGTTTGTTTCTTTTTTTTATTGTTTAAACCACTAAAAATTTAACACCTCAAATTCTAAGATTTATGTCCATAATATCCATCATGACTCAACAATTATCAAACAAACGCCCTTTGACTTAGTCAAATTAGTCAATTAATCATTTTTCATACTCTCGCCCAATTTATGATTTTAAGTTGTAGGCGCTCGCTCTCAATATCTAGCGCGTATCTCGAGATATGTTCTTATTAGCAAAAATCGATGATAAAATTTAAATAAAACACAAATATAAGTAGATAATACATTTAATCATCCACAAGTAAAATATTCACGTCGTTACATATACATTGCTCGAACCATAACGAAAAATAAAATTTTTGACAAAAAAAGTAAACACAAAACTTCCAACGAGGGAAGATAATCTAAACCTTCCAACGTGGGAAGAAAGCAACTACTTAGGAAATAAAACTTATTGAAAAGTACCAACCTCGTAAAAACAAATCCACGCACAATCATTGAAAATGATGCAGACGTAAAAAAGTGATTGTTGCCAATAGTGAATCCGATAACTGCAACGTAGACGAAACTAATCATCTCGTCATATCCGAATGAATCTAAAACTTATTTGAGAAATACGGAATGTAAAAGACAATATGAACTACCACCGATCTATGTTTTTGATCGCCTGTGGTTCAAAAGGCAAAAACACAAAAGAGAACTAAAGTAAAGAAAACTAAGGTTGGGATTCATAGCATTTGTAAAAGAGAAAAAATATTTAATTGTAATTAAATGTTTAGGGGTATAATGGGTAAATAGGTACAAAAGTACTCTAGAATTCCGAAAACGACATATATTCTTTGACAAATAGTTTTTGTAGGATGACTTATAAAAATGACCGGAGAGAGTTTTTTATGAAAGGGGTTTACTAAACACACGCACGCACGCACCCTTGGCCCTTACACACACCACACAAACTACTTTTTTTTTAAAATTTTTGGACCAAACTACCCTCGTTCCACACACTACATCCTTCCTCTCTACACACACCATTACCCTCCCCAACCACCACCACCGCCGACGTCGCCTCTATCTCTCTCTCTTTTTCTGCCACCACCATCCTTCTTCATGAACAATGTAACGGCCTGAATTTAATTCGGCGTTATTAATGATGTGGTTGTAGATGTGGCTGACAACTTAGACGCTCGTGGGACTCGCAGCTAGGCTAGTGCGCACCTGGAACTAGGTAAATAGTTATTTTGTGTGTTGATTTGTCTATTACGATGTTTACGTTGAAATAGATTTAACAGCATCGTAATGTGTGTATTTATATTACATTTGACGTGCGAGACTGTGTGTTAAGTATTTGTCTCGATATGCGTATCGACGCGGGTACCGGGTAGGCTAAAAGACTAAATACTAGGCCGGGGGAAATGATACACACATGAAATGAATAAAGATGAATCAAATAATCATATGTAATGTATATTTGGTGGTTAGGGTTATGGTAGTACGCGTATGTCGCGGTTTGGGACGTGAAACCGGGCATCGAAACACCCGAAAGACAACTTTTTGGGTTAAAGACAAGGGCAAGTGTGCCATTGGTGTCACATTTGGAGTCATTAGAGCTTTAATAATGGATCAAATAGTGCTCATTAGATTGCATTGGGATGCACAAGTGAGGAGAGATCACATTGAACTATAAAAAGTCAAATTGACTTTCATTTCTACCACATTTTCTCTCTCCTTATCTCCAATCCGAAAATAGAGAAAAAGAAAGAAAGGGTTCAGGAGTTGCAAAATTGATCATTAGAGGAGCTTGAAGTGGTTGATTCATCAAAGCAAGATGAGATTCATAATCATCTTAACTTTCTTTATCTTTTGTTATAAAATTTTGAGGTGTTTGTGTGAATTCAATATGGATTGTTAAGTGGTTGTTAAGTAGTTGTTTTGGTGGGTTTTAGGTGCTATAAAGTTAAGCGATATATGTTGTTGTAGTGGTTGTTGGTGGTGGTAATGTTTAAAACCCAAAACTTTCAACCAAACTACTGTCCAGAACCCGATTAGCGCGCTAATGAGGAAATCTAGCGTGCTAGATGACGATAGATGACGATTAGCGTGCTAGGTGAAAATATAGCACAGTAATGTTCTTCCTGACGAAGAACGTTTAGCTGGCCAGAAATCTAGCACGCTAATCCCCATCCTAGCACGCTAGATATTGCATATTTTAGACTATGTTTACTAAGTAACATAAAATATATACAATTGACTAAAAATAGATTATAAATGGAAATAGGTCATTTCGGGCGATAATTTGGATATCGGGGATACGTCGGAGCTGGATCGAGAGTTATTTACTAGGATACGGAGTGCGATTTGAGGTGTGTAGTATCCCAACTGAAATTTCTGGAGCATTACCTTATTTTTGCTTTTGAATTCATATTCTGTCTTTTAATACTCTATTCTAGGTTTTGGTTTAAATGGACGGACGTTAAGGCTCTCCCTCCGTGCCATTCCTGTGTGCATGTCCACTAGGCCATAACACGTGTGTCAGGGATCTCGGTGAATAGTTCGACCCGAGAGTTGCGTCGGGGCACGTGTAGTTGCGTCGTAGGTTCTACATAGCGGATCCAGATACTGGCCTTGCTTGAGTGAGACTCGCCAGCAGTAGTCTGTGGAGAGTCCGAAGTATGTCGCTAGTTTGACCCTAGGCTCTAGGAACACACTTTGAGCTTTCACTATTACTTATGCATGCGATGATCACAATTGCCTGTATTTATTTTTGCATATTTATTTAATAGTTTTGTTTAAATTCCAGTATTTAATTTCAGTATTGCTCACTTAATTTCCTTGGGAATACTCACTCTGGACTCGTCATCTGCCTTTTGTGATGGCTTGAATGCAGATCCTAGAACAAGTCGTGGCAAGGGCAAGCTACCGGAATACCTGTGATTCAAAGATATTGTGCCAGACTTGTACATTTGTATTATATATATTTTGTTTTTATTTTGGGGAATTGTGATTGTGAGATACTTCAGGACCCTATATATATTGATATTTTGAGATCTTTAAGGTTTTTATCTGATATATGTTGTCATATGGGTTTTCTACACTAGGTTTCAGAGTTAAATGCATGACTTTGATGTTTCATATTTTATATTGTCATGATAAAAGACTTCAGTTGTGATTTATTATGGTTTAAAATGATTTTAACAAATGATTTGAGTTCAGTAACAATTTAAACAGTAAATTGTCGTTTATTGAGGTTAATAATGATTAAATAATGGATGAGATAGCATGTGGGATACAGTTGGCGCTGGTAGGCTAGGTTGTAGACTTGTATTGGCCCCCTTGACGGTTCATTTGGAAAATGGGCCGTTACAACCAACATCATGTGGTGGCCCATAATCTCAAGGCAAATCGGACACTATCATGTTTGCTGGATACCTCATTGACCCATGCTACATCATTTGCATACTTACCTATGACGACCCGCGACATATCACTATCCCAAGCCAATTTTCACTAACCTTTTCAATTAAATTGAAAATTCAATAACTTTGAATTATAAAGTTTATTAATGTAATATGTATATTAATTGTCTAGATTCATGAAAGAGTCCCAAAAGAACTCCGAAAGTGGGAGGATTGGTTTGGAGTCTCGCGACAAGTCAAGGTAAGTGGGGAGCTTGCTCCATTATCAAGTATACATGTTATTAGTTAAATTCGAATTCACGATTTGAACTAAAGACTTAGGACTAAGGGTTGCATTTTTTTATTGGCATGAACTTACTTATCTATGAGAATGTATGTGATATGAACACCTATGTTACTCGATTAAAAGCAGTGATGTGGTAGTATGCCTATCGAATAGCGGTGATGTGGTAGTATGCCCACCAAAAGAGAGTGGTTCGTGCCACAAATTGCAGTGTTGTATCAAGGGTCCCATCATAAAGAGAGTGTTATGCACCACGAAACATCAAGTTCATTGTGGTCATATTTAATTATGGATGTGAAATCAGAGAATTTCATAAACTTGATTAGTAACCTATTTAAGGAAATTTGGATTTTAATTGGGAATTAGGTATCCGAGGTGGGTCCCATGCATTACGGATCAGAGATCATAAGTTAAAATATTATTTTTGCGTGTCTGTACCTTATTGGTGTAATATACTTTATTCATCGCGAAATAGAGTCAAGATGAGGCTTAGACACATTGTCCGTGTGGACAGGAGCGCGTTGAGAATTTTTTCAGTTTTCGACGAAATTATGGTATTTTTCGGGGTTTAATTTGGGCTTAAAATATAAGAGATAAATATGAAAAATAAAAGAAAAGTTTGAAATCACCTAAATCTCGACTCCCTTTCTTATTCCTCTCGATCAACTCCTCCGTCTCTCCCCTCACGGCCTCCCTCTCGTGGTTAGTGGTTTCGGTGCTCTCTTCTATCTCGACTCTCTCTTTGTGTTGTCCCTCTCGCTCCCTCTCTATTTCACTCGACGCCTCTCTAGCTCACTATCGATCTCTCTCCTTTTCGAATTGAACTTGGTGGCAGTTGGGGCGGTGATGAAGAACACAAAATTAACCATTGATGAGGTGAGATTTGAATGGGTGTTTGATTTAATGAATCCAATGTAAATTAATGGATTGTGTAGTAATTGATTGAGAAGTGTTGATTTGGTGTGAAGTTGAGAACGATTTTGGAGTTTAAAACCCTTGACTGATTCTTTATTTCTAATTACAATCACTCTATACCTCATTTCTCTCGTTACTCTCTCTTTCTATCCACCTCACGACACTCTCACTCTCACTCTCACTCTCAGGTGCTCATGAAGCTCTTTATCTCAACGTCTCTCTCAATCTCGTGTTCTCCTCATTCCTTCTCGGTAGCGGACATGGTTGTGATGATTAGCAGTAGTAATAAGCCACTAATTTGAGGTGAGTTTGAGTTTAATTTATGTTGATTGAATTGGGAATGAAGTTGTTTTATTGTTGGTGGTGTTGTTGATTTGATAGTCTTGATTGGGAAGGGGAGGAAATTTATAGGAAATGGGATGACAATGAGGACCCTTGGTCAACTCTCGCAGAGTCAACGGAAGCCTACTCAGCCTCTTATCTAAGTTATTCAATCATTAGTTGTTTATTAGGGTTGTTATTTAGTTTAACATGTATTAATGTTTACGCAGCGAAATTTTTAAAAAAACATTTGAAGCAACTTAAATAAGTAAACGGTAGTTGAGACATTCCTAGATGTGGAAATCCTGCAAAAGTAAATCTCATGTATATATATGGAGATAAATAGTGTGAAAAAGTATCATATACATGCATCAAATGTCTAACAACCCAAAATGAACCCCAAAGTAACCAAAACATTAGTATATATCATATATACAATCTAAAATATAAAAAGTAAACCTACTGTAGTAACATAGAGGAGCTGACTCTGAGGGAAGCTCAGAGGAAGTCACCAATCACAAGCTTATTGCCACTGCAATTAGAGGGACCCGCAATTGTCACTAAAAACGGAGACAATTTCAGCAAGTAAATACATAAGAAGTTCAACATTCTTTCTCAAGATAAACAATAAACAAGTTCATAAATCATGTTGGAAAGAAGTAAAGCTGATAAATAAAAAGTAGAATGCATGATAGACATACTACAATGATCAACAATAGGGACCAAGTGAACCGAAAGAAAAGGATAGGGAGTAAGTGTCCTGACACTCTACATGTGGGCTCAAAGCCACTTAAAATGTGTAAGTGTATAAAATTGGTGCAGTGGGTCAAAGCCGCTTTGACCGCACCTAACCCGTTCGACACTATCAGCTCGCTTGAGCCGCAGTCCAAGAAAATTCCAAATGGAGCCACGGACTTAACCGGATGCTCAGCCGCAATGGAACTCGAATACCTTAGAGGAGCCACGAGATATAGCGGATGCTCACTCAAAGGATTTAGACCCGTTTGGAAGACACGAGAGTTAGTCAAGTGCTCAACCCGTGAGTGGACAATGACTAGACCTGACCACTTAGACCCTATGTCACTCGCTAGGGGAATGGAGTCCAATAAAAGCAATCATTTCATCAAATAAAGTAAGGAAATGAAAATAATTAATATTGAATTTTTTACTGGTTACTTACCTCAATAACGCAAAATACCAAGCAATCGCGACTCCTGCACGTCTCGAAATACGTACCCAATACTTGATAGTAGTCTCATAGGCTCCTAATATCAATTTACAATGAATTATGTGTGTTTGAGCCTATTTGATAAAGTTTAGATTTATAAATCTCAAAGTAGATCCAAATAGGGAAGTTATAATAGTGGCATGTTTTTCAAGAAGAATCTCGGAGTAAAAATCTCCGAAAAACCTCTAAACTCACTTTCCTACAATTTTACTCATTTTCTTTGATTTTCCTAATTTTCCTTATTTTCCCTGAATTCTTTTCTAAATTTCGTGTTATTTTTATAATTATTAATATATATATATTTAATTTAAATGGGATTAAGTCCCCCTGAACTGGGCCCAGTTCGGTTAGGCGAGCCCGAGCTCAACCAAGCCCGCTGGGCCTGAGCTGACCCGACCTAAGAGAGAATGGTGGACAGTACTCCCCCCCCCCCACCCCACTTTTTTTTTTCTCTTTCTTTCTTTCTTTCTTTCTTTCTCCCTTTCTCCATTCAAATCAAAACCACAACTACAAAAATTTTCAAGAATCAAACTAAATACAAATTAATTCCACAAAACTCACTTGCTGAAGCAAAACTTATATAAAATAGATCAAATTTGAGGAGATCTAACCTTGATTGGGGATTCTTCAAGCTCCCAACTCCAAATTTCCACCTCTACACCATCTAAATAAACAAAATGAAACTTTTACACTCCATCTCTCTCTTTTTATACTCTCATTGGGAAGGTGAACCACCACCACATATTTTTTTTTCGTTTAATTTAATTTGATATTATCTCTCCATACACCACCAAAATATGACACCTCATTCTAATTTAATATTTTTAAAATTCTCATTTATGAAATAACTAAAATGCCCCTCATGAATTAACTTATGCGTTTCAATTAAATAAACTATATTAGACTTAACTTAAATCGATATCATCGACCTACCCAAATGCCCGTGTACGCACACCTCTCAACGTAATTCTCGTTCACAAAATTGACCATAAAATAGTATAAATTTGTGTCGTAGATAACACATAGTTTTGACCGAGTCGCCACGTAGGATTAACCGCCACATCACGGTCCTATTAGGCGAATGATTAGGGTTATATTTATTAGGGTCGTCTCAATTCAAATAGAGTTGTAACTCTAAAATAATGAATTTATGGTTTAATATGACTTATGGAGGTATGTGAAAGCCGGGGAACACTATGCGAGGTTTCGCAGCCTACAGTGGTTTTTACTATTTATAGAATTCATCTTTGTACCTGCATTTGTGTTTAGTCTACATTACATTTTGCGTCATTCCTGGTCATGCATTCATATCATTCCGGACGATGGCTTGTTAGTGCTATGGTTTTCGAGCGAGACTCGGAGCTAGGTTTGTTGACCTGATAGACTAGAACACGAAAGACCCAAGGCACACAAGTTTTTTGGGGAGCATGCATTTGACTTTTATTACTTTTAGGTTCATAATTAGGTTAGCCAACTTGATTGTGAACTTGGAACATAAATAAAAGGATTTCACGTTGTTATATAAATTTGTTATTATTTGGAAATGCAATTACATGCCTCTATGTATTCGTGCTAACATTTGTAGGAAAGTAGTGTAGGAGTTTACTTACCCGACATCTTCGAGTTGTTTTTGATGATGTCAAGTTCTCTATGAAGGCAAGGAAGAACAAAAAAGCTCAAAGATTAGCGATTGGTTTAACTATAAAGTTAATATTCTGCTGTTGTAAATTGTTTACATTTACTCTTTTGGGTTTCGGGGTGAGTGTAGGTCGTGAAACAACGGTGAAAGGTTATGAGAATCTTCTAAATTAATTTAAAGCCAGTTTAGAGGTTTATGTTTGGTTTTGGTTTATTTTGGGATTGTAATGTTGTAACTAAGGTATCAGAAACTCTAAGTACGTTAAGAAAGTTTAAATTGATATATATTGTGAACTACAGGGAGTGGTGAGTCTTTCTAGGCTTCACCTCATTCTGCTATCAATTAGGTGGATTTTCAGGCATGCCGCTTATAAGGAAGGTGCTGGCGAATTTTTTATAAAATACGAAAGACTTTTTGTATGATTACCTAATTTGCTCCAATTATGTAAATCAAGAATTGAGTTATTCATTGAGAATCTATATTACTTTAGGAGCAGTATAAGGACTGAAATGAAAAGTAATTCAAAGTTAAATTTAATTAAGTAGATTAGGTGTCTAATTAAGGTAATTAAGCTAAGTTAGGAGTTAGTGAGACGGGTCTTGACAGACTTGGTATAAGAGCCTAGTTTTGTCTTAATTGAGGAAAACTTTGGTTGAGAACTAAAGAGTGATTGAACGCAATTAGTTGGAAAGTGACTGTGAGTTGGATATATTTTGTTATTGTGTTATTGTTTGTAGTATATTATGTATTTGTGACATCAAAGAATTTTATAAGCTTGATTAGGAGGCTAATTAAGTATTTTCGAGTTTAATTGAGGATTTAGTTATCTGAGGTGGGACCCATGTGTTACGGATAAAAGATAATAAGTTTTAATATTATTTTTGTGTGCCGTATGCCTATTTGATGTATTCTACACTATTTCAACACAAAAATAGGGTCAAGTAGAGTGTATACGCGGTGTCCATGTGTTCCGGGGCGCGTTGGGTAATTTTCTCACATTTTTGATAATTTTGAGGTATTTTTCAAAATTTAATTTGAAGTTAAAAATAAGAGATAATCATGAAATTAAATAAAATAATAAATAAATTGGTAGGCGCTTAGTGACACGCGGAGTCGAGGGTGACACACATTGGATGTACCATAGTGTGCACACCCGAGGGTAGTCGTTGGCGTGCGTGACGAATTTATAGCCGCGAAAATACATAAGTGTTTATATATTTATATATAATATAATTTATATATAAATATATATAAATCAATCATATAGTTTGAATTAAATAAATTATACCTTGGATTCGCCTCGAGATACACGTAGCGTGATCATTGATGAGGTGAAATGGTTTAACATTATGGTTGGTGAGATGTGTTCATGCCTTGAGATGCGCATTGTCCAATCTTGAGGTGAATCAAGTGGTGTATGGTTACAAAATCATTTGATCTACCTCAAGATGCGTATTTCGAGGAGATCAATATAATTAATCACGGTGAGTCGGTCAAGAGGTAGTGATTATCTTGTTAATAATCACAAGATCGACTTTGGATACGCAACACATATCTCGAATAATATCAAATTAAATAATGATAATGAATTATTGAATTTACCTCGAGATTCGTGTGATGCGAATCTCGAAAAAATCATAATATATATCTATTAGGGGTGGGCAACACAACGGTTTGGTGGGGAAAATCTTCAACCGTCACCAAACCGAAGATTTATTCGAGTAAATGTGAATCGACTTCCTAACCTCAAGCGCCCTCAGCTGTGCGCGCGCTGGCAAAACCGCAATAATGCTAACCTCATCAGGCCTCATTCCAACCAACTACATCTTCCTAAAAACATCCAAAGCCTCACCATAGCAACCAATTCTAGCATACACCAAAATCAACGTAGTCTAAGAAACAATCGTCTTCTCCGGCATAGAATCAAACATCGCCCTCGCCCTTTTTGCTGAAATTTCAAGATTCTTTCGATTCTGGAAACGAATCGAGCGATAGAAGACACAATCGACAGATTCGTAGGCAATGAGAATCAGATCGAGCGAACCACATTCAAAGATCTCTGGAGATTGAGAAAATCGCACGAATTGAAGTAGACGAAGAGACACAATCTGAGAAACTGAAATCTCTGGTTATCGTGTTTGGGTTTGTGTGTGTCAGCGATTGGCGTTGTTGTTGTTGTTGTTGTTGTTGTGATACGTTGGGGAAGTGTAGAGAGAAGTGAGAGTGAAGAGGGGGAAGGTTGGCGTGAGTGTGAGGAGTGATGGAGTAGGCAAGAAACGATTGAGACTTGATTGTAGGGCTAGGGTTTTTGGGTATAAAATAATGAAAATACTTATAAAACCTTTTGTTTGGTGAACCGTCACCAAAATGCAAATTCGTGGTTTTCGAGTTTTTTCAAACCACCCCCAAACTGCGAGTTTTAAAAACCAAACCAGACCATGCGGTTTGGTCGATTTATGCGGTATAGACGATTTGCGAAGATCGCTACCCACCTCTAATATCTACACCTTAACACACCGCCTCATTCATTTTTAGAGATAAAGATTGACCTCGAAATATGTAGTATATATCTCGAGGGAGTTCAAAGTAATATTATGAAATTGAAATAATTATATTTGTCTTGACATCCACGTAATGCGAATCTCGAGGAAATCATATATATAGTTTACAAATGAAACAGAAGCTCCTCCCCCTTTATACAGAGAGATATCGATTGAGATCGAGAGGAAGAGTGGGAGGAAGAAATCGACCGAGAGGGAGAGGAGATCGACGATGGAGGCAGGGATAAGGTGAGTGTGTTGTTCGTAGTTGTTGGTTTTTTGTTGATGTGCCGTTGTTGGTTGTTGATGTTGGTTGTTGTGTGTTGTTGGGGTTTTTAATGGAGGTGGGAGGAAGAAGATGACAGGGGAAAGATCTCCCTTGCCCAATCCCAGCCCGGGGTTGGGGTTGGGAGCCCAACCCCAAAGAAATTGAATTAAAAAAAGAGAGGAACTGCTGAAACTAGTTGCTGGAGGAAGAAGATGTGGCTTGACCTAGACTGGACCGAACGGGGTCAGGTTCGGAGGTCAAACCCCAATTAAAACGAAAAGAGGAAAAAATGCTAGAAATTTGGAAAATAAAATCCAAAAAATAGGAAGAAAATTCAGGAAAATATTATTTGGATTAATTAAATAGAAATTGTTGATTTTTATGAAAATTAAGGATTTTGTGATGTTCTCGATGATTTATGCCAGGGATTTGCCTCGTAAAGCGTGCTACAAGACTGAAAATATTTGAGATTTGAAAATTATTTTAAAGCTTAGTATAGGTTAACTTTCGATTTCGAATTACAATTTGGAGTCAAAATTGGGATCCAGACATTCGTGGAGTTGATTTAGGGTGATTTCGGGGTTTTTGAGTCGAGGTAGGACCGATAAATATACTAAAAAATTAAAAATTATATTTAAGCCTAGACAACGTGATTTTCGATGCCGAACAATAATCTTGAGTCAAAAATAAAATTCGGGCATCGAAGAATTTATCGTGGAAGTATTTTAGGAGTATCAGGATACAAGTGGGTCTATTAAACAATAACTAATTAGGCAAATTATAGAATTGTTATGAAACTTATAGGACATGTAAATGAGTTGTAGGACCGCGGTTGAACCCCGTGTGGACTAGTTTACCAACTCGAAGTTCAAGGGAGTTGCAATATCGTGTTTGTGAGCTTAACTGAATCCTATAGTAACCTTTACATTGTATGATTATAATTTTGTATAAATTGCATTGATCCTTGTTGTTGCATTTTTGTTGTATATGGATACACGAATATAGAGGATAAAGTGTGATTCGAGTCTCCTTATAGTGTATATTACACCGTGGTTATAAAGGGCTGAAGTCACTGATATTTTGCATCACGTGGTTATCATGAGATCACGTTGAACCAGATCGTACTTCCATAGTCTATAATAACGAGACTCGTTTGGTTATCCTCTCCGGGCATGAGTCCTTATTATTATTTACTTACCACTGTCAGAGAATGTTATCTGATTGTGGTTGGATAACAAAAATGAGATGGATTCACGATTATATTTAAGCCTTGACAATGTAATTTTCGATGCCTAACAATAATCTCGAGTCAAAAATGAAATTCGGGCATCGGAGAATTTATTTTGCAAGTACTTTAGGGGTTTCAGGATGCGAGTGGGTCTATTAAACAACAACTAATTAGGAAAATTATAGAATTGTCATGAAAACTTACATAACGTATAAATGAATTGTAGGACCGCGGTTGGATGCCTGTATGGACTAGTTTACCGACTCGGAGTGCAAGGGAGTTGTGATATCGCGTTTGTAAGGTTATGTAAATCCTACAATAACCTTTACATTGTATGATTATAATTTCGTATAAATTGCATGATCTTTGATTTTACATTTTTGTTGTACATGCATATACGGATAGAGAGGATAAGGGTGATTCGAGTCTCCTTATAGTGTATACTATACCGTGGTTATAGAACACTATATCATGGTTGAGGGGCTGGAGTCACTGATACTTTGCATCACGTGGTTATCATGAGATTACGTTAAACCAGATCATAGTCCCATAGTCTAGAGGAATAAGACTTATTTGGTTATCCTCTTCGGGCATGAATCTTTATTATTGTTTACTTACCACTTTCGCATAACGTTATCTGATTGTGGTCGAATAACAAAAACAGGATGGATTCACGGTTGTATTAAATTCCTTGGATTATATTCTTCATTTAATCTCTTGGATTATTATGCATTTGATTATTATTGGTGTACTGGATAGTGTGAGATTTATTTATCTGACATTATCGAATTTTTCTAATTGGATAATGACAGGTTCTAGCGACGATAAGAGAAAGAGAAAGCTTTCTGACTGTCTGTGACTTGCTTAGTTCTTTTCTCTTTGTATGTATTGATTTTTGAATATATTATATTGTATAAATGAGTTTCTGGGTT
The DNA here is from genome assembly GCA_039657325.1 of Stephania cephalantha. Lineage (NCBI taxonomy): Eukaryota > Viridiplantae > Streptophyta > Magnoliopsida > Ranunculales > Menispermaceae > Stephania > Stephania cephalantha. The sequence goes on along the minus strand of CM077567.1, from coordinate 19,983,254 downwards.
CGAGTATGATTAAGATCTCCTTTGGAATGACAGGAACAATTTTATGACTAATTGAGATAATTCTTTAGTTAAGGTAATGTTAGCTTAAAGTTTTTAATAATTCAGATCAGGTTAAAATGAATATATATAATTTCGTAAATACAATTTATATTGTTATGAGGTGGATTGTGAGTCTTTCGACATTTCCACCAAAACTGAGCATGTTTTGTAGAAGATTATTGAAGGCTGGGATTTTTAGTGTAGGCTTAAAAACAGAGGATGTGCTGCCGAAAGATGTTTACATAAATTTCGAGGATAATTTAATTCATTTAAATGAACTTTGAGGTTTAAAATTCATGTTAGAATCCTATGTGGTTAATAAAGTTTTATAATTGATGACTATAAGATCTTAATCTTAATTGTTTATTAATGGAGAAGTTAATGCTGCTAGATTATCATTGGATTAAGATAATCTAGGCCGGTCAGATGCCCTAATTAGGTGGGGTCTGACAATGTTAGTGTTAGAGTCTAAGATTGTAAATGAATCTTGTTGATTGAGGATAAGTGAGTAATTAGTTAGGAAGTAACGCGTTGGGACATGGTTAAAAAGTTTAAAAACTTTATTATTGTGTTATATTTGTATTATATGTATGTATTATCGCTAGATATGTGATATAAAGTTTATTCTCATTGTTTGTTTGATACTTAACTCGCGAGATTTGATGAGTGAGATTAAGAACATACAATTAAAAAGAGAATAGAGTACTGATAAAATGAATGGAAATACATGAAATAAAACCATATTTTAAAACAATCAAATGACTTCTATATAGAATTAATGAAAACTTTGATTGTTTATTACTCAAGTTACTAATGTTGAGTATAGTGGTTCTATGAATTGAATAAAGTACTGATAAAATGAATGAAAATACATGAGTTAGAGGTAATCTTTGTTAACACCAGATTAGGTGTTGTTATGAAACAAAGATAAATAAAAACTTCTAACTTGAAAATGAAAAATTTAGTGATAAGATCAACGTATTAAAAGTTAAGGTGCTGGGGAAATGGTATAATAATAGCTTGGATTAGCTATTAAACATCAACACAAGTGATTGTGTTTTGAGATTCGAAGTACCCAATAATTACTTCTAACGACATTAAGTTATGTAGGTTATCACTACAACTTAAAAATATAATAAATGAAGAGATAGACGTACTGATTGAGAATTAGTAAGTGATTTGTATAGGACGTCAAAGTAAGCTCTATATTGCGAGAATTTCTATTTGTAAGCCTTAAAGGATTGAAATAACATCATTTAAGAATTTGATTAGTCATTAAGTTAATCGGAGTTTGAAAACTCAAATTCTTATATCTTTTCAGTTGAATAATAATGGAAAGATGAATTCATCAAAAGTAATTTGATGAATGATAAGGTACAAAGTTATCTTACATAGTCTCTGGAAAAGTACATAATTTATTTTTGAGAAAAAAGAAAAACCAGGATATTTGAGACTAATGGAAATAACGTAAGACAATAAAAACAGTTTAACTGTTTGAGTTGCAAAGTTTCTCTGTTTCGAATTAAGATTAGCTAAGGAAGACTTAGAATCATTAATGATAAAAAGAAGTTGAAGCGTCTTTAGCTATATTTTCGAAAAGAGAAGATATATAAATTATAAGTCAAGATTAAGGAGTTGTAAGTGGCCTGGTTGTTGAGCGAAAGTCGTGATAAGTTTGTAAAGGGACTAAGAGCAAGATCAATGTGAGAATAACTGCGATTGACAAAAACTAAATGGAATAGACTTAATGTATAAAATAAAATGAGATGTTGAGATGACTTGTGACTGCTGGAAGTGACATGGATGGACTCTTTTAGTCAATGTAAGGCACTGGAGTAGTTTTGCATGACCAAAAGTCTAAGTAACTCCATTTCATAATCACGATTCATTCACAACGTAGAAGATTGGTGTGACGCGTCCACCCATCTTTGAATAATCGAATGAATTGGTGACAGTCGGTATAAAAGAGTCTATGAAGTTTTATTGAAGTCAATTAGAGGCTGAAGTATGGGCAACTAAATGTTCAACATATTCTCACATTAATATGAAAATGAAAATTTCAGGTTAACAAGTCCCGATCAAATTAAAATATCAAACTATAAGTTCGATGGAACTTAATATATTTTCACTAGGATCTTATAAGGAATCAAACTTCAAAAGTTGAAAGTTTTGAACCAAAGTAATGTACAACTAATATCAATGAATATATATTAATTGCAGTGCTACACCATCTGATTAGTCAGTGGTGAAATTTGAAGCACTAGTTATTGTAAATTAGAGATGATGTAAGATGCTTGTATGTTAGTAAGATATAAATGAAATGAAGAGAAATGTGTGATTTACAACTCAGTTAGTAAGCATTATCTTTGTTAGGTTGGGAATATTGAATAGAGTACTGTGTATTTGACTTGATATGTTTGAAGAATTGAATATTCTTCAATTGTAATTGAGTAGAAATGAAAAAGAGAAAACATATTTATAAAGTTGTATGAAATACAAGTTAAAAGTTATACTATGAGAGTGCAATCATCGAATATGTTGATATCTCTGTTTAGAAACGTAAGTCTACTCAAGTTAAGGATAACTGTCTATATTCAGACAATGAAAGAAGTTGGTGAACAGTAAATGATTAAGATGTGAGTTTGTGGGAGATTTTAGTAAAGTGAAAGAAATGAAGTTCTTGATGAACTCATCATTAGAAAATGATTTGAAGAAGTTAGAAAAGCCAATAATTTTCTAACCAATCAAAGAAAAAGTGAAGTGAATTGAGTGACTAGTTGGAATTGGTAATTTCTTTCTAGTCTACAATCTAAATAATATTATGAGTAGACATTTAGAGAATGTGTGAGAGTTGCACAATGTGTCAGGCTTCTATTTCTGATCAGATTAGGAACTCAAGATCACTTGTCATGGGATGATAGATGTTTATGAGATCTATAGTCATGGGATGACTTGTGTACTTCCAGGTTTCTGGTGGGAAACGCCGGAATGGTGATAGATCAGATAAACACGCAACTCTACTTAATATCTAATGTTGTGCTCAAATATTATTTGTATCAATATATAATTATACTGATGATAGTTTAAGAATTAATCGGATGATAATTCAAATAAAAAGGATGATTAGTGATGAGAAAGTAAATTGTGATGTGTACTAGAGTTTGAGTGGATATGTAAAGAATTATCAACGGTTTATGGAATAATAGTTAGATTAGAATGAAAATTGTGTTATGAAAAGCAAGATAGGCTAGGTTTTGCTATGTATTAATATTTGAATGAGATTCAAGGTATGAGATGAGAAATGAAGTAAGGTTATCGATATTCCACAAAGTTGATTGTTTAACTCGTCAGAAATTTACAAATTACCAGGATTGTCAAAGTAACGGAGATAACTTTTCATTAAACCAAAATGTTGAAAAACGAAAAGTTAAAATAATTATGATCTCTACCACCGAGTTGTTGAATACAAAAAAAATGATTGAGTCTACTTAACGGTTCACCTTGGAAATGATTTTATAGGTTTGGATTAAAATAGTTGTATATGAAGGAGCATGTTTTTCATATCTCTTTTTGTTCAGTAACCTGTAAGTTTAAATTTCGAGGACAAAGTTTTTAATTAGTTGGGAAGATTGTGACATTCGAGAATTTTATAAACTCGATCAGACGGCTAATTAAGTATTTTCAAACTTAATTGGAGATTTAGGTATTTGAGGTGGGACCCACGCATTACGGATGATAGATCATAAATTTTAATATTATTTTTATGTGTCGTGTGCCTATTTGATGTATTTTAGACATTTCGACACGAAATATGGTCAAATAGAGTATATACGCGATGTTCGTGAGTTTCGGACCGCGTTGAAGAATTTTCTCCAATTTTTGATAATTTTGGGGTATTTTTCAGAATTTAATTTGGAGTAATAAATAAGAGATAATTATGAAATTAAATAAAATAATAAATACATTGGTGGGCGCTTGGTGACACACGGGGTCGAGAGTGACACGCATGAGATGTACCATAGTGTGCACGCCCGGGGGTAGTCGTTGGCGTGCGTGGCAAATTTATAGCCGCGAAAATACATAGGTGTTTATATATATTTATATATATATAATATAGTTTATATATATAAATCAATCCTATAATTTGAATTAAATAAAAAGATATTTTGGATTCGCCTCGAGATATGCGTAGCGTGATCATCGATGAGGTGAAATGGTTTAACAATGCGGTTGGTGAGATGTGTTTACACCTTAAGATGCACGCTGTCCAATCTTGAGGAGAATCAAGTGGTGTATAGTTACAAAACCATTTGATCTACCTTGAGATACGCAATAGTATCTCGAGGAGATCAATATAATTAATCACGGAGAGTCGGTCAAGATGTAATGATTATCTTGTTAATAATCACAAGATCGACCTCGAGATACACAACACGTATCTCGAGGAAATCAAATTAAATAATGATAATGAATCGTTAGATTTTCCTCGAGATTCATGTGATGCGAATATCAAAGAAATCCTAATATATATCTACACCTTAACACACCACCTCATTTAATTTTTAGACATAAAGATTGACTTCGAGATACGTAGTACGTATCTCAAGGAAGTTCAAACTTATAATATGAAATTGAAATCATTAGGTTTTTCTCGAGATCTGCGTGATGCAAATCTCGAGGAAATCTAATATATAGTTTGCAAATGAAATAGAAGCTCCTCCCCCTTTTAGTTTCACACATAGAGAGAGATCGATTGAGACCAGAGATCAATTGGGAGAGGAAATCGAGAGGGAGAGGAGATCAACGATGGAGGCGGGGATAAGGTGAGTGTGTTGTTCGTTGTGTTGGGTTGCTGTTGATGTGCCGTTTTTGGTTCTTGATGTTGGCTATTGTGAGTTGTTGGGGTTGTTAATGGAGGTCGGAGGAAGAGGATGACATGGTAATGATCTCCCATACACAGTCCCAACCCGAGTTTGGGGTTGGGAGCCCAACCCCAATGAAATTGAATTAAAAAAAGGAGGAACTATTGAAACTGGTTACTGGAGGAAGAAGATGAGGTTTGACTCCAGATCGGATTGAACCGAGTCCAGTTTGAACGAGACCGGTCCGGCTAAGGGGTCAAACCTCAATTGAAAAGAAAAAAAAGGAAAAATGTTAGAAATTTGGGAAACAAAATCTAGAAAAATAAATAGAAAACTCAGAAAATATTATTTAGACTAATTAAATAGAAATTGTAGATTTCTATGAAAAGTAAGGATTTTTTGATGTTCTCGAGGATTTTTGCCTTGTAAAGCGTGTTATGAGATCAAAAAATATTCGAAATTTAAAAAATTATTTTAAAGTATTGTCTTAGTTAATTTTTTATTCTGAATCACAATTTGGAGTCGAAATCGGGATCTGAACATTCGATGAGTTGATTTGGGGTGTTTTCGGGATTTTCGAGTCGAGGTAGGACCGATAAATTTATAAAAAATTAAATAATTATATTTAAGCCTTGACAACGTGATTTTCGATGCCGAACAATAATATTGAGTAAAAAATGAAATTCGTGCATCAAAAAATTTATTTTGGAGCATTTTAGGGCTTTCGGGACGCAAGTGGGTCTATTAAACAGCAACTAATTGGTAAAATTATAGAATTGTTATGAAAACTTACAGGACGTATAAATGAATTATAGGACCGCGATTGGAGCCCCGTGTGGATTAATTTACCGGCTCGGAGCGCAAGGGAGTTGCGTTATCGCGTTTGTAAGGTTAAGTAAATCTTATAGTAACTTTTACATTGTATGATCAAATTTCGTATAAATTGTAATGATCCTTGATATTGCATTTTTGTTGTAGATGCATACATGGATAGTGAGGATAAGGGCGATTCGAGTCTCTTTATAGTGTATATTATACTATGGTTATAGAACACTATATTATGCTTGAGGGGCTGGAGTCACTGATAATTTGCATCACGTGGTTATCATGAGATCACGTTGAACCTAATCATACTCTCATAGTCTAGAGGAACGGGAATCGTTTGGTTATCCTCTCCGTGCACGAGTCCTTATAATTGTTTACTGAACACTTTCAGAGAACGTTATCTGATTATGGTCGGATAACAAAAACTGGATAGATTCACAGTTGTATTTAAACTCCTTAGATTATATTATTCATTTAATCTCTTGGATTATCATGCATTTGATTATTACAGGTGTACTGGATAGTGTGAGATTTACTTATCTGACATTATCGAATTTTTATAATTGGATAATGACAAGTTCTAACGACGACAATGGAAAGGGAAAGCTTTTAAACTGTATGTGACTTGCTTAGTTCTTTTCTCTATGTTTGTATTGGTTTTTAAATATATTATATTGTATAAATAGTTTGGGTTCGAGTGAGATTAGGATCTCCTTTGGAATGATTTGGAACGGTTTTAAGATTAATTGAGATAATTTTTAAGTTAAGGTAATGTTAGCTTAAGGCTTTTAATGATTCAGATCAGGTTAGAATGAATATATAATTCTGTATATGCATTTTATATTGTTATGAGGTAGATTGTGAGTCCTTTGGCATTTCCACCAAAGATGAGCAGGTTTTGTTGACGATTATTGAAGGCCGAGATTTCCTGTGCAAGCTTAAAAACAAAGGAAGTGCTGTCGAAAATTTTTTACAAAAATTTTGAGGATAATTTAATTCATTAAAATGAACTTTAAGGTTTAAAATTCACGTCATAATCCTATGTGGTTAATAAAGTTTTATAATTGATGATTATAAGATCTTAATCTTAATTTTTTATTGATGGAGATGTAATGGGCACTAGATTATCAAGGGATTAAGTTAATATAGGCCGGTCAGATGCCCTAATTAGGTGGAGTTTGACAGTATTGTCGCTAGATATATGATAAGAAGTTTATTCTCATTGTCTGTTCGATACTTAACTCACGAGATATGACGAGTGAGATTAGAAACATAAAATTAAAAAGAAAATAGGCTTGTGAAACAAGATTGAGCGTATATGGATGTAAAATAGACTTATGGAGTCCGAAATCACAAAGGTGTTGTAAGTAGTTCGATACTAATATAACTGATGAAACTCATCAGTTATTAAACCAATAGGAAATTGGTTGAGAAAGAAGTCTAAGTGATTCAAGAACGTAAGTACTAAATATAAATTCCTTTGAAATTGTAAGTATTGAACTATTACAATTGTGAAACGCTCAGAAAAATATTAGAATATACTTAAATTAAGTCTTAAAAGATTAAACACCGTTTGGTAAACTTGAAATGAAATTGAGATTTGTGGAAAGCACAAGATATGTATATCTTGGGTACTAGAATGCGGTTAGTACCAGTTGAATTCGTGACTCGAGAAAACCTATTGGTATGCCCCATCGAAGGCACCAATAATAGTCTCAAATTCGCCAACTACCTTAGATTTGTAGTGAGGTAAGTACGAGTTCGAACCCATAGGGATTAGGATATTTCTTTTTAGATTAAATAAAAATGGGTTTTCTCGAAAACAAAATCTTAATTACACTAAGAATTAAATGCGAAGAAAACAAAACTCAATTGCATAGAAAATAGAAATCAATAAATATAAAGCTTCAGAACATAATGTGAATTGAAATTCAAAGGATCAGATTCGTTCGACAGTTTTAAAAGGTTTTTTTAATACTAATTTCAATAGATAGGCTTATAGTGACTCTCGCTGTAACGGCCCAAAATCTCTAACCATGTTTAATTCCTTAAACAGTATCAATGACCCGTACTGTGGGACCTACACCGTGAAATGTCCATTAACCGAGGCAAGGGCTGAGGTATATTTTATATTTGTTGTGATGTATGCCTAGTGTATTGTATATGTGTAGAATATTAAGTCAATTTATACGGGTGTATAGGAATCGAGACGAGCGGGACGTACCTCGAGTCGTGTGTCGACGTGAGACCGAGGTAGCGGCATATGGGGTAAGCTTAATTAATTTGACTTAAATGTGAATTTATGTTGGTTTTGTAAGTGGCTTTAATGTGGTCACATTTAAATAAGCATTAAGTGCCTAAGGTCAGTGAAATAAAACAATATGCACATGATGAGCATCGAGACACGTATTGACAAATCAAGAGGCTAAGTGAGTCAACTATTGGAGTCATTCAATCATGACTTGGGGGACAAGTGTGTCAAGGTGAACCATTAGTTGAGCCTCGAGATACGTGTGCACACATGAATTAATGGCTATAGTTTAAACATATCAATATGGTCAAATTGAACATATAAGTCTTCTTATCTTCATCATCAAATCAGTTAGGCAAGGAGGAGAGAAAGAAGAGAGTTGCTAGTGTGATTTTGGTGGAGAAGAGGAGAAATCAGTGAAGCTTTGGTGAAAAAGAAGGATTTCTTCAAGCTAGGTAACATCTGCACTCCATAAACTTTGTGAAATCATGAAATTGATGTTGTAATTGATGTTTCACGTTGGGGTGAGTGTTAGGGACCTCTTGTAGTGTGTACGAGGGTCCCTAAGGCGAAAACAAAGCCTATGTATAGCAAAAACCCAAAATTCGAAGTGCAGAATTTTGGGTTGTGCTGCATATAGCGCAGTAGGTCGATAATCTAACGCCCTAATATTAATTAGCGCGCTAGATATGTAAAGTAGCGCGCTAATCTTAATTAGTGCGCTAGAGGTGTAAAATAGCGCGCTAATTGCCCCTACTAGTACAAAAATCAGCAAAGTCCAAACACGGTTTAAACACTATAAATGGGTACAAACTCACTCTAAAACTTATCAAAAAAATCCAGGGAACTAAAGGGAGATCTCAGGAGTGTAGAAACGCATTTTGGAGTATCGAGGGATCGGATAGGCTAGGACAAGCGTTAGGAATTGTAAGTAAAGCAGTAAGAATTCTATATTTCATTTCATTCACTCTTGTTGGTTTATGGTCTATTTGTAGACATTGCTACTTGTGATCTCACATCATGTTATTCTTTTGTCTATTCATGATTGAATATTGTGACATGATGCCTTGTGACATGTTTCATTGATTCCAATTCCTACTATTGATGTCATTTTTGATAGATAATTGATGAAAAACATGCGATTGGGATAAATTAGAATGTATTAGACTTGTATTCTATTTCCTTGAGCTTTGTAGCTCGACTAGTTTTGAGATCCTAGAGAATTGGAACTATTGATCTTTGAAAACTAAAGTAGGGATTATCTAGTGTCCATTGCATGAGAGATGCGTGGTTCACGGGGATATGGGTCTACCGGGGTTTCGGCACTCACCAGTACACTTGCGCGACACACGAGTTATGGGGTCTCGGGGTGATCGACAAGAATGATATAGATGATTTGTATGCATAGAGTGCAGCTCCGCTTTTGGTGTGGAATATGTTGAGCGCAGCTCCATATAGTAGTGGGAAAGGTTAGGTGATAGTTCTCACCGCCGACCGGACGTAGATCATATCGACTTAGCCTGTGTCAGTCTATACATTCTTAACTGTGGTATTTACTTGCATTACTTGTTTCAACAATTCTTTAGCTACTTAATGCTTTTAAATACTCGTCTTATATTTTGGAAATGTGGCATATAATTCTCCTATTATTACTTAAATATTACTATACCCACCGTCTAGTTTGTGACGGTGGGCGTAGGTCCGTCGAGCAGCAGCATGCCGGGGAAGGAGAAGATCAACGATTTTCTCTGAGCATTTCGGCGACTCTCCTATCTCATTTTGTATGACTCGACTTTTGTTGTATTATTACTGCTTATGTTTTTACTGTACATTTTGGGTTGTACATTGGTTTGAGTTTATAGTTCCCCATTTTTGAAACTCATATACAATGCATGTGATGCTGTATTTTCCTGGTTTTCCACACTTAGTATTTTAATTAATAAAAGCTTCCGCATAACCTTTAAAATATTTAATAACATTAAATTGATAAAAAAATTTAATTAACTCTGAAATCTAATAATATCTTAACATGTGTTTTGAGAAATATAGGGACGAAAGGCTGACTAATACGTAATTAAGTCTTATGTGGTTAGGATTAAGGCTTGATTACGGGATTAGGCCGGGCGGTGCCCCTTTTAGAAGTTGTGGCCGTCATAGTTGGTATCAGAGAAATAGGTTTAGAGACCTATATGGATAAACTACAAACCCTAGTTATGGAAACCAGATGACCTTTGCCTAGAAACCATTAGTTGGGAAGTGAGTGACAATGAGATGGGGATTTCTTATATGTACTTGTTCATTTCTGTATGTATATATATGTATGTTGTGGCACGTAGAAGTTGATTCACGTTCGTTACTCATTGCAGACCCCGATGGCTGATACACAAGGGGGAGGAGATGCAGAGCCTAGTGGCAGTCAGCCTTTTACCATTGGGGAGGATCTACAGAGGTTGTCTGATCGAGTGACATCTCAGGGTGTCAGCAGTTGACTGATTTCATCACTTTGATGACCACTCGTTTTATTCCACCGACATCGACATCGACTCCTATGACTGCTACACCGTCCGTCCTGGCGCCAGCACTTCCTACTACAGTTTTAGCAGCGCCAATAGCCGTGACCGCACTAGTGGTGGAGACAAAGTAAGGCAAGACGTCTCCCACGCTCGCATCCTCCAAAGATTTTCGTTGAAGTTCAACTGGTAAAGGATTTTATCAGACTCAAGCCAGCCTACTTCGACGGTGTATGATATTTCCTGAAGATTGAGAAGTGGATTCTGTCTCAAGAGAAACTCCATAGGATACAGAAGATCGATGATAGACTTCGGGCAGAGATATCATCGTACATTCTCGAGAGGGACGCCGATGTGTGGTGGCGTATGACAGTGGCTACTTACAGCGAGTTTGAGACATTGGATGCTTTTAAGCAGAAGTTATATCAGCAGTATTTTCCACCTTTAGTAATGAAGAGATTGAGGAAAGAGTTTATGGACTTGAGACAGGGACCAGAGGAGCTTGTGATGCAGTACATGGATATATATGATTATTTGCGCCAGTTTGCTGGGGACTTGGTGAGAGATGAGTTCGAGGATCTATACCATCTCGGTGATGGACTCAGGCCAGATATTGGCTACTATGTCGTTAGTTCAGGCGCAAGGACATTCACGGAGATGTACGAGCGAGCCCTAGCACATGAGACATATTATCTGGGCAGAGTTGTTGATGGCAGAGCACCAGGTTTAGATTTATCTGCAGAACAGGCCATGGAGTATGAGAGACAAAGATAGAGGGGTAATGGTGCAAGGGGATGGAACAGAGGTGCTCAGGGTTCGGGGACAGCCACTCACCCACTGGGTGTGCCTCTTTTATCATCCATTACTCCAGTATAGAGCATTGTAGACAGACCTTCATTGCCTCCTCCCATCAGACTAGCCTTACCAGCTCTTGTTGTTTCCGCACTTCCGCCCCATAGGCTTCACTACGGCAGCAGCCGCAGGGTGGTAGAGGTCGAGGCAGAGGCAGAGGCCGAGATACTAGATAGGGACTGGGATAGTCACAAAGACAGGGTCAGTATCAGGCACAAGACCAGTCTTAGACTCAGGGTCAGCGCAGACAGTTGACATGCTACAAATTGTGGACAGGTCGAACACATAGTGAGAGAGTGCTCGCATCCTGCAGTATTGTACATACAACAGGCCCGAGAGGAGGTTCATATGGTAGCCTAGCCAGATGCCGACGCTACACGAGGTCTTATTGAGGGTATGATTTCTATTTGTGGTAAATAATTATACGTGTTATTTGATTCTGGATTTACCGTATCTTTTATTGCTGATTGCATGGTAGACATCCTAAGGTTGAAACCTGTTAGCCTTATCATACACTTGATTTTGAGTACTGCAGCTGGAGAAAGGGTTTACCCTAATAGTGTTATTGAGGGATGTCTGGTCGAGATAGATGAGGTAGAGTTACCTGCTGATTTTAGAGTCATCAAATTTCTAGAGTTCGACGCGATTTTAGGGATGGACTAGTTTGCTGCATATCACACTCATATCGACTGTTTCATTAAAACAATGATATTTGACATCCCAGGGCGTTCGACATTCACTTATAGAGGTAGTTCAGCGAGGACAGTATGTACGAGAGGGCGATCGGTGACTAGTAAGGAGATGGAGGCGTTGATCTCGCTATACACTGTACCAGAAAGTAGGGGACCTAGGCTAGAGGATATACCAGTGGTGAGAAAGTTTCTTGATGTGTTTCTGGAGGATTTACTTGGTTTACCGCTGCCATAAGAGATTGATTTCATTATTGAGTTGGTATCAGGTACTAAACTGATTTACATACCACCATACCGGATGGCACTACGAGAGTTAGAGGAGTTGAAGACTCAGCTTCAGGATTTGGGACAGAAGGGATTCATCACACCTTCTATGTCGCCATGTGGAGCCCCCGTCCTTTTTATGAAGAAAAAGGATGGTACTTTGAGACTTTGTATTGACTACCGACAGTTGAAAAAAGTCGCAATTAGGAATAAATATCCACTCCCGAGGATTGATGATTTATTTGATCAGCTGAGAGGGGCACAACTTTTCTGCAAGATAGACCTGTGATCAGGGTATCATCAGCTTAGGATCAGGGATGAGGATATGTCCATTACAGCTTTCATCACGAGATATGGACATTTTCAGTTCACGGTCATGCCATTTGGGCTAACTAATGCTCTAGCAGTATTTATGGATTTGACGCATCGAGTCTTCAGACAATTTCTTGATCGGTTCGTGATAGTCTTCATCGATGATATATTGATATACTCGAAGACGAGGGAGGATCACGAGCAGCACCTCAAAGAGACGTTATAAACTTTTAGAGAGCATAGACTGTACGCCAAATTCAGTAAATGTGAATTTTGGTTGTCAAAGGTCAAATTTCTGGGGCATGTTGTCGAAGCAGCAGGGATATCAATGGATCCAGCCAAGATTCAGGCAATTATGGATTGGCCAACACCTACTTCAGTGACTGAGATAATGAGTTTTCTGGGTTTGGCAGGGTATTATTGCCGATTCGTGAAGGATTTCTTGAAAATCCCTTCACCACTTACGAGAATGACCCAAAAAGATGTTAAATTTGAGTGGACTGAGGATTGTGAGGATGCATTCATTCAGTTGAAGAGATTATTAACTACTGCGCCAGTATTGGTATTACCAGAGGTTGGACATGGATTTTCAGTGTATACCGATTCTTCTCATAAAGGTCTGGGTTGTGTGTTGATGTAGGGTGTTGGTACAATAGCTTATGCATCCAGACAGCTGAAGGTATATGTGAAGAATTATCCGACGCATGACTTGAAGCTGACAGCAGTAGTGTTTGCATTGAAGATATGGAGAAATTACCTGTATGGAAAGAAATTTACACTCTTTACTGATCATAAAAGTCTGAAGTATCTCTTCACAGAGAAGGATTTAAATATGAGACAGCGCAGATGGTTAGAGTTCCTGCTGGATTACGACTTTTCCTTGGAGTATCATCCGGGAAAATCGAACGTAGTTGTTGATGCGCTGAGTAAGATACCTGTTGGAGATGCGGAGGTTCCTACAGAAAACTTGTGTTGAGATTTGCGCTCAGATGAGACTACAGACCGTGTCTACACAGAAAGTGTCAAAGGGTCAGAGGATCGCCATGTTGTAATCGAGGTTTAGTGAGTGAGCGCAGGGTGTTGATTATGTTGATTGGACGGAGACGTCTGATCAGTGTTTGAGATTCAGGGGCAGAATGTGGATACCGTCATTACCAGAGGTGAGAGAGGAGATTCTTCAGGAATCACACTGTTCCCGATTCACCATTCATCTAGGTTGGACCAAGACGTACCATGACATGAAGAGGCTTTTTTGGTGGCCTGGGATGAAAATCGATGTATCTAAGTCTATAAGGAATTGTGGGATTCGTCAGCAAGTGAAAGCTGAACATCGCAGACCTGGAGGATTGCTACAGCCTCTTCCCATTCTACAATAGAAGTGGGAGGACATTGTGATGGATTTTGTGAGGGCTTTGCTGAGAACCGCCCAGAGAAATGATTCCATCTGGGTTATTGTTGATAGACTTACGAAGTCTGCTCATTTTCTACCAGTGGTCACACATTACACGGTTGATCAGCTGAGTATACTGTTCGAACTAGAGATTATTGGACTGCATGTACCGGTAACTATTACGTCAGACAGAGATGCTACGTATATGTCCAGGATGTGGCGAAGTATGCAAGAATAGTATGGTACGCGCCTACAGTTTAGTACGACTTTTAATCCTCAGACTGACGGGCAAACTGAGAGATTGATTCAGGTTCTCGAGGATATTTTGCGGGCTTATGTTTTGGAGTTTGGAGGATCATGGGAGGAGTACCTACCATTGTGTGAGTTTGCATATAACAACAGTTATCAGGTCAGTATTGAGATGGCACATTTTTACGCTTTATATGGTAGACCATGTCGCTCGCCATCATGTTGAGCTAAGCCAGAGGATCGGGAGACCGTGGGGCCTGAGATTGTTGATGATCACACGGAGAAGATACGATTGATTCGTCAGAAACTCAAGGAAGCCTAGGACAGACAACGGAAGTATGCGAACAGATATCGCGGTGATCTCACGTACACCGAGGGATCCTTTGTATATTTAAAGGTTTCTCATCGGAAGGGTCTTCAGAGGTTCGGAGTGAAATGTAAACTTGCACCGAGGTTTATCGGACCTTTCATGATTAAGAAACGGGTAGGGAAGGTTGCATATGAGCTTGAATTACCTCCGCAGATGTCAGGAGTTCATCCAGTCTTTCATATATCCATGCTTCGATTAGCTGAGTCGAGAGCAGGTGATCGTCCGACTGTAGATTGTCAGATAGATCTGAGTGAGGATATTTCATATAAGAAGCAGCCTGTGCAGATTTTGGGTCGATTTGTATAGAACTTGAGAGGCAAGTCTATCCCAAAAGTACTCGTCAAGTGGCAGTTTCACGATGATACGGAACTCACTTGGGAACGGGAAGACTACATGCGAGATAGGTTTCCGTACCTATTCGAGTCATGAATAATTCCTAGTTCGAATTTTAAATTATGAGGACGAAATTTTCATTAGTTGGGAAGAATTGTAATGGCCCAAAATCTCTAACCGTGTTTAATTCCTTAAACAGGATCAACGACCCGTACTGTGGGACCCACACCGTGATATGTCAATTGACCAAGGCAAGGGCTGAGGTATATTTTATATTTGGTGTGATGCATGCCTAGTGTATTGTATATGTGTAGACTATTAAGTCAATTTAAACAGGTGTATAGGAATCAAGACGAGCGGGGACGTACCTCGACTCGCATGTCGACGTGGGACTGAGGTTGCGACATATGGAGTAAACTTAATTAATTTGAGTTAAATGTGAATTTATGTTGGTTTTGTAAGTGGCTTTAATGTGGTCACATTCAAATAAACATTAAGTGCCTAAGGTTAGTGAAATAAAACAATAAGCACATGATGTGCATCAAGTTACGTATTGGCAAATCAAGAGGCTAAGTAAGTCAACTATTGGAGTCATTCAATCATGACTTGAGGGGAAAATGTATTAAGGTGGACCATTAGTTGAGCCTCGAGATATGTGTGCACACATGAATCAAGGGATATAGTTTAAACATATCAATATGGTCAAATTGAACATATAAGTCAACAAATGGGTTTCTTATCTTCATCATCAAATCAGTTAGGCAAAGAGGAGGGAAATAAGAGAGTTGCTGGTGTGATTTTGGTGGAGGAGAGGAGAAATCAGTGAAGCTTTGGTGAAGAAGAAGGAGTTCTTCAAGCTAGGTAACATCTCCACTCCATAAACTTTGTGAAATCATGAAATTGATGTTGTAGTTGCTATTTTACGTTGGGGTTAGTGTTAGGGACCTCTTGTAGTGTGTATGAGGGTCCTTAAGGCGAAAACAAAGCCTATGTGTAGCAAAAACCCAGAATTCGAAGTGCAAAATTTTGGGTTCTGCTGCACATATCGCGCTAGGTCGATAATCTAGCACGCTAATATTAATTAGCGCGCTAGATATGTGAAGTAACGCACTAATGTTCAAATTAGTGCGCCAATGTCGAAAAATAGCGAGCTAATTGCTCATGTTAGTACAAAAACCAGCATAGTCCAAACATGGTTTCAACACGATAAATGGGTCCAAACTCACTCTTAAACTTATCAAACAACTCTAGGGAACTAAAGAGAGATCTTGGGAGTGTGGAAATGCATTTCGGAGTGTCGAGGGATGGGATAGGCTAGGACAAGCGTTGCGAATTGTAAGTAAAGCTGTGAGAATTCTATATTTCATTTCATTCACTCTTATTGGTTTATGGTCTATTTGTAGACATTGCTACTTGTAATCTCACATCATGTTATTCTTGTGTCTATTCATGATTGACTATTGTGACATGATGCCTTGTGACATGTTTCATTGATTCCAATTCCTACTATTGATGTCATTGTTGATAGATAATCGATGAAAAGCATGCTATTGGTATAAGTTGGAATGGATTAGACTTGTATTTTATTTCCTTGAGCTTTGTAGCTTAACTAGTTTTGAGATCCTAGAGAATTGGAACTATTGATCTTTGAAAACTAAAATAGGGATTATCTAGTGTCCATTGCACGAGAGATGCGCGGTTCACGGGGACATGGGTCTAGCGGGGTTTCGACACTCACCACTACATTTGCGCGACATATGAGGTATGAGACTCGGGGTAATCGGCAAGAATGAGATAAATGATTTGTATGCGTAGAGCGCAGCTTCGCTTTTAGTGTGGAATACGTTGAGCGCAACTCCATATAGTAGTGGGAAAGGTTAGGTGATAGTTCTCAACGCTGTCCAGACGTAGATCATCTCGACATAGCCTGTGTCAGTCTATACATTCTTAACTATTGTATTTACTTGCATTATTTGTTTCAGCAATTCTTTAGCTACTTAATGCTTTTATATACCTGTCTTATATTTTGGAAATGTGGCATATAATTCTCCAGTTATTACTTAAATATTACTATACTCACCGTCTACTTTGTGACGGTGGGTGTAGGTCCGTTGAGCAGCAGCAAGCCGGAGAAGGAGAAGATCGGCGACTTTCTTTAAGCATTTTTGCGACTCTCCTATCCATTGTGTATGACTCGACTTTTGGTATATTATTACTGCTTATGTTTTTACTGTACATTTTGGGTTGTACATTGGTTTGAGTATATAGTTCCCCATTTTGATACTCATATACATGCTTGTGATGCTGTATTTTCCTGGTTTTCCACGCTTAGGATTTTGAATAATAAAAGCTTCCGCATAACCTTTAAAATATGTAATAACATTAAACTGATAAAAAGTTTTAATTAACTCTAAAATCTAATAATATCTGAACATGTGTTTTGAGAAATATAGGGACGAAAGACTGACTAATACGTAATTAAGTCTTATGTGGTTCGGATTAAAGCTTGATTACAGGATTACTGTTTAGAAAATGGGGCCGTCATAGTTGGTATCAGAGAAATAGGTTTAGAGACCTATATGGATAAACTACAAACCCTAGTTATGGAAACCAGATGACCTTTGCCTAGAAACCATTAGTTGGGAAGTGAGTGACAGTGAGATGGATATGTACTTGTTCATTTCTGTATGTATATATATGTACGCTGTGTCACGTAGAAGCTGATTCGCGTTCATTACTCATTGTAGACCCCGATGGCTGATACACGAGGGGGAGGAGATGCAGAGCCTAGTGGCAGTCAGCCTCCTACAATTGAGGAGGATCTACAGAGGTTGTCTGACCGAGTGAAAGCTCAAGGTCAGTAGTTGAGTGATTTCATCGCTTTGATGACCGCTCGTTTTGCTCCACTGGTACGACATCAACTCCTACGACTGCTTCACCGTCTGTCCAGGTGCCAGCACTTACTACTGTAGCTTTAGCGCCGCCGATAGCCGTGACCGCACTAGCGGTGGAGATAAGCGAAAGCGATCGTCTCTCACGCCTTCATCCTCCAGCACTTCTGTTGAAGTTCAACTGGTGAAGTATTTTATCAGACTCATCATCTATTCCTATAAAGTATTGATTTGACTGGATTTTTATGGTAAATCACTCTTTTTGTTCAATAATCTGTATCTACCCTAAAAATATAAAAACAAATAAGGTATTATAGTATAAATGGAGATAAAGGTCTTGGAATTCATGGAAATATTACACTAAAATATAGCACAATTGCTGACTTATTATCTATTTTATAAAGTATTGATTTGATTTGTAACCAATTAAGAGTTTCTTCATAAATAGACTCAATGAGAATAAAGACGAGACACATGGTTTTTGAAATAGAATTTGATTCGACAAATTGAGCTTGACTGGAAAATCACAATGGGATTATGATAGGTCCAGTTAACTTCTCTGAGTCGGTTTCTAAGAAAGTAAAATACTTTAAAGCAAAGTATTGTCTCATTTTCAAAATAAAATACAAAGTGAAATGTGGAATAGAACCATGTTTCAAAATAATTAAATGGCTTCCAAAAGAAGTTTTGAATATTTTTGATTGTTTATTACTTATGTTACTTATTCATAAGCGATGTTGAGTATAGTGGTTCTATGAGTTAACAAAAATGGCTATAAAACGAATGGAAATACACGAGTTTGAGATAATCTTTGCTAACACTGGATTAGGTGTTGTTATGAATCAAAGATCAACGAAATTTCTAATTCGAAAATGAAATGTGTAATGATAAGATCAACGTGTTAGAAGTTAAGATTGGGGAAAATAGTATGAAATTAACTAGGATCAGCTATTAAATAAAACACAAATAGTTGTATTTTAAAACTCAAAGTACCCAATGTCATTTCCAACCAAATTAAAATTTTGATGCCTATCATTACAACCTAAAATATAACAAATGTTGAGATAGATGTACTGATTGATAATCTAAGTGATTTTTAAAGGAAGTCAGTAAGAACTTCTATATTGTGAGAATTTCCATTGGTAGGACTTGAAGGACTGAAATAGCATCTTTTAAGAGTTCAATTAGACGTCTAGTTAATCAGAATTTGGAAATTCTAATTCTTCTATCTCTTCAGTTGAACAATAATAGAAAAGTGAAATCAACAAAAGTGAATTGATGAACAGTAAGATACTTTGGTATCTTATATAATCTCTTGAAAAGTACCGAATTTTTTTAAGAAAAAGAAAATTCATAAAATTTGATATTAGTGTAAACAACTTAAGGTAATAACAAACAATAAAACTATTTGAGATGCAAAATTTCTTTTTTTTTTTTGAATTAAGAATAATTAGAGAAGACTTTAATTGATTGAATGATCATAAGAAGCAGTATAATTTTTAGCTATATTTTCGAAAAGAGAAGAGATATAAAAAAGTTTCCTTTCTAAGTTAAGATAAAGAAGCTGTTAGTGGTCTAAGTGTTGAATGAGGGTGTAAAATGTGACGGGCCCTTCTTATAAACAAAGCACCACCTGGCCTAATCCTATAATTAAGCTTTAAACTCAACCACATAGGAGTTAACTATGTATAAGTCAGCCTTTTGTTATATTATCCTTATTAAACGTGTTCAGGATAAGTAATACACATGTCACATTATTTTTGAATTTTAGAGTTAATTTAGATTTTATTCAATTAAAAATACTTAGCGAGAGTCTTAACAGTTATGTGGAAGCAATTATTTAAAATCCTAAGTGTGGAAACCAAGAAACAACATCACATGCATATAAATATCAAAAGGATGATAAACAATGTGATAACCAAGTCTCAAGTCGGGAAACTATACGCTTGACCCAATATATAACCCAAAATATATAGGAAAGACAAAGTAAATAATACATCAAAAGTCAAGACCTACAAAAGTGGGGAATAGAAAATCGTCGAATGCTCAAAGGTAGTCACCGATCTTCTTCTTGCTTTACCTGCTACTCGACGCATCTGCACCTACTGTCATAAAAAGGACGGTGAGTACAATGTAATAAAGTAACTCCTACAGATTCTTATGTATATTTCCAAACATAATCGATCGGTATTTAAAAGCATAAATATAGCAAGGAAGTGCCGAAAAGGAAATATGCTAGGAAATACCATAGTTAAACAATATGACACTGACACAGGCTAAGTAGTAATGATCTAGGTCCGATCGGCCGTGAGTCCTAATCACTAGGCCTTTATTCCACTTTCTCAGGGTGGAGCTGTGCTCTACACCTCTATCAAAGGTCGGAGCTAAGCTTTACGATTCCATGATCATCCATATCCTAATCCTCAAAGGCGAAGTGAGCTCTACACATAAATAGATCATTTGTATATATATACTTGCCTACCCCGGGTCCTATGCCCCGTGTGCCGCGCAACTCATAATCGTGCAATGGACCCTTAATTCTACCACTAATTTAAAATCTCAAGAAATAATGGCATTAGGAATCCAAAGACAAGGCAATATGCTTCAAAGCCAACATTCAAAGAATACAAATCCACATGTATATTTCATTCTCATTACTCTAATCCTAATAACATGCTATTTTCGATCACATTTTTATCAAAACCTCGAGAAAGACATAAAACATGAGAATAGTGTCTTTGATTTCCATAAGCAAATGATATCATGATAAAAACACCCATATAATGAGTAGAATATAAAATAAATTCGTGATATCAGAATACAAGGCATTTCATAGTCAAATAGACTGTAAAACATAAGATAATTGGAATGAAATGTAAATAATAACCTCAACAAGATTACTTCTAAGTCACGCAATGTATTCCTAGCTTAACTGGCCTCCCAACACCCCAAAAAGCGTACTCAGACTCCTGAGACTCTTCCATAGGTTCCCGATATAATTTAGTACATATTAGAGTGTTTTTAGACCCTTAATTTGGGTTTTAAGCTAAGTTAGATAAGTTAAGATTATTTTGAAAAAATGCAGATTTTTAGTTCTGTCAGCATACCCAGTGCGCTATGTAATTTATCTAGCGTGCTAATGACCCCCTATTAGCACGTTAGGAGTTTTATCTAACACGCTAGGAGCGCTAGAACTCAAAATTGTACAACCAGAATTATGAGTTTTCTCTCGAGAACTGCCTCCTCCAAAGTCCCGGATCCCCATTCTCCACCACCAGGGATTTGTAACATCCTCATACACTGGACATTTCTTGTAATTCATCAATTATATCAAAATTTAGAGATTTAAACATGCATGTTGTTGAAAAACTCAATAACACTTTAAAACTTGTAAAATTCATAACTTTTTGATTTCAAATCCAAATTGGGAACTTCTTAATAGCCAGATTATCAAACTGAAACAAGTAATTCAAATGTGTAAACTAATTTTGGAAACGATATCATTTACACTATGAAATTACACAAAAACTAGAATTGAAACTAATACCTCTAATTTTACCAAAAACCTTTAATTTCAAAAAATCAAGGTTCAAGGACTTACTTGATGCTTCATTTAGCTTTTAAAATCATTTAAAAAGGTTTCCAAATTCATTTTAATCATAACTTCCTAATTCAAAACCCCATACTCATAAAATTAAAACATTTAAAGATGATGAACTTCATTACCTAAGTTGTTGCTTGATTCCTAATTTGATCTCTTCAATAGGATGATGAATTTGATCTCTTAAAACCCCAGTTTCAGCAGCAAATCACCTTAGAATTTTCTCTGTAAATGGATCTATGATTTGCACGTTCATCCCAATCAGTTATATATGTAGTTAGGTTGGATTGATTTATAGCCATTGATCTAAATTTTCACACTCATCTAGAGACTAATCTAATGACTTTCATTTTGTTTCAATTCCATTAACTCTCCACTAACTCACCTTTGCTAACACCAAACCATACTCTATTAGTCTCTTGATGTGTCCACACTTATCTCGAGAAACATCAAATGGCAATTGTTTTATTTTACTAACTTAGGCTACATCTATTATAAATCAACTATAGCCACATAAAAATTTAACTAATCATGCAACATTAACACATCTAATTAAATAAATGACTCACCATGTCACTATCTACTCAGTCCTACAACTGCACGCATCACGAGGCATGTCCCCGCTTATGTATCGACACCTATAAATAACAAGTAGATGTGACTTAGTAGTCTACACATGTAAGATACACTAGGAAATCATTACGCAAATGTAACATATAACTCACTACGTGCCTCGGTCAATGTGCGTATCACGATGTGGCTCTCGCGTCATGGGTCGGTGATCATGTTTAAGGATTAAAACGCGATTAGAAATTTTGGGCCGTGACAGATAAGTCTGTGAAGGGACTAAGAACAAGATAAATGTGAGAATAGCTAAGATTGAAAAAAATGGAACTGAGTAGACTCTGTATTGTAATCACGATTCATTCATAGCGTAGAAGACTAGTGAATCGCGACACTAGTCTTTGAATAATCGAATGGGTTGGTGAAGTTCGGTATGAAATAGTCTATGAAGTTTCGTTGGAGTCAATTGAAAGCTTAACTACATGCAAATAAATGGTCAATAAATTCTCACATACGCATGAAAATGGAAACTCAGGTGAACGAGTCCCGATAAGACTTTAGATACTAAACTATAAGTTTGATAAAAATTAATATATCTTCATAAGGATCTTACTAGGAGCTAAGCTCTAACAGTTGAAATTTTTGAACCAAAGTAATCTAAAACTAATGTCATTGAATATTTTCTATGATGAGTAGTTCCTAAAAACCGTCAAGGCTGACGAGATCAGGAAGTTTCTTGCCTTATTACAAGGCAACATGGGCGTGGCCAATTATGCGTCAAGGTTCAACGAGTTTGCTGAGTTTGCATACGAGTATGTTCCATTCGAAGTGACTCATAGGAGACGACTTATTGAGGGGTTGAGGAGAGACATACGTGTTATGACGGTGACATTGGGATCAAAGACATACCAACAGGCCCAACAACTGGCACTCCAGTGTAAGTCAACACTTTATGATGATGATGATGATATGCAGTTTCGTGCGTGGTCTGATCGGTATGGTCAGGGTAAGCACAATTTTGAGGGTTATGAGAAAGGACATGGAGGAAATTTCAAGAAGCAGAGATTTGGAATATCAACGAGTAACCATGCATCCTCTGGTAGAGCTTCTATGGTACCATATTGTAACGACCCATAATTTGCTAATAGTAAATTAATCCCTAATCAAGGTTATAGACTCGTTACATGGGACCCGCATCGAGATATGAGCATTAACTGAGGCAATGTGGTCGATGTATATGTTAGTTTTGTTGTGATGTATTCCTAGTGTGATGTATATTTATAGACTACTAAATCATTCTTACATGTGTATGGATGTCGAAAAGTTAGCGGGATGCGCCTCAATATGCATGCCGATGTGTGATAGGGGTAGAGAGTGATGTGGTACACTAACTTAAGTTAATGTGTCTTAGTTAGTTGAATTTGATATGGCTATAATTGATTTTATATTAAATGTAACCTAAGTTAGCAAATTAAAACATTCGTCATTGATATTCCTCGAGATACGTGTTGCCACATTAAGAGACCAATTGAGTTGGAACTTGTTTTAGAAAGAAAGAGTTAGTGGATAGTTAGTGGAGTTAAAATCAAGATATAAGCCATTAGATTAGTCTCGAGATATGTATGTACATTAAGATTAATGGCTATTAAACTACCTTATCAATATATATTTGTATATGTATATATATAAGATTGAATGAGTTAGTTCATGCAAACCATTTCATTCATAAACTTAGAGAAGAAGTAAAGTGTTGGAGAGGAAGATTGCAGAAGGAGATCAGCAAGTTAGTGAGGAATTCTAGTGGAATTGAAGAAGTTGATCTAGTTGGTGGTGTACAAAAACTGGGTAATTCTACTTACACCACTAATTTAGTATATTTGATGGATTGGTCTTAATGATAGGGATTTTGTTTCAAATGAGTTGAGAAACCTTTTTCACTAACCTTACGACTTAATTGAAGCATGAAATGAGTCCTTGAACCTTGAATCTCAAATTTAAAGTTTATTGGTAAAAAATAATGATTTTAGTCATGAAACTGATTTTTACCAAATTGTGATATGAAGATGTTTTTAATTTTAGAAACCAATAGCATTTTTAAATCCCTCACAAAAAATCAATAAATTTCCTATCAAGAAAACTCGTATTTCGATTTAAATTGAAAAAGTTATGGTATTTTGAAGTTGTATGTGTTTTAATGAATTTTGTTTTTATAAAAAACTATGATTTTGGGTTTAAACACCTAAGTCTGTAAATCTTGGGTAAATTGGTGATGATCAAGCTTGATTTAGGTTTTTTGGAGGTGTATGGATTATTAGAATGCAAGATTGAGCTCTTATCAAGAAAGACAGGCTTGACGTCATGACGACGCCATGGGTGCAGAGTGCACGGCACCACTACAATGTTAAGACCTAGGGGTGGGCAAACCGCGGTTTGGTGGTGAAAACCACCAAACCGCGCCAAACCGAGGGTCTACAGTTTAGTGATTTTTCAAACCACCACCAAACCGCGAACCACCAAAATCGAACCGCGATTTGCGCGGTTGGTCGGTTTGGTCGGTTTGGTTGCGGTTTTGGTGCGAGGCGTGGCGAGGTGGCGGTGGACGTTCGCGCGGTGGAAGGTGGCGACGATTGCGATGGATTCGCGGCGCGGGTGTGAGAGAGAGAGGAGCGGCGGGAGTGAGTGAGAGAGGAGGTGACGGCGGCGGGAGTGAGAGGGAGGTGAGTGCGGGAGTGAGAGGGAGGTGACGGTGGCGGGAGTGAGAGGGAGAGGAAGAGGATTGTGTGACGGCGGTGAGAGTGAGAGGGAGAGGAAGATGATTGTGTTTTTTAGTTAACTTTTAGGGTTTTTGGTTTGTATTTACCAAAATGCCATCGGTTTGGTTAAACCGCGGTTTTCCCAAAATGAAAACCGCGACCAAACCGCGATTCTGCGGTTTCGATGTTTTTCAAACCGCGACCAAACCGCGAGTTTTAAAAACCAGACCAAACCGTGCGGTTTGGTCGGTTTAAGCGGTTTGGGCGGTTTTTGAAAAACCGCATTTGCCCACCCCTATTAAGACCTAAAAGTAGTGAAATTCCTAATAAAGTTTGGGGGTTTTCTAATTCGTTTAATCTTACTTTGATAATTCGTATAAGTCCTAAAATACCCTAATTAACCTCGAGAAACTAGGGAGGAGTCTTGAAAGGTTATTGGTGAGATACGGGGTGTCGGGAGGCTGGATTACCCTAGGAACTTCACGTGGATTGTAAGTACACTAATCGAGATATTTATTTCCATTTCTTTTCCATTATGATTCTTATTTACAGTCGGTTGGAGTGATGAGCCTATTGACTATTGATGCCATGACTTTGTTGTTCTATCTCATTTTCATGAATTTGTTGATCGTGACATTGGTTTATGTTTAAGTGGCATTCATCGACTCTTATTCACGTGCTATGTGATTCTTGGTTGTTTAGTATGTAAATCAAGTAGAATAGCATGCTATTAGGTAGGAGATCTATAGTATTAAAAATCTACTTCCTTTGTGCATTAGTTATGCATTCACCTTTGTTGGATTTCCTAAATTATGTCATTTCTTGAGTTATGAAAGTGGTTCTTGTATCTAAGATCATTATATATAGAGATGGCCACGATACACGGGGTCACTAGATTTTAAGGATGTCGAGATCTCACCACTAAATTGAGTGACACACGGGGTATGGGACCCGGGGTTGTCGACAAGTATATACATATATGAAAAATTGGTAATCATGAGCATATCTATGCCCTGCAGAGTGGAACAGAGTTGATGTAATGTAATGTCATAGTCAATCGACCATAGATCATTACTGCTTAGCCGAATATCAGTTTCATGATATCTAACTGAAGTATCTTATAACATGATTCTTGTTCAATTTCTTTTCTATTGTTATGCTTTCATATATTTGTATATTTGGAAATAAAGATGAATGTCTCAGTGTTTGTGATGACCCTTTCTCAAATTAGGGCACCGATTAGCCTAATCTTGTCATTAAGCCCTAACCTCGGCATGTAAGACTTAACAACAAATTAGTCAACCGTTTTTTTTTCAAATAAGCATTTCTTATCCTATGTTAGTTAATGAATCAGAGTTAATAAAAATTTTAAAACTTAAAGTTTATTTAGCGAAAGTTTTAACAATGTAGCGGAAGCTTTTAATATGATACCTAAGATTGTGGAAAACCAGGAAATAAAAATCAGATGTATATATATCAAATCAAAACAACGATAATATATCCCCATGTATTTGGTCAAGGTACTATCTCTCATCCCATAAAACACAACCCTAAAAGTGTATGAAAGACATATATATATATATATATATAAGTTATGCAACAAAGTCAAAAACCTACAAAGTCCAGTGTAGCAGCACTCCACTGGCTCAGAGGTAGTCGTTGATCTTCTCTTTACCTGGTCTGCTACTCGATGGATATGCACCCACCGTTATAAAAAGGACTGTGAGTACAAAAAAATAGAAAGTAACATTAAGAGACATTTGTTCACATTCCCAAATATATGACAAGTATCTAAAAACATAAAAATAGCAACTATGCTGGAAATGAATCATTCTTTGAGATACTTCAGTTAAACAAAATGAAACTGTGACGGCCCCATCTACTAAACAGGGCACCGCCCGGCCTAATCCCGTAATCAAGCCTTAATCCAACTCATCTAAGACTTAATTACGTATTATTCAGCCTTTCGTTCCTATATTCCTCTAAATGCATGTCTTGATCTATATTATCATTTTCATATAGTTTAAAGCTTATGCGGAAGCCATGATAATTAAAAACTCCTAAGTGTGGAAAACAAAGAAAATACAGCATCACAGATATATAGGACACTATACACTCAACCCAATGTACAACCCAAAATGACATAAAATATAATAATACAACAAAAGTCGAGACATACAAATGAGTGAGGAGAGTCGTCGAACTGCTCAAAGAAAGTCGCCGATCTTCTCCTTCCCCGGTCTGCTGCTGCTCGACGGACCTACAACCACCGTCACAAACTAGACAGTGAGTATAGTGATATTTAAGTACTAACTGGAGAATTTCATGTCACATTTCCAAAATAAACGAATGGTATTTAAAAGCATAAAATAGCGAAATCAATTGCTGAAACAAGAAATGCAAGTAAATACCATAGTTAAAGATGTAGAAACAGACACAGGCTAAGTCGAGATGATCTACGTCCGGTCGGCGATGAGACCTATCACCTACCCTTTCCCACTACTATATGGAGCTGCGCTCAACATATCTCACATAAATAGCGGAGCTGCGCTCTACGCTTTACAACATCAATTTCATGCTTGTCGACCACCCTGAGTCCTATACCTCGTGTGCCGCGCAAGTGTAGTGGTGAGTGCCGGAACCTCGGTAGACCCAAGTCCCCGTGAACCGCACATCTCTCGTGCAATGGACACTAGATAATCCATACTTTATTTTCAAAAATAAATAAATTCCAAAACTCTAGGATACCAAGATAAATTCGGCTACAAAGCCTAAAGGAAATTGAATACAAGTCTACTTCAATCCACATTATTCCATTAACATGTTTTTTATCAATTTTGTTCAAGAATGACATCAAGTATAGGAATCAGAGGCAACGAAACAATTCACAAGGCATCATGTCACAATATTCATCCATGAATGATACAAGAACAACATGATGTGCGAGTTCAAGTAGTATTGTCTACCAATAGACCAATAAAGCAATAAGAGAATGAAATGAAATATAAAATTCTCACAGTTGTACTTACAAGTCACACGCTTGTCCTAATCTATCCGATCCCTCGACAATTCAAAGTGCGTGCCCAAACACTCGAGTTCTCCCCTTAGTTCCCTAACATTCAATATTGTCTCAATTAGGCCAATTCGAAGTCGGGACAAATATTTTCTTTTTATTTTCGGCCATTCGGCCCATTTCGCGTATTTCGAGGTAAAACCCCCGAAAAATGCTCGTCCAAAATTCTAAATATTTAATTTTTCCTAGGAATTTTTTATTTTCTATTTATTTTGTCGAAATATAATTTTCCTAAATTTTTCCTAATTTTTCTGAAATTTTTTCCAGTTTTCCTACATTTCTTTTCTATTTTCTATTTTTTATTATTATTTTAGGTTAGGGTTGAACCGGGCCGAACCGGTTTCGAACCAGCCCGGTTCACCCAACCCATCGTCTCATCTCTCTTCTTTTATTTTTTTCTGGGTCTGAACCGGGCCGAACCGGCTGTTTCACCCATCATCTTCTTCCTCGCGCAGAACAGAGCTTCGGCTCTGTTTCTTCTTTTTTTTATTTCTTCTTCGCTGGGGTTGGGCTTCCATACCCAACTCCAGGTGGAGTTCGTATGCAGGGGAGACTACTTCCCTGCTTTCCTCGAGCTCGGACGAACTGCCATGGCAGTTCGTCTGAGTTCGTCAATTCGAACCCACAACAACGATGCAACCAACAACAACAACAACAACAAACCACAACAACAACAACGCGAAATCAACTCGCCTTGCTCGAGCTCGGTCTCTTTTTCTCTCGGTCTCTCTCTTTCTTTCTTTCTTCTTCTTTTTCCCGGTCTTCTTCCTCCTCTCTTCACTATTTCATTTTTTTTTCTTTCACCGACTTGGAGAAATTAAAATGGGATAAGGTGGACTTTGGGGTAAATTTGACCCATTTAAATGATTTGGGTTGGCTTAAATGTGAGCCACACATCTCAAACCACACACGTATCTCAAGGCATTTCATGTGGTCTTGCTCACACCACTTGTCCCTTGTGTCACGCTCAAGTGACTCCAATATGTGACACTTTTTCTCGAGAAGTGTGTGTGTGCATCTAGATATAGATCTAGTGATGTATATATTTTAAGTCCTTAACTTAGGCCCATTACTAACTAGATAGATGTGGCCACATGCCACTACCTTATATCATTTTTAATTTTTTCATTTTATGTTCTATAATGGAACTAGTTACACTTACCACACGAGCTGCTACCTCGGGTCCACGTCGGCACACGACTCGAGGCGCATCTCCACTCGTCTCGGTATCTGCATACCCGTAGATGACTTAGTAGTCTACACATATACAGTACACTAGACATACATCACACAAATATAAAATGTACCTCGGCTCTTGCCTCAGTAAACGAACATATCACAGTGTGGGTCCCACAGTATGGGTCGTTGAGCCTGTGTAAAGACAATAACACATTTCAAAATTTTGGGCCGTGACTGAAACTTACACTTGGCTAAGTAGTAATGATCTAGGGCTAGTCAGCCGTGAGTCCTATTACAATGCATTATTCCACTATATAAGGATGGTGATGTGCTCTACATCTCTGTTGAAGTTAGGAGATGAGTTCTACGCCTCTATAATCTTTCACAAGTGCCATTCACCTATAATATTTGTGCTTGCCCACAACCCTGGGACTCATACCCTGTGTGCTGCGCAAGATAGAGGTGAGATTTCGATCACCCCGGAAGTCTAGTGACCTCCATGTGTCGCACCATCTTTATCATGTCATTTTCCTAGATACAAGAACCACTTTCATTACCTAAGAAATGACACGGTTTAGGAATCTAACAAAGTAATTGCATATTTAATGCACAAAGGAATTTAGATGTACAATACCATCAAATATCTACCTAATAGCATGCCATTTCATTTGACTAAGTATAACAATAATAAAAAATGACATAGCACATGATTTAGAGTCAATGAGACTATTTAATCAATAATCAATACCGTGATAACAAACTCATGAAATGAGAAAGAAAACAAGGCATGGTATCTATAGTACAATAAGCAAATCAGTCCAAAGGATTGAAATTGAATCACAAAATAGGAATGAAATGTAAATAAAAATCTCAACTAGTTTACTTATAATCCACGCAAATTTCCTAGCTAATCCGGCCTCTCGACACCTCAAAACTCGTATCCAAACCCTCGAGACTTATCCCTAGGTTCCTAATATCATTTAACATATTTTTAAGTGTATTTAGACCTTTAGTTAAGGTACTGAACTTGTTTATAGTGTTTGAGTTTAAGTTAGGAAATTCTGATTTTTGGGCTATCATAACACCTAGTGCGCTATTGACCTCATTAGTGTGCTATCAAGTTTCTTTAGCGCGCTGTGTGTAGTAAAACTCAGAATTCTGCACTTTGGATTCTGAGTTTTCTCCACATAGGCCCAACTTCTAACACTTTAGGATCTCTTTAAAACACCTCTAAAGACCAAAGACACTATCGACAACATAATAACAACCACATTTAATTTATATCATGAATTTATCAATTTAAGCTAAGTTTCTAGTGTAAGTAAATGACCTAATTGATGAACACACCTAGCTTGAGCAACACATCAAAATCACCAAATCTTCCTCAACAAGTCTTGCTGATCTTCTTCTCCTTCTCTAGCAAGTTTTCTTCTCTCCTAAGGTTAGGAAATGAAATGGTTTGGTTTACATGTGTTGATCAATCCAATCTTATACATTTAGATAAGATTGATTGATAGCCATTAATATTTAAGTACATAAGTATCTCGAGAATTATCTAATGGCCTTCAACCTAACACATTTCCCATTAACAATCCACTAATTTCTTTCAACTAACACCCGTGTCAAACTTAATTGGTTTCTAGATGTGTCAACACATATATCGAGGAATATCAAATGACTATTGTTTTCAATTACTTAGGTACATTAATATAAAGTCAACTATATCAACATTATTTCAACTATGTAAGCTACACTAAGCTTAAAATAAACTCACCACATCACTCTCTACCCCGGTCCCACGTCAGCATGCATCTCGAGGCATATCTCCACTCACTTTTTGACACCTATATACAAGTAGGAGTGACTCAGTTGTCTACACATATAAAATACACTAGGCATACATTACATTAAATATAACATATACCTCAGCCATATTGCCTCGGTCACGACATGTATCTCGATGTGAGTCTCTCATCACGGGTCACTGATCCTGATTAAAGAATTAAACTAGGATTTAAGAACTTGGGACGTGGCAGTGTTACTTTATACTTTATTGTACTCACCGTCCTTTTTATGATGGTGTGTGCAGATCCATCGAGTAGCAGACCAGGGAAGGAGAAGATCGACGATTAGTTTTGAGCCGTTGGGGGATAGTTTATGCTACTTTTGTAGGTGATCACTTTGTGTATCTATTACTTATGTCATTTTTTATAAATTTGGGTTGTATATTGGGTTGAGAGACTAGACTCCCTACTGTATCATATATTACTTTGGTTGGTTTATATGATCATCTGTTTACTTAATTTACACAGTAGGTGTTTTATAAATGCTTATGCTATTTTTACTAAGTCTTACGTTGAAAGTTAAGGTAACGATAATGATCTATTAATTAACTATGATGATTTTGACATGAATAATAATTATGTTGATTGTGAGTAACGAGGTGAATGAGGTGAAAAGGCTGACTAGTACGTTGTTAAGTCCTACATGGCATGGGATATGGCTTAATGAAGAGATTAGGACGGGTCGCACCTGGTTTGAGGAGCCGGACTGTCACAGTTGTTATCAGAGCCTAGGTTTGTAGAGCCTAGGCAATGAAGTATAGTTTATTTTATAATGTGATACCAACGTCACAGTTGGTATTAAAGACTAGGTTGGTAATGCCTAGAAAATGGAGAATGGCCTATTCTACAACATGATACCAACATTATAGTTGATATGAGAATCTAATTTCTCGATAAGTACACAATGAAACTTAAATGAAACACAAATCTTAGATGTGGATATCAAATGGTCCTTACCTAGAAACTATTAGTTGAGAAGTGAGCGAATGCGAGTTGGGGATTGTTATATGTGTATATGTTACGTTTTATATGTATATATATATGGATATTTACATAGTAGCTGATGTCGCGATCTCTATCAACATGTAGATTACGATGGTAGCTCAGCGAGAGGGCGGAGATGGTAGTGCCAGTTGTAGCCACCATACGGTATCCGCTGTGTGTTTTTAGAGGCTATCCGATAGAGTTGCGACATAGAGTCAACAGTTGGTCAACTTCATGTCAGAAATGACGGCGAGTATATCCGCACTTGCACAGTACATTACCACTTCTAACATCTCAACTGCAGTACTACCGACACCTGAGGCACACTTTATTATGACTGATAATGTGCAGAGTTGGACTTCTACAGTCACTGCCTAGGGACAACAGTTGACCGAGCTTCTCAGGATAATACGTGCACATTTGGTTTCACCAGTCGTTTTCGTCGAGCTTATTACGACAGTGCTTTTAGCACTTGAGATTCCGATTGTATCAGCTACTATCACCACCATACTGTGAGCACTCGAGCTACCTCTAGCGCTGAGAGTACCTTATTCATTGGAGATGTTTTATGTTGAAGTATCTGCATAGATTCCAATTGACGCTAAGCCTGCATTGACTGAGAATAATAGGAAAAGGAAGAGCAAAAAGAGATTGAAGAAAACGTCTGAGGGATCTAGTTCATCAGGATTACAAATACCAGTCACTATGGCAATACAGTTCGTACATACTTCTCCACTGGCACATGCGATGGCAAGTAGAATTTAATCCATGTCTCCATCTGCTATGGTTCCACCTACCTTTATTCCTAACTTTGCCAGCCGAACACCTCTGATATTGCAATAATTGTAGAACTTTCATCAAGCTCAAGCCAATAGAGACTAGTATGCATCGAGGCTGGTGCAGAGACTCACTTCAAGATCGAGTGAGTTAATAGAGCAGGTGAGACATATGACGTATTGCAGATGTGGTCAAGAGGGACACATCATGATTTGTGGTCCACAGTCATTGAGCAGATTTTTTATGCCACCAGAAGCAGGATTAGTACTGTAACCATCACAGATTTGGTTGACATTTGGCGATAGTGGCTGAGATGCACTGTGGTCAGAGTCCGGCAGGGACGGACTCTGACCATAGTTACAAAGCATAAGAGATTATCGACATGTTATAGATGTCATCAGATTGGACACATAACTTGGTAGTATCCACAACCTGTAGATTTTCTTCAACTAAAGATAGAGAGTGGGGATAAAGATAGTGGCAGTAGTCCATAGAGTTAGAGACTGGTGCACAGTCAGGCGGTTTCGATAATACCAAGAAGATAGCTAGCGTGCTACGAATGTGGAGAAATTGGACACATGCTTATACAATGTCCGCAGCTTCACGACTATCATTAGCATGCCATGCAGCTACATGTTGGATTTGGTGCTTATGTAGAGACAATGCCAAACTTAGAGATGACACATGATCATGGTGATTATACACATTTATTGTTGTATTATTCATGCACAGTTTGACTTAGGTATAACAATAACTGCACTTGTGATTTAAGAGTTAAAAGTGATCACTGGGCTTACGAGAATGAGTCTAATAAGTTCATATCAAATGGGTTGAAAAGATAATGAAAGTTGTGTTGCTTGATAAGCATACTAAAAACTTTTCATAAGGAAAATTATGCCTAGTGAGATCTCTATTGAGTACTATGACCAAAGCGTTGTATATTGTGATAAAGTGCATATGCTAAATGAGCATAACTTCATCCACAATAATAATTGAACCCAGGGTAAACAGACAGGGGATCCACCTCTGGTAGTTGAGAAACATGGGCTTTAGGGCTAGTATCATTTGAAATTTCGGCTAGGGTAATTATTGAGATAATAAAATGGGAAAAATTTATCCCATATGTGTTAAATGATGAAGAAACAAGAGTTGACTAGTGGGTGACTCCAATTTTTGTAAGAATAAGTCTAAGTTATGGGATTAAGCTTGTGATTAAGTTTAATTCGAGGACGAAATTTCTATTTGTTAGGAAGACTGTAACGACCTAGAATTTACTAATAGTAAATTAGTCCCTAATTAGGGTTATTGACTCGTGATGTGAGATTCACATCGAGATACATGCATTGACTGAGGCTGTGGCCGAGGTATATGTTAGTTTTGTTGTGATGTATTCCTAGTGTGATGTATATTTGTAGACTACTAAGTCACTCGTGCTTGTATATAGATGTTGAAACGTTAGCAGGACACACTTCGATATGTGTGTCGGTGTAGGATCTGGATAGAGAGTGATATGGTAAACTAACTTAAATTGATGTGGCTTAGGTTGTTGAATTTTATATGGCTAATTTTATATTAAATGTAACCTAAGTTAGCAAATTAAAACATTAGTCATTGATTTTCCTCGAGATACGTGTTGACACATCAAGAGACCAATTGAGTTGGAATTTGTGTTAGCAAGAGAGAGTTAGTGGAATTAAAATCAAGATATAAGCAATTAGATTAGTCTCATGATACGTATGTACATTAAGATCAATGACTATTAAACAACCTTATCAATATAGATATATAAGATTGAATGGGTTAGTTCATGCAAACCATTTCATTTCTAAACTTAGAGAAGAAGTAAAGTGCTGGAGAGGAAGATTGGAGAAGAAGATCAACAAGTTAGTGAAGGAATTCTAGTGTAATTGAAGAAGTTGATCTAGTTGGTGGTGTACAACAACTAGGTAATTCTACTAACACCACTAATATAATATATTATGATGAATTGGTCTTAATGATAGGGATTTTGTTTTAAAAGAGTTGAGAAACTTTTTTCACTGATTTTATGACTTAATTGAAGCAACAAATGAGTCCTATAACCTTGAATTTCAAATTTGAAGTTTATTCGTAAAAAATGATGATTTTAGTCATAAAATTGATTTTTTCCAAATTATGATATGAAGATGTTTTTTTATTTTAGAAACCAATAGCATTTTCTAATTCTTCGCAAAAAAATTAAAAAAATTACTATTAAGAATATCCGGATTTCGATTTAAATTGACAAAGTTATGGTATTTTGAAGTTGTAGGTGTTTTGATGAATTCTTTTTATGAAAAACTATGATTTTGGGTTTAAACACCTAAGTCTGTAAATTTTAGGTAAATTGGTGATGATCAAGCTTGGTTTAGGTGTTTTGGAGCTGTATGGATTATTAGAATGCAAGGTTGAACACTTATTACGAAACACAGGCTTGACGCCGTGGCAACGTCGTAGGTGCAGAGTGCATGACGCCACTACAACGTCAATACCTAAAAAGTAGTGAAATTTTTAATAAAAGTTTGGGTTTTTCTAATTGGTTGAATGTAACTTTGATAATTTGTTTAAGTCCTAAAACATCCTAATTAACCTCAGGAAACTAGGATTGAATCTCGAGATTCATGCGATGTGAATCTCGAGGAAATTAAATATATATCTTCACAAACAAAACAGACATCACCCAACACCTCACAAATAATTCAACGATTTCGACAGAGAGGTCTAAATTGGTTGTGAGGGGGAGAAAATGAGGGAAATCGAAAATTGTAGAGGGGAGAAATCGAGTTTGAAGTGATGGAGAAGATTATGGGTAAGGTGAGCTGAGGTTCTTGTTATGTTGTGGAATTGTTATAGAAACTTATTGAACTTATAAATGAATTATAGGACTGTAATTGGAGCCCCGTATGAACTAGTTTACCGATTCGGAACACAAGAAAGTTGCGATATCGCGTTTGTAAGGTTAAGTAAATCCCATGGTAACTTTTACAATGTATGAGTATTTCTCAAATATAATTGCAAGCATGATTTTTTGTTGCATATTTATTTATCATGCATTCACGGACATGAGAGGAAGGAGGCCTTTGGGGGTCTCATTTGTTCATTGGTTATATGTGTGGTAAGATGAACACCATGGTGCTCTGCAACTCTAGTCACTGATCGTTGTAGACACTTCTTTAGGATGGGTTGTGATGCTAGCTAGGATTATACTCCACGAATAGTCAGGGTGTGGCTTCTCGTGGGACTTCCTCTCAAACTCATGAATGTTTATTACTGTTTATCTTCCACTTTTGGAAGATGTCATCTGATTGTAATCGGTCAACAGAAACGGGATAGATTGCATATATGTATATTTAGGATTCCTTGTGATATTATTGTTTGTTTAATATCTTGGAATACAATGCATTTGATTATTAAAGGTGTATTGGATAGTGTAGGATTTACTTATCTGACATTATCGAATTTTTATAATTGGATAATGACAGGTTTTAGCGGTGACAAAGGAAAGGGAAAGCTTTCCAATTGTTTGTGACTTGCTTAGTTCTTTTCTCTATATATATATATATATATTGTTTTTGAGTTCGAATGTGATTAGGATCTCTTTTGAAATGACTGGAACTGTTTTGGGACGAATTGAGATAATTTTTGAGTTAAGATAATGTTAGTTTAAGGTTTTTAGTACTTCAAATCAGGCTAGAATGAATATATATTTTGTTAATGCACTATATATTGTTATGGGTGGATTGTGAGTCCTTCGGCATTTCCACCAAGCTGAGTTGGTTTTGTTAAAGATTTTTGAAGGCCGAGTGTTCCGGTGTAAGCTTAGAAACACAGGAGGTGTCGTCG
Organism: Stephania cephalantha; assembly: GCA_039657325.1. NCBI lineage: Eukaryota > Viridiplantae > Streptophyta > Magnoliopsida > Ranunculales > Menispermaceae > Stephania > Stephania cephalantha. Next base: position 19,946,778 of record CM077567.1, on the reverse strand, counting down.
AAAGAGTTTTACGAAATTTCGAGGATTATTTAATTAATCTAAACGAACATTGAGGTTTAAGATTTACTTTAGAATCATGTATGGTTCATAAAATATTATATTTGATTATCACGAGATATTTATATTGTTTATTTATTGATAGAGAGATTAAGGCTGCTTGATTATCAGTGGATTAAGGTAATATAGGTCGGTCAGTTGCCTAATTAGGTGAGGTATGACAATGTTGGTATCAAAGCCTTGGTTTGATTCAATTGAGGATAAACTTTGGTTGAGAACCAAAGAGTAATTGAGCGCGATTAGTTGGGAAGTGACCGTGAGATGGGGGTATTTATTATTATGTCATATTTGTGTTGTACGTATATTTTATCGCTAGATATGTGATATGAAGTTTATTCTCCTTGTCTATTTGATACTTAACTCATAAGATAGGATGAGTAAGACTAGAAACGGATAATTAAAAGAGAGAATAGACTTCTGAAAAAAAAACTGAGCGTAGATGGATGTGAAATAGACTTGTGAATTATGAATTCACCAAGGTGTTGTAAGTAGTTCGATACTAATATAACTGATGAAAGTATCAATTATGAAACCAATAGGAAATCGATTAAAAGGGAAGTTCAAATGATTCATGTACGTAAACATTGAACATGGATTTCTTGGAAGTTTATTGTATCAAACTAAGTGTTGCTTTTGAACGAGTCTCAGATGAAAGGAAAAAGGAAACACGTGGTTTCAAAAATAGAAAATGTTTAGATAAATTGAATTTGTCTAGAAAATCACAATGGGATTGCGATTAAATCAGTTATGTTGTATAAGTTGGTTTCTACTAAAATAAAAGACTTTTAAGCAAAGTATTGTCTTTTTTTTTCAAAATAAAAATAAAAAGTAAATTTAGAATAGAACTATGGTTTAGAACAATCAAATGTCTTCTAAAAAGAAGTATAAAAAATTTTGATTGTTTATTACTCAAGTTACTTATTCATAATCGAAGTTGAGTATATTGGTTCTATGGGATGAATAGAGGAAATGATATACTTATTCATAAGCGCGTTTAGTATATTGGTTCTATGGGATGAATAAAGGAAATGATAAAACAAATGAAAATAGACGAGTTAGAAGTGATATTTGCTAACACCTAATTTGGTATTGTTATAAAACAAATATCAACATAAAACTTCTAACTTAAAAATGAAAATTGTAGTGATAAGATCAACGTGTAAGAAGTTAAGGTATTAGGGGAAGTGGTTTGATAATAGCTTGGATTAGCTATTAAACATTAATACAAGTGATTGTGTTTTGAGATTCAAAGTACTTAATAGTCAATTTTAATCGAATTAAGTGATGACGTCTATCACTACGACTTAAAATATCACCAATGAAGAGATTGACATACTGATAGAGTATCAGTAAATGAGTTGTATAGGATGTTAGTATGAACTCCTATATTGCGAGAATTTCTATTTGTAAGACTTAAAGGATTGAAATAGAATCCTTTAAGCATTTGATTAGTCATTAAGTTAACGGAATTTGGAAATTCAAATTCTTTTATCTCTTCAGTTGAATAATAATGGAAATATAAGTTCATCAAAAGTAACTTGATGAACAGTAAGATAGAAAATTATCTTACATAGTTTCTTAAAAAGTATTGAATTTCTTTTTGAGAAAAAGAAAAGTCGGGATATTTGAGACTAATGGAAACAACTAAGGCAATAAAAAAATACTTAGTCTGTTTGAGTTAGGAATTTCTATTTTTCGAACAAAGATTAACCAAGGAAGACTTAAATTGATCGAATGATCATAAGAAACCGTAGTGTCTTTAACTACATTTCCAAAAAGATAAGTGATATAAATTGTCTTTCTAAACCAAGATCAAGGAGCTGTAAGTGGCTTGGTTACTAAGCGAAAGACGTGGTAAGTTTGTAAAAGGACTAAGAGCAAGATGAATGTGAGAATAGCTAAGATTGATAAAAACTGAACGGAATAGACTTCGTGTATAAAATAAAATGAGATAATGAGATGACTTGTGACTGCTGGAAGTGACACAGACGGACTCCTTTAGTCAAGGTAAGGCACTAAAGTAGTTGTGCATGACAAAAAGTCTAAGTAACTCCGTTTCATTATCATGATTCATTCACAGAGTGAAAGATTGGTATGACGTGTCCACCCATATTTGAATAATCGAATGAATTGCTGACAATAAGTATAAAAGTGTCTATGAAGTTTCGTCGGAGTCAATTGGAGGCTGAAGTATAGGCAACTCAATGGTCAATACATTCTCACATTAGAATGAAAATGAAAATTTTAGGTTAACGAGTCCTAATAAAATTAGAATATCAAACTATAAGTTTGATGGAATTTAATATATCTTCACAAGGATCTTACAAGAAGTCAAACTCCAAATGTTGAAAGTGTGAACCACAGTAATATATAATTGATATCAGAGAATATGTTGCATATTGGTTCAAATATAGTGCTACACCACATGACTAGTCAGTGGTGAAGTTTAAAGCATTATGTTATCTTAAGTTGGAGTTGATGTAAGGTACATATATGATGACGAAGATATAAATGAAATGAAAAGAGATGTGTGGCTTACAACTTAGTTTGTCAATATCATCCCTGGTGGTTTAAATTACTGGATAGAGACAATATATTTGGCTAGATATGTTTGAAGATTGAATATTCTTCAACTATAATTGAGTAGAAATGAAAAAGAGATAACATATTTATAAACTTGTATGGAATACAAGTTACAAGTTATACTATGAGAGTATAATAATCAAATATATTGATATCTTTATTTAGAAACGTATGCCTACTCAAGTTAAGGATAATTGTCTCTATTCAGGCAATTAGAAAAGTTAGTGAACACTAAGTGATTAAGACGTTAGTTTGTAGAAAATCTCGGTAAAGTGAAAGGAACGAGGTTCTTGATGAACTCATCATTATAATGATTTGACGAAGTTTGAAAAACCAATAATCTTCTAACAAATCAAAGAAGAAGTTAAATGAATTGGCTGACGAGTTGGAATTAGGAATTGCTTTCTAGTCCACAATCTAAATAATATTGAGAGTAGATATTTAGAGAATGAATGATAGTTGCAAGATTTGTCAGGTTTCGATTTCTGATCGGATTAAAATTAAAGATATCTTGTCACGGGGCGACATATGTATTATGAGATCTTTAGTCATGGGATAACTTGTGTAATTTCAAGTTTTTGTTGGGGAATGTTGGAATGGAAATGGATCAGATAGACACACAACTCTACTTGGTATCTAATGTTGTGCTCAAATATTATTTGCATCAATATGTAATTTTAGACTGATGATAGTCTAAGAATTAATCGGCCGATAATTCAAATAGAAAAGGATGGTTAGTGATGATAAAGTAAACTAAGATGTGTACCAGAGTTTGGGCGGATATGAAAAGAATTGTATATTGTTTATGGACTAGTATTCATTTTAGAATGAGAATTGTTTAATGAAAAGCAAGATTGGCTAGGTCTTGTTATTTATTGATACTTAAATAGGATTCAAGGTATGAGATGAGAAATGAAGTAATGTTATCGGATATTCCATAAAGTTGATTGTTTAACTGATCAGAAATTCAAAAATTACCAGGATTGGCAAAGTAATGGAGATAACTTTTCATTAAACCAAAATGTTGGAAAACAAAAAGTTAAAATGATTATGATCTCTACCACCGAGTTGTTGAATACAACGAAAGTGGTCGGGTCCACTTAACGGTTCACCTTAGTAATGGTTTTACAGGTTTGGATTAAAAGAGTTTTGTATAAAGGATCATTTTTTTCTTCATATCTCTTTTGGTTCAATAATCTGTAAGTTTAAATTTCAATGACAAAATTTTTAATTAGTTAGGAAGATTTTGATACCCGAGAATTTTATAAATTTGATTAGGTGGCTAATTAAGTATTTTTAGATTTAATTCGAGATTTAGGTATCCGAGGTGGGACCCACGCATTACAGATAGGAGATCATAAGTTTAATATTATTTTTGTATGTCGTGTGCCTATTTGATGTATTATACACTATTTCGATGCGAAATATGGTCAAGTTGAAGTGTCTACGTGGTTTTCGTGAGTTTCGGAGTGTGTTGGAAATATTTCTCAATTTTTGGGGAAATTTGGGTATTTTTCAGAATTTAATTTGAACATAAATTGAAGAGGTAATCACGAAATTAAATAAAATAATTAAGAAATTGGTGGGCGCTTAGTGACACGCGGGGTTGAGGGTGACGGGCGTGGTATGTACAATAGTGTGCATACCCGAGATTAGTCGTTGGCGCGCGTGACGAATTTATAACTGCAAAAATACATAGGTGTATATGTATTTATATATTCAATATAGTTTATATATATATAAATATATAAATAAATCTTATAGTTTAATAAAAAATAGAAATATGCATTGGATTCACCTCGAGATACGCGTAGCATGAGCTTCAAGAAAGAATGGTTGTGATATGTTGGTTGTTGAAGAGGATTTGTTCATGCCTCTGATACATGCCATAACATCTCGCGGATATGGTTTATGTTAAAAACCATAAGATCTACCTCAAGATACGTGATATATATCTTGAGAAGATCAATATAATTAATTACTAGTAAGTTGGTCAAAAGGTGGTGATTATCTTCTTGATAGCCACAAGATTGACTTCAAAATACACAACACGTATCTCGAGAAAGGTCAAATTAAGTAATGAAAATGAATAATTAGATTTGCCTCGAGATTTGTGCGATGCGAATATCAAGAAAATTAAATATATATCTTCACAAACAAAACAGAACACCACTTAACGCCTCACTAGCAATTCAACGATTTCGATAGAGAGATCAAAATCGGTTGTGACGGGAGAGACAGATGGAAATCAAAAAATTGTGGAGGGGGGAGATCGAGACTGAGGTGATGGAGACAATGATGGGTAAGGCGAGTTAAGGTTGTTGTTATGTAGTGGAACTGCTATGAAAACTTATTGAATTATAAATGAATTGTAGGACTGTAATTGGAGCCTCGTGTGGACTACTTTACCGACTCAGAGCACAAGGGAGTTATGATATCACGTGTGTAAGGTTAAGTAAATCCCATGGTATCCTTGACATTGTATGAATATTTCTCGAATATAATTGCATGCATGGTTTATCGCTGCATATTTACTGATCATGCATTCACGGACACGAGAGGAAGGAGGCCTTTGGGGGTCCCATTGTGTTCATTGCTAATATGTGTAGTAGGATGAACATCATGGTGCTTTGCGATTGGATTCACTGATCTTTGTAGACATTTATTTAGGATGGGTTGTGATGCTAGCTAGGATCATACCCCGCGGATAGTTGAGGACGTGGCTTCTCGAGGGACTTCCTCTCAAACTCACGAATCTTAGTTACTGTTTACCTACCATTTTTGGAAGATGTCATCTTATTATGGTTGGGCAACAGAAACAAGATGGATTGCATATTTATATAATATAATTCCTTGTGACATTATTATTTGTTTAATCTTTTGGGATACAATGCATTTAATTATTACAGGTGTACTAGATAGTGTGGGATTTACTGATCAAACCTTATCGAATTTTTATAATTGGATAATGATAGGTTCTAGTGGCGACAAGGGAAAGAGAAAGCTTTCTGACTATTTTTTACTTGCTTAGTTCTTTTCTCTCTATGCATGTATTGTTTTTTAATATATTATATTGTATAAATGGTGTTTTTGGGTTCGAGTGTGATTATGATCTCTTTTGAAATGGCTGGAACAGTTTTGGGACGAATTGAGGTAATCTTTTTAGTTAAGGTAATGTTAGTTTAAGGTTTTTAATATATCAGATCAGGTTAGAATGAATATATAGTTTTGTTAATGCACTATATATTGTTATGGGTGGATTGTGGGTGCTTCGGCATTTCCACCAAGCTGAACAGATTTTGTTAAAGATTTTTGAAGGCCGGGTATTCCGATGTAGGCTTAGAAATAGAGGAGGTGTTGTCGAAAATTTTTACAAAATTTTGAGGATTATTTAATTAATCTGAATGAACATTGAGGTTTAAGATTTGCTTTAGAATCATGTATGGTTGATAAAATATTATATTTCATTATCACTATATATTTATATATTTTATTTAATGATGGAGAGATTAAGGCTGCTAGATTATCAGAGAATTAAGGTAATCTAGGTTGCTCAGATGCCCTAATTAGGTGGGTTTTGACATACATATAAGAAAAATGGGTAATCATGAGTATATCTACGCCCTACATAATGGAATACAGTTATTGTGATGTAATTTCATAGTCAACCGGTCATAGATCGTTACTGCTTAGCCGAGTGTCAGTTTCATGATGTTAAACTAAAGTATTTTATAGCATAATTCTTGTTCAGCTTTATTTGCCATTGTTATAATTCAAGATACTTGTTGTATATTTGGAAATGTAGATTAATGTCTTAGTGTTAATTTTTACTTTACTATGCTCACCGTCTTTTTTATGAAGGTGTGTGTAGATCCGTCGAGTATCAGACCAGGGAATGAGAAGATCGACGATTAGTTTGGAGGTGTCGGAGGCTAGTTTCTGCTGCTTTTGTAGGTGATCACTTTGTATATCTATTACTTACGTCATTTTGTGTAACTTAGTTTTGTATATTGGGTTGAGAGACTAGACTTTCATATTGTATCATGTATTACTTTAGTTGTTTTTATATGATTGTCTGTTTACCTGGTTCCCTCAATAAGTGTTTTATAAATGCTTCCGCTATTTTTATTAAATTTTTCGCTGAAAGTTAAGGTAACGATAACGATCTCTTAATTAACTCTGATGATTTTGAAGTGAATAAGAATTATGTCGATGGTAAGTAACGAGTTGAATAAGGTGAAAAGGCTGACAAGTACGTTGTTAAGTGCTACATGGCATGGGTTAGGGCTTAATGACGGGATTAGGCCGGGCGGTCCTCGGTTTAAAGTGTCGAGCTATCACATACACTCTCCGACGGGGACCACCATACATTCACGTGTCCTTGCACCCTCCGCTACCCATAATGTGAGATTCATGCCACCGCGTCCACTAGAGCAACTACAATAAAATAGAAGCAAGGGAGGGCCGAGGCCTAACGTGTCAGTAAGTGTCGCTCAATAACCATCTACATACCAAAGGCCACAAGTGATATGTTATCGGTGCGAGACTTCGGGGCACCACCATAACAAATGCCATAACCTGCCACCATCTAAAGGGAGTGTAACCCTAGTTGTTTGAAGAGGATTCCATGTCGTAATGGTCAAGATATGCATACATTATTTGATTCTGGTTCTAATGTTTTACTTATATCGAAGAACATTGTCCATGTTATGGCGTTGACACCGGTTAGTTTACACACTTATTTGATTTCGAGCAAAACCTCTAGTGAGGGGTGCACAATCAGAACTAAGGATCACACGATGCCATATGGTCTACGAGTCTTATAATGCTTAGAGTACGATACCTAGTTGGGTATGGATTGGCTAGCAACGTATCACGCTAGGATATATTATTTCCATAATACCCTGACCTTCAGAACTTGTGTATTCCACCATTTTAGTTCTGAAACTGCACAATTGCTGGGATTACCACCCACGACAGAGTTGCTACTTTGGCAGAGATAATGTATACTGCGAGTTTAACTTCTACAGGAGAGGAAAAAAAAAGAAGTTCAAATTGAGAAAGTTCCCGTGGTTAGGGTTTTTCCAGATTTTTTCTTTCAGACCTTCTGGGAATCCTTCCCCATCGGACATAGATTTCATGATTGACCTTATACTTGGTTCGAGACCAGTTTCCAAGGCACCTTACTATATGGCAGCTACCGAGTTGAATGAGTTGAAGACCCAGTTAGAAGAGTTGACTTAGAAAGGCTTCATTACTCCGAGTGTATCGCCGTAGGGAGCGTCAGTGTTATTTGTAAAGAAGAAGTACGACGTTTTGAGGATATGTATTGATTAGCGAAAATTCAGGTGACTATTCGAAACAAGTATCCACTTCTTAGGATAGACGACTTGTTTGACCAGTCGAAGGGAGTTCTTTTCTAAGATTGATATGAGATCGAGATATCATTTGTTGCATATACGGGAGGAAGACATACCAAAGACAGCCTTTAGCACCCGTTATGGACATTTTCAGTTCATTGTGAAGTTGTTTGGGCTTAGCATTGCACCAACGATGTTCATGGACTTAATGCACCATGTTTTCAAGCAGTTTCTTGACCAATTTGTGATTGTTTTCATCGATGACGTCATGATATACTCCAAGACTGAGTCAGATCATAGGAAACATCTCAAGAAGGTATTGCGAACTTTGAAGGAATACAAACTTTATGTTAAGTTGAGCAAATGCGAGGTTAGATTTCAAAAGCGAAGTTTTTGGGACACGTGATGAATGTAGAGGGAATATCAGTTGATCCTATAAAGATCGAGGCAATTCTAAGGTGGTCGTAGCCTACTAAAGCTTTCAAAATATAGGTTTTTCTTAGATTTGAGGGCTATCATCGATGGTTTGTGCAAGGTTTCTTGTCGATTGCTTCACCGCTCACCAATTTGACCAGGAAAGACGTTGCCTATGTATAGGATGATCCTTGTGAGGAAGTGTAACAACCAATTACCTTATGTTGGGGATTCGTGTTAACCCAAATTTTAATTAACCTGATTTAGGCTCGTGGTTAAGTATGACGTACCTCGATTAGCGTGTGCGTGGGTTTGTGTGATAATTTGTGTTTGTATGGCATGTTTAAATGATTTTATAGGTTGTAGTATAAAATGAAAATTTATATACAAGCCTATAATTAGAGAACAAATAATTAATTAATAAATTGTCGGTATACTAAGTGCAATGATAGTGTCGTGAAATGAATGTGCACGCCAGAGAATACTCGTAGGCAAGTCTGGTGAATTTATCGGCGAGAAAATACACGAGATATATATACTTATACAAAATTGATATATAAATATATATAACTATAAGTTTAAATTAATCTATATGGATCGTTAGATTGCATCGAGATGAGTGTAAGTGATGATTGTGCTAAGATGTGTGTCACAATAGGCTGTGTGATTTTAGCACAATGCTCACTTAATCAACCTCGAGATAGCCCAATGCGCATCTCAAAAAAAATTCACAAATTTAAAGCTTCAAACTTATCTTAACTATTTCATTTCGATCGCGTGAGATATCAAGCTGTTGAGGGATTGGGCTTTGAGGAATTGATTCAAAAGAAAAGATTCGGGTGATTTGAAGTGAATACGAGGGATCAAAACACAACTAATCCAAGGATCATCACTGTGGTAAATTTAGTTATGATTTTTTTTAGTTGAATTCATAGGTAACTGATGATTTCTTTGTGAATTGTTGTTGTTAATCATTTGAAATGAATTTAAACCTCATTAGAGGTCCTCCCTGATGTTGTGGGGAGTGTTTTGATGCTATTGTGGTGTTTTGTAGATTGAACAGAGGCTGCTGCCTTATTCACTATTAAGACAGTGAAGGGTGGAGGCGCTCCCTGTAGCAGAGGAGCGCGCCCCTTTTATAATATATGATGTACCCACTTGGTGGAGCGCGCCCCACCAAATGAGGGAGCGTGCTTCCACCTCATAAAACAACAATTGTATTGAGTTTTGAATGGAGTTTCTTGAGGTCTTAGGGACCGACTTAAGATTTCTAAATATAGGGTAATAGAACTATATTAACATCAAATGGCTCGTGATAAGTTTAGAACAACGGGAAAGGATGACTGACCCATAAAAGTTATGAAAGTGTGACGAAACCTAATTGAGGTAAGTGGGACTCATACTCTTATCAATTATGCTTCATAAATTAGTATATTTATTTCATATGGCATTATGGACTGGGATTAGGGCAACCTACTGTGATTTGACTATTTTATGTGGATAATCCTGAAAATGGTTTATAAGACGGACAAGGACTAAGGACTAAAAGGTATGCCAGAAAATGAATTATGCCCTTTTATCCTCAGTTAGCCAGAGCTTTAGTCGTCACTGTCCATTTTGAGTTGGTAGCTCGGTCAAGTTAGAATAAACCGGCAGAATCCCTTCTCGGCCAACATGTGGATTCTTTGGTTGCATTCTATAGTGACTAGTGAGTATGACTCCATAATCAAATGCAAATTACAAATCACGAGTACGGTTGCAAGTTACCTTTCAGAATTGCATTCAATTATTTATTATTTATGTCAATTTCATTGTTATTCACTGAATTGTTGATATTAGTTGATAATTGATGTGTTTACGAGCATCACTTATTAAGCAAGTTGGAGCGCTCACTCCCCTTAACATTTCAGGTTCACACGCGGCGCTTCAACTAATGGCAAATAGAAGATTTAGAAGTTTTAATATCTTCTCTACAATGTAATGAACCTTTTATATATATATATGAATATTGTTTGAGTTACATCGTTGTAATATAACAGGGTGGGAGATTTTATAAACGAGTTTTGGGTTTTGATAAACTTTGAATTTACGTATATTGAATGTATTATTGAAAAAGTTATAATTTTTGGCTGCGTATACTTTAATTTTTATTTCGATATCGATATACACGTTGAGTTTATCAGGTGTGGAATGAGAGGATATGATGTAGAGAGGATCAAAAGAGGAAGAATGAAATAACAAACTAACAAAAAAGAGCACACACAAACACCCAATCCAGGGTTTCAAGGTTCAATTCTGTAATTCATTTAATAAAAGCTAACTTGTGTAGAGTATTTACATCCTTTTATACTAACCACTAAAAACCTTAATACATCAATACTATATATTTGACTAATATACCACTGTAATAGGCTATATCATAATTCTAACATTAGGCCTACATTAGCTACCACATCATTCTCCCTTTCTTAAAAGAGCTCAACCTCGAGCAATTGATTGAAGTAGAAATACCATCAAGGAGTGTGATCTAGAGGTCGACCTATTAAAGCATAGCCAGGCATAAAAAAACATGAGATGTCCCGAAAGATGCCATGTCGTAGCAGTAGCATCAAACACAAAGACTAAGCAATGATGGTGAACATTGTGGGAGAAGAATGGCCTTTGAAATACGCAAGAAAAATATTTTTTAATGGCTCCAAGATGAACACTATCACTAAAGTACTCTTCAACAATGTTCTCAAACATACAGGTGTTGGGATGAGATGCCATATGTATAAAAACCCACTCATTCAATAGGCAATATGAAGATAATAGCTTTTCAAGCACCATCTCTTGTGCAACTAAAAGCTCAAACTCATTAAAAGTGTTTGCTACTATAAGCCTCAGTTCCAAAACTGGCACCGAATCTTCACACTAATATTCAAGGAAATCAACACAAAATAATGTCTCTGCAAGGCTGAAGTGCTCCATAGCAACCTTAAAAAAATGAATCCATTAATGCATCCATGCTACAAAGGGTGCCACTCTAATCGATGCATCTTGAACACATTGATAATTTTCTTGAGTTGAAGAACAGAGAATAGAAAGAAAACCAAATATGACTTGCTTCCCATGAGAGATCCATTTGATTCTACCTAAGATAATAGCATAGCCAACAAGACCACATCCTTGTAAATAAGATCAATAATGATGCTAACCTCCCCACACTGAGAGAAAGCGTTAAACAAAACGCATGCCTTAGCCAATGACCCATAAAATAACTTTACAATCTCCATCCAGGGAACAAACATAAAATTCTCAGGGATTATAAAATTCTTAATGCCAAGTCCTCTTTTCGAAAATTCATCAAATACTTGATGTGCAATTTCACTTAGACTGCCTTGCTGGTGCACCACTAATATGATGAATTGAACAAATTGTCTAACAAGTGAGTAATCATGTTGATCTTGCTAAAAAAACACTCTAATGAAGACTTCCTAACAATTCCATCGAAATGAGGTACGACTCATCGAGAAACAACTATATCAAGAAATGCGAGACAATGAAAGTGCCCACTTACATGTTTAATAAGCACGATAATTCTAAAATTTGGAGGCATTGTGGTCACAAGTAAAGGCTCTTGAATCTCTATAGTCCATCCAAAGGCTCCATTAATCGATTGGCAACACTTAAGCAAACTAATCATATCAAATGACAAACCCAAACATGAAGACATAGCTAAGATAGTATTAATAATTGGATGTGATGAGTTTAAATTCTGTATCTCTTCTTAAAGACCTTCAATTCTTTGATTTCAAAGAGTATTGTGATGGGACGGAAGATTTTGCATAAACTCCCTTTCTTGAAAAACAACTATTGCTCATCATTTATGAAATAAGACTGTAAAGCTTCATAAGAGCAAAGACCATTTGGATTAAAGCTAGGGGGTCCGACCACGAAGATGAACTGCATGATTTGAAAATGATTGAGATGCAAATTTGGAGAGGGAAGGAAAGGGAAGCTTGATGACAACATCAGTGGGTTTGAAATGAAGGGTAATGGAGTTGATTCGGTTGATGGAGATGAAGGCGAAGGGTGGATTAGTGCAAGGAACGTCTAGGTTGGTGGTGGAATAGAAAAGGGCGTCGTTGTGGGTTCCTAATGTCGTGAAACCATAGGTGGTGGTGGTGGTTTTCCTTTGTTGGGCTTTTAATGAGATTGAGATGGATAGGTGACGGGCAATGAAGGTGAATGGGGCGGTGCTTGTTCATCAGTTGGTTGGGGAGCCTTATATGGTGTTGGCATTGGTAGAGATGGGGGTGGTGCAGGTGGAGATGATGGAGATGAAGGGGAAGGTGAGATGGTCGAGATATTAGATGGAATAAAGGGTAGGGTTGGTAGAAATGGGGGTGGTAATTGAGCAGATCTAGGGAGGGATAGAGGGTGTAAAAGTAAAGAAGACGGAGTTGATGGAGATTACGAGACTGATGAGGTAGGGAACGGGATAGGTGCTTTACAGAAATGGCCTCCATGAGCTCTTCAAGAACTGTTATGACTCACCACCTCGAGATGCCGATGAGAAACACCTGCTTGTTCTTGCGGATAGTGTTGGGAGTTTCGATCTCGAACGGTATTAAGGCGAGGCCAGAGTTCCATCTCAAAACTATCAAAATTTCACTCCAAAAAATGAACACGTGCCTAAAGGCCCTAAATCTCGCGATCGTTGTTGTCAAGATGGGGTTGTCTTCATCCTTTGTCGGAAGTCATTGCTTAGCGACAACCTCGCTCTGATACCATTCTGATGTAGAAATGATCAAAAGATGAGGAATGAATAACAAACCAACAAGAAAGAACACACATAAACACCTAATCCAGCGTTTCAAGATTTAGTTCCTTAATTCATTTGATAAAAAACTAACTAATGTAGAGTATTTATAATCTTTTATACTAACCACTAAAAACCCTAATACTTAAATACTATATATTTTACTAATATACCCATGCAATATACTATATCATAATTCTAACATTAGGCGTACATTAGCTACCATATAAGGCTACTAGCTCTAGTTATGTCCGGTTGGTGTACCGGGGCCTAATTAGGGTGTGAGGTCGAATATTTCCCTAATCGCGATATGAGATTTCACTGCTTGGTATCAGATTCTAGTTCAGAGTCAAACCTTATTAACTAAAGTAAAGAAATAACTTGGATACAGTTTGGTATCGAAGTTTAAAGTTTTTAGCTCTGATAAACCTTAGTACTGGAAACCTAGGTTTACTAACTCAGTGAGTTGTCTCGAGTTATGATTAAGCTTAGGATGTAGTAAATGATTTTTATTGTGGTTTTGGGGGGAAAATGAAAAATATTATTATTTATTTGCTGCACTTATTGTTATCTATTGTATAGATATGATTTCCATGTTTTTTTTATGTTACCTTAATGGTCTTATCTTTCTTTTGATTTCAGAATCTAATGATAGATCAGGGAAATGGTTCGCGGAGGCTTGGAACTCAGGGTAATCATGAGAATGAGGCTTATTGGAAATTTAGAATGGAGTGGAAAATGAGATAGCTTATGGAATCTCATGCAAAATCAATGGCAATGCTGATGGCTCAGATTGGACCACCAATTTAACAACTTGAGATTTAGCCTGCAGCCAGTCCCGAGATTAGTAGGACATAGAGAGGAGCTGAGACAGTAGCACCTCCAGCTCAACCAATTGTAGCATAGGTTTAGGTGCCAAACACAGTTGCCACAGTGCCAATAGATTCTGAGAAGGTTGCTTTTCTCAGAACTCGGAAGGAGTTTATGAAATATGATATTATAAGGTTCAATGACACTATGGAGGACGGGGTAGTTGAGACCTGGATATTGAAAATGGAGCAACGATTTGTTGTTGTGTATGTTGAGGACCTATATAAGGTTAAACATGTCTCATTTTTATTGATAAAATATGCTCATAAGTAGTGGAATTCCATAGAAAGAACATGAAATTCTATCACCACTTAACCACAATTTAGGGCCATATTCTACAGGCAATACTTTCTGAAGTCAGTCAAAAATAGGAATAAGACTTAGTTCATACAACTGAAATACGGGGATATGTCCATAAGGGAATATGAGCGAAGGTTTTTTGAGCTGAGTGAGTTCATTTCGGAGATGGTGGAATCAGAGGAGAACGAAATAGACATGTTTCTTGTGGTCTTAACTATAAGATACGTGTAGTGGTTTCTTCACATCCTCACACTAGCAATGCATTTATCTTTGAGAGTGCAATGGAGGTGGAGGCAACACTGTTATCTCGTCCACCAAGGACAGGGGTGATTCCACCACCAACACCTTATTATCCGAGCAGTCAATAGGCTCAGGGATTTGTTCATATTCTGCTGACTCATGCATTTGGGAGTAAGAGGAGTCGAGATTTTATCAAGCAATAGAGGAATAGTAGTACATTAGATGCTTCTTCTTCTTCTACTTCTTCTATGGCACTAGTTCAGTCAGTTTCACAGGGAACTGTATATGTTAGCGCACCGATTGCTTCACCTTTTATTTCACAGCCTTCGGTTGCGAAAACACCTTTACCACCAGCACAGTTAGGGGTAGAGACGAAGGTAGAGGTCAGGGTAGTCTTGGAACGAGCAGTTTTGGGCAAGTTTCTTAGACCAGTGGAGGATCTAACACGTTTAGTGTGATATGTTATCAGTGTGGTCAGGTAGGCCACATTCAAAGGAATTGTACTGTACCTATAGCTTCTTTGTTGGGTAATGTAATGTAGATTGCAGATTAGTCTCACTCACTGGCTGGGGCGCATTATGAGGCTATGAGGAGGCTCGTGGAAGGTATTTTGAATATTTATGGTCGAGATTTGAATGTGTTGATTGATGTTGGTTCTACAGTTTCTTTTATTTATGGTGCAATGATTGATGAGTTAAAATCGGAACCTGCGAGAGCCTGTACTTTATTGATTTTAAGCACATCAGTGAATGAGAAAGTTTATCCTAACCTGATATGTGTGAGATATGTAGTCAAAATTGGGAAGAATGAACTCCCAAATTGATCTGAAGGTTATGAAGTTCCTAGAATATAATGCACTACTAAGGATGGATTGATTAGCAGTATACTGTAGCATCCTTTATCCTGATTAGGACGATACTCGGCCTGAGACCTTAATTAAGCCTCGATAATCTAGCCAGACTTAACTAAAGCCAACAGCCTATTCATTTGTACCTGATAAACTCAACCTGCATATCGATATAGAATAAATAATTCAAAATATACGGATTAAAACTTTTTCGATAATTAAATGATATACA
Organism: Stephania cephalantha; assembly: GCA_039657325.1. Taxonomy (NCBI): domain Eukaryota; kingdom Viridiplantae; phylum Streptophyta; class Magnoliopsida; order Ranunculales; family Menispermaceae; genus Stephania; species Stephania cephalantha. The sequence goes on along the minus strand of CM077567.1, from coordinate 19,931,071 downwards.
TAAATACAAAGTTTATCAAAGCCCCAAACCCTATTATAAACCTACCAACCCTGTTCATGTACAAAAAAATAACTCAAACAATGTATATATATACTGGAAGGCTCATTACATCATTGAGAAGATATTAAGGCTCCTAAATCTCATTTTTCTTTTCAATGAAGCGTTAGGCTGAGAACTTGAAATATTAAATTTGGGGTGAGCACTCCAATTTGCTCAGTAAGTTGGGATTCACAAAGTCATCAACATTCCATATAATAATCATGAACATTATGCAATAACAACATGCACCAATGATAACTAACGGGGCTATGGAAAGTATATAATTCAATAAATAACATATGCAAGTCAAACTGTCAATGAATATTACACTGGATTCCCATTTCATTTATAAAACTAGGGTCGATTACCTACTGACACCATTAATGCGCTTGCACGACCAACATATTGGTCGATGTGCTACCTAGCCAATCTGTTAATGTCCAATGGTTCTATCCTAAGCCTTCTAGTGAATATGTAACCTATGCAACCTATCTAACTGAGTAAGAGTTACATATAAGCCGAGAGATTAACCCATCATCTTATATAACCTAGTCTTAGTTTCAGGAGTTACTTACTAGGATCACATTAGACATCATTTTCTGATTAGTAAAAACATCACAGTTTACATAGTACCCCATTCAGTCCATAAATTATATGAACTACATATACTAACATATCCAGACAACATTGATAAACAAGCGAATCCATACTTACCTCGGTTTAAGTTTTCTTTTCCAAACTTCCTAAGCTTATGGGTCACTCAAGCTTTCTCGGTGATCAAACACCTATGACAAACTATTTGTGATCAATATGTCTAACTAAATTCAAACTAAATTACAGCAGAGTTGTTGTTTTCTGATCCACAACTATTTAATATCCTCAATTCATGTTGAATTCACTCCTAAATCAACCCTTCAATCTCCTAAAACCTTTACCACTCTCCTCTCTATCTCTCTCGATCGATTTCTAAAGATAAAATTTAAGGTTTTAATTTAAATATATTATTTTCCTCGAGATATGCATTGCGCTATCTCGATACTAATTAAGTGAATGGTGTGTTAATGTGACACCAGTGACACCCATGTTGACACCATCAACACTTACGCTCATGTCGAGGCGATCCAACAATCCATATAATTCGAACCAAACTTATAGTTTTATTATATATATTTATATATCAATTATATATACACTTTGTGCATTTTCTCGCCTATAATTTAACCAGACATGCCAACGAGTATTCTCGGATGTGCACATTCATTTCACAACCCCCTCATCGCACTTGATGTATCGACTATTTATTGTTTATTTATTTATTTTCCGATTATAGGCTTGTATATAAATTTTCATTTTATACAACAACCTATAAATTTAATAAACATTTCAAACAAACATCACCCATTACATAAACCCATGCACACGCTAATCGTGGTACGCCAAACCTAACTATGAGCTTAATTCAAGTTAATTAGGATTTGGATTAACACTAATCACCAGCTTAAGGTAACGGGTCATTGCAGTCTCCCCAATTTAAAGCAATTTCGTCCTCGAAATTAAAGTAAACATAAAATTATTTATAGTTTCGAAGAGAAATAAAAAATGCTCCTTCATTTAAGATTCTCGCTCCCAGGTTAGTTCCTCATCCTTGTGAAATTATCATTTCGCTTTAACTAAAGGAATTTCTTTGGGTCTCAGCCTCTGAATCTTACGATCAAGTATCTGAATTGGCTGCTCATTGTAAGACAAGTCTTCCCGAATACCAAATTCATTCCAATCAATCCTTGGAGTGAACTAAGTCTTCGTTTTGTGAAGCAAAGACACGTGGAAGACATTATGAACTCTAGCTAACTAAGGAGTCAACTCTAATCTGTAAGCAATAGGACCAATCCTTTCCTGCACTCTGAATGTCCCAATGTACCTTGAAGCTAGCTTAACCCACAATCCAAACGTGTATATCCCTTTCATAGGTGAGGTTTTCAAGAGAATGAAACGTTCCGTAGAAAAGCCTAAAAACCTATGATGTTTATCATCGTATCTCTTTTGTCTTAGCTGTGCCGTAGTAAAAAATTGCCGAATCTGCAGAATTCTCTCTATTTAGTCTTGAATCAACTATGGCCCCAACAAAATAGTATCTCCAACCTCTGGCCTACACTCTGGTGAATGATAAGGCCGACCATACAGAGCTTCAAAAGAAGTAATTTCAATGCTAGCATGATAGCTATTATTATAAGAAAACTCACATAGAGGAGTATATTTCTCCAAGTTACCACCAAACTCCAAGACACAAGCTCAAAGCATATCCTTTAGCACAAATATCAATCGCTCAATTTGTTTGTTAGTTTACGGATGATATGCCGCTTAAGAGCAGTTCCCAGTTGTCTTTATAATTTACTCCATAGCCTGGATGCAAATCTTGGATCTCTATCCAAAGTAATTAACTGGCACAACATGAAATCTTAACACCTACGTACGTACACCTCACATAATCGGTCAAGAGGATCTTGTATGAAAATTGGCAAGAAATGTGCAGATTTTGTCAACCTTTCAACTATAACTCATACTGCATCGTGCTTATGTTGACTCAGAGGTAGACTAGAAGTAAAATCCATCGATATATGTTCATATTTCCACTCATGAATAGGCAGAGAATGCAACAACCCTCGAGGTTTTCTATGCTCAGCCTTAACTCGTTGACATATCTCACGTTTTTTTACAAACTCAGCAATATCAATCTTCATACCAGGCCACCAATAAACACGCCTCATATTGCGATACGTCTTACTGTTACCTAGATGAATAAAGTAAAGTAATCTATGAGATTCCCGTAGCAACTCCTGCCTCAATTTATCTTAACCTGCAATCGACAACCTATCCCTGAACCGTAACGCACCATTATCGAAAACTGACCAATCAGGAAGATCTATACTAGTTGCTAACCTCTTGACATGCTATATAATCTTGATCGACTTTTCGATAATCAATCACTCACTGAATCATCTCCGGTTCAGCCCAAATCTAAACAAAAAATAATAGATTAGTAGCTTTAGAAGTAGCTCTAGAACTAGTTCTCTTAGTTGATGATGTGCCAGTTGGACTTTCACGAATCATCATCACAAATAAGCTTACTCAAGAAGTTTAAACTGAGAAGCTATGCCTGTTCTTATCCTACTTAAAGCATCAGCAACCATATTTGCTTTACGTGGATGGTACGCCAGAATGAAATCATAATCGTTAAGGATTCCAAGCCATCTATGCTGCCTCATATTAAATTCACTCTGAGTAAACAAGTATTTCAGACTCTTACGATCTGAAAATACTGTAAATTTCTCACTATACAAGTAGTGCCTCCAAATCTTCAAGGCAAACACAACTGCTGCGAATTCAAGATCATGAACTAGATAATTTCATTCATGAATTTCAAGTTACCCTGAAGCATAAGCTATAAGCCTGCCTTCTTACATCAGCATACAACCCATGCCTGAATGAGAAGCATCAGTATAAATCAGTAACTCTTTCCTCGATTCAGGTAATGTAAGAACATGAGACATAGTAAAACTATCATTCAAAGTCTTTGAAGACAACTTGGCACTCATCAGACCAAACAAAATTGACATCAATCTGTGTGACAAGAGAAACCATTAACAAATTGTCTTTAATAACCCGCTAACTAACCCTGGAAAACTTTGCACCTCTGACACTGTAGTAGGAGTAGACCAATCCATGATTGCTTCAACCTTTGCTTAATCAACAGATATACCCTCAGCATTAACCACATGTCCAAGAAGATTGACCTCTTACTAAACTTGGCATACAAGTGATTACCCTTAAGAGTCTGCAATGTAACTCTGAGGTGGTGTGAATGCTCTTTTTGAGTCTTTGGCAAGATGACTAAAAGTCCCTTTACTGGACACATTGAAAGGGCAAGTGATTTATTGGGTCTAATACATACTGATGTATGCGGTCCTATAAACACAATGGCTAGAGGAGGTTATCAATACTTCATTACATTTACTGACGATTTCAGCAGATATGGTTATGTATATCTTATGAAACATAAAGCTGAATCATTTGAGATGTTTTGAACGTTTCAAAATGAAGTGCAAAATCAACTTGGTCAAATTATCAAAAGACTTCGATCAGATCGATGTGGTGAATATTTGAGCCAAGAATTTGATGATCATCTTAGAAATTGTGGGATTGTCTCCCAATTGACTCCACCAGCAACTCCACAATGGAATGGAGTTTCTGAAATGAGAAATCTAACCTTATTAGATATGGTTTGATCTATGATAGTCATGCAGATCTTTCATTATCCTTTTGGGGTTATGCATTACAAACTGCAGCTTTCACTCTAAATCGAGTTCCTTCTAAAGCGGTTGATAAAACACCATATGAGATATGGTACGGGAAAAGACCTAGTTTGTCTTTCCTTAAGATTTGGGGTTGTGAGGCTTACGTAAAGCGACAAGTCTCAGAAAAACTAGCACCTAAATCTGACAAGTGTTTATTTGTGGCGTATCCTAAGGAAACAAAAGGATATTACTTTTATAATCCCGCTGAGAACAAAATGTTTGTTGCTCGGTATGGTGCCTTTATGGAAAAATAGTTTATTTCAAAAGACACTAGTGGGAGAGAAATAAATCTTGAAGAAGTTCAAGAATCACAAATAAACACTGAGCGCTTACTTGGAAGTTCAACAACGTTCGAACCAGTTGAACCTCCACAAGTAACACAAGGCCCACGTAAATACGGTAGGGTAAGACATGAGCCGAGATATTCGGATTTTCTCATTGCGATAGTCGTGATGTGTTGCTTATGGATCAAAATGAGCCCACCGCTTATCAGGAGGCTATGTTTGGACCAGACTCAGATAAATGGCTAAGTGCCATGAACTCTGAGATGCAATCCATGTATGATAACCAAGTTTGGAACTTAGTTGATTTACCTGAAGGTGGTAAGACCATTGGATGTAAATGGGTTTTCAAGAAGAAGAATGACATGGATGGCAAAGTGCATACTTTTAAAGCAAGACTTGTAGCAAAAGGTTTCAGGTAGACTCAAAATGTTGATTATGATGAAAGATTTTCGCCAGTAGCCATGCTTAAATCCATAAGAATTTTAATTGCCATTGCTGCATATTATGACTATGAGATATGGCAAATGGATGTAAAAATAGCATTTCTAAATGGAAAGCTGCTTGAGGACGTGTATATGACACAATCTGAAGGTTTTGTACATCCTGAGAATTCTAGGAAGGTATGCAAACTTCAAAGATCCATTTATGGATTAAAGCAAGCTTCTTGGAGTTGGAATCTTCGTTTTGATAGAGCAATCAAGGATTTTGGTTTTATTAACAATGAAGATGAGCCTTGTGTATATAAGAAGGTCAGTGGCAGTGTAGTTGTTTCTCTAGTACTGTATGTTGATGATATATTACTCATTGTAAATGACATCCCAACATTGCAGAATGTCAAGTCTTGGTTAGGGAAGTGTTTCTCAATGAAAGACTTAGAAGATGCAGCCTATATCCTAGGGATAAGGATCTATAGGGATAGATCTAATAGGCTAATCGGTCTAAGTCAGAGTGCTTACATAGACAAGGTGCTCAATAGGTTCAGTTTGCAAGACTCTAAAAGTGGATTGTTTTCAATGTCTCATGGCATAAGTCTCAGCAAGATTCAATGTCCTAAGACAAATGATGAGTGAGACCGTATGAATAAGATTCCATATGCATCAGCTATTGGATCTATCATGTTATGCACTCGACCTGATGTATCATATGCTTTGAGCACTACAAGCAGATATCAGTAAGATCCTGGTGAGAGTCACTGGATAGCAGTAAAGAACATTCTTAAATACTTAAGAAGGACTAAGGAAGTGTTCTTGGTCTATGGAGGTTTTGAAAATGATCTAGTTGTAAATGGTTACATAAATGCAAGTTTTCAAACTGATATAGATGATTTTAGATCGCAGTCTGGATATGTGTTTACTTTGAATGGGGGTGCGATGCAAAAAAGTGGAAAAGTTCAAAGCAAGAGACTGTGGCAGATTCTACAACGAAGTTCTGAGTATAATGCGGCGTCGATCGATGCAAAGAAGAAGTGAGTATAATGCGTCCGATGCAAAGAAAGGAGCGATTTGGAACAAAAAGTTTATTTCTGAACTAGGTGTAGTTCCAAGTATTGTTGACCCTGTTTGTTTGTATTGTGACAATAACGGGGCAATAACACAGGCCAAGGAACCTAGATCACACCACATATCCAAACATATACTCAAGCGTTTTCATCTCATTAGAGAAATTATTGAGAGGGGAGACGTGAAGATTTGAAGAGTACCTATTGAAGACAACGTTGCGGATCCATTGACAAAAGCTCTTCCACAAGCAAAACATGATGGTCATGTTAGATCATTAGGCATTAGATGCATGTATGATTGGCCCTAGTGCAAGTGGGAGATGTTGGGGCATGTGCCCTAGGTCAATCCATTAACTATCTTTATGAATACTTTTAGTTAATAAAATAGAGGATTTCATTTATTGTTTATTATAATTAATTTGCATGTTTACATTATAATAAGATCCATGGGTATTTACAGAAATATCATAAATGTCCCTAGTCGATCATTATATTGAGAACTATAATGAATTAAGACTAGTGTGAGTCTTGATTGATGATCATATGATGATTATACGTATAGGGATACGAATCAAGATCACGATCACTTGTTAGGGAATAAAGTACTGGACCGACCCGCTATGAGAACATCACATGGATTAAGTCATAGTTGTTTCTCATGATAGGTATATTTTTTCACTCATCTGACTTGAGATTACCAGAGACTTCAACATTAGGAACACAGTGATTTGACATAATCAAACGTTGTCTTTAACCAGATGATTATAAAGATTGTGATTGGTTACTGTGTGAGCAATGTGATGAAGTTGTGTAATCGAGATAGAATTTGTCCCTCTCATATAAAGAGAGATATCTAGTGGATCCCTCTATGTTTTAGACTGTTAAAAGGCCTAGTCTAAGTGAATTAATATTGATCAATGTCACTTGTATGTTTTCAGTCTACCTAGAGATCGAGACTAGTACGATTGAACATGTTGGATGACAATTACATGCCTTATGTTTGATCAAAAGGATATCGTGTGACAAAAGGATGTTATATACAGTATTGATTAGGTTGTATCGATTTGATATTCGTACAACTTGGGTAGTCATAATGTCTTGCTAGAGGCCGCTTATGACTTGTATACCAAAATGTGTTTTGGTACACTGCCAACGTTGTATGAGCCTATTGGGTTTCACACAAAGAATGGTTTTGCGAGATTTTAAGATGGTTCAGAAAAATGAATTTTATATGATAAAATTCATGACAGAAATGTCCTTGTGGTGTATTACACTTATACTTCTTTGAGTAAGGGTATATGTGTAATTTACTTAACCGTCGATATACAAGGGTTGTATAAATAGACGCTTTAAGTTAGAACACACTAATAAAATATTAAGGGTCGAAACTTTATTTTCGTTTTAGAAACGAATTAGGGTTTTCGGGTATGCTCTGGATCGTTTTAGAGAGAAACAAAAAGGTTTGGTATTCTCTCGAAGCTAGCACTTCGAATCTCGGCCGCCGTTCGTGTGTGGACTGGCTTGGTAGAGGACGTTCGTCGTTAGCGCGCTTAGAGATCGATCAACCTTCGAAAGGTATATTGCGGCCAGAGGTATGATTAAGTTTTCATGGTTTAAACGTTTTTAATGGAATTAGATTCGGATCCTGTTGGGGTTTTTGTCAAAATAGTTTTGTAATTTCCGCTGCGTATGAACCCCAAAAATCCAACATCTACCATCTCCGCCCTCTCGCTGATCTGTCATCGCATTCTACATATTGATAGCGATCACGACATCAACCATTACGTAAATATTGCGTATATATACGTTCAAAACATAACATATACACATATAGCAATCCTTAACTCACATTCGCTCACTTCCCAAGTAATAGTTTCTAAGCAAGGACCGTCTGGTTCCCACATCTTAGATTTGTATTTTATTCAACCTTCATTATGTACTTATCGAGAACTTATATTCTCATATCAACTATAATGTTGGTATCACGTTATAGAATAAGCCATTCTCCATTACCTAGATTCTACTAACCTAGTCCCTGATACCAACTGTGACGTTGGTATCACATTATAAAATGAACCATACTCCATTACCTAGGCTCTACAAACCTTTTCTCTGATACAACCTGTGACGTTGGTATCAAAATTTATTTGTCCACAAGGTTCGTCAAACCTAGGCTCTGATACCAACTGTGAAGCTGAGCTCCCCAAAACGGGTACAACCTGGCCTAATCCTATTATTAAGCCCTAACTCATGTCACACCGAACTTAACAACGTATTAGTCAACATTTTCATTTCATTCATCTCATTACATGTGTTTAGCATAAATATTAATCATTTCCAGTTAATTATAATTTATAGAGTTTATTAAGAGATCATTATCATTACCTTAACTTTCAACGGAAGACTTAATAAAATTAGTGGAAGCATTTATAAAAACACATATTGTGGAAAATCAGGTAAACAGATGATCGTATAAAACCAGCTAAAGTAATACATGAAACAGTAGGGAAGTCTAGTCTTTCAACCCAATATACAACCTAAAGTTATAATAAAAGGTGTAAGTAATAGATACACAAAATGATCACCTACATAAATAGCAGAAACTATCCATCGACGGCTCAAAACTAATCGTCGATCTTATCTTTTCCTAGTCTGCTACACGAAATATTTGCACCCACCATCATAAACAAGACAGTGGGTACAATAATGGAGAAAGTAACACTGAGAAACATTTATCCACCTTTCCAAATATACAACAAGTATTTGAAAATATAATAATAGCAATTTAAGCTGAAAAAAGAATCATGTTATAAGATACTTCAGTTAAATAACATGAAACTAACACTCGGCTAACCAGTAATGATCTAAGGTTGATTGACTATGAAATTAAATCACATAAACTCTGTTCCACTATGTAGGGCATAGATATGCTTATGATTGCCCATTAGATATATATACTTTCTGACAACCCCGGGTTCCATACCTCGTGTACTGCTTAAGATAGTGGTGAGATCTCGCATCCCCATAATCTAGTGACCTCGTATGCCACGCCCATCTCTATCAGATAATGGTCCTAAATATGAGAACTACTTTCATAACTCCGGAAATGACACAGTTTAGGAATCCAATAATGGAATAACTAAAACAAAGCAAGGAATAAGATTTACAACACAAATGATCATTCACCTAATAGCATGTTGTACTACTTAATCAATATTCTTAACAACCAAAAATGACATAGCACATGATTTAAAGTCAATGAAACCATTTAACCAACAACTAATGTCATGATAACTAACTCATGAAATAAGAGAGGACAACAAATTCATGGCATCTATAGTACAATAACACATCAGTCCAAATTACCGCAAACATGAAGCATAAAGGAAAGTAATGGAAATAAATATTTTAATTAGTTTACTTACAAACCACGCTAAGTTCCTAAGCTAATCCAACCTTCCAACACCTCCCAACACGTACCTGAACCTTTGACATTCTTCTATAGGTTTCTAGTATCATTACACATGTTTTAAAGTGTGTTTAGACCTTTGGTTAGGGTGTTAAAGCTTATTTAAAGTGTTTAAGTTTAAGTTAGAAAATGTAGAATTTATGTTGTCCATAGCACTTAGCGCGCTGGGTAGTTTATCTAGTGCGCTAAAGATCCCTAGTGCGATATCCAATACTCATTAGTACGCTACGCATAAGTAGCGCGCTAGCAAGCACGCCTAATGCGCTAGACGTACGAAATCCCAGAAATTCTGCACTTTGAATTTTTGGGTTTCCTTCTTTAAATGGCCTTCACCATCACCTTAATCCTCTATTACCCTCTATTAGAGACCCAATACATCCACCGTAACCAACAACAACAGTTTAATCTCCATAATTCTCATTAAACTCATAGATCACAAGCTTTTTCAAAACTAACAATGGAAATCAACTTACCAAGTTGATGATCACCTAACTCCTTGATTTCCACCGGAATTCCACAACAATTTGCTAATCTTCTTCTCTAAATCTATCATCTCTAGATTCCTTCTTCTCCAAGTTTGAAAGGAGAATGAGTTTCATGTTTTACTTCATCATATATATATAAGTAGATAAGATTGATTTATAGCCATTGATCCTAATGTGCACACACATCTCGAGGCTGATCTAATGGGTCACATCTCAATTTTTATTCCACTAACTCTCTACTAACTCACTCTTCATAACACCAATTACAACTCAATTTGTCTTATGATGTGTCCACACGTATCACGAGGTACATTAATGACTAATGTTTAATCTTTTTAACTTTAGGTTTCTTTAATGTATATCAAACTATAGGCATATTGATCTAACATTTAAGTTACACTAACTTAAATTAATACCTACCACATCACTCTCTACCCTAGTCCTACGCTGGCACGCATCTTGAGGTGTGACTCCGCTCAAATCTCGACATCTATATACAAGTAGGAGTGACTTAGTAGTCTACACATATATATTACACTAGGCATCCATCACATCAATTTAACATATTTCACGGTCCTTATGCTGAGTATTCGGACTGTGTACCGGCTCTCGGCCACGTTACAGATTCGTAACCCTGATTAGGGACTAATTTACTATTAGTAAATTATTGGTCGTTACATAAAAGGGATCAAAACACAACTAATCCAGGGATCATCATTGTGTTAAGTTTAGTTTTGGTGTTTTTTAGTGTAAATCATAGGTAGGTGATGATTTATCTATGAATTGTTGTTATTAATCATGGGAAATGGGTTTAAAACTCATTAGAGGTACTGCCTGATGTTGTGAGGAGTGTTTTAAGGTTGTTGTGGTGTTTTTTGGATTGAATATGAGCTGCTACCTTGTTCACTATCGAAACAGTGAAGGGTGGAGTGCGCTCCCTTTATAAAGTGTGATGAACCCAGTTGGTGGAGTGTGCCCTACCAAATGAGAGCGCGCTCACAGCTCAGAAAACAACAATTTAGCTGAGTTTTGAATGAAATTTTCTAAGGTCTTAGGGACAGACTTAAGAGTTCTAAATATAGGGTAATAAACTTATACTAACCTCAAAAGGTTTTTGATAGGTTTTGGAACACTTGGAAAGGTTGAGTGACCCAAAAAAGTTAGTAAATTATGATGAAACCTAATCGAGGTAAGTGGGACTTGTACTCATATCAATTATGCTTCTTAAATTAGTATATTTAATTCATATAGCATTATGGATTGGGATTGGGGCAAGGTATTATGATTTGAATGTTTTACACGTGGAGAATCTCGAAAATGGTCGATAAGGCGAACCAAAACTAAGGATTGAAAAGGTGTATCGGGAATGAATTCCACCCTTTGTCCTAATAAATGGAAAGTTTTGCCTAGAAATGGATTCCACCCTTTTATACTCAGTTAGCTGGATTCTTACATTAGTCGTCATTGTCCATTTAGAGTTAGTAGCTCAGTCTACCTAGAATAAACCAGCAAAATCCCTTGTTGACCAACATTTGGATTATCTGGTTGTATTCTCTAGTGGCTAGAGAGTACGACTCCGTAATCAAATGCAAATCATAAATCACGAGTATGGTTACAAGTTACCTATCCGAATTGCATTCAATTATTTATTGTTTATATCAATTTCATTGCCTAAAAAGATATGTTTTGGATTCATATTGCTATTCATTAAATTGATGATATTAGTTGATAATTGATGTGTTTACGAGCATAACATACCGAGCAAGTTGGAGTGCTCACTCCCCTTAACATTTCAGGTTTACACGCGGGCACTTCGGCTAAGGGCAAAGAGAAGATTTAGGAGTTTTAATATCTTCTCTATGATGTGATGAAAATTTCTTATATATATGAATATTGTTTGAGTTACATTGTTGTAATATAACAGGGTGGGAGGTTTTACAAAGGAGTTTTAGGTTTTGATAAACTTCGAATTTATGTATATTCAATGTATTATCGAAAAATTTATAATTTTCCAATGCATATACTTCAATTTTTATTTCGATATATATATATATATATATATATACAGGTTGAGTTTAACTGGTATGGAAGGAGATGCTGCTGGCTCTAGTTAAGTCGCGTTGGATTACTAGGGCTTAATTAGGGTTTTAGGTTAGATATTGCCTTAATAGGGATAGGGGGTGTCATAAGAGGCCTTTTAGTTGTTGAAGAACTATCTGACTATCGTACCGATCTTGATTCTACCAAAGGTCGGCAGAGAGTTGTTAGTGTATAATGACACATTAAGAATTGGTTTGGGATGAATGTTAATGCAAGACAACAAGGCAATCACTTATTCATCAAGACAGATGAAAGTATATGAGATGAACTATCTAGTGCACGAGTTAGAGCTGACAGCAGTAGTATTTGCTTTGAAATTGTGGAGGCACTACTTTTATGGGGAAAAGTTCAATGTCTACTCATATTAGAAGAGTTTAATGTTTCTTTTCACCCATAGCGAGTTTAACATGCGACTGAAGAGATGGTTAGAACACTTGAAAGACAACAATTTCTCGCTCAAGTACCACCTGGAGAAAGCTAACGTAGTGACAAATGCTCTAAACTGTGTGCGACTATATACAGAGTCCGAGACCATAATGAATGTTCTGGTATTACCCGCTTATGGCTTAATTGTTGTGTGACGACCCAACATCCAAAAACACCCGCCCTATGGGCAATTTTATAATTTTACAAACCCTACACTAATTCAACCCAAATAACCTTAAATATAAAAACTTAAGGTAAGAAACCCTAGCCACTTTTAGGCTCAAATCACAAAATGAAGAGAGGAGAGTGTAGAAGTGTACAAGTGGTTAATTTAGGTAGATTTGGTGTTATAAAACTAAGAAGAGCTCCTTTGAAGGTAAACCCAACATCCTTACCATCTATTTTCTTAATTTAGTGAGTTACAAACTTAGATTTGATTCAATAATGATGGAAAACTTTGTTTTAGGGCATTTTGTTATTGATTTGAAAGATTTTGGACCTTTTAGTGGTTCTTATGAGGTTGGAGAACCCCAAAAATGGGGCGGCATCGACGTGGCGCCGTCGAAAAGTGATGGTGATGACTCGCCGCCGTCACCAAGGGGAGGGTGGCGGACCACCGCCGCCTGACATTGGCCGATAGGGACACCCCACTAGCGCTTGAAGCGCTAGGCAGAACAGGACGTGACGTGTTGAGCATGCACAATAATTTCCCGTATTTTGCTATTAACTTGTAGTAGTGGTAAATGGGATATCCTCTCCATATGGATTTTGCAAATCTCACAGAAAAGTATTTTTTCCTATTTTTATTAATTTAGTTAATCTAATTAAACGAGAGTTAAAATATTAAATAACTAAAAATTATGATTACTAAATTAAATAATCAAACTAACCAAACTAATTCAAACAATTCAAATGCAAACTAACTTAAACAATATTAAAATTCAATTCAATATAAATAAACAAACCTCCATTAAACAATATAATGTATTTTGATTGCTTTCAAACACTAGAACATAATATCACATCGCTCTATAGTTATACTCATAAAATACGTGGAATCTTGGAGTCATTAAATCCTACTTCATAATAGGTTGATAGCCTTTAGCCAGCCTCCGATTTTCTTAAATTCAATGGAAATGTCACGTTCTTATCATTGTAAATCTACCCATTAGATAAAACACAACACCGTAGAAATACGATAGTATTACACTCAGTGAAAATCATTCTTTATCTAAGCCAATATTATCGAAGCCGCATAATAAACAACTTAGAACACAATTACCTAGAACATCCACTCTAGAAATGCCCTATAGATTAATCCTAGTTTCTTTGTCAATAACTATAGACATAGAATCATAATCATAATACCACATAACACATTTGCAACTATGCATGCAATATTGATCCCCTTTAGTTGTAATATGCAAAAATAACTTGTTAAATTCGTGATTGACGTGTATGAATAGATTTAAAGCACTAAGTTCATGATTCCTTAATTATAACTAAGAATCCAAAATATATTACATTGTCAAAGGTTTGTTTAGATTTATAGACTATTCACTCATACTGGAAATAAACAATGCATAAATATAATTAAAAGACATAATGAATAAATAAATACCTTAATATAAATCAAAGCTCCAATGTAAGTTCAAACATAGATAATAAAACTAATATAGATCAAGAGGAAAGCAAAAGCAGAGAGTTATTTTGAAGCTCTCTGGTTTTTTTTATAGTCTTCCCACGTATACATATCTTAGATAAACTCAAATTCTTCATATTAATCTAAAAAATTCGTAACCAGCCTCAGCAATTCCTAATTTATACACAAATCGGTGAGCAAATCACTGAGTTTAGCTATCAGTGCTCCACCGATTTAGTTTGTGATTTCTAGTTCATTCTCCAATTTGTTGTGGATACGCTGGCCTTCTTCTACCGCCTTTTTAAATAGCTATTCTTAGTGTTATTCCAAATCGCTGGCTAATCGCTGGTGTAGTTTCTAGTTTACTATTTGCTATTCTTTCTCATTTCTTCCATTTCTTCATTTTCCTATTCAAAACTTGAAATCACAAAACAAGAGAATACCTAGTGTAATATCATCATTTACGTATAAAATCAACCTAAATTACACTATAAAACGTATCAAATTATTGACTTGTCAAGACACTCTGCCCAACTTATGACCATGGGTCAAATCAACCATTAGTCTTTAAACTAGGGGTCGGTTTGACCCCTATACCGAATTTCAGGGGCCAATTGTCCACTTAACCTTAAATAAATAATAATAATGAATTATATATGTATATATAAATACTATATATATATATATATGTATATTCACATATATGAAATAAAATAAAAACAAATCCTACCTTCGAACGGGGTGTGCTACCGCGTCCTCAAGGGAAGAGTTGGGCGGGTCCTACTCCTCGACCCTCACACCGGGGGACGAGGGACCCGTAGGACCTACACTAGTGGACCCCGAAATAGATTTAAAAATAAATTAAATTTAATATATGACTTGTCAATGATGTGAATGTGTCTTAAATTTTTTTTATTCTTAAGTTAGTTCATATTGGGCCCCAAACGCGTGAGGGTCGAAAATAGAATTCACGACGAGTCGAGGTAAGTGGGGAGCTTGCTCAATTATCAAATATGGCATGATATTAGTTATGTTAGGACATATGTTTTAACAAAAGACTTAGGAAATGGGTTGCATTATGCTATTGACTTGGATTTACGTATCTATGAAATGTGAATGCATTTGTTTTCCCCTCCTATATTATTCATTGCCCCAGGATGTTTATAGAGACCCCACTGAGGACGTTATTAGCATGTAATCATATCTAATGCCTCATGATGTTTGTGGTGCCACCAGGGCTTTACTATTTAACGGCCCATGTTATTTGTGGAGTCTGCTACCGAGAACTTTACTTGTCTAATTGAATTCATATGTGTATCAATTAGAGAGATGAGTTTGGAGTTGCATTCTCTTGTACTTTTCTGATAGAGGGACGTACATCGGTGAAAATTGTAAATGAACATACTATTGGTTTGATGGGACTAACGAGAGGACATAAAGACCTGTGTGTCATCTAGTGGTAGCATTACCTCGAGGGTAGATGAATCAGTCACCAGATTCTTGCCAATAACTAGTATGCATTGAATGAGACCACAACTTTATATTATTATCATTTTCTATGGTATCACTCTTTTGTGAACCCTATGCATGATGATGAGTTATGACTTGAATATATTTTTATCAATCTTATTGACGTGATTTGTAAATGTAATATGAATTCATGCGATATTGTTTTGAATGCTTTTTTATTCAAATTCAATTCATGATAGCCTTGCATGCTTATTAAGTATTTCTTGCGTATTTGATGGTTAAGCAAGTTTTTCGCATTACTGAGCTCCACTGTCCCTTTTAGCTCACACCACTTACATTTCAGGACCATATACTTTGGCATTAGATAGAGGTAAGGGAAAGGCGATTGTTTACAGTCTTCTTTTGTTATGAGCCTTAGATTACTATATTCTATTTATTTATTTTTAAAACTATTGTACTATTAAAATGAGTTTTTAGGGTAGATTGTATCTTACTTTCCTTAGTTGAACTATTTGAGAATGTGCCACATATCCATACTTAAAGAATTGAAAGCCCACATATAGTATCATACCGTGTCATGACACGTGTCGAGTGTGTATAATAATTTTTCGTATTTTTCTATTATTTTGTAGTAGTGGTAAATGAGATATCGTCTCCACAGGGATTTTTCAAATCTCTTAAGATTTAAGGCTACCCTAAAGTTTATCTGGATTTAACTTGTTTTAATTTTATTAATTCAATTAAACGAGAATTAAACACTAATAATATGCAAATAAAAATAAACGATCAATTAAAATAACTAAACTATAAACAATTTAAATTTTATTAACTAACCTAATATAATTCAAACTAACATTCAATTACTTAATAAATCAATGTAAATGAAATATCTAAATAAACCCTTACTAAGCATTGTAATATACTTGGATTGCTTTCAAACACTAGAACACAGCATCACTTCATACTATAGTTATAATTATAACACATAGAACATGACATCACTTCATTAAATCCTAATTTATAAAAAGTTGATTGCCTTTAGCCAGCCATCGATTTTCCTAAATTCAATGAAAAAAGTCACATTCTTATCATTGTAAATCTATCCATTGGATAAAATGCAACACCATAGAAATATGATAGCATTACACTCAATGAAGATCGCCTAATCTTAGCCAATATCAACCGAAGTCGCATAATAAACAACTTAGAACACAATCACCTAGAACATCCACTGAGAAAAACCTTATGGATTAATCCTAGTTACTACTTCTATAATTGTTGTAAATAACTATAGACATAGATTTGGACACTCCATACTAAGGAACATATTGGCCACTATGCACTCAATACAAAAATCACTAGCTCTAATACACAAAAACAACTTGTTTAATCTGTGATTGACATGTATGAATCGATATAAAGTATTAAGTACATGATTCTGTAACTATAACTACATAACAATCCAAAGTATATTACATGTCTAGTATTTGTTTAGATTAACTAACTACTCACTCATGTTGAAAATAAACAATGTAAATGTATAATTAAACGACATAATGAATAAATAAATAAATACCTCTTAATCAAACTCCATTATTGCTTCACATATAAAACTAAACTTAAAAGATAAAAGGTTGAAAAGAAGAGTAATGGAAAGTTAAAAAGAGAATAATTGATTGAGTTATTTCGAAGCTCTCTAGTCCTATATATAGTTTCCCTAAGATTACATATCCAAGATAAATACAAATTCCTTATTCTTATCTAAAAAGTTTGTTACCGACCTTAGCGATTTGTCAGCGATTCCTAAGTTGTACATAAATGGTTAAGTTAATCACTGAGTTTAGCTCTCTATGCGTCACAGGTTTAACTGGCGATTTCTAGTATATTCTTCAATTCACTATGGATTCACTGGCATTCTCTATTGTCGATTTAGGTGGTGATTTACAGTGTAAATTCAAATTGCTAGCTAATCGTTGAAATTTTTCTGGTTGACTATTATGCTCTTCTTCATCTTTTTCTTTCATTTCTTTATTTTCCTATTTAAATCTTGAAATCACAAAACAAGAGAAATGTAACTCAACCACCCAATGTAACACTCTTCAGTACTTAAAGTTCATTACCATGGCCAGTACACAATATATATAGGTTTTCTCAATCTCCACTGAAAAGCATCAAGCTTACGATAACTAGTATATAATCTTAAAATGCAAAAATCACTAGATTAATTTTAATTTCAGATAATACTTTACGATAGTACCATAATCAAAATCAATAAGAACTTTGACAAGATACCAATGAATTTGTCATTTAAAACATGTTAGATTAAGAAATACTTCACTCAACTCTAGTTTCAAGTACTCGAGTTAAATCTTTTCTTCGAAGAGTTTAAGAACATCCATCTTTTTCATCTCTCATTTTTTTTTCTACTCAATTCTAATTATTTTTTCTTATTATATTTCTTTTGCTTTTGCTTTTGCTTTTGCTTTTGAGATCTGCTCCATTTCTTTTAAACGTTCTCTCATTTTTCCCACTATAGATTCTATGGTCCATTTCCTTCGGAATCTATATGACTCTTTATATCTCTATTTGTAAACTCTTATTAACACTTCTCAGTATCCATTAAAGTTGAAGAAAGTATTCGTTCTAACTTATATAATTTCATTGGTTTCTAACTCATTTCTTCTTTTAATCGTGGCATAATAACTTTCTATATATACTATAAAATATTTAATCAATAGCTATTGTATCACGATATTCTTAGAAATATGTCTTGTTGACCTTGCACTATTGTTTCGATCTTCTATCCATTATTATGACTAACACAAGGTATTCAATTTAAAGTACACATTAACTCATAAAATTAATCAAAAAGGGTGTATGAATTGATTCCTACTATCATAAAATTCACTTGGGAAATAAAAATATCACTTCCATTCAAAAAACTATTTTATATTCATTTTCATTATCATTCTATCTAAAAGTAAAGTAAAATGATATGCATACGTACTTGAATTCGAAAGAAATTTAAAAACTTTTGTCAACTTACTTGAATATTGGATCTAAAGTTTGAGCTTTTTTGGATAAATTTTGAACTTATCTTCTACCTTTCTTTCCTTTCTTTGCTATTATTGTCATGCTTCACCTAAGATACCTTCAAACTCATTCCAAACCTTGTCCTCAAGGTTTTAAAAATAATTTGGGTTTCAATCAAAACAAATATACCACCTGAAGCATAAACGATTTGATATATGTAACAAAAAATGAAATAAATAGACACATAAAGAATTCAACAACGTTTCAAATGAATGGAATGCAAAATGGAACATATTATAGTCATTAGCAAAAACTTCTCCAAGAGTCGTACATTGTATCATTTATTCATTCATTCAATGATCAAAATTTGGAATGGTAGTCCTTCATTCTTTGTAGTTTACACTGCAAACTTCGTAAAATCATGTATAATTTTCCTAAATTCAATATAATTGTAACAGCCCAACATTTATTATTCGCAATTATTTGCAAATTTTTGACTAGAACGCCAGCCCAGGTCCATATGGACACCGTTGATAGGGTTAGGACACCTCGGGTAAGACAAAATAGTTATTTTTATGTGATGTTTATTTTTTGCGGTGTTTATATTTTTAATTTTCATATTGCATCGCATGTGTGTACTGGAATGTTGTAATCAAGTGAGATTGTGTGTCGGGAGTTTCCCTCGAAAAGCATGTTGATACGAGTATCAGATAGGTGTAGTACGGGTACACTAAGTATTATAACACCAACTTGAATAAAATGACTAAGAATAAATGTGAATATGACATAAAATAGATAATCAAACTTTAGAGTAAGTCATAATAATCGGGTACAACAGGATTGGCGCGCATCGGGATGCGTGTTGAGACGCGGGGCACTGGGTGTTGGGTAATTGGCGGGTACTATGAGAAGTGGTAGTACACCAATTTAAGACCCTAAATAGCTTACATATGTATGAAAGTGCCTAAGTTAAATTAATTGAACCAATTGATTACAAATGCTTATAGTTGGATGGAAAAATTGATGCCATAGATTTACCTTAAGACTCGCACTAGAATGAAATCTTAGGAGATTTAAGTTGGGAATTTGTGTCAACAAGGTGAAAGTTAGGGGACTAGAAGTTAACAAGGACCATTAAATTAACTTAGAGATATGTGAACACAATTGATTCTAACATAATCTATATATAGCTAAGTTAGTGGGAAATCTCTTCATGCAACAAGAACAAAGTTTGTTCTTGAGTCGAAATGCTGAAAAATTCACCATGAACTTGGAGGAAATGGTGGCCATCACTAGAGGAATCAAGCTAGGAAGATCAAAGCCAAGAGTTCATCATCTAGGTACAAAAACCCACTCTTTACTTGCTTAAATTTATGAAACGTGTACATGGAAACTCAAGTTTTGGGGGCTTTGTGCAAAATGACTTTCAAAGATTAAGCTACTATTTTTCTTGTCTAAATTAGTGGTTAAAATGATTTTGATGATCAATAATGGTTTCAAACTAGTTTTGGCAAGAAATTGGGGTTTCTTGAATTCTTTGTGTATTTGTGTTAGTTCTTAACAAATCTCTTGACCTAACCTCTATAAATTTAGCATAACTTTCTCATATTCTCGTTGGTGTCTTCTTCCTGTCCACCATCGTCGGCCTCGTCCTCAGCCCGCTCCCGTCGGCGTCGTCAAAGTAATCGCCTTCCTTTCCACCATCGCCAACCTCGTCCTCAGCCCGCTCCCGTAGGTGCCATCAAAGTCATCGCCTTCCTTTCCACATCATCGGCCTCGTCCTTAGCCTGCTCCCTGTCAGCACTGTCAAAGTCATCGCCTTCCTCTCCACCATCGTCGTGCTTCCTCACACGTGTGCGTTCTCCGTCTCTGTCTCTGTCTCGGCCTCCATCGAAGATTTCGATGCGAAAACCCTTGTTGGTGAGTGTGATCTCTCCAATTGTAGCCACCACCACCGTCGCTTCCACCCACCATCATCTCCAGGAGTGGCTGCTGATGATGCTCCGACGCCACCACGATATGTGTTGAAGGGTTTTGGTGGTGGTGGTGGTGCGAGGTGGGAGGCGGTTGGTCAAATCTTTCTTTTTTCATTCAATTTCTCAAGCCAAGTAAGAACCAACGCCCAAATTGATCACAATTGGTGTAATCTTCGTTTAGGGCACTCTTATTTTGATGAATATAGGCTACCCAGATCCGTCTTTTTTGGTTTTTAGCTTTTATTTGGTGGGCCAACCTATGTGTGTTGATTTTATGATTGAGCAATTGTGTGCGAGTTTGTGTGATTTAGCTTTAGTTAGTTGAGCATCTTAACATAGTAATATGTTTTTTGTTAGAAATGTTAGTAGTTTGATGACAACCTTATCTGTGATTGTGGAACTTAAATGTTACTTTTGGTTATGTTGTTGTTCTGTAGATGAGAAGTGGCCAATGTTTTGCTACATAGATTTAAAAGTGTGCCTAGGAGTAAAGATCTTTCTTTTGGTTGTTCGATTTGGGTGCTTATGATACCCTTACAAGTTACAATACTTTCGGCCACATAATGTAATGTTCATTCAATCTTTACAGTTCATATGTTGTTCCATGTTCTCCAATATCATATTTCACGTGTGAATTTTATTTTGTCACATCGTAAACGTTGTTAAATTAAGCGGGGTAGAAGAATTTGATTTATCTAGTTGACCTTAACTAACTCGGGATCAAGGCTTTGGTGGTGTTATTTTCTTCATAAGTGATTAAGGTTGTTGTTACGTTCATGTAATTTACTTTGAGGCACTTATTGCTTTGAACAAAAGTACATAACATTGAACTTTGTCACCAAGCAACATGAGTTGAGTCGTGTTAGTGATCAATGATTTTAAGATTAAGTCGCAGCTTTTCCCTTACCTACTAGGGAAAATGTGATAATATTGACTAATTCATAAAACACAATGTTAGTAGGACAGGTTCCTGTAGTGTACGACTTGATGTCATTGGCATGCAGCATTTTCTATAAATGATGTAGGCATGTTATATACGAAGTAAAGTAATTTGTTAAAATCCTTTGTAAAAAATATATTACTATGTTACTGCTACCCACATTTTCACCAACAACTAAAACAGTAGCATACAAAGTTAAGAAGGGAAATCATTTGTTGAGTTAAACCTCACAGAAGTGAGATAATTAACCAAAACAAAGACCACTGGAGTATTATGATATGTGTCTTCCCCAATTAGGTGAAAAATGGCCTTCCCATAGGAAATCAATATAATTCCAGGTAAAGTACTTATCAAGAGAATGAATCCATGAATGTTAAAACTTCAAACTATCCATGTTTTACTCCTAAAGACTTGAAAATTGAGACTTTTGTAGCCAAATAGCGGCTCATGAAGGAGAAAATGTCCTATTAGCTACATTCATTATTTTGAAAAAAAAACTAATGATTTTTCAATGATAAAAGAATTGTGGCACAAAGATGGTGGTGTTAAGAAAGTAATTCTCAATTCTCAAACACTAATACATCTTCTACAGTCATCAATTTATTATAATCCAAATTTCGCATTTTTTCGATCTCAATCAATACTCTAACAAGATATTTTATGAATGTTATGGTTCCATCCACATTAGCTATCATAAGTCCATGGATTCCTCATTTAATAAGTTACGGACAAAGATTTTGAGATAATTGAGACGAGTTTTTTATTTGGCATCACGAAAACTTTTATTGAGTTTAAGACTACATTTTTAATTCAAATAAAGAGCTCTATCATAGTAACGTTGTTATGCACTGTATTTTCAACATATCTCTCTTTCTTTTAGTATGATATTGTACTTATCTCAGCCCTCACCAACTTTTGAATGCATTTTTTTAATAGTCAAAATCTTGGATGTCAATTTCTTTGACAATGCATAATTTAGTATGAGTCAACTTTGTTCTTATTAATGTCATTCGTTGCAGTCTTCTAATCTATCCCTATAATTCATGTTTGGTTTTACTGTCAAATTTGCAAAATTGGTTTTATGCCAAGTTCATGTATTTTGAAGGTTAAATCCATAAACCCTAAATTTTGTACAAACCTTTGGATTTTAATAATTTGAGGGTTGGTTAGGTTTTGTTTTCAACTTTTGAATTTGTTCTTGCAATGAGAACTTTTGTTTTTGGGACTTTTGGGTTTTTATTGATTCAATGAATTCTCTACTGTCATTTCTTTTTTTATGAACATCAAAAGTTTAAATGTGCACTGAGTACTACCACTTCTACTGTCATTTCCTAATATACTATGTTTTGTTTCTAACTCGTAGAACTTTGCGATGTGAAACGCCTATGTGCATATATCTATTGTCATGGTTTTTACAGCTTGTTTGCAATGATTAAATAGATAGAAATATGTTATTTATATTTTAACTTGAGGTGTAGTAGAACTGTGACCGGGGACTAAATTCTTCTATGCGTACTAGTGGTTCCCTTTTACGAGTAAGTAGTTCATCGAGATGGAACTATAAAATGCTGAAATATGAAAAGATTTTGTTGTGTTAACTCTTGGAATTGCAATTTTACCTTATTGTTTGTTGGTTTGTTTTGTGAATTGCATATTAGTGCACGTATGTTTTTACGTTGTTTTGCCTCTCTTTTGTCTCTGAAGTTAATGACTTTATATATATACTTCCTTGCTCTTTTCTATTTTTTATATCTACTTTTTACTATTTCTTTCTTTATTTGTGGATTCCATTAAATTCTTTGAAATTAACCTCTAGTCTTGTATTTGTTCTTTTATTCGTTACTTATAAATGTCTTATCGCAAAAACTGACAACATGTTATTTTTATTTCCTAATAACTTAGTATTTGAAGTAGAACACAAAGGAAAGTTTATGAAACTTTAAAATCTTTTCATTTTTTAAAAAATTTAATGAACATATCAAAATTGATTTACATATGACTTAGTTTATAGTTTGAGAAGTTCAAATATTTTAGAGAGTTCAAGGAAGTTTAGAGATGTTTCATCCCAAGTTGCTAACCATATACAAGCTAGCACCAATATCTTACAATCATCCATATAATTCTCTTTTCATTTGCATGTTTCTATGGTTTGTTTTCATCTGATTCTTAAACTTGGTTGTACTATTTTCTAGGTAGTGAAGGTGATCATCCTGACTATTCTAAATCGTTCGTAATTGGGAGTGCCCTATTTAACATCTTTGTTGGACTTAAACCCCGCTTCTTCTCTCCCAAATTCCCTATAGTAGGGGAAATTCAGGTAAGTTTTGTAATTGTTCAATGCATTTATTTTGATTAGAAATTGTGATTTCAATCATTTTATGAATTTCTTGAGATGTTAATGTATTGGATTTAGCCTTTCAATTCATGTTTACATGATATTATGAAATGTTAGGGGGATGTGAGACCTTCTAGCCATTCACCCGCTGTTGTTTATTAGGCTCTGAAATTTTTTGGTAGTCTATGTTATAGGGGAAATTCTGCAGAAATTTTTGTAGAATATGCAAAACTAGTGGTATGAAGTTATTGGGACAAAGAATAAGTTGAACAAGAACATAAATGGGCAACGGTTTAGCAACGTATTCTAAATTACCAACGGATTAGCAACGGAATTGGCTGAATTCATTGCTAATCCGTTGGTAATCCATTGCAAACTATTATTTGCAACGGATTACCAACGGATTAGCAACGGAATTCCCAAACCTTTAGGCTTATATTGGGCAAGTTAGCTTGCATTACAAACTTAGTGCACTTAATGGGGGCAATTGCGATCAATTTAGTGCACTTAATGGGGGCAAGTTAGCTTGCATTACAAACTTTTAGGCTTATATGAAGGATTCCCTAACCTCTCTTACTGTGTTTTGATATGTAGTTCGATATTATCTTGATTAGGTACTTCCCAACATTAGTTGAAATGATTCCTTGTTAAATGAGGATAGATGGTCATAGTTTAGTGAACAGTAAATAGGATGGTTAATCAGTAACCAAACCTTTTAAATCACAAAGATTATGATTGTTTAGTTTATTTCAACTAGGGATTACTTTAATACTACTAGTTAATGTTTCAATTGGAATGAAGTGAGTGTCAACTTAATTGGATTAATAACATATAATCTTTAAGAGATATATACATAAATTTAATTAGTTGGGCTATATATGTGTTCCTATCGAAAAACTTAGTTGGGCTATGTGGTTATTTGTTCTTATTTTTTTATGTCTTCACTAATATTACTATGATGTTCATGTTTCCTAACAAGTATGATTTAATCAATAAAAGTCAGAATTAATTGAATTATCTTAAGGATCAATGTTTAGCTATATATTTATTTTATTATTGCAATTAGAATTTAGTTCCTACAAATTTAGTGTCACTCCTAAGTCAATTAGTTGCGCTATTTTTTGTTTGTGGTTTCTCGTATAATTATAATGTGCACTCCTAAGCCTTTTAATTCATGTTTACATGATATTGTGAAATGTTGGGGAGATATGAGACCTTTAGGCATTCTCCCAATGATGTTTATAAGGTTCTAATTTTTTTTGGTATTCTTTGTTATAAGGGAAACTTTGTCGAAATTTTTGTAGAAATAACATATATTCATGGTCTAGCTAAAGACATTGCAATAAACCTTACACAAACATTTTATAAATGTGTTTTAAGGCATTGATTAGTCTTACAATTACAAAAATTGAATTGTCCACATTTGCATTTAAATTAAGTCATCGTATTTTCTAGGGAATGTCAACAGTGAATAGAGAGTGGATGTACAATCGCCTCGATAACGGGTTTATTCGAAGGGAGTTTGTTGTAAGGGTAAAGGAATTCATAGAATTTGCGAAGGCAAATTGTACCACTTATCACAATGAGGGTAGGATTAGGTGCCCATGTAATCGCAATAAATGCCAACTTCTACCCTACTTAGACGTTCAGACTGTTGAATACAACATATGTAGGTACGGGTTCGTTCTTGGATACTATTGTTGGTACGAACACGGTGAGAAAGAAGGTCAGGATACGACATCCACTTTCTACGATTTCGAGAACAATTACGAAGAGGAAATCGACATCAATTATGGCCAACCATCGTCAACTTACCAAGGGATGATACATAACGCGGCGGGGCCTAGTTTTAACTGGAATCACATGGAAGAGGAGCCCAACCCCCAAGCACGACAATTATACGACATGATTGATGCTAGTAACGAGCAATTGTGGTCGGGTTGTGCGAACATGACGAAATTGTCTGCCATGGCTAGATTGCTTTCTCTAAAATCGGCGCACCACGTCTCTTAATGCCGTTACGATGAGTTCATGCAATTCATCAAGGAAGCATTGCCTAACAACAACACATTAGTCGACAGTTTTTACTTAACAAAATGACTTTTGCGAGGATTGGGACTACCTGTCGAGAAGATAGATTGTTCTGAAAATGAGTGTATGATTTATTGGGGGAGATGACTCTGAGTTAACATCGTGCAAGATTTGTAGGCATTCTCGATACATGACACAACGATGTAGTCGCGGTAGGAACACAAAAACAAGGCCTTGCAAACAAATGTATTACTTTCCCTTAGGCTCTTAATTCCAACGTTTGTTTGCTTCCAAATTAACAGCTAGACATATGCGTTGGCACAGGGAACACTTGTCCCCAAGCAATGTTATGCAACACTGTTCGGATTCGATGGCATGGCGTCATTTTAACAAAGTGAATAAAGAGTTCAGCGCAGAGACTCGAAATGTTCGTTTGGGGCTCTGCACGGATGGTTTTCAACCATTTGGGTTAAATGGGAGGCCTTACTCTTTGTGGCCCATGATTTTGACTCCATACAACCTTCCACTGTCGATATGCATGAAAGAAGAATTTATGTTCTTGACGATTATCATTCCCAGACTGACCAACCCTAGCCAGAAAATAGATGTATTCTTGTAACCGCTCGTGAGAGAGCAACAAGATTTATGGCACAATGTTTTAATGACGTACGATGTTTCAACGAAATCGAATTTTCATATGCGAGCAGCTCTATTGTGGACAGTAAGCAACATTCCTGCATATAGCATGCTGTCAGGTTGGAGCACACACGGCAAAATGGCTTGTCCATACTGTATGGACGATACGGAAGCATTTCAACTTTGCCACGGTAGGAAAACTTCATGGTTTGACTATCATCGTCGATTTTTGCCTCAAAACTCTAATATTAGGAAAGACAAAAAAGGGTTTCTGAGAGGGAAAACAGTAATTAATGATGAGCCTCCACTGATACGATCCGGCGAAGACATTTTGATTGAAATCGAGGCCTTGGGATTAATGAAAGTGACGGAAATCGGCGTTGATGCGAAAAATGCAGAGATTGCTAAGGGTTCAGGATGGAGGAAACGGAGCATCTTGAGGGACTTGCCGTATTGGAATACGAACTTGATCAAACACAACTTGGATGTAATGCACATAGAAAAAAATGTGTTCGACAACATATTCAACACTATTATGAGTGTGCCGGGAAATACTAAGGATAATGTGAAGTTAAGACAAGACGTTCGGGAACTTTGTCACCCAAGTTCTCTAGATATGGATGAAGTGTCAAAGAAGTATCCACTAGCATGATACGGTCTTGATAACCCTAAGAAACAAAATTTATGTGAGTGGATCCGATCTTTGCATTTTCCCAACGGATATGCTTCAAATTTTGAGCGTTGCGTAGACCAAAAGGGCCAAAGATTGTTTGGGATGAAGAGTCACAATTGCCATGTTTTCATGCAAATACTAATTCCAATTGCATTTCGGGAACTTCTTCTTAATGCTGTTTGGGTCTCCATTAGCGAGTTTAGTCTATTTTTTCGATCACTGGCGGCTAAAAGTGTAACCGTCCAGGATATGGCTCATTTAGAGTCTGAAATACCTCTAATAATTTGTGAACTGAAAAAAATATTTCCTCCAAGTTTCTTCGACTCAATGGAACACTTGCCAATCCACTTGCCTTATGATGGTCGGCTTGCTGGCCCAGTACAATTTCGTTGGATGTACCCGTTTGAGAGGTAATTTCGCTCATTCTTAATTACAAATTGACCGAATATGTCGTTCGTCAATACTCAAACTATTGTTAATGATCAACATGAATTCCTTAGGTACCTTAAGCACTTGAAAAATAATGTGCGAAATAAAGCGAAGGTTGAAGGATCGATGTGCAATGCATATTTGGTGGAGGAAACAACCTCGTTTTGTTCTTATTATTTTGAAGAACACATTACCACCTTGCACAATCGAGGTCAACGCAATGGCGACGATGGTGTCAGTCCCAATCCTCAATTTGTCGGTGAATTTTCCATTTTTACTCGACCAGGACGTACCGTTAGTACCGAAAAAGAAAGATTCCTGACGGAACGAGAGTACAATGTTGCTCACACTTACATATTATGCAATTGTCCTGAAGTTGTGCCATACATCTCGTAAGTCACTCTAACAAGTCAATTTCTTGATTATGCTCTTACTTTAACATATCTGGTATTTTTTTCTTCTAACAAACAAGTATGAAACGTAGCATCTTCATCAACGAATAATGTATGTCGGACAGGGAAGAGACGGACGTCGATTATAATCTCGAGCAGAATTCCGCTAAGTGGTTTCAAACATATGTAATGTTAAATTTTGTTATCGTGAAAGCTTTGCTTTTATCTCATAACATTGCCATATAATAGTTATGTGTTTGTACTCAGGCACGACATAACATCACAGATGATACACTTTGTCATCTTGCAGTCGGTCCTATACGATCTTGTGTCGTATACCCGGGATATGTTTTTAATGGATATAAATTTCACACCATGTTGTATGGTGCTAATAGAACGACACATAACAGCGGGGTTTGTGTGAAAGGCTCCAACTACGCTGATGTGTCCCATGATTTCTATGGAACACTACAAGAGGTTATCCAGATTGAATACAGTGGCTTTAAGCGTACTGTGTTATTCAAATGTGAATGGTTTGACCTCACACAGCCTGCGGGGGTAAGGACTCAACTTTTACTTAAGTTGGTCGAGGTTCATCAAACTCGACAGTATAACAAATACGAGCCTTTCGTTTTGGCAATGCAAGCTTGTCAAGTCTTCTATCTTCCATACCCTGCTATGAAGCATGAACGAAAAGAGTCGTTAACTGTTTGTTGTTGTCAGCTAAAGTTCGTCGATGAGGGAACCGTTGTCGAAGATGACATTGTTTGTTCGGCAGATACGTCATTCCAAGTGGACGAACCAACCACATACGTTGTCACTGACCCGACAAATGATATTGGATTGATAGTGAATCCAACGAGTTCCAACATGATTAGTGTACCAATTGATAGTGACGATGACGAGGAAGATAAGGTGTCGGATTCTAGTAGTGAAAGTGAATTTGAAACAGACAATAGCGACTGATATATGTTTATTTACTTGTATTTTGACGTTAGTGGCGTTGTTTATTTATTTGTATTTAGACGTTTATGTCGATTCCTTTTTAACTCATATTGTTTATGATTGTTCGTGACATATTTTAGCAGGCATGACACAGAGACCCCCAGACAGGATTCTGACAAACGCTGACCTTGACGGTCAGTATTCGATAGGAGGTGGTAGAGGACGCGCTCCTGCAACGCGAGGTAGACGACCATCGAGAGGTCGAGGCCCATTCGGAAGTGGTCGAGCTGCATCAGGAGATAGAGGATCACTTCGAGGGGGTCGGACGGGACCCATCGTTTCTAGTACACGGTCGTCCAACCGAGATCTCGACACTATTTCACCGTCGTCGTCGACGAGGCCGATTTTGACGACACATTCTCCCACGATTTTGCCGACGGGCCCGTCATCATCCAATCACACCCCATTGTTACATTCTAATCATTCTGGTAGTTCGTCCTGACATGGCACTCCATCGCCTACTATATCTGTTCCACCTTGCACTGCATCACCCGCACCATCTGGCGGGTCCCACGAGGTCGTGGGAGCCCCCAATCGAGCGCCTCTAAGGGGTAATAGAGCTACCACGCGGCCTCTTCTGCAGCCCCCCATTTCGCCAGCTCCCTCACCATCACCTCAGGAGGGAGGAGGAGCCACACCCTATATTGTTAGATTCCCCATTATTATTGAGTGTGTCGGGTAAGTTATAATTCCATTACAAATGACTAATTCATTATATGTACCCTAATTAGAAGTAGAGCAAGAAGAACATTTGACTAACTTCATTAAGTTAAAAATGAACAGGGAAAACCGTTGGGTTTTACATCATTCAGAAGTCTGTGCTCGGAGGATAACCAAAATCTTCAAGCGGGGGATGATTACTGAGGGATACTGAAGGAAGTCACTACCCGATCATCTAAAGGATATATATTGGGAGAGATGGAAAGTAAGTAAATGAAACTAAACGATTGAATAAATGATTAAATATATTATTTGTATGAAAAATTAATAATTAACTATATTCATCTTTTTTAGCCATACTTTCGATGGGACCCATCGATTGATGAGGCAATCGTGAGAGCTGCCTATGATTCAAATGCGTGTGTTAGGTATGAAGCGTTGATGCACGAGCTCCGCGCCTTTGGCATGAGGCCGAACTTTGTCACTAATGAGGCTTGGAATAGATATCGTGAGTATTGGGCATCCGCAGATTTCATGGTTAGGTCTGAGAAGGCTTCACATAACAGAAAAAGCGAAAAGGGCGGCCCTGGTACAAGCCCTTCGAAGCACACTGGTGGCACATGATCTTTTCGGACTTATGAAGATGTATTAGTAAGTGTCATTGTTATTTGACGTTTCCTTAAAACTTATAAGTTTGTCGCGACTAATATGTTGTAAACTTTGATCTTTTGTGTGTGTGTGTGTAGACTCTGGATAGGGATGAAGATGATAAGGTTACTCCTAATGATAGCTTCCTTCATGTTCATACAAAAGATCATGATGGAGTGACATTCATTGATAATAGATCAACACGGTTTCATGTAAGTGTCTTGTTAATATAAAATTTATAATTGCTTATAAATAAATGATATGATTATACTTGCTTATTAATTAGCTATTAATTACTTGCTTCTTTTTTTACATGAATTTTGTTATGGACCATGTTCTTGTCTGATATTCCTATCACAACATTATGGACCATGCATGTTCTTGGTGATTTTTTTAAAAAGATATTTAAGGTATCTTGACATAGTGCTTTTGTTTCCTAGGATTAGAGCGAAGTGAAGCAAACTTTAACAAAATCATCAACATTAAGTGGGGATCAAGAAAATCTCATTCATAGCTAAATATGTGTGTTTGATTTTATGCTTTTGTCGCATATGATTAAAACAACGGATTTGTAAACATTAGATTATAGTAAACAAACGGATTTGTCGCATAAGACACTTAATCTTTATTTTTTCATTGTAGTAAACAAACACGACCAACTTAAGCTTAATTTAATGCTTTTTCATGCAAATTCTTTCTTCTACAGAGGCTTGTGTTCTATCTCTTCCACTTATATCATATTTGTAGGTGCAACATTAGCTTAGAGTACTACTTATGAGAAGCTCATCTTTTTGCTTATATATGAGGGTCCTATAATGAGATTTATATATGCATGTAAATTATTCAATTGCCATAACTTCTAATGAGAATCATTTTCATGTACTCGATGTATTAAATGAAGCTATCTACTACATTTTTCCATATCACACCCTCTTGTGCATTAAAAATGCTTTCAAAGCTCTTCACTTCATGATGATCTTCAAATGTTGAAAAATGTCCAAACCTTCTTCCATTTGCATTCTCACTGTCCACCCTAGTAAGAGAAAATAACCCTTGTAAGTCCTTTTTGGCATTCTCAATTTCAAATATCTTAGTGTGCACATGATTGAAGGAAAGATATCTAGTAATTACTTGCTTCTTAATTATCTATTAGTTACTTGCTTCTTTTCTTACATTGACTTTTGCTATTTTTAAGCATTATAAATGATTTTGGGCTATTTAATTTTTTTTTCATTTTCTCAATGATTTATTTTCATTTTTTTCTTTGACGACATTGTTTTCGTGCAGGCAGAGCTCGTGAGGAGGTGTGAGGAGCACACTCAGGCTACACCGGACCGACCGATTGATGAGAAGCAACTCTACTACAATGCGGCAGGAGAGTGCTCAAAGGGGCGTGTTTATGGAGATCCCGGTGCCAGTACATCCTGGGAGCCGATGATGCGGCGTTCAGAGCTTGATGCAGTTGTTCAAAGGCATGCAAAGTTCGAGGCTTTCGTGCAGAGCCATTTGGGAATGCGCATGGATTTCGAAGCAAACACCTTTCAGGCACCACCACCGCCACCACCACCGCCACCACCTCAGGAGCATCATCAGCAGGTTGGGATGGATTCGGCCCATTCACCACAGAAGCAGCACGACGATGATGATGAGGAAAACCATGATTGGCTGGATGTGGAGCACCTTGGTGATGAAATTTAAGTATTTTAGTTGGTAAAAAACAGTTTTTGGGTTTGTAAATAAAATTCAAACAACTTCTTGTACATATTGAGATATAATTCTCTTTTTTGAGTTTAATTTAGTATATAATATTTGATATTTTGTGTGAATGAATGGTATGAAATTTGGTTTTGAAGGATGTTATAGCACCCCCAATGAGTCGTTGAAGGGGGTGCAGGGCGTTGGAGAAGGCCATCTGCATGTTTTGTTGTTTAGAAGAACCGCGTTGTAACAAAATGCAATGAAAAAAGAATTATGCGCATACAAATGGAATAGCAACGGAATAGCAACGAGATTCAAGTTTAAAATGATTTTTTTAGTGTTATTTTCATCTCTAATCCGTCTCTCTTTAGAGACGAAAAATAATTTTCGTTGCTAAATATTTAGCAATGACGATTTTACAAATGAAATTAATTACGTTGCTAATCCGTCTCTAACTGTCTTTTTGTTGCATTCCGTTGCTAATCCGTGTCTTTTCTGTTGCTATTCCCTTTCTATTTTGTTTCTAATTTACTGTTTTTTTGTAGTGAGTGAATTACTATTATAACCCTACTTAAAATGGTATTAATATGACACATCATATATAGGGACTTTATGTTACAAATCTTAACATAAAAAATTCATTGTTCCGAGTCAATTAAAATATCGTAAACCTATTCTTTGTGTGCGACCCAATAGATTCATCCAACGTTGGCAGTGAACTTAAACCATTTTGGTACACGAGTCATAGGCGGTCTCTAGCAAAGCATTATGACTACCCAAGTTGCATGAATATCAAAGTCGATACAACCTAATCAATGGTGTATATCATATCCTTTTGTCGTACAATATCATTTGATTAAACATAAGGCACGAAAAAGTCATCCTTAATGTTCAATCGTACTAGTCTCGATCTCTAGGTAGGCTGAAAACATCCAAGTGACATTTATCATATCAACTCACTTGGACTTGGGCCATTTTTAGTCTAACATATCGAGGAATCCACTGACACCACTCTCTAAACGAGAGTGACAAATTCTATCCCAATTACATACCTTCACATACACATTATTCACACGGTAACCAATCACAACCTTCGTAATCGTTCGTTTAAAGGCAACGTCTGATTGTGTCAAATCACTATGATTCTAATGTTGAAGTCTGTGGTGATATCAATTCAAATGACTAAATGATATACTTATCATGATTAAACACATATGAATTAATCCACATGTGGTATTCTCATAGCGGGTAAATCCAGTACCTTATTCCTTAACAGGTACTCATGATCTTGATTGATATCCTTATACGCATGATCCTCGCATTACCATCAATCAAGATTCACACTAGTCTTAATTCATTATAGTTCTCATTATAATGACTGACTACAAACATTTAAAATGTTTTAGTAAACATCTATAGATCGTATTATAATGTAAACATGCAAACTAATTATAATAATGAACAACAAATGAAATCCTCTATTTTATTAACTAAAATAGTAGTAGAAACAATGTTCTTAAGATTGACCTAGGGCACATGCCCCAACACATAGCATGAACATAGTCTTGAGTTTGAGTTTCGAGAATGGAAAAAATTGGGTTGGGAGGGTCGCCCCCATTTGAGGCCTGACAGTACCTGGGCGTGGATTAGTTAGTGAGGTTGGCTCCGGACATGAGAAACCCAAAAAAAAAAAAAAAAAAAAAAAAAAAAAAAAAAAAAAAAATTGCTTGTCATGTTTCAAAAAATCATGAACAACCAATCTTTGAATTTAACAAACTTGACATTGAGAAGGGGAAAATATTGTATATATACACTTGCTCGCTTGTTGCATGCTTTCTGAAAACAAAGAAAATACTCTTGAAAAATAAAATAAAAAAGTAAATAAATAAAATATACATCCTCGATCGATCAGGGAGGGAGAGAGAGAGAGAGAGAGAGAGAGAATAAGTCAATATTTCTCCTTAATTAATTACAAGTTCCTCTTTGAAAGCTTTTTTCCTCTGCTCTATATATCTAATTAGCTAGCCAGCTATAGCTACGGTAACGAAGTTGTCCGCTGAGGTACCATTACTTCTCGATCCACCACAACATCATACCCTCCGGACTGCCTCACCGAACAAGCCACCACCTGTGCCCACTGCCTCAACCTTGTCTTAACCATCACTGGACTCTCACCTACACATACAAAACATATATACAACATCGAATATCTGCATAAGAAACCTAAATAAAATTAGACCACATATATATAATATGGAGTATGGAAACAAAATGTATACATACATGCATAAGACGAACAATTAATGAATTCAATTATATTACCCAGATCGAAGATACGAGGGCTTCCTATATGGGGAGGTGAGGAGGGGTCGTCGCACTCGGAATTCGCCGAGGACGATACAGAGTTATTAACGGCGTAATAGAGCTCCAAAGCCGGCAAGGTGTCCGATAGCTTCCGATCCAACCGCGGCGAACACTCGAATCCAAAACCCAGATCCAAACACCCCTTCAGCTCCTCTAAGTCGTCGTCCGTTACGCTTTTACTCCTTTTAATTGATGATCTATGCTTGTACTTGTCTCTCCTCCTCGACCAAGCCTCCTCTCTGTAGGCGTCGCTCGACCACGACTTCTGCTTGTACAGCGACGTCGAAGCTCTACTAGTACTTGTCCGTGGTGGTGGAGCTCTCTGCTCCGCCATGCTAGGTGCTCCCAAGTGATGCTTTCATTAATGGCCCTTTTATATATGGTGTATAATGAGTATGTGTATGTATAGAGGTCTGCTTTCAATGGCCTAACTTTGCAGTTTAGTTTAGTTAGGTTCACAGCGGAGTTGGGCTTGTTCACGTCATCGTGAGTTGGAGTCCGTTAGATGAAACATCAAATTTCATTTCAATTTGTATCGGACGGACCGCGATGCGTGCATGTGTGTTTCGCAGAAGGACGTGGACCAATGATGATGCTTCGCACGGCATGGCAAGGAGGGCCCACATTGGAGAACCTCAGCCCACGTGGATTCCGTCACGGACGAATCATGATCGGCGGACCCCACTGCCACGTAATAGAGGGTGACTTTTAGCTGTTCGTCTCATCTCTTCTACTCTTCTATTACCTTGGCTTGGCTAGTGTTTGATTGGCTGGCTGCCACGTGGACACTACCTGTGATGATTGTATTTGGATATTCCACATGGTAGTTGCCTAGTTGGCATTAACTGCAACGATGCCACTAATTATACACTATCGAGCCACATACATGAAAAGATCCTTTTAATTTAAAGAAAATACTGAAATGACAATGAGTAAGTCACACTGTAAGACACATTGACTCATAAAAATTGTCTATGCAGCCTCGACCGCGTGTTGTACATTGTGATTTATGCGTTACATTCTGATGTGTGCAAAGATGATGTAACTTTCGATGTGACTTTTTTATTGTCATTTTATCACTTATCTTAATTTAATTTGTTGCGTCCATAAAATTTAAAATCAATACATTACTTAAGAGGAATCGAGCCTGGATATATGTAATATAACTTCCCGTATGCCCAATTCAACCATGGTTTGAAAATAACTTGGGTTGTCATTATTCTTTTTTTTTTGGAATGCGTGGAGAGCACGCTGTGGGTACGTGGTGATTAGTTGGATCCAGCTAAGCAGGACAATCTGAGGTGGCTCACGGTCCATTGGCGTCAGTTTGGCTAAATAGATTCGTGGAATAAAGAGTATTATGCTCTGTGTTGGTTTTAACTTTTATATGATAAGTTAGTTGACTTTAAATTCGAGGGTAGCGATGAGAAAAAAACAGGAAAAAAACATGGAAACTTTGTTGAACTTAGGATCAACAGTTAAATAATTAAGCTTCACATTCATGTATCCACATTGATCTGATTCAATGAAGCCACTCGGCAAATGCACGGCATTACTTTGGTCAAGTGTGACAACAGCCATGCATTCATTGATCTTTATACTGCCTCCGTTCGACCGTTCCCATGTACTAACAGTACTATATCACAACTTGGCCTACGCCAAAAATTTTAAAAAATACAAATTAATTAATTATCGAAAAAAAATTTATAATGAGATGGAATTTTACTTTAATAAATAACTTCATTAATTTATATATGACCTACATTGTAGGAAAAAGTGACCAATGCTATCTGTTCAAACTAAAAGTGAGGCCTAACCAGATTTAATTCATAGAAGAGCTAGGACATGAGCAGTGTGACCGCCTTATACTTGAGAGATATTAAGCTGACCCGCAACACATTAACACATGAGAGGCTTTATAGTAGACACCAATGTGTTGCCAGCCAAATTCACTTTGATGCTTAAGTTAGTAAGTATGATGTAGTAGATCAAAAGTTGAGTGAGAGTGGGTAATATGTATAAAACAAAACTTAGATGCGGGATGTATTGGCTATTTATATGGAATGGGTGTAGTTGTGATATGTCGGATGCGTCACACTTGTTCCGTTAGATCGGTGACACTTGACACTTCTCTATATGCGATTCCCGTGAATTACTTTCTTTATATGCGATTCCCGTGAATCACGAGGATGGTTGTTTATGTGGCCTGTCTGATGCACGACACGTATTCCTTTAAATCAGTGACACGGGTCATTTTCTTACTTGATGTAACATAGACTTTAATAGTTAATTATTGATTTGAGCCAAAGGACTCTACTAAACACTATCAATTAACTCAATTGATTGGGTTAAAATTAGAAATCAAATATATGCATGCTTTCTTGATTCCTAATGTGATAAGGAGTATATAAATACCGTCATGAACAGTGTTGGGCATATGGAGTAGATTTCCATCTAGCTCGTAATTTTAGTTCTTCCATCTCATTAATTTGGATAGTGATGAAGGTCAAATATATGTAGGTGATCATATTGCATGTTGGGTCGGGCAATGTTGCATACGCACAAGAAGGGTCATGGGTGATTTAATTTAATTAGGAAAGTTTATATTTAAGAAATTAAGACAAATAATTAGGAAACGTATTTATATAGGAGTCTAGTAGATTTAGTAGATTATTGTGTTTAATTAGAAGTAGTTAACTAGCTACCTCATTTTTAGGAATAGATATATAGATTTAGATATATGTATATATATTTCTAATAGGCCACAGCTATTCTGACCCCACGTTTTGCTCCATTTACCCCATTACTTCAATGTACCCTGTTTTTGAATTTTTTTATTGCTTTTACCCCATATTATTGTAAATCATTCCAAAACTACCCCTCACACTCAACGAGTGTTTACCCCATCTCTTGCCTTCATCCTAACACCCCTCAATCCTATCAATTTCTCGGTTTTAGTCATTGTAGAGCACTTGTACTAGGTCACCAAGTCTCGTAGGAGTATTTTTTCGTTGAACAAGGTCGGATGTGGTTGCGTCGTGTCCAAGAAGTGAAGAACTGTCGTCTACGGGGTTCGACCGACTCCGACCGATACCTCTAAATAGGTAACAGTCGACTTCGATCAATACCCGTAAAGAGGTAAAAGTCGACTCTGACCGATACTTCTAAAGAGGTATCGGCCGACTCTGACCGATAATGCGAAGTGAACTCGATTTTAATTGGTGATAGAAGGATCTAGCCGAAACTCTAAAGAGGTGTCAGGACTGTGTATCTGACACATCTTTAGAGTCCTGACACCTCTTTAGAGTTGTTGGCCATGTGTGGCCGACACTCGCAGGTAACAAGAACGAACAAAAAGATTTCAAAACTCCTAAATATACATGATAATGACCAAAGAAATAGTGGGTTTTGCTAAGAATCGATTGATATTTTCGATTTCATCGAGACTTTGTACCTAAATGCAAGATTTAACCTCCAAATCGAAACCCTAAACCCAACAACAAAGTTACAAACAATACCGACTCAAAAAAGTAAAAATCCAAAAAAAAACTTCGAAATCGACATGAAAATAGATAAGGAATGCACCCATGGCGTCAAATCAATGTGGTTTTGCTCGAATTTAGTCAAATTCAGGTTGGTAGTAAGAACACAATTTGAGATAGGGGTGACTGGGATATGCTTGAGTGGGTGAGTGGGGTATGGGTGAGTAGAACTCTTTTATATGGAGGGGTAGTTGGGTCATTTCACTAGGGGCTGAAAAATTCAAAAATAAGGTAAAAGGAGCAAAAAGTAGGGTCTGAATAGCCTGTGCCTTCTAATATATAGAGTACGCTAGGCTAGTTGAATTAGGAATTTTTTTTATTTAATAAGTTTTAATACGTTATTTAATTATTTTTCGTGTTTACAAAAGCCTATATATATGGCTATCATATGTTGGAACAACTTTGTTCTAGTATGTCTAAAAAAAAAAACATTAGTTCCACATTGAAAAACCAAAAACCACTTTCTTTCTTTATATATGAAAGCAACCCAATCAATTTTGTTTAAGGTAAAGGGTTGCAGTGGGTGACCCAATGGGGTGCACATAGGTGCACATGGACAATAGGGTGACTTATATACATTTGAAGTCAAAAATGGGCTTTGGGCCTTTGGGCCTTTAGGCTTTTGCTTGGTTGGCTTGAAAAAACTTAATTTTATGTTTTACTCCTTAGTTTTTCAATTTCGAGATTAATTAAGCTGTAATTAATTTTTATTTTTAATTACTTGTTTTACTGTTATTACAGTTAGAGTGTGTTAACAGTTGTGACTGTTGAACCCCAACAGATTTATTAATTTCGAATGTGTGTTGTTTAGAGACATCTCTTTAACATCTATTTACGTCTTACTCAAACAATGATTAAGCACTTAATTTTTATTTTCGAATTATAATTATTGTAAGAGAAAAGAAGAGTATTGTTGGGCAGACTTCCAAATTTGGTGATATTTGAATTTGGAAGAGCACTCCGATTGAATCCTAAGGACAGATTTTTGAAGAGATTTCATCACCAAATCGCGAAAACAATTTTGTTTTAGGACATTCCGAAATTCGCAAGCCTTCGGTTAGAATTTTATTTATGTTTTTAGTTTTTTTAAAATTATTATGATCTCGTTTTCTTTATAGTATTAAGATATCATTAAGAATTGGTTAGGATTAACAATCTAAGACATAATTTTTTCTCTATTTGAGAAAAACAGAATTCAAAATTAATTCAAAATTTCTGATATATTGTTCTGTTGCGTTGCATTTCAGAAATTTTGAAAGATGACAAAACTACAATCGAGTTCAAACAACTCTAAGAAGCTTGAAGAAAAACCTGAAAAGTTCAAGGAAATGGACTTTAAGATGTGACAACAAAAGATGTTGTTATACTTGACAACCCTCAACCTTGCGAATATTGATAGGGGAGGAAGAGCCTAAGATAAATGAGGATCCTCTCAGTAAGAAATCCTTGCTTTCATTAGAGGCTTGGAGAAACTCCGACTTTCTTTTGTAGAAATTACATCCTGAATTGCCTGGATTATACTTTATATGATATATATTCATCATATAAAACAACAAAGCAAGTTTGGGATATGCTTGAGAAGAAATATAAAACTGAAGATGCAGGGGCGAAGAAGTTCGTTATTGGAAAGTTTTTCAAGTATGTCATGGTAGACTCCAAAAATGTAATCAAGCAAGTAGAAGAGATTCAAGTTCTGATTCATGAGTTGCATTCGGAAGGGTGTTCTATCAATGAGCATTTCTAAATTGATGCAATAATTGAAAAGCTATCTCTTTCATGGAAAGATTTTAATATCTATTTGAAGCATAAAAGGAGGGAGATAAATTTGGAGGACTTGATTATGAGGCTTTAAGTTAAAAAAGATCATCGCGAAGGAGATAAAGTTGAAGCACCTACCTTTACTGCTAAAGGAAATGTGGTTGAATGAGAGTCATCAAAGTTTAAGTTTCATAAGAACAAGGGCAAGAAAACTTTTGCAAAAAGTGCCAACAGTCTTGCACTTAAAGCCAAGCCTTTTAAGAATATAAAAGGTAATTGTTGCATGCATGGAAAGCCGGGACAAAAGGCTGAAGAATGTCGTCACCGCAAAGACCAAACTGCTGGAAATTCAATTCAACATAATCAGGCCAATATCACTTTTACTGATGAAGACTTAGTTGTTGTGACGGCCCTAATTTCCCATAAAATTGGGCCTCGCCCGGCCTAAGCCCACGTGGACCCCCAAGCCAGTCTCGCAAGGTCAACGCAGACCTAGTCAGCTTCCAATCCATTATTACAAGTAATTTCAAAATTTTAAGTTGAGTTTAAAAATTTAGCGGAAGCAACTAATACATTAAATAACTCAACAAAAAGATCAGGGAGTTAGGCAACCTAATTGTGGAACCCACTAAATATCATCAGAGAAGAGTAAATACAAACTATACAAAAATTCATCTAGCTATGAAGCTTTCCCTCTGCTACTCGTCAGCGGCTCTGCACTCAGTCAAACATAAGAATGACGAGCTCAAGTAAGTAAATCCAGTAGGACATATACACAACATTTCACAATATCCAAAGCAGTCGAATTCATGCAAATAGTACGAAAGGAATAAAGAACGCATGAATATACAAAACTGTAAACAATCCATCAATGAGTGAGGCCCACACAACAAGGAGTCCCGACCAAAAAGTCGTTGAGTCGCGGCAAACGCCCAGCAGACTCGGGTTTAGGACGAGACCCCAGCCTCCCAGCCCTAACTCTTGCGACTATGAGATATCCATAGACCCGGATCTAGGACGAGACACCTGCCTCCCAGCCCTAGCCCGTACGACTATGAAGCATCCATGGACCCGAATAAGAGCCCCCAACGTATACTCAATTGGGAGATATCGACAGACGACCATGCAATACCTCAAGTTTAGGACGAGGCCCCTGCCTTCCAGCCCTAACCCTCTCATATCGCAGATAAACAGTAACCATGACTCGCTTGCCAATGGACTCACTCGATCGACAACAATTCAACGATAGCTACCATCACAAAGCAGTGAACAACAATAAAGCTATCACATAATAGTAAACAACAACAGCCAATGGAGAGACATGAAATACTGTATAAATCCCTAGCTGGTTTACTTACCTCGAGAAATCGCGAACCTCAAAACATCTCGCTCGCGTCTCGATTTGCGCACCCGACACCCGACTCCTAAGTCATTGGTGTCCATTTAGACATTTTAGGCCTATTTTACTTTAACTCGTTCAAATCACAACTCAATCAGGTGAAATAAACCTCACCTCCATCGCGTCGTCGCGATTTCGTCGAAATTGCGCATCCGACCGGTCGACAACGCACCACTGCGCTGTTCACCGCGTCGCAGCCGCCGCTGTCGCTGCCGCGCAGCCTTCGCCGGCACGCTGCTGGATCCCCCGGCGCCGCTGCCTCATCCGTGGCTGATCCGCTCGTCCGCGATCCGTAGCTCGCGCCTCCACACCGCCGCTGCTGCTGGGACGCTGGCCGTCCGCGCCGCGCCAATCGGCCGTGTCACTGCTGCTCCGCTGCACTGCTGGCCGGCCGCTGCGTCTCGCCGCTGATCTCGCCACCGCGCTAGCTCGCGCCGCTGGCCGCCCCCGCGCTGCTCACGCCGCTGGCCGCCGCCAGATCTGGAGCCGCTGATCCATGCCTCCGCGTCGTGCTGTCCGCGCCACGCCGCTGCCGGCCAGCCCGCCGTTCGCACCACGCCGCTGCCGGCCAGCCCGTCGTCCTCGCACGCCGGAGCTCCAGTCGTCCGCGATCTCCTCTACCGCCACCACTTGCTCTCTCTCTTTCTCACCTCACGATATCTCTCTTTCTGATCTTTTTTTTTTTCCAATCTTATCCCATCTCTTTTTTCTTTTTATATATATATATATATATATATATATATATATATATATATATATATATATATATATACATTTCCTTTTTATTTTCTTTTTGATTTCAAATCAAAAGTGTCCTCGAGATTCGTGTTGTCAACTCAACAACCGAGCAGCGCGCATCTTGAGGCACTAACCCGGCTCATTTCACAAATCTCGATACTCGCGTCACTCGCATCACGAGGCGTATCTAATGTATATGATTTTAACGTGACCACATAAATCCACTATAGCCACATTAAGCCACTATCTCGGTCTCACGGCGCCACGCGACTCGAGACGCGTCCCTGTTCGTGTTTCGACTCCCCAAATTATCCGCGTATACGTTTTTCACCAATTATCATCTCCACTCGAGATTCGGACATACGCATTTTCGACGATTGGATCCCACAAGCGACCCTGACCTGACACGTGGCACAAGTCAAATCTTCGGGTCGTTACAGTCTTCCCAACGAATTTGAATTTCGTCCTCGAAATTGAAGCAAGTCTCGAAGGGCAATGGAATTTATGAACGAAGACCCAAGGCCATACCCGCCCAAGACCATACTCGCCCAATGCCATACCCCCATCTTACTCTGTAGGGTTGGGCTCCTCCGCGACAAGCTGAGCTCCTCCGCGACCTCCAAGCAAAGAACACCATCTGTCTCCTCCCATCACTATATGCCAGGGTAACATCCTCGCAACATATATTGGAATACGAATGAACATTTTAATCTCATGATCCACTGTCACTAACATACGTATATTCGTTGTATATCCGCGAGAATGTAAATCAGTATCTCTGACTGTCCGTTAATCTCTCTGATCGAGTGAGTCTCAACCCAACTCGTACATTTTATCAGGTTACGATGGATAATAGTCGGACCTGACGTGGCAATAACATGAATATGTTTTTGGCTCTGTTGTACCTGGCTGTCCATACGCCCATACAGATACGTTGAAATCTCGATCCAAATGGAACATGTCCATGTCCTTGTCCCTGTGCATGACTAGATCGCTGTCCCTGTCTGTGCACTCGACTGGATCTCTGACCCTGTCTCTGGCCACTACATTTGCCATCAACACTTTGATGGTTCATATGCTATGGATCTGACGGTGATGGCTGTTGTAATGTACTAGCGTAACTCTGCGCTGGACCATCTAACACTGGCGCCATATACACCGCATACGGTGGAAACGCAATACGCTATGAGGTTGCTCTCTTTGCCATGACCGTCTAACCCTCGTTTTCCTCCGATCATCTCCAGACCCTCACACTGACTATAACGATGTCGATAATGCGACTGGTACTCCGGTGCGTGTGCTCCCACACTCTCACTAGCCATTGACGCGTCAGTGGACATGAAAAAGTCATTGGCAACCCATTTTGGTATACCATTAAGCATCAGACGTTCATTAATTTTGTCGCAAGCATGTAACATGACTAAAGGTCTGACAACATTGTGTTCCGCGTAGAGTACATTCCCAAGGCTGCAGAAAACAAAATACAGGCTGAAGTGCTACCGCCTTTGAGTTTTTTCGTAAACTCATAAGTGCATTCTAAAATTTGAGCATCATCTCGAAAACCTCCTCAATAGAATGCATATTACATGCTTCTTTCCACGTGGCAATGAAAGTTTCCATTGTCGAGCTACTAAGCTGAATAGACTCATGCTCAACCATATCAGTGCATGAAGGTTGACTTTCAGCAGCCTTAATTAATTAATAATTGTCGAAACATGATCTTCTAACATGAAAAAAAATGATGTTCAAAC
Organism: Stephania cephalantha; assembly: GCA_039657325.1. NCBI lineage: Eukaryota > Viridiplantae > Streptophyta > Magnoliopsida > Ranunculales > Menispermaceae > Stephania > Stephania cephalantha. The sequence goes on along the minus strand of CM077567.1, from coordinate 19,887,298 downwards.
CCATCTTGTTCATTTTTCAGACAAGAAGAATCAAGTATTTAGGGTTAAAGGTTTATCCAGCAAGGCACTAGTTTCCAATGCATAATTACATTACGATTGTGATGCTGACCTCATTGTGACAATATGATCAATATGATCAAATGACCAAAACCAAACTCTCCACTCCACAGCCATGGCCTTCTCATAGGCCTCCTATAATGTGTGCGAGCCGTCGTCACTACCCCAGAACCAATCGAGTCCCGTAGATCGTGTACAAAGTAGTAAGCCTGATCGGCATCAGTATCGACTGCACACCAGTCTACTCCATCAAGCGTACATATCGATCCATATAATGCATAACCATTCACCCAATCCTTGAGCGTCCCCATCGATGCCACCGTAGTGCGCAATCAGACATCGGCCTCGAAGAACAACGAAGCTGATAAGATGTTCGACCTCATATGATCTCGTGTGGTCAAGACGTCATGAACCTTTGCTGCTCCGAGATTCGTACCACCGTGAAACTTTTTCGAGTGATGTCGTTGAAACTCGAGAGACTGCCTCGCCTTAGCCGTCATTCTAATTCCCGTATCAGTTGGCGCGCTCAGCATCTCCTCATGTAAGTACGAGCATGTACTCCTTGCAGTACGTTTCAGCAAGTGAAACTTTTTGAGATGTACAATCTCGTATGATTTATACTTAGGTGGCAACTAACTTTTAGAACGATTTGCAGACTCTACCTCAACACGTAATTCATTTACAAGTCCCTAAAGGTGGTGGTCGACTTCACCAACCCTGAGACTATAAATGCTTAGTGTCACTAAAGTGGAGTTACTTGGGCTTCTGATCCAACACTACTACTCCAAGACTTTCGTCAAAGCTAAGGAGTCCGTACATGATGTAATCGTTAGCTCTCAAGTCATCTCAACACTCTTCTCCCTTAGAGTCTGCTCTTCGTCCTTTTTCCCTTTTCTTTCTCGCCTCCCAAGTCTTGATGTAACGGCCCCAAATCCCGAGGTCGCCACGTGGGAGGCGCGCCATGGCCCCAGTCCCCGTCGATCCTTGACCACTGGGTCCCACGCGCCACTGACGCCATTTCCTACATCACGACTGCTCGATATGCGTGTTAACTCCCTTCGTTAAGCAGTTAGTTCGATAGTTTAACCATTTAAAACAACAGCAGAAGTCTTAAATTTGAAACAAGTAAAACAATTGAATTCATTTTCATATAAAACGTTATTTATAAGAGCAACTCATATTGTGGAAAACCCGGAGAAAGTACTATGTATATAGACGACAATATTAAACAGTAATATATACAAGTACAGTATCTAATCAGTCTCACATTTCCCAAAAGTAAGCAAAATATCAAAATCGCACGTACTAGTAGGTCCTTGACCGCAGGCAGTCAGATAAAGTCGTCCAAAATCTCCTTGCCCCTACTAGCAGGGTCTGCACTCGCCCATCACAAAAAGGAAGATGGGGAGTACAGTTAGTAAGATTCCAACAAAGTACACACGAGCATTTATAAGAGAAATAAAGAGATATCAATAAACATGTCAATTAATCATGCGAACTAAACAGGCAACTGTGCTAAGATCATCGCATGAATAAATAACATGAGAAACAAAACGTGTACTCCTCCCGGTCACACTAAACTGTACGACAAACCCCTAGGATCCTTTTAGTAAGTGCCCCACTTCCTTTCACCTTGTAACGGCCCAGCCCGGCGACATGTACCCGCAGGCCCCGAAACCACCCCGAACTCGGGCGCACAGGATCCTTTCAGTTGAAGCACCCACTTCCTTTCACCCGGTTACCCGCGTACAGCCTAGTGTGCCATAAGTACAACACGAATAGCAAAAGTCTCGACCCCCAACCCAAATGCGTCACGGAAATCAATAACAAGGAATAGGGGGAATAGCATCCAACCACAAATAGGCAATCAATGATAGAAAAGTAAACCATCAGTGACTTTCAGAAGGAATCTTACGTACACAATAACAAGGAATATGAATCAACGATAGAAAAGTAAACCCTCGGTGACATTCAGAAGGAATCTTACGTACACCGAGCATTTATAAGAGAAATAAACAGATATCAATAACCATGTCAAGTACTCATGTGGAAACTAAACAGACAACTGTACTAAGATCATCACATGAATAAATAACATGAGAAACAAACCGTGTACTCCTCCCGGTCACACTAAACTGTACGACAAACCCCCAGGATCCTTTCAGTGAATGCCCCACTTCCTTTCACCTGGTTCCCAAAATGTAACGGCCCAGCCCAGTAACAGGATACCCGAAGGCCCAAACCACCGGTACTGGGTTTCCATACCCCTAGGATCCTTTCAGTGGAAGCACCACTTCCTTTCACCTGGTTCTCAAATTTAACTACCACCCAATGATAAGAAGGATACCCGAATGCCCAAACCACCGGTACTGGGTTTCCATACCCCAGGATCCTTTCAGTGGAAGCACCCACTTCCTTTCACCTGGTTACCCGCGTACAACCTAGTGTGCCATAAGTACAACAAGAATAGCAGTATGTAACGGCCAGCCCGAAAACAGGATACCCGCAGGCCCAAACCACCGGTACTGGACCCCCAACCCAAATGCGTCACGGAAATCAATAACAAAGAATAGGGGGAATAACATCCAATAATCACGAATAGGAACTCAATGATAGAAAAGTAAACCCTCGATGACTTTTAGAATGAATCTTACGTACCTCAAAAACGCACTCGCACGCATCTCGATATGCGCACCCGACACCTGACTATAGCATCCTAAGTCCCTGGTGTCCATTTGTACCATTTAGCTAGTAAATCATGCAAATCATGAAAATCACAATTCAAAATTAGGTGAAATACACCTCACCTCAATTGCGTCGTCGACATTCGTCGATTCACGCCTCCGATCGGTCCGACAACGTCATCGCGTCGTTCACCGCGCCGTTGCTGCCGTTGTCATCATCGCTTCTGACGCTGCCAGCGCTTGCGCATTGCCATTGCGCGCGCTGCCAGCTGCCGCTGCTGGCTGCGCGCTCTCTGCGCCGGCCTCTGCCGCGCGCCGCCTTGCGCCTGCCTTATTGCCGCCGATGTTGTTGTCGTCTCCTCCATCATATTGCTCAGCGACCCGCCAGCTCGCGACCACCGCCATGCGCTCGCTGCGCGCGCGCCGCCGTAGCATTGCCTGCTGAAGCCGACATCATTTGTCGCGCGGTGGACGCTGACGTCGTCATTGTCGCTTCCACCGCTGCTCGCTGCCTTTGCCGCTCTCCGCATCGGGCTGGCGCTGCCGCTCGCTGTCAGGCGCGCCGCCATCGCCGCTGCTCCTCATCTCCACCGCTAGTGATGTGATGATGAGCCACAGCCAGCATGGCCAGCGCGCCACCGCCACGCGTGCTGTTGGTCCGCTCTCTCGCCGGTCGTGATCGGCGCATTGCTGGCCGTCGTCGTTGCGGATCCGATCACGTCGCTGCCGACCAGTGCTCGTCTTCGCGCTGTTGCTGCGTCGACCTCTGCTCGCCGGCCATCGTCTCGGCCTCGCAGCGCGTCGCGACCTCCTGCACCGCGCGCAGACCGCATCCGCGGCCGGTGTCGCCGCGCCAGCGCGCTGTGCCGTCTTGATCTGTCGCCACCTACTGTCTTGCTGATCGCGTGGCTGCTGGCTGGGCTGAGACGCGCCTGGCATTGGTCGCTTGAGCGCTCCGCCGTCCGTCGCTCTCTCTCGCCACTGCGCTGGCTTTGAGGCTGCTTCGATCTCGCCGATCCGCCACCTCTCGTTGCCCTCTCGCTGGCTCTCCCTCTCTCCGCTCCTCACGATCTCCTTTTTTTTTTTTATCTTCTTTCTCACTGGGTTTTCTCTCTCTCTCTCTCTTATTTTTCTTTTCTTTTCTCTCTTATTATATATATATATATATATATATATATATATATATATATATATACATATATATACATTTCTTTTTGGTTTCAAAGTCAAAAGTGTCATCGAGATTCGAGCAACACGAATCTCGAGGCAAACTCAATAATTTCACCTATTTGTCCACCGCCTCTATGCTTGACTAAAATTGTCTCGAGTCTCGCAAATTTACGTATTTCGAGACAATTTCAAAAACATATTTATTTTTATGCTTTCCTTAAAAATCCGAGCAGCACGCATCTCGAGGCATCAACTCGCCTCATTTCCAAAATTTCAACACTCACGCAACACGCGTCACGAGGCGTATCCACTGTATATGATTTTAACGTGACTATCTCGGTCCCACGTTGGCACGTGACTCGAGGTGCGTCTCCGTTCGTGTTTCGGCTCCCCGAATTCTCCGCGTATACGTTTCTCAACAATTAACATCTCCACTCGAGATTCGAGCATACGCATTTCGGCAAGTGGGTCCCACATACGACCCTAAAATTACACGTGGCACGAATCGAATTTTCGGGCCGTTACACTTGAACCCGCGTCTTTTTAAGACTACGGATTTTGCGAGACTTGTACCACTAAGCTGGACCTAATCCATTTCTCTAGATCCGATAAATTTATCGTACATCTTTTTCAATTTACTCATCGTGTCTCACGTGATACACAAGAGTAAATACAGTTATATCGTATTCGATAGTTTCCCCAACTCTCCTCACTTCCCAACGAAGACTTAAGTCATGACCATAGGGTTCTATTCTAAGTTCAACCATTCCTAACTTCCGCTGGTTTGCGTCTTCATGGCTTGTGATTTAAATCAAGAGTCGAGTATTTAAAACTTCGTCTCTGATACCAACTGCGACGGCCCCAATTTCCCATAAAATTGGGCCCCGCCCGGCCTAAGCCCACATGGACCCCCGAGCCAGTCTCGCAAGGTCAACGCAGGCCTAGTCAGCCTTCCAATCCATTATTACAAGTAATTTCAAAATTTTAAGTTGAGTTTAAAAATTTAGCGGAAGCAACTAATACATTAAATAACTCAACAAAAAGATCAGGGAGTTAGGCAACCTAATTGTGGAACCCACTAAATATCATTAGAGAAGAGTAAATACAAACTATACAAAAATTCACCTAGCTATGAAGCCTTCCCTCTGCTACTCGTCAGCGTCTCTGCACTCAGTCAAACATAAGAATGACGAGCTCAAGTAAGTAAATCCAGTAGGACATATACACAACATTTCACAATATCCAAAGCAGTCGAATTCATGCAAATAGTACGAAAGGAATAAAGAACGCATGAATATACAAAACTGTAAACAATCAATCAATAAGTGAGGCCCACACAACAAGGAGTCCCGACCAAAAAGTCGTTGAGTCGCGGCAAACGCCCAGCAGACTCGGGTTTAGGACGAGACCCCTGCCTCCCAGCCCTAACTCTTGCGACTATGAGATATCCATAGACCCGGATCTAGGACGAGACACCTGCCTCCCAGCCCTAGCCCGTACGACTATGAAGCATCCATGGACCGGATAAGAGCCCCCAACGTACACTCAATTGGGAGATATCGATGAGACGACCATGCAAGACCTCGGAGTTTAGGACGAGGCCCCTGCCTTCCAGCCCTAACCCTCTCATATCGCAGATAAACAGTAACCATGACTCGCTTGCCAATGGACTCACTCGATCGACAACAATTCAACGATATCTATCATCACAAAGCAGTGAACATCAATAAAGCTATCACATAACAGTAAGCAACAACAACCAATGGAGAGACATGAAATACTGTATAAATCCCTAGCTGGTTTACTTACCTCGAGAAATCGCGAAACTCAAAACATCTCGCTCGCGTCTCGATTTGTGCACCCGACATCCGACTCCTAAGTCCCTGGTGTCCATTTAGACATTTTAGGCCTATTTTACTTAACTCGTTCAAATCACAACTCAATCAGGTGAAATAAACCTCACCTCCATCGCGTCGTCGCGATTTCGTCGAAATCGCGCATCCGACCGGTCGACAACGCGCCACCGCACTGTTTACCGCGTCGCAGCCGCCGCTGTCGCTGCCGCACAGCCTTCGCCGGCGCGTCGCCGGCCGCCGCCGCCGTCCCTCGCCGGCGTCGCGCTGCTGGATCCCCCGGCGCCGCTGCCTCATCCGTGGCTGATCCGCTCGTCCGCGAGCCGCAGCTCGCGCCGCCACACCGCCGCTGCTGCTGGGACGCTGGCCGTCCGCGCCGCGCCAATCGGCCGCGTCACTGCTGCTCCGCTGCACTGCTGGCCGGCCGCTACGTCTCGCCGCCGATCTCGCCGCCGATCTCGCCACCGCGCTAGCTCGCGCCGCTGGCCGCCGCCGAGCTTCTCACGCCGCTGGCCGCCGCCAGATCTGGAGCCGCTGATCCACGCCTCCGCGTCGTGCTGTCTGCGCCACGCCGCTGCCGGCCAGCCCGCCGTCCGCACCACGCCGCTGCCGGCCAGCCCGTCGTCCTCGCACGCCGGAGCTCCAGCCGTCCGCGATCTCCTCTACCGCCACCACTTGCTCTCTCTCTCTCTCTCACCTCACGATCTCTCTCTTTCTGATCTCTTTTTTTTTTTTTTTTTTATTCCAATCTTATCCCATCTCTTTTTTCTTTTATATATATATATATACACATTTCCTTTTTATTTTCTTTTTGATTTCAAATCAAAAGTGTCCTTGAGATTCGTGTTGGCAACTCAACAACCGAGCAGCGCACATCTCGAGGCACTAACCCGCCTCATTTCACAAATCTCGATACTCGCGCCACTCGCATCACGAGGCGTATCCAATGTATACGATTTTAACGTGACCACATAAATCCACTATAGCCACATTAAGCCACTATCTCGATGCCTCACGTCGGCACGCGACTCGAGACGCGTCCCTGTTCGTGTTTCGACTCCCCAAATTCTCCGCGTATACGTTTTTCACCAATTATCATCTCCACTCGAGATTCGGACATACGCATTTTCGACGATTGGATCCACAAACGACTCTGACCTGATACGTGGCACAAGTCAAATTTTCGGGTCGTTACAGTTGTTGTGATTTCTGAAGTTAATTATGATTTTAATTATGTTCGAAAGTCAAATTTGAATAGAAATATGGGGTGACCTAATGTTTTCTATTCAAATATGAGGTATTGTTGGAACAACTTTGTTCTAGTATGTTTGAAAAAAAACATTAGTCACACATTAGAAAATCAAAAACCACTTTCTTTCTTTATATATGAAAGCAACCCAACCCACTTTATTTTAAGGTAAAGGGTTTGAGTGGGTGACCCAATAGGGTGCACATGGGCAATATGGTGACCCATATACATTTTAAGTCAAAGATGGACCTTGGACCTTGGGCCTTGGGGCCTTTTAGGCTTTGACTTGGTTGGCTAGAAAAAACTTAATTTTATTTTTTACTACTTTGTTTTTCAATTTCGAGATTAATTAAGCAGTAATTAATTTTCATTTATAATTAACTGTTTTACAGTTATTATAGTCGGAGTGAATTAATAATTGTGACTGTTGACCCCGATAAATTTATTAATCTCAAAATTAAAGGGGTGTTATTTGGAGGCATCTCTTTACATCTATTTTAAGTCTACTTAATTTTTATTTTCAAATTATAATTATTGTGAGGGAGAATAAGAGTATTGTTTGGCAGACTTCCAAATTTGTCCAAATTTGTTGATATTTAAATTTGGAAGAGCACTTCGATTGACTCCTATGGACATATTTTTAAAGATATTTCATCACTAAATCGTGGAAACAATTCTGTCTTAGGACATTGCGAAATACGCAAGCCTCCGGTTAGGATTTTGTTTATGTATTTAGTTCTGTTTTAAATTATTATGATTTCGTATAGTTTATAGTATTAAGATATCATTACAGATTGGTTATGATTAACATCATTTTTATGTAATTAATGGATTGATTGATTTTTTATGAATGAAGAACGTTGTTTCTTTTTAGAGAATTATGATTTTAATTCTCAAGGCCCTGAATTAGTTTTTCGTGGATTTCAATTAATCGATTTGGAAGACTTTAGCTGCATCAGTTTGGTATCAGAGCCTTAATTCACTTCAGGTCACCATGCAACTAAGGGTGGAGTTTGCTTTTGGTGAAAAGCTTGAAGAAGAATATTCTGACGAGGAGGAATTTGTATCCTAGGAAGAAATATATGGGTTTCTTTTTCTTTATAATAATGGCAAAGTAGATCTAATTTTCTTCGAGGAGGATTTTGACAACTTGGACGAGGGGCCAAAGTTCGACGATGATGGTGCGACTTCGTGGAGGATAAAGTAGTCTTTGGAGACGGCGGCTCTGTCATCGAGGTAGTTTCCCATAAAAATATTCAGGTACTTGAAGTGGTAGTTGGTAATACGATCTTCAACAAATCTTCTTCGAAGGGTTTTTTCAACTATCAGAACTTTGTTGTTAGCTTTTCAGATGATGAAGTCAAGTTCGAGGAAGAGTTGTCCGTGTTTGATCAAGTTTTACAAGACATATGAGAAAACAAAAATTTGAGGACGAATCTTTTCAAAGCGAGGAAGAATGGTGAAGGTCAAATATATGGAGATGATCACATTGCATGTTGGGTCAGGCAATGTTGCGTACGCGTAAGAAGGGTCATGAGTGATTTAATTGAATTAGGAAAGTTTATATTTAAGAAATTAAGTCAATTAATTAGGAAACGTATTTATATAAGAGTCTAATAGATTTAGTAGATTATTATGTCTAATTAGAAGTAGTTAACTAGCTTCCTCATTTTTAGGAATAGATATATAGATTTAGATATATGTATATATATTTCTAATATATAGAGTAAGCTAGGGTAGTTGAATTAGGAGTTTTCCTTTTTTTATTTAATAAGTTTTAATACATTATTTAATTATTTTTCTTATTTACAAAAGCATATATATACGCCTATCATATTTATGTAATGGGTTGATTGATTTTTGATGAATAAATAACGTTGTTTATTTTTAGAGAATTATGGTTTAAATTCTCAAGGTCCTGAATTGATTTTTCGTAAGTTTCGATTAATTGATTTGGAAGACTTCAGTTGCATCAGTTTTGACGAAGGTCAAATATATGGAGATGATCACATTGCATGTTGGGTAGGGCAATGTTGCGTACGCACAAGAAGGGTCATGGGTGATTTAATTTAATTAGGAAAGTTTATATTTAAGAAATTAAGTCAATTAATTAGGAAACATATTTATGTAGGAGTCTAGTAGATTTAGTAGATTATTGTGTTTAATAAGAATTAGTTAACTAGCTACCTCATTTTTAGGAATAGATATATAGATTTAGATATATGTATATATTGTTGGACCATTATTTGCCTCATAATTTATTTATATAGTGACCAAGATATGTAACTTATATTTTAATTAATTTTATGTCCATTAAACTTCTCTTTTAGGTTACTAATTTGATGAAAATTGGTGTTAATGTGGGAAGTCCAATTGTTCTCCCTCAAGCCTATAAAATGGTACTTATACCATCAAACAAGTGTACAAAAATTAAGGTTTATGAGGGTGATAGACTTTGATGTTGAGATTTTGGTGTAGAGAAGATAAACAAGATAATGGCCTCCGCAGGTAAAACTCCACTTGATCTATTTTGTTATGCTTAAGAATGTTTACATGTGGTATCAGAGCTTACTAGATCATTAGAGTTTTCCATAATCAAAACATGAATTATCATTTTTTTTGGTACAAGATCTAATTCGATCATGTTAAAGATAAATTTCATCAAGTATATGCATGCTTAATCAAACTAGGTTTGATTTGATCTAATAATCCAATTGTGTATTTGGTTGTTTGTTTCTTATGGTCTTTTTTATGGATATGATAAATATGTACATATGTATATATTAAAGCACACTATTTTTTTTTTTAATATTGTTCATAAAAAAAAGTTATCACACACTTTCATGAAATCTAATTATACAAAGAGATCATGACCTAATCTATTAATTATTCTTGCTTACAATTATGAAAGCATATTATCTATATTGTTGTGTTGGATAACTTGGATTCATTTTAATTTCAATTCCATGATATGCCTTGAATCAAGTTAATAGAAATATTTGATTATTTAATGAAAATTTTAATTATATAAATAACATGTTGCTTATATGTAAAAAAACATTCATTTCTTTTAGAATATTCATGCTTTTCTTACTCATTTAATTAATATTGCAAATAATTTTGTTATATATTTATGATTGACTCTTGATTTTCTTTGTATTAAAAAATAAATTTGTAACAAATTACTTATCAACAAAGTATCTCTCGTGACGTTACGATTCTTTCTTAATTAATTATTTTTAATTTTATTATTCATCTCATAAAACACAATTATAACTATTTTAATATAGGACTCTTAAGTTTTCTTTTACATTATAGTCAATAAAGAGTAAACATTAAAGATGATTTTTTTTAAGAAAAAAAATTAGAAATTATAATTAAAAAATAAAATAAAATGTATAAATGATAAAGAAAATATAATGGAAACATAATGTTTGACATAAATTTTGAATCTTATATATATGAAATTATTATTTTTTAATCAACACTATAATGATATACTATAAATTTGAGTTGGTAGTGGGTAAGCCTTGTCCCCGGTAAAGCTAAACAAGTAGAATGTTAATGAATTGTCCAGTATGCTTGTGCAAGAGGAGGCAAGATTGAAACAGCGAGAATTGCACTCAACTAATCTCGTGACTCAAGGAGCTAATAAAAAGGCAAAGGCTTCAAACGTGGTGAACCGAAGTCTAATAATAAGTCTGCCAAATCTTATGAGTAGGAACGAAAAGCTGAATGTCACTTATGTAGGAAGGTCGGACATGTACATAAAGATTGCTATAAACGAAAGAATTGGTTCGAGAAAAAGGTATTAATTACATTAATGCTTATTTCGAATCAAATCTTACTAAAGTTTCTTCCAATACTTGGTGGATTGACTCAGGTGTTACTGTTCATATTTCCAACACGATGCAAGGATACCTTATGACCCGAACCATAAAGAAAAATGAGAAGTTCATCCTAACGGGGAATCGAAACAAAGCTCCAGTTAAAGCTGTTGGAACCTACCATCTACATTTATATTCTGGAGTTGTTTTAGACCTTCATGATACTTTTTATATTCCAATCTTTCTTAAAATTTAGTTTCCTTGCCTAGACTTGATCTTGAAGGTTATTCCTTCAAATTTCAAGATAAATCCTTTATTTTGTCCAAAAACTTAGTTGTTATCGGTTCAGGATAACTTTTTGATGCCTTATATAAATTACATCTTAATGATCATTTTGCCCAAACTCTTTTATCTGTGCATCATAATGTTGGAAATAAAAGAAAACGTAATGATCTTTCTATTTGTTGAAAGATTGCAAACAAACCAAACATAATAAGAAAGGTGCTAAATTAGATTTTCTGATCTTGATTTATGTGTGGATTGTATAAATGTTTCGACTACATATCTAAAGAAAGATTGCAAAGGTTGGTGAAGCATGAGATATTGCCTAAATTATATTTTCTGATCTTGATTTATGTATGGATTATATTAAGGGCAAACAAACCAAACATGATAAGAAATGTGCTACAAGAAGTAGCGAGCTCCTTCAAGTTATTCATATAGATATATGTGGATCATTTGACACTCCATTTCTATCTGTTGAAAAATATTTTATTACTTTCATTGACAATTATTCATGATATGGATATATCTATTTGTTGCATGAAAAGTCTCAGGCAGTGGTTGCTTTAAAAGTATATATTACTGAGGTTGAAAGACAATTAGATCATTAAAATTATCCGTTCTGATAGAGGTGGTGAATACTATGGTAGATATGATGGAGTCAAATAATGTCCTGGTCTTTTTGCTAAACTCCTTAAAGAACATGACATTCGTGCTCAATACGCAATGCCCGGTATGCCTCAGCAGAATGGTGTAGCTGAACGGCGTAACCGAACATTAATGGACATGGTTATGAATATGTTAAGTAATTCTACATTGCCTAAATCATTGTGGATGGAAGCCTTAAAGATTGTTGCATACATATTAAATAGGGTTCCTAGCAAGTCGATTCCTAAAACTCCTTTTGAGTTGTGGACTAGAAGGAAACCTAGCTTAAAACGTCTCCATATTTGGGGTTGTTCAGCAGAGGCTAGAAAATTATAATCCACAGAAAAGAAAATTGGATTTTAAAATGATCAGTGGTTACTTTATTGGTTACCCTGTTAAATTCAAAGGCTATAAAATTTACAATCCTAACCATATCACAAAAATTCTTGAAACTGGAAATGTCAGATTCATCGAAAATGGTGAAATCAATGGGAGCGATAATTCACAAATTGTGGAAATAAAAGAAATTACTTCTACAGATTCTTCTCATCAAAAAACATCGAGATCACTATTAATACACCTATTAGTGAGTGACAGGGATTAGTAATCTAAAGACCTCAAAGAGTGAGAAAATATGCTATACTTGATGATTACGTGGTGTACTTACAAGAATCTAATTACGATATTGCTATAAATACAAAAGATCCAGTTTCTTATGACGAAACCATCAAAACTAATGAGTCTCTAAAATGGATTGATGCCATGAAATATGAGTTAAAATCAATGGATCAAAATAAAGTCTGGGACCTCGTCGAATTGCCTCAGAATTTTAAACTTGTTGGATGTAAATAAATTTTTAAAACTAAACGTGATTCTAAAGGCAATATCAAATGATACAAAGCTAGACTTATAGCCAAATTTTTTACTCAGAAAGAAGGCATTGACTATACAGAGACGTTTTTGCCTGTATCTAAAAAAGACTTTTTTAGAAACATAATAGCTTTTATGGCTCATTTTTGACCTAGAATTACATCAAATAGATGTACCACTTTTTAAAATGGGACTTTAGATGAAAAAGTCTATATGAATAGAAGAAGGGAAAAAACACTTAGTTTGCAAATTTAAGAAATCAATATATGGACTTAAATAAGCTTCTTGTCAATGGTATATTAAATTTAATGATACCATAACATCTTTCGGATTTAAAGAGAATATCGTTGATCGATGCATACATCTGAAGGTCAGTGGGAGTAAGTTCATATTTTTGATTTTATATGTTGATAATATTTTGCTTGCTAGTAGTGATCTTGGTTTACTCTATGATACCAAAGAATTTCTCTCTCAGAACTTTGAAATGAAAGATATGAGTGAGGCACACTACGTGATTGGAATCGAAATTCTTCGAGATAGATCACGTGGCTTATTGGGATTGTCTCAAAAGTCATAATATTAAAAAAATTCTAGAGAAATTTAATATGGATAAATGTTTAGCAAGTGTTGCTCCTATACAAAAAGGAGAGAAACTCAGTCTTATGCAATGTCCTAAAAATGATTGGGAACGTGAAGAAATGAAAAATATTTCATACGCTCCAGTTATGGGAAGTTTGATGTACGCCCAGACTTGTACCAGGCTGGATATCAGTTTTGTTATTGGCATGTTAGGATGTTACCAAAGTAACCCTGTCATGGATCATTGGCGAGCTGCAAAGAAGGTTTTACGGTATTTACAAGGGATACATGATAACATGCTCACTTACAGAAAGTATGATAATCTCGAAGTCGTTGGTTATTAAGATGCAGATTTTGCTGGTTGTCTTGACACCAGAAAGTCTACTTTTGGGTATGTTTTTCTTTTGGCTCATGGAGCGATCTCTTGGAAGAGCGCTAAGCAGACAGTTACTGCTACTTCTATTATGGAAGCTTAGCACGTAGCTTGTTTTGAAGCTACAAATCAAGGATTATGGTTGAGGAACTTCATTTCAGGGCTTGGTATTATGAATGCAATTTTCAAGTCTTTGAAGATTTACTGTGATAACTTTGCAGTTTTATTTTTCTCCAAAAATGATCACTATTCAACTGGCGCTGAACACATGGAGATAAAATACTTTGCAGTTAAAGAGGAAGTTTAGAAGAAAATAATGTCTTTTGAACATATTAGCACAGATCTTATGGTTGTTAATCTCTTAACGAAAAGATTACCACCAAAGCGTTTAAAAAACATGTCGACAAAATGGGCCTTAGTTCTAAATCTTAAATATTTGTAATTTGGGATTTTATTACATGTGCTAAATGTATTACATGTGCACACTTATGCTTATTAATAATTTGAAGTAAATTAAGTATTTGACACAGACATTATGCTTTATGAATTATATAAAATGAATTAGTAATGCTCGTGTTACATGGAAGGAAATATGTCCTAATTGGTGTATAACCGCTATGACTCACATTGCTAATTTATTTTACAATGATCTAATGATGTTAAACATATATCCGCTATAATAAATTATGTAATATTTGGTTTAATGTGGGTCAAGTGGAAGAACCATTAAACTATATGTGACCCACATTATCAAGATATAATATTATGAGACAAGAGGGAGAATGTTGGACAATTTTTTGCCTCATAATTTATTCACATAGTGGCCAAGATATGTAACTTATATTTAATTAATTTTATGTCCATTAATCTTCTCTTTTAGGTTACCAATTTGATGAAAATTAGTGTTAATGTGGGAAGTCCAATGATTCTCCCTCAAGCCTATAAAAGGGCGCTTGTACCATCAAATAAGTGTACACAAATTAATGTTTATGAGGGTAATAGACTTTGGTGTTAAGATTTTGGTGTAGAGAAGATAAACATGATAATGGCTTCCGCAGGTAAAACTCTACTTGATCTATTTTATTATGCTTAAGAATGTTTACATATATTTCTAATATATAGAGTATGCTAGGCTAGTTGAATTAGGAATTTTCTTTTTTATTTAATAAGTTTTAATACGTTATTTAATTATTTTTCTTGTTTGCAAAAATACGGCTATCATATTTATGTAATGGGTTGATTGATTTTTGATGAATAAAGAACGTTGTTTCTTTTAGAGAATTAAGGTCTTAATCTCAAGACCCTGAATTGATTTTTCGTAAATTTCAATTTATCGATTTGGAAGACTTTCGCTGCATCAGTTTGGTATTTCAATCTGGTCCGAGTGATTGAGAAATCATGCTATCCAAGTAGACTCGCCAACAACGCATCGAGGTATTTTTTTTATAAACGAACAGAGGTTCGATTTGTTGTTCGATGGACAACAACGTATTCCACGATCTACTCGAATCCATCAAAGTGAACCTAGCGTTGAGAAAGAAACAGGATGAGTTTTTTTTTTTTTGGTGGGACGGTGAATTCGAAGACGAGGAAAAATAAGTCAACTTTGATGAGGCGCTAGAGTTCGATGTTGGTGACGAAGACTTCATTGGAGATAGAGTGCCCCCTTTTTTTTGTTCTTTTTTCCGTTTTTTAGGATCTGATGTATTTGCAGATGAAGGCTTTGTTGTCGAAGTTATTCTGCAATCTAAAAGTCCTCAAGTACTTGAGACAGTGGTTGATGATAGTATCGTCGATAACTACCCACTTAAAAAAGTGTAGAGACAAAAGTGAAGTTCGCAGTGACCAAATACGTTTGTTCATTAACCGATGACATGGAGGAAGAGTTAGTGGTGGACGCTCTTCAAGACTCTCGCGGTGGTTTGTTTGTTGATAACTTCAATTTGATGGTTGAAGTTCAAGATATTGTTCCCCAAATTTTTGTTCCATCGAGCGGTGTTGATTTTGTCAAGATTTGTTGTGAAGATAAAGTGATCTCGGATCGAAGGTCACAAAAAGAGACGAAAATTCGAGGTCTAATTTTTTCTAACCGGTGGAGAATAGTGAAGGTCAAGAATGGCTTGAAGCATAAGACGGGTCACGAGGGCGCAAGTTTACAAAGCAAGGACGTTTGGTTTATTATTAAAAAAAAAATTAGATTTTTTAGAAAGTATACTTTATATATTACATATATTACATTTTAAAGTTACAATTAGATAGTTATATAATAGTAGGTATCATGTGACCTTTTTTTAGAACTAGAAATTTTAGTTTCTATTTTTAATGTTTCATTGTGGCGTCAGTTCTTAGGATGCTAGGAGTTTTAGATTGTTTCTATTTTTGTGAGAATTAAAAAAATATGATGAGACATGGTGTCAACGCTATATATAAGGCATGCCAACATTTGTAATAAATGGCTTTTGATTTGAGTAATAAAGAATTTGATTTCTTTTTAGAGAATTAAAGTTTTAATTCTCAAAACCCTGAATTGATTTTTCGTGGATTTTAATTAATCAATTTGAAAGACTTCCGCTGCATCAGATAGATTAATTGCATTTGGAGATTTTTGTAATATATCGCATTAGACAAATAAGAAAAAATTAATTATATTATCTCATTTTTAATTCTAACTTAATTAATTTAGTTAACGATAACATTTTTTTTTTCAAAATGTTCATAAATAAACCATGTACGCGCGATAGAATTTTAATCTCGTTGTGTTTTTCTTCTTAAATGAATTAGTTACGTTCTTAATTTTTGTGCTAAATTAAGGTCAACTTGTGATGGAAGAATTGGGATTACAAATTTTATGCATGTTATTGTCAATGATGCCCGCTCCCTAGACAATTAGCTAGTGCCTTGGTATTGATAGATAGATACATGTCTTGCGCTTCTATAATACTCCATCCGATCAACATTAGCAGTCGTTTTGACTGAAATACACAAATTAAGACGTCGTTAATTATGCGTGTAATTTAATTACATATGTCATTTGACATAAAATGAGTTAAGAATTGGATAAACTTTATTGTAATAAATGTTTCAATTGTGTGAGAGTAAAATGGGTAAAAATAAGTAATAGTTGTACTCTCAAATTTCAAAAACGACTTATAATTTTGGAAAAGAGTTCTTACTAAAACGACTTATAAAAATGATCTGAGTGAGTATTCTTCGCTTAATATAACCTTCCTTCGTTTTTTTTTTTTAAAAAAATAGTACTATATTGTGCATTGGTCATGCTAATCAATATCCCCAAAATTAATTACGATATAGTTTTTTTTAAAAAGGACTCCAAGATGTGAGTCAAACTCCAACCTTTGGCAATAAATGTTTCTGACTCATTAAAGATGCTTTGCTGAGGAATACTCCCTCCATTATTTTTATCAGTCATTTTACAAAAAACTCTTTGTCCAACAATATAAGTTGTTTTCCGAATTCTAGCTAGAAAACTTTTGTACAATTGTAATGACTCAAAAATACTAATCCTAGTCACTCGCTTTCTAGGACTGTGATGTGGTGGCCATTCCTACGTGGCGTACGTGGTCAGAATTCAGGCGTGGACATGTGTTCCTTGTAGTATGCCTATCTAGATGTACACCGAGGTAAAATATTAAATTATTTTATTTCTGTTTGATGTCTTGTAGTATGCCTATCTAGATATGTGTGCACAAATTTTACTTATTTTATTGACGATTTTGTGAGCTAGAGTTGTATAAGCGTATGCGCGCGCGCGAGTGATTGGGTAGATAGCTGTAATTAAGAGTTGACTCTTATGTGGACGGAAAGCTTTGGTAAAAGTGTGTTTAAAGCATAAATGATTACTCCCAATTATGATTTTAATTAGTATTTTGAGAAATCAGTGGCTTAGTGGAAGAAATTATGAGAAATTGAAGTTCATGTTCATGTTCCTGTGTTTATCAAAAAAAAAGTTCATGTTCTTGTGTCATGTTTTCATGTCTCAAATGGTATTAGTTTGATGGTTAATTTTAATTAATGGATGATAAATCATGTTTGATCAGTTGAGGGAGAGATGGGTTGTTTATTGTTGTTGAGGGAAAAAGGAAAGAAAGAAAGAATGAAAAAAGGGAGCTATGCACACCGCTGTGTGTTCTCATTATATTAGAGGGGAAGCAAACGCACACACGCGCATGTGGGCATATGAGGCAACCCCAGTCCAAGGTTTAGGGTTGACCCATCCCCATAAGTTAATTAATTAAAATTAAATTAAATAAAAAAAATTAGAAAAATGCAAGAAACAAATAGTAAAAACTATGAAAAAAATTCAGAAAAACTAAAAAATATGGGGAATTGAAATGAATGATAGAAAATTGAGTTTTTAGTTTTTCGAGGATCTTACATCTTAAAATGTGTCACCACCGTAACTTTTTTATATTTGGATTGTTTTGAATTTTAATGATCTAAACCTTATCAAATAAGTTTAAACACACTTAATTCATCATAAATTGATATTAGTAGCCTAAAGTTTTAGTGCCGGGTGTTGGGAGAGTACTACGGGCGTGTGGGAGCCGTTATTGCTAGGATTTTATTGCTTGTTGAGGTAAGTAAATTAGTAAGAATGTCAACATTAATTCTTTTAGTTTCCATGGCATGTTTGATACAAATGATTGTTGTTATTGGACTCTACCCCCTACTAAGTGACCTAGGGTTTAAGTGGTAAGGTCAAGTCATTACTCACAGGTTAATTAATAACGGAATTAGCAATGGAATAAGTGTCCGTTGCTAATTAGCAATGGAATGTGGTCGGGAAGTTGTTTGACCAGTCTGAAACGGATTACCAACAGAATAAAGATGGAATTTAGCAACATAAATAAATTCCGTTGGTAAAAAGTCCCTCTAAAAATGTCCCGCCTAATATTCAGTTAGTAATCGCTCTTTAAATCCAGCCCCAAAAATCCCGCCAAATATTATGTTGCTAATCCGTTGCATTTTATTTTTTACAACGGATTAGCAACGAATTACTAATTACCAACGGAATAGAAACATATTTTGAAGTATCTATTGCTAATCTATTGCGAATTCGTTGCTAATCCGTTGCTATCTAACGTTTTGTAACGGATACTTCTAAGTTCATTTCTATTCTATTGGTAATTTTTAATCTGTTGCTAATCCGTTGTAAACTATAAATTGCAACGGATTAGCAACGAAAACTTTTTTATCTGTTTCTATTTCGTTGGGAAATTTGGTCCTGTTGGTATTCCGTTGTTAAACTAGAAAGTGGATAAAAAAGGCACGATATGCCCTAATATTAGACCGAACTCGATCATCATCTCGATCGTCTTCAACTCCCTCCTTCAACCTACGAACCATTGTTCGTCTTCAACTCCCCTCCACAATTCCTCCTTCAACTCCCCTCCACGATTCCCAGCCAACATCGCCAACACCACCAACGCCCCCTAACCTATGAACCATTATTCGTCTTCAACCCCCTACACTCCTCCCAAACCTAAAATCATAAGCCGAGGAATTTGTGAGAGGTACAGCTAACCAAGGAAAATCTGGGAGAGGTGGCGACGCCGTTGGAGGTGGTGACTCCTCAATTCATAGGTACAACTCTATATATCTATCTATCTCCCTCTCTCCCTCTCTGGAGTATAAGTTTAGGAGAGGTGGGGAGGGGTCGACAGTAGAGCATCTGATGATAGGTTTTATGTTTTTTGAGCATCTAATGATGGTGGAAGTGAGGCCATTAGAGAACTTCCCAGTAGGACCAACAGGGTAATTGTGATGACTCTTTCCTTAATCTAGGGCACCGCCCTGCCTAATCCTGTCATTAAGCCCTAATCTCAGCCACGTAGAACTTAACAACGTATTAGTCAGCTTTTTCACCCTATTCTCTTGGTTATTTGTGCTGAAAATTACCATTTTATAATTCATTTTATTTCAGAGTTATTTATTAAGTCATTATCATTTTAAGTTTATCAATGAAAGACTTAACAAAAACACCTACTGTGACAACCAAGAAATAACGATCACATGTATATAACCAATATAAAGGCAATAAATAGTGTAATTACATGTGTCTGGTCACGAAACTATCGCTTAACCCAATATATATAACCCAAAATTATGTGAGCAATATAAAGAAAGTCATACAATACAATGTCCAAAACCTACGAAAGTCTAAAGTAGCAATAATCCAATGACTCAAAGGTAGTCGTCGATTTTCTCCTTACCTGGTCTGTTACTCGATAGATCTGCACCCACCATCATAAAAAGGACGATGAGTACAGTAATGTAGAAAGTAACACTGAGAGACATTTATCGACATTTCCAAACACAATAGGAACACATCTAACAACACATACATTCATTACACAACAGTACTTAAACATACACTTTCCACTAAACATCACAGGTAAACAATGTAACATCAACACAAATATTTATCAAAGAACAAAATCTAGTAAGCTGTGTATCCAACACATTAGCCCAAATATTACCCTTTCGATCACATAGACCTTGGGTAGTCACTTATAGCAGTACACATACGTATCCTCCTTATTGGTTGTGAAACACGACATATCAACCTCATGTAATAGGTCAACACACATAGTAATTTGGTATTACCTTAATTGGTCGCCGCTTAATAATTTCACACATTGGCCTAGATATTACCCTTCACTTATATATTAGTGTACATAGGTATTATTTTTATTAGTGGTGAAACATGACTTATCAACCTTATGTAATAGGTCAGCACACATAGTACTTCGGTATTACCATAATTGGTCACCGCTTATTCATTTCATCAACCTCATATAGTAGGTACATTACATTAACTAATCAATATATCAACATCCTTGAGTCTCATACCTCATGTGCCACGTACACCCAAAAACAAATCATGAAACCTAAACACATGTTATAATTTAATCGCAATCATATAATGAGATAATGCACACAAATCAAGGCACCAAGAATCCAACAAGCAAAGCAGTTCAGTCAAGCAATAATGAAAGATGAAATGGAGAGAAATATCTCAATCAATTTACTTACATTCCATGTAAAGCCCCTAGGCTAACCCGGCCTCCCGACACCCCGTATCTCACCAACAACCTCTCGAAACTCCTCCCTAGTTTTCTGATGTTATTTAGGGTGTTTTAGGACTTATAAAAACTATCAAAGTTGAATTAAACCAATTAGAAAAACCCCAAACTCATAGATTTTGCTAAAACAATCCACCAAGAACACCTATAACTTAAAAATGTCGTAACTTTGTCAATTCAAATCGAAATCCATATTTTTTTGATAGGAAAGTTATTGGTTTTTTGTGAGAAATTCAAATCTATCAACCAATTTCGAAAATGATTTCATTTACCCTCTGAAATTAAGCAAAAACCAGAACTAAAGTAAAATTCTAAGTTTTTTAACAAACTTTTACAAATTGATAGTGTACACTAGCTTACCAAGTTGTAGAACAACCCTAGCTTGATTCATACCTTCCAATCCACTAGAATTTCCCCACCTCTACTAATCTTCTCCAAATCTCCTTTCTCTAGATTCCTTCTCTTTTAACAAACTTTTACAAATTGATAGTGGTCACTTGCAAAGACGACCTATAAATGCCCCCACAAGAAAACTTGACTCAATAGAAACTGTAAAAATTCGACGAGGTAAGACCAAAATTAAGATGGGATGCATTAATTAGGAGAGACTTGAATGGTTTGGAAAGCTCACCATCAATTGCACTTAATTGAACACAATGGAAAAGTTTGATCCATGTAGCTGACCCAATTAATTTAGGACTGAGGCTATGTTGTTGTTGTTGTTGTTGTTGTTGTTGTTGTTGTTGTTGTTGTTGTTGTTGTTGTTGTTGTTGTTTTTGTATTTCATCCCAATTGCTCACATCGTGATTTCGAATCCACTAACTCACTCTTGATAACACCAATTGCAACTCAATTGGTCTTGCGATGTGTCCACACGTATTTCGAGGAATATCAATGACTAATGTTTCATTTAGCTAATTTTGGTTACATTTAATGTAAATCAAATTATAGCCACATCTAATTAGCTATTTAAGCCATAATAACTTAATCTTAGCTTACCACATCACTCTTTACACGGGTCCTACACTGGCACGCATCTAGAGGCACGTCCCCGCTTGTTTCTCAACATATATATATACACATAGAAGTGACTTAATAAGTCTACTCATATACATTGCACTAAGCATTTATCATACCACAAACAAAATATGACTAGATCTTTATGCCGAGTGTTGGGATCGTGTACCCACTCTCGAGCCACGTTATGGGTCAGTGACCATTAATTACAGACTAAATTCACTATTTAGACATTTGGGTCATTACAATCTTCCTAACTAAAAGAAATCTCGTCCCTGAAATTTACTTATTCCCAATTCTCATCTTAAATTTTCTTTCACTATCTCGTTGTAATTACCTTAGCCAAAATTTCAAATGATACTAGCCCTAAAGCCCGCCTTACACAACTACCCTAGGTGGATCCACTGATCACTTCAACCTGGGTTCACACATATCAGCAAGTCCACATATAGCAAACTACTCTATATCATCACTTATACACAATACTTTAGTCATATTACTCGAGAGAAATTATGCTAAGCATAATTCTCTAAGGAGTTTTAAATGTTTCTTATTCATATAACACTACTATTTATCAAATTCTCAATTTATAAGTTACAGACTAAGTCAAGCATCAACTCTTCTGCAAATCAACAGTTCAATTTAATATCATGCACAAAGGAAAAAAACACACACATATAGTGCAAAAGTAAATAAACTCATTTACCCCTAGTACGGTCGTATATCATCTATGAGTCTAATATTTTCACTGCCTGAGCTCTTTCTGTTCTGTGGCTATGACACCACCAGCTGATAAACCGTTGGTTGTGGACATTGACGAATAATATGTCCAACCTGTCGACATTGATAACATGTCGGAGGTCTCCTCCGCTCTGAGAATGTAGTCTGAGTATGTCCCTGTATCGGAGCATATTGGCCTCTACCACCCAATACTTGTTGTGCCTAAGGTGCTGGTAATGTTAACCAACATGGAGCTGACAAAGTAGGTACATGCAAACTATGCTTTATCGAGATAGTAAATGTCAATGGTCCTACACTCTGGGATGCTTCAGTCCAACACCTTTGTCATTTACTTTCTCGTCTCTTTCTCTCAAGATTAATACTCGAATCTGACATCACTCCCGGACCTCGCGCTGTCTGGTTAGCAATCCTACCCAAATGATATGTCTCGTAGGAGAGAGAACGCTCATATATCTCACTAAGTGTCCTAGCTTCGGTAGTGAGAACATAATATTTGATGTTAGGCCTCAGTCCATCTCTGAAATGCTAGACATCCTATGAGTCATCTCTCACTAGATCTCCGGCAAACAACCTCAAATAACCGTATCTATCTCGGTACTTCATCACGGACTCATCAACTCCCTATCTTAAGTTCGTAAATTCTTTCCTCAACCTTCTCATCACTGCTGGAGGAAAGTACTACTGATAGAACTTCTTCTTGAATGTCTCCCAAGACTCAAAGTCTCCATCTGTAGCCGTCGTCGCACGCCATCAAACCTCGGCGTCCCTCTGCAATGTATACGATGAGATCTCAGCCTGAAATCTATATTCAATCTTCAGGATCTTGTGAAGCTTCTTTTAAGACAACACCCACTTCTCTATCTTCTCAAAATCTCTCTGTCCATTGAAATAGATTGGCTTCATTCTAATGAAGTCCTTCACCAATTGAACCTCAACCGATGTACTAAAAGATGTGGGCATGGAAGATGGTATTGTCTCCACTATCTCAATCGCCGGTACTATCACAATATGAAGCATCTAAACTACAGGAGTTGCTGCTGCAACCATCTTCACTCCCAATTGATCTCGCATCGCACTTCACAAGTCAATCGCCATCGAGAATCAACTTCTACGCGTATATCGTATATATACATATAAAACATAACGTATACATATAATCTCCAACTCACATTCGCTCACTTCCCAACTAATAGTTTCTAAGCAAGGATCATATGGATTCTACAACTAAAGTTTGTGTTTTATTCACATTTCTTTTCATACTTATTAAATCAACTAATACTCTATTGCCTAGGCTTTACAAACCTAAGCTCTAATATCAACTATGATGGCCCCTCCCTTAATATAGGGCACCGCTCAGCCTAATCCTATTATTAAGCCCTAATCCCAACCACATAGAACTTAACAACGTATTAGTCAGCATTTTCACCATATTATCCTCGTTATTCATGCTGAAAATAACCATTTTACAATTCATCTTATTTCAGAGTTATTTATTAAGTCATTATCATTTTAAATTTATTCGCGAAAGGCTTAATAAAAATACCTACTATGGAAACTAGGAAACAACAATCACTTGTCTATATCCAATATAACAGTGATAAATAGTGTAATTACATGTGTTTGGTCGCGAGACTATTGCTTAACCCAATATATACAACCCAAATGTATGTGAACAACACAAAGTAAGTCATACAATACAATGTCCAAAACCTACAAAAGTCTGAAGTAGCAATAATCTAATGGCTTAGAGGTAGTCGTCGATCTTCTCCTGGCTTGGTCAGCTACTCAATGGGTCTGCACCCACCGTCATGAAAAGAATGGTGAGTACAGTAATGTAGAAAGTAACACTGAGAGACATTTATCTACATTTCCAAACACAATAGGAACACATCTAACAACACATACATTCATTACACAACAATACTTAAACATAAACTTGTCACTAAATATCATAGGTAAACAATGTGACATCAACACAAATATTTATTAAAGAACAAAATCTACAAAGCTGTGTATCCAACACATTAGCCCATATATTATCCTTTTTGATCACATAGACCTTGGGTGGTCACTTATTTAGCAGTACACATAAGTATCCTCCTTATTGGTTGTGAAACACAATATATCGACCTTATGTAATAGGTTAGCATACATAGTACTTTGGTATTATCCTAATTGGTTATCGCTTAATCATTTCACATATTGGGCTAGATATTACCCTCAGGTAATAGCTTATATATCAGTGCATGTAGGTACTATCCTTATTAGTTGTGAAACACGGCTTATCGATCTCATGTAATAGGTCATCACATATAGTATTCCGGTATTACCCTAATTGGTCACCACTTATTCATTTTATCAACCTCATATAGTAGGTACATGATACTAACTAATTAGTATACTAACATCCCCGAGTCCCATACCCTGAATGTCGCTTACACCCCAAAACAAATCATGAAACCTAAACACATGTTATAATTTAACCACAATCATATAATGAGATAATGCACACAAATCAGGGCACCAAGAATCCAACAAGCAAAACGATTCATTCAAGCAATAATGAAAGATGAAATGGAGAGAAATATCTCAATCGGTTTAGTTACATTCCACGCAAAGTCCCTAGGCTAACCCAGCCTACAGACACCCCGTGTCTCACTAACGACCTCTAGAGCCCCTCCTAAGTTTTCTTAGGTTAATTAGGGTGTTTTAGGGCTCATACAAACAATCAAAGTTGGATTAAACCAATTAGAAAAAAACTCCAAACTCATAGCTTTTGCTAAAAAAACCCACCAAGAACACCTACAACTTCAAAATGCCATAACTTTGTCAATTTAAATTGAAATCTGAACTTTCTTAATAGCAAATTTATTGGTTTTGTTGCGACGAATCCAAATCTATTGACCAATTTTGAAAATTATTTCATTTACCCTCTAAAATTAAGCAAAAATCAGAACTAAAATAAAATTCTTAATTTTTTTAACAAACTTTTACAAATTGATAGTGTACACTAGCTTATCTAGTTGTAGAGCACCCTTAGCTTGATTTATACCTTCAAATCCACCAAAATCTCTCCATCCATATTGATTTTCTTCTCCATATTCATTCTTTCATAAGTTATAGTTTGCAAATGATTTGCATGCTTTATCTCATCCCATTTATATATATAAAAAATAAGATTGATTCATAGTCATCGATCTTAGTTTGTATACACATCTCGAGGCTAATCTAATGGCTCACATCCTGATTTCAAATACAATAACTCCCTACAAACTTACTCTTGATAACATCGATTGCAACTCAATTGGTCTTGTGATGGTCCACACGTATCTCGAGGAATATAAATGACTAATGTTTTATTTAGCTAACTTAGGTTACATTTAATGTAAATAAAATTGTAGCCACATCTAATTAGCATTCAAACCATAATAACTTAATTTTAACTTACTACATCACTCTCTACCCCGATCTCATGTCGGCACGCATCTCGAGGTGCATCCTTGCTTGCTTCTCAATGTCTATATATACATGTAGAAGCAATTTAATAAGTCTTCACATATACAATGCACTAAGCATTCATCATACCACAAACAATATATTACTTGGTCTTTGTGGCGAGTGTTGGGATCGTGTACCCGCTCTCGAGCCACGTCATAGGTTGGTGACCCTTAATTACAGACTAAATTTATTATTTAGAATTTTGGGCCGTTAGAGTAATCAATACCATAAGGAATATAATTAGCTTTAGCAAGCTGCGCTGTCGCATTGTTATTCCTGTTATCAACCAATGAATCTCCAAATACAAAGAAACAAGGGACTTTAGGAGCTGCAATGACCTCGTGAACAACAAACAAATTCACCGACACCACACACACAACACCCACATTATTATCCTATTTATTGTTAGCTTACGCGCCTGCCATTAACAAAGCTCAAATAAAGAAAATTGTGTAAGTTATAATTAATTATTGAAGACTAGCTAATAATGATGAGAAAGTTGGAGATGAGTGAGAGAAATATATAGAAGAGGAGGTGATCGATCATAATTAAGTAGTTGTTAACTGCACTTGAACAATGTTTTTTGACTATTTAAGATGTAAGAATTATGAGTAGGTGCTAATGCTTGCTTTTGTAGATGAAAGAGTTGGTGACTTCAATAATTTCTTGGTTATTAGTTAGATGGCTTTGAGTTTCTTGGAGTTTAAGAGGCTTCGTTCCTATCATACCAGCTGAAATGTAATTCAATAAAGATCTAGAGGCCTTATTCCTATTAATAGAACCTTGACAGCTTGAGATTTTGAAGAGTTGATTTAACAATAACAACACCAACAACAAAAATGGCATTTTTTGTGGGATTGGTGGATTTTTTTTGTGAATGTTGGATCTTTGGATGATGATTTTTATAATATTTTTATGGTAGGTTTTTAGGAAAACATGTTTTAGCTATCAAACTAGTGATGAAATCCTTGAATTGGTATATATGTATGTATGATTCTAAGAAACCATAAGAATATTATTTTGTTAATTTTAGGAAACTGGGTGTATTACTGATTGGAGGATTACTTTGGTCTTACGTGCATCTGGAAATCATCCAACAAGTTTAATTCAGAGAAGTGTTGAGAGATGGCTCAACATTCTCATTATGAATTGATTTAAATAAATTCCTATTATAATTAACATGAATCCACTATAGAGTATGACCCAATTCATTCGTCTCCTAAAAATTAAGGTTTGGAATTTATGTGTATCCATGACCCACCACTCAGTATTGCCTTCTTCATCTTACATGAAAGATGTGCAAGAGGGCGGAGAGCCGGAGAGATTTTAATACTAGTCACTTCTGTTTGGTGCAATAGTACTATTAGTAGGTTCATGTTTTTTGTTCTTGGTAGTTTAATTAGATGTTATTGGTTTTATTTTCACACCAATCTAGACACTTAAGTTGTCACTTCTTGATTTTCTTTTATCAGATTTATTTTCTGAAGGGTGTGTAGATTTTTTTGATTAAACAGTGAAGTTAAATGTTGATTTTTTGAAAAACATTATATGCTTAAGGTTACTCTGCATAAATTTATATGAGAATCTTGGTCAAAGGATGTTTGGCTAAGGGGGAATTTTTAGGTGCATTAGTGGAGAAACTGAAGTGCTTGATTAGAT
This sequence comes from Stephania cephalantha, assembly GCA_039657325.1. NCBI lineage: Eukaryota > Viridiplantae > Streptophyta > Magnoliopsida > Ranunculales > Menispermaceae > Stephania > Stephania cephalantha. Next base: position 19,859,685 of record CM077567.1, on the reverse strand, counting down.
GTTCAATTAGGAGTCTAGGACTCAATATGTAAGGTGATGGTGCCATTGCTTTCCCTAATGATTTCATTATGACTTTATAACTTTTCATTGAAAAATAGTCGCACTAAACATTTAACTTTAGCCTATATATTCAAGCCGTATAGTAGCCATTAATTGATCTCGAACATACACTCTACATATATTTGCACGAAATGCCTTGTAGTTTTCCTATATAATTTTTCATTTTAATATTTAAGCTCATGAGCATAACCACTTCGTTTGTTTGTTTGTTTTTTACAAGAACACAAGCACTTTGTTCAATCCTGAAAAACTAGTTCTACCTCAATAGCCATCATTTTCCAAATATATTTATTTCTATTAACAGGCACCGACCCAAGTTTAAACCTAAAATATAAGAAATTAGTCATGGGGCAACCCTCATACATCACTATTGAAAACTTTGTAATGAATGCTTCTCATGTATAGATCAATCTCATTTACACATTGTTTTTTTTTATTTAGGAGAATCTGTAAAGATGTTAATGTACAAATACCTAGTGGCTTTAAGTTTTATTTTGTGATCAATACTATTTTTTTATATTACCTTTCTTATATGTTTTAGTTTTTCTATAAAACAATATTTCAAACTGAAAACTACCTCTTAGTTATCGAGTATATTGAAAAAACATAAGAAACAACCCATCCTGGATTTTCTTCCTCTACCTCGTCAATCCCTTTGTTTCTAATGTAGGATTCGATTAATTTAATGAAAAAGCTAATAGTTCAATTAAATTATGTGTTTTAATTAATTTTTTGGTATGAGGGAAGTGAGGCAATTGCAAATAAATAAAGACCTGAAAAGTAGAACTAGAGACTTAAAGAACTGTAGAAATAGAGACTTAAATAATAATACTTCATACAGATGCTTATGCACATAAACATTACCTAATCCCATTTAGAGGCATAATTATAGGTTAATTATTCAGTTCACTGTGTTCCTAAGATTTTTATGTATAACATAGAAAACATCCTATAGAAAACTTTTGCTAGATCTCTAAGTATATTTCATTCAAACTCATATGTTTTTTGGCATTGCATTCCCTCCAAACATATGCAAGTTGGTTCATGAGCGAATATATTTATTGAGTAAATCCTTATTCTATACTTTCTATTTTATATCTTTGCCTTTGTCCTTGTGTTTCTCTTTTTGTTGCATATGTTTGAAATGTATTGTGATTTTATTTTAACGAGATTGACGAAAGATTAGTAGAAGCTTATGCTTATAAGCAAGAGTAGAAGTTGAGGCAATAAAGGGAATTCAGGTTAGTTTTGTCATTGTTTAATGCTTTCATTTCGGTTACAACTAGCGATTTCAATCCTTTTTTAATATCTTGAAATCTTAATATATGACTTTGATTTAGCCTTTTAATTCATGTTTATATGATATTGTGAAATGTTATGGAGATATGAAACCTTCTAGGCATTCTCCCACTAATGTTTATTAGGTTATGATATTTTTGGTAGTCCATTTTATAGGGGAAACTTTACCGAATTTTTTGTAGAATATGTAAAACTAATGGTATGATGTCTTCAATGTTATTTGTGCTCTATGAACAGAATTGCAAAGAGGTGTCTATACTTTGTTACAATTCTTTCAATTGTTATTTGTAATCACTCTTGCGGCTTGCTATCCAATTTATGTGGCAAGCATTTGGTAATAATGTTGAATTTAATGCCAAGCATTTGGTTCTAAAGAAATCAATCTACAGAACCAAATGTAACTATTGCTTACCTTTTCACGTCAAATACTTTCAGAAAAAATCTCTAGTGAAAATTAAAATGAGAGGGAACCAATTAAAGTTGGCTAATTACTTATGCAATAAACAATTAAATGTAGGGGTTTACAAGGGAAATATGGATAAGTAAAGAACATAACCAAAGTTAACAAAAGAAAGTAGACATAAGCACTAGTATAATATATGGTATATGACCAACTCTTCATGTTTAAAAAATCAAGTTGAGATTTATAGTTTCTACTTTACGTCCACTATTTATGTCTTCACTATTTGCGATTGAGGCTTTGTTGATGTTGTTGTTGTTGTGAAATTTGTTTTCACTGTGTAGCTTGTTTCAATGTTGTTGTGAAGTAGATAATGAGCTGCTTCTCTCTGCCCAGTCATAAACTTTTATTGTGTAATGATGCATATACCTTTTAATTCATGTTAATATGATATTATGAAATGTTGGGGAGATGTGAGACTTTTTAGGTATTCTCCCATTTTTGTTTATTAGGTTCGAAAAAAAATTTTAGTCCATTTTATAAGGGAAACATTATCAAAATTTTTGTAGAATACGATAAACTAATGGTTAGTTTTAAAATAAATATGCAATCTAGCTAAGTAAACTAATTTAATCCTTAAGTCCTGAAATAATTCTATAAAGCTGATTAATTAGGAGTAACTGATATTCATAGTCTAGCTAACTGCATTGCAGTAAACCTTACACAAACCATTATAAATGTATCCTAAGTCTCCTGCATGATCAAGAAAATAAAATAGGGGCATTGATTAGTCCAACAACTACAAAATAAAAATTGAATTTTCAACACTTGCGTGTAAATTAATTTATCATATTTTATATGGAATGTCAACCGCGAATAAAGAGTGGATGTATAATCGTCTTGATAACGGGTTTATTCGAAAGGAGTTTGTTGTAATGATAAAAAAATTCATAGAGTTCGCGAAGGCAAATTTTACCGCTCATCATAATAAGGGTAGGATTAGGTACCCGTGTAATCGCAATAAATGTCAACTTCTACCCTACTTCGATGTTCAAACTATTGAGTACCACATATATAGGTATGGATTCGTTCCCGGATACTATTGTTGGTAAGAACACGGTGAGAATGAAAGTCAGGATATGACGTCCACTTTCAACGATTTCGAAAACAATTACAACGATGAAATCGATATTCACTATGGTCGACCAACTTCGACTTACTAAAAGATGCTACACAATGAGGCAGGGCCTAGTTTTAACTGGAATTACATGGAAGAAGAGCCCAACCCCCAAGCACAACAATTATACGACATAATTGATGATGGTAATGAACAATTGTAGCCAGGTTATAAGAACATGAGGAAATTGTCTGTCATGGCGAGATTGCTTTCTCTAAAATCGGAGCACCACGTCTCTGAAAAATGTTACGATAGGTTCCTACAATTCATCAAGGAAACATTGTATAACAACAACGCATTAGTTGACAATTTTTATTTAAGAAAATGACTAATACGAGGATTGGGTCTACCTGTCAAGAAGCTAGATTTTTGTGAAAACCAGTGTATGATATATTGGGGAGAGAACTCCCAGTCATCATCGTGCAAAATTTGTGGGCATTCTCGGTACATGACACAACGACGTAGTCGCGGTTGGAACACAAAAACATAGCCTTGCAAAAAATGTATTACTTTCCACTAGGCCCTCAATTGCAGCACTTGTTCGTTTTCGAGTCAACAACGAGACATATGCACTGGTACGGGGAACACGTATCCCCAGATGATGTTATGCAATATTGTTCCAATTCGATGGCATGGTGTCATTTTAACGAAGTCAATAAATAGTTCAGCGCAGAGATTTGAAACATTCATTTCGAGCTCGGCACAGATGGGTTTCAACCATTTGGGTTAAGCGGAAGGCCTTACTCTTTGTGGTCCGTGATTTTGGCTCCATACAACCCTCCACCGTCGATGTGCATGAAAGAAGCATTTGTGTTCTTGACAGTAATCATTCACGGATCGACCAACCCTAGCCAGAAAATTAATGTTTTCCTACAACTGCTTTTGAGAGAATTATAGCCCGATGGTTTAATGATGTACGATGTTGCGACAAAATCGAACTTCTAGATGCGAGCGACCCTATTATGGACAGTAAGAAACTTCTTCGCATATAATATTCTGTCGGGTTAGAGCACACACGAAAAAATGGCTTGTCTATACTAAATGGATGATATAGAAGCATTTCAACTTCGCCGCGATAGGAAAACTTCATGGCTAGACTGTCATCGTCGATTTTTGGCTCAATACTCCAAACTTAGGATAGACAAAAAATGGTTTAAGATAGGCAAAATAGAAATAAATGACGAACCTCCACTGATACGATCTACAAAAATTTTGATGGAAATTGAATCTTTGGGATTAATAAAAGTAACAGAAATCGGCGCTTATGCGAAAAATGCAGAGATTACTAATGGTTCAAGATGGAGGAAACAAAGCATCTTCTGGGACTTGCCATATTGGAAGACGAACTTGATCTAACACAACTTGGACGTAATGCACATAGTGAAAAATATGTTCGATGACATATTCAACACTATTATGAGTGTGTCGGGAAAGACTAACGGCAATGTGTGTGGCGGCCCAAATCTCGTGGCAACCGTGGGCATCGTCGCGTCACATCACATGTCAACAAGCTTCACTATGTAGTAGCTTGCTTATCTACCACGCCCTGCGACCTAACTGAATGCTTACACATTTTACATTAAACTCTAACTTAGCTAATTAATCTTCATATAATTATTAGCGATTTAAATTAGTTGGTTAATCAGTTTATCAAGTATTAATACAATTTTACAGCGGAAGTCTTTAAGTTAATAAATTATGCAATATTTAACAATCCTAAGTAGCGAAAAACTCGACAAAACGATATCATGCATGTATCAAAGGCAAAATAAGTACAACAAAAGATCCATATACATGTATTCAGTGTTCTATAGTCCTCAAAACCCAACGAAAAGTAAATACATACATACTGTAATCAAACACTAGCTGGCATCACTATCTCAGAGGTAGTCGCCCAATACCTCCTCGCCCTTGCCCTTGCTCTTGCTCATCGAAAGATCTGCACTCGGTCACCCAACAAATACAGTGACGAGTCCAGTGAGTAAAATCCCAAGAGAAGTCCACACAATATTCATGAAATAAAACTAGTAACTACAAGACATGCGAATATGGCAGCTGGTAACAATAAGTCAAGAAAAAACAGCATTGAGTAATAAAACAACACATACAGATTTAAGCAGGCTTGAAAATAAGGCAATAATAAATAATAATCGAATAATATGAGAAAACCCCGACCTACACCAACCGGTAATCAATAAAACAAGACATGAACCATATATACTCGCAGACTTATAGTGACTAAACTCCAACTACGGTTACGGATGAACCCCTCCATACACTATTTCAAGTCAAGGGAACATCTTACATCCCTCCCGACAGTCGTAGATACATTCTATTGACGTTATTACGAGCACTAAAAAGAAGCAAACCTGTGCAAGTGATTTAGCCACAACCAATATATATATGCAACCAAATTAAAGAGAAGACCCATGTGTGCCCACCAACAGTTACACATGTAATCTGATATCGATAAAATAAAACCATGAATTCCATAAGGCATTCCAATAGGTTTACACACCTCTATACACACTCTGACTTCCCTGGACTCTCGAACCCGACCTCGCCTAGCTCTCTGGTAGCTAAGCTACATCCTCTTAGTCCCCCGAAGTCAATTAAGTATGTTTATTGTGTATTCAAATTGGTTGAATAGGTCATAAATTGATCTTCCCAAATCAGCCCCTAAAGACTAAATAAATTCTCAATTTCGGTCCCGTGTTGCAGCACATTTTTAGAAATGAAATTGTCTAAATCTCAAAAAAATTCATTGATACAAAGTTGTTGGTCTCTATCTTAGCTTTCCGAAAATTTTTGGTTTGCGAAATTTCGATTTAAAATGAAAGAGATATTGCAATTCTACCAAAAATAACTCGAATTGGAACCTAATCCGACTAGCAGACTTAGAAAATTTATTTCTCCCCAACCACAAGTTCAAAACTCATGATTTTCTTTACTGAAGCCTACAAACATATCTACGAACATCATACTAAAAGATGAGCTCAATCCAATAAGAAATGAGGGAGTTATTATTAAAACAACAAGACATTTACAAAACTATGAACCCAAAAATTTCATATTCATCACTAAAGTTGAATAGGGTTTTTAGACATGAAAACATTCGAATTTCACAATATTTCAGTAGGCAAAAGTTGTTCCCCTTTGAATTAGCTTTCAAATGCCACCAGAATGGATATATTTTGATCTAAAATGAAGAATTTATGACTAAATTACATAGGTTGATTCTTAATGCAACATGCAGAATTTCAATTTTGGTCTTACAACTTCAAAATTCATAACTTAATGAAAACAAATCACTAAGAAAAATGGATGCAAATAGCGATGGGGAATAGCGACGGGCTATTCCCCGTCGCTAACCCGTTGACGGAAATAACGACGGGGTAGCGGCGGCCCCCCATCACTATTTTTTGGGTGGGAAAACTCTCGCCTAGGACCAGATTTTCTCGGCCACGTGGCAGGAAACGAGGGGGCCACGTATAAAAATAGCGACGGGAATACCCTGTTGCTAATCCTGAAAATAAGATCCAGACCAAAACCCTCTCTCTTCCTCTCTGGTTTTTCATCTCCGCCTCTCCTCTCCTCTCCATCTCCTCTCGATCCTCTCATCTCCCTCACCGTGATCCTCCCCCTCTCCCTGACCGTGACCATCTCCCTCACCGTGACCCTCTCCTCTCCTTTCCTTCCTCCGCCTCGGCCACCCCACCGATCCGCCTCCGCCTCCACCTCGGTCGACCGCCCCGCCTCCGCCTCGTCACAGCCACCCCGACTCCCATCTCCTTCTTGATTTGAGATTTAGGTATAATTTTTTATTTATTTTTTATATTTTATTTTTTATAGTTGATTTATTTATATTTTTTGTTATTTAAGTTGATTTATAATAATTTTTTTGTGAAATTTTGTTATTCATGTGATATATAATTTGTATTTTTGGTGAAAAAATAGGATTTTTTGTATTTTATGTTAGAATGAAAATTTGGAATAAATCTTGTAAATATATGCATGTTAAATTAAAAAATGTAATGGTTTGATTAAAAACTTGTAATTTTGTATTTTATGTTGGAATAAAATTTTTATTTCATGTATTTTTAGGTGAATAACTCCACCTATGTTGTACACTTTGTGCGCTACATAGCCGGTCCCAAGTCAGGATAAAGGAGGAGGACTCTTACGCCCATATTTTCATACTGAAAAAGGGTAAGGGAGGTCACAAACTCACTTTTCATACCCGAAAAGTGGGGGAGGGAGGCCCCAAGCTCATTTTCCATTCTTAGAAATTGGAGGAGGGTTGCGATAGGTTGACAGCCAGCGTAAAACTTTTGTCACTTTTCATGAAATGTTGTTGTTGTATTTTTAGGTGAATAAATTTTGTTAAATTGATCAAAATGTTGCAATAAATTATGTATGATGATATTTATTTATTTTTTTTGTGAAAAATAAAATGCATGCTTGGATTTGAACTTAATTATTTTTTTATTATTTGTGATGTTTATTGTATTTTTTTAGTATTTATATATGTACTTCTTTTGTAATGTTTTAGTATTAAATTAGTTGAATTTCAAATATGTCCATTAAACTATTATTTAATTGTTTTTTACACTAATTTAAAAAATCAAATTAAAATCTATTTAACTATAATAAAGAAATTATGTTAAGTTGAAACAACTTTAAGTATAAAGTTAATTAAATGATACAAGTTCATTGGACAAATTAAATTTCGATTAGGGCCAAAAATAAAAGAGTACGTATATATATATATATATATATATATATATATATATATATATATATTATACTATAAATAAATATAGAGTAGTTAAAAGCAATTTAACTATAATAAAGAAATTTGTAATTGGTTGAACAAAATAATACTTATATAACAACGCTTACATACGATATATATATATATATATATATATATATATATATTATAGGTAGGGAGGATTGGTATTCATATATATAACTATATATATAAATTATGTTAAGTTGAAATTAAAATAAGTATAAAGTTACAAGTTAAATGAAATATTAATACGGTAAATTGTACTGATAAAAAATTAATAAAATGATGCAAATTTATTGGACAAATTAAATTTCGATTAGGACAAAAATAGAAGAGTATAATATATTATACTATAAATAAATATAGAGTAGTTAAAAGTAATTTAACTATAATAAGGAAATTAGAATTGGTTGAACCAAATAATTTTTATATAACAATGCTTATATACGAGATATATATATCTATATAAATGAGACTAAATAAAATTATAAACTGCAAATACTGAAGTAAAATTTAAAATTTCAAGAAAAATTAAAAATTATGTAAAATTACGCAAAAGTACGTGCATATATTGCAACCAATGCGACTAGTTACGGTAAACAAACGACTAAAATGAATAAAATATATTACGCAAAGTATGTGCAAATGCAATCGATTCGACTAATTATGATTAACACTCGACTAAAATTTATATAGTGATTGATGTGTATGTGTATTCAATCGTGGTTGTTTAGATCTTTTGAGATGTATGTGCCTCGAGATTGGATGTACAACCGTATTGAAGGCGGTTACATTAGATTAAAGTTTGTGGATGGCATGAAGGAATTTATAAAATTTGTCATGCAACACTGCACCACTTACTTGAACGAAGCGAAAATTGATGTCCTTGTTGAAAATGTCGCAACGACAAATACTACGATGTAGACACCGTAGAGCTTCATCTAGTGAGGGGTGGATTCGTTCCCGATTAATATCGTTGGACCGCGCATGGGAAGGAAGAAATAGTAAGCGATGAGGACGATGGAGGTGATGATCCAATGGATGAATATCCGACATCATATCATCATATGATACACGATATTGTGGGCCCCAGTTTCGACTGGAATCGTGAAGAGGAGCCGAACCCTGAAGCAAAGCATTTCTTTGAAATGATTGACGCGACGAATCAACCGCTTTGACTGGATTGCGAGAAGATGAATAAACTCTCTGCAATGGCACGTTTATTGACGATAAAGTCGAATCATCATATTTTAGAGCAAGCATTCGACGAGATTTTACAAGTATGTAAAGACATGTTGCCTGAAGACAACTGTCTGATAGATAGCTTTTACAAACGTAAGGGCTTGATGCACTGATTGGGTCTCCCATATGAGCGAATTGACTGTTGTCCCAACTTGTGCATGCTTTATTGGGGAGCTCGACTCCGAGCTTACATCTTGTAAATTTTGCAGAGAATTTAGGTTTAACTCTAACAATCGCCCGCATAAGACAATGCTTTACTTCCTTTTGGCGCCTCGTCTCAAACATTTGTACGCCTCTAAAGCTACTGCGAAACACATGTAGTGGCACACATAACACGTCATAGAAGAGGGCAATATGCAGCATTGCTCCGATTCCTTAGCGTAGAACCACTTCAATCAAGTGAACCGTACGTTCAGCTCTGAGGTTCGTAATGTTCGACTTGGCTTATGCACTGATGGGTTTCAACTTTTCGGAATGACCGGCAAACCATACTCTTCGTGGTCGGTAATTCTAACACAGTAGAACTTGCCTCCCTCGATGTGTATGAAAAAAGAAGTGATGTTCTTAACAATAATCATACCTAGGCCAACAAATCCGTCGCAAGAAATTGATGTGTTTCTCCAACCGTTGGTGAAAGAATTGCAAGAGTTGTGGTATGACGGAGTGCCTACCTACGACGTATCAACTAAGACAAACTTTCAAATGTGTGCTGCACTTATATGGACTGTTAGCGACTTCCCAACGTACAGCATGCTGTCGGGATGGAGCACGCGTAAGAGGACTGCTTGTCCTTATTGCATGGAAGATACCGAAGCTTTCCAGTTAAGGTTTGGAGGGAAAATGAGTTGGTTAGATTGTCATCGACGTTTCTTGTCACGATATTCGAAGGAGCGGAAAGACAAGTCTAGTTTCCGCAGAGATAGAATCATATCCGACATGCCACCAGCTAATAAATCAGGTGAAGACATCTTGTGAGAAATTGAAGCTTTAGGGCTGATGAAAGTCACTGAATTGGGATCATATGCAAAAAACAACGAAGTCTCAAGGACTAACGGGTGGAGAAAACGAAGCATACTGTGGGACTTGCCTTATTGGAAGACGAACCTTATCAGGCAAAACCTAGACGTGATGCACATTGAAAAAAATGTCTTTGACAATATTTTCAACACAATCATGAGTGTACCGGAGAAGACGAAAGATAAAGCAAAGTCTAGAGAAGACATAAAGGAGATTTGTAATCGTCTAGAGCTTCATTATGATCTAATTTCTAAGAAATATCCCAAGGCACGATATGCGCTAGACAAACGAAGAAAACAAGCGTTGTGTGAGTGGATTAAGGAATTGAACTTCCCTGATGGTTATGCATCTAACATCGGTTGCTGTGTAGATTCTAAGAAGTTGAAGATGTTTGGGATGAAAAGCCACGATTGTCATGTTTTCATGCAACGATTGTTGCCGATTACTTTTTGAGATCTCATAGAGGTTGACATATGGATTGCAATTAGCGAGTTAAGCATTTTCTTCAGAGATTTAACTGCTAGAAATTTAAATGTTGAGAATCTTCGGCTTTTGCATGAAAACATTCCCGAGATATTGTGTAAGTTGGAAAAGATATTTTCGCCAAGTTTTTTCGACTCAATGGAGCATCTCCCTATCCATTTGGCGTACGAGGTTATCCTTGCTGGCCCAGTACAATTTCAATGGATGTATCCTTTCGAGAAGTAATCAACTAGACTCGTAAACAATTTATATCACACTCTAACATATACATTTTAACTTACTTACTTCTACAAATGTAGGTACGTGAAACATTTAAAAAATAATGTTAGGAATAAGGCAAAGGTTGATGGCTCAATATGCAATGCTTAATTAGTGGAAGAAGTAGCCGCATTTTGTTCCTATTATTTTGACGAACACGTCTCCACCTCGCACAACCATACACCCCGCAATTACGATGGTGGAGTTGGACCAAGTCAAAGTTTTATTGGCCACTTATCAATATTCACCTACCCAAGTCGGGCCTATGGGAGATCAAAGAAGCGTTATCTCACGGATGACGAGTGTAACGCCGCACACTCATATGTGTTGTTAAATTGTTAGAGGTCGCTCCATTCATTAGGTATGCTTTAATCTTAATTATTATCTTAAATTTATTCAATCGCAATACTTACATTTTTCAATTCTCTTGTTAGGATGTACATATCGGAATTGCGTTCCAAACATGTGAATATTACGCAAAGTGTCATCGATGAACATCTTGAGAAATATTTCTCAAGTTGGTTTCAACAATTCATAAGTCATTTGTACGTGGATATCAAAATAATTCTTTATTTTTGTTGTTTATTTGAAATCGAAGTTTATGAATGAAACATTTTTGGCGGTAGGCTCCATCATCTATTCAAGATACAACACTTCAAATGTTGTCATACAGCCCTAGTAGACTTTGCACCGTATACCTCGCATATCTTGTTAATGGCTACAAATTTCAGACTGTGTCGCATCGCTCAAACAAAGATATGCATAGTAGCGGGGTGTACGTTAGGGGCAGGAATTACGCATAATGTGACGATGACTTTTACTGGCAATTAGAAGAAGTGATTGAAATCGAATATAGTGGATTCATACGTACTGTGTTGTTCAAGTGTCAATGGTTCGATCCCACGATCAATGTCGGAACAAGAGTTCACCGATCCTTACACATCGTCGATGCATATCGAAATCTGTGATTGAACAAGTACAAGCCTTCCATACTAGCCATGCAAGCTAGTCATGTGTACTTTCTTTCATACCCAAGTGTAAGAAATGCGCAGAAAAATTGGCAAGCAACGTGCAGACTTCTACCGAAATTCATCGATGAACAAAACTTAGTCGAAAACGTTGACAGTGAGCCATATAATAAAACGCTTTTCAGGAACAGCTACCTGAGCATGATACTAAGGTCGATATTGACAACAATGTTCCAACTTTGCTAGCTGATCCTAGTGGGGCACACATGTCAGACGTCGACGAAAAAGATGATGAAAGCGATAACTCTGACTTTTCATCGAATGATGAGGACGGTAATGACGAATCATGATACTATCATGTTCAGTTGGTAAATGATGCAATTCTATTTTTTTTACTTGTTACGTAATATTTCAAATGTTGGTGGTTCAACTAAAAATTCTAATTTAATCTTTATTTTTTTATTAATTTATGTCGTCAAGTAGAGGTTATGCCCCATCTTCTGGTGAGGGCTACGGTGGACGATCTGGTAGTCGATCCAGCGGACGATCTAGCGTTACTAGAGGTCGACAATCGGATGGATCACACAGTCGTTCTCATGATGATGCCACTCCACCGGTACAGACTACTCTGGGTCATCAGAGTCTGCATCTATACCGATACCACCCTTCTCCACAGACCTCATTTCTCCATTAGACACCTCCCCCACATTATGCACATTCATCACATCCATCTACATCTTTCATGTCTTTGCCATCTATTTTTGGTGATGATCTCACCTCTATGCAGATGTATTCTACTTTACTTTCCTCCCTACCCACTCCACTCGTTGATGGTCATGGTACGTTTAGGCCAGGTGTCGAACCTACTTTTTCATCAGGGGGATCAGCATGTCCCTCATATATTCATGATCGTACGCACGACCACCGTACAGTCCCACCACCACTCCATCATGATTTGCATGCCTTGCCCTCTCGGGATCAGCCGGTAGAGCAGTCGCCGAGTTCTTCGGCACATCCTTCGAGTGACTTGTCCATAGGTACGGCCCTACGTGGACGACGATGAAGCAATACTACTAGCCAACCCTCGGGACGGATATTCTTGGTCGTGAAAGATGACAGAAATAAGTATATGACGAAGTTTTACGTTTACTTATTTCTTATGAACTTGGTCTAACGCCTCGTTTTCAATTTAATGGGCGAAAATTACACCCATCTGATAGAGCTGCCCGGGAGATGACTAGGGCATACAAACACTCCCTGCGCAAGGACGGCTATTCTTGGGAGCATGTGCCGCAGCACATGCGAGATATTTACTGGAATCAATGGAAGGTAAAGTTGTTTAAGTTAATGTTGTTTCATTTACATAAGATTTACAAACAATATATAATTGAAAATTGTTTATAGATAAATTTAAAATTTTATTACTTTTTGCCTATAGTTGTCATTCGACTGTGAGCTATCGGATGACGCAGCTATTAAAGAGGCGTACGATAGGCAGATTGCCACTCGGTACGATGATTTTATTAGCAAGATGCGCCCCAAAGATAATAAACATGCACATGTATCTGCTGAGATCTTCGACCACTATAAGAAGATGCGGTCCATTCCTGATTTTAAGAAGAAGTTAGAGCGAGAAAGTAAAAATCAAAGAACTGTGATAGTGGCACTCGGTATAGGGATTGCAGTACATACTGGTGGCTCAATATCCATTTATCAGCACGCAGATAAGCTGGTAAGTTATGTTATAATAGGTTTATATACATATAATATACATGCATTTAGTCTCAAACTTAATCCTCTTTAAATATATGTTTTGTAGGCGGAGAAGTTAGGTCGACTTCCGACTGCTTTGGAGTTATGCCTATACTTCCATATGAAAGATCATGATGACATAACTTTCATCGATTCAAGAGTAGAGAAGATCGTCGTAAGTAAATAGTTTTGCTTTTAAATTTTGTTTAGTTAATTAATGATTGGTATTAATGACTTGTAAATGTTTTAAATCCTTAATTTAGACAACGATTCAGCATAGGAGGATTGAGCTGACACAGTCGCAACCTGACACCCCGATAGATGAGACCGAGCTATATTTGTCCGTCGTTGAGCGTGACGACAAAGGACGGACATATGGACTAGGGTGGACATCGTCGAGGTTGCGGCACAGACATGCTACAGTTGGAGGAGCTGGAGGTGGAGATGGAGCTGGATCTTCTCGACCTATTTCTACTTCTAATGAGCCCGTCAAGCTTTTGTGGAGGGACTTTCAGGCGATGTAGACACACATTTTTCGGGTTATGCAGGATCACACTCTAACCCAAGATCAGTTGCGAGAGGTCCAAGGCTAGTTGAATCGAATGGAGCAGGCTCTAATGGACAGACTTGGGATTTCATTCGCACCAACGCCTCCGAGAGATGTTCCAGCCGATGACTCATAGACCAACAACGATCTCAACGATTGAGTTGACTTTCTTGTATATTTAGCCTTAGGTTGTTCATATCTTGTTTTGTACATTTTCATACTTATAATTAACTTTTGTTGTTGTATTTAATTCATTTTGATTGATGGACTTCAGTTATTAACTTTAATTTCCTTTAATTTTCCTGTCCTTATAGTTATTCAGAAAAAAATTTATAGTATAGATTAAAATATATTATTTTAATAATAATTTTTAATAAATTTTAATAAATTTTAATAAAGAATTTTTCAATTTAAATATTATTTATAAATAATATTATTTTGAAACATTTCATTTAAATTTTAATTTTAATTGAATTTAAAAAATTTCATAAAATTATTAAATATTATATATAATAGTTTTTGCATTTATATAAAAATATATAATAGTTAAATATTTTAAATATTTATATTTAATTTCATTTCATTTAAAATTTAATAATTTTTAATAAAGTTTTTACTATTTAGTTTTTATAAATTAATTATATTTCAAATATTTAATTTTAAATTTTTAAATAATATATTATATTATATATAATAGTTTTTGCATTTTTTAAATATAAAATATTTTTAAATATTATATATATTATATATAATATCAAACTTTTTTAAAAAAAAGTTTTTCGTTAATTTAGCGACGGGCCCCCGTCGCTAACCCCCAATCCATGTGGCAGCCAACGAGCCACGTGGACAATTGGTGACGGGGTTTTAGGGACGGACCCTCATCGCTAATTGTCCACATGACATGGTCAAACGAGATTCGACCAAAACCACGTCGCAAATTTGCGATGGGAAGTGGCAACGAGATTAGATACGAGATCCCGTCGCCAAACCTGACACACCATCGCTAAAAAATTTAGCGACGGGGTTTCCCGTCGCTAACACGGTATAGCGACGGGAAATATTGGATTAGTGACAGGTTTCCCCGTTGCTAATCCAGTATCCTTTTGTAGTGAATCCAAATCCATAATTTCTTTATAGTAAAATTAGTAGAGTTTCACAAGGAATACAAATACACTTGATATTACAATATTCAATATTGTAATAGAATAAAAAAAAAATCAATATTTAACCAATTTCGAAACCAAGTTCATTTACCATATGAAAACCCCCTAAAAATCAAAACTGACTTTAAAGCCCAATTTGGCCAAAACTTGAAAATATGATTTTAATGAACTCCTAGCATGACCAACCACTAAGCATGAATTCAAAACTCATAAAAGAGTTAAGAACTTGTAAAAAATCAGTATGAAACCCATTTTTGTTTGAAGAAAGTCTCATGTTATAAGTAAAAAATCATGTGAATTGAAAAAAAAAAAGAAACATAAACACTTACACAAACTAGAGCTTTTACTTGCTCTTTGATCATTGAAAAGCTGTCATAAATCCTATCCTTGAACACTTAATCTCTTAATTCTAGCACAAAGAAACTCCTGGATGTTTATTTCCTCCCCATTTTCTATGTTTAGTGCATGTAGAGAATGAGCACTACATGTACTCATATATATATATATATATATATATATATATATATATATATATATTGAATGGACTAAATTTATGTAGGTCTAGTGGTTCTAACTCACTCCTAACCCCACTAATTCAAATCAGCCTAACACACCTACATACACCAAGTTACATAGTGATGGTGACAACACGCATCTTGAGGCATATCAATGCTTGTTATTTTATTTTCTTATCTTAGACCACATTTATATACATTCAACTATAGGCACATTAAATTAGTTATTTAAGCCATACTAACTTAAATTAAGACTTACCACATAAAACATCCAAGTAGGCGCGAGGATATTATGTCGTCAATTCAAGCGCGAGGACATGCACCGAGATCTATGAGCGAGTCCTAGTGCATGAGACATACTATCGGGGCCGAGTTGCGGATGGCAGAGCACCGAACCCACTACAATAAAAAATAAAATAAAATATATTTAATATTTATGAATTAAACTGATTTTTAATAAATAAATCCTAGAAAATAGAGAAAAATATGGAAAAAAATTCAGGAAAATTCCAGAAAAATAGAAATTCGAGACTTCCATAAAAAGTGAAGAATTCGGAAGTCGGTTGAGACGTTATACGAGGGTTTTACCTCAAAATACGCGAAATGGGCCGAATGGCAAAAAATAAATAAAAAAAAAGTTTTTCGAAATTTGTCTCGACTTCGATTTGGCCTAAGTGAGACATTATTGAATGTTAGAGAACTACGAGGGAACTCAGACGTTTGGGCACGCACTTCGATTTGTCGAGGGATCAGATAGATTAGGACAAGCGTGTGACTTGTAAGTACAACTGTGAGAATTTTATATTTCATTTCATTCACCCTTATTGATTTATTGGTCTTGGTAGACATTACTACTTGTCATCTCACATCATGTTGTTCTTGTATCTATTCATGGATTAATATTGTGACATGATGCCTTGTGAATTATTTCATTGCCTCTAATTCCTACACTTGATGTCGTTCTTGAATACAATTGATGAAAAACATGCTAATGGACTACTTTGAGTTTAAATAGACTTGTATTCGATTTCCTTTGGGCTTTGTAGCCTAACTTGTTTTGGTAACCTAGAATTTTGGAATTATTTGTCTTTGAAATTAAAGTTGGGATTATCTAGTGTCTATTGCACGATAGATGACATGGGTCTACCGGGGTTCCGACACTCACCACTACACTTGCGCGGCACACGAGGTATGGGACTCGGGGTGGTCGACAAGTATGAGATTGATGTTGTAAAGCGTAGAGCGTAGCTCCGCTATATTTGTGAGAGATATGTTGAGCGCAGCACCATATCGTAGTGGGAAAAGGTAGGTGATAGGTCTCACCGCCGACCGGACGTAGATCATCTCGACTTAGCCTGTGTCTGTCTCTATATCTTTAACTGTGGTATTTACTTGCATTACTTGTTTCAGCAATTTATTTCACTCATTTATGTTTTAAAATACCATTCGTTTCTTTTGGAAATGTGACATTAAATTCTCCAGTTAGTACTTAAATATAACTATACTCACCGTCTAGTTTGTGACGGTGGGTGTAGGTCCGTCGAGCAGTAGCAGACCGGGGAAGGAGAAGATCGACGACTTCCTCTAAACAGTTCGGCGACTCTTCTCACTCATTTGTATGTCTCGACTTTTGTTGTATTATGATTAATTATGTCATTTTGGGTTGTACAGTGGGTTGAGTGAATAGTTTCATATCTATACATGCATGTGATGCTGTATTTTTCTTGGTTTCCACACTTAGGGAATTTTTTTAGAGAATTAATGCTTCCGCTTAATATTTGAATTACCAATGTTTCCGCTTAACATTTGAATTACCTGTCAATGTGATAATATAACAATACATGGAGATTTGGAGAAATATATGGACGATAGGCTGACTAATACATACTTAAGTCTTAGATCATATCGATCCATGTAGTGCATCACTGCCTCCTCTGGCCCCTGTCTCAAATCCATGAACTCTCATCTCAATCGCTTCATGACTGAATGCGGGAAATACTGCTGATAGAACTTCTGCTTAAAAGCATCACATGTCTCGAACTCTCCGTGACTGGCCACTGTCATACGCCACCACACGTCAGCGTCTCGCTCGAGTGTATATGATGAGATATCTGCCCGAAGTCTATCCACAATCCTCAGCACCCGATTAAGCTTCTCCTGAGACCGGATCCATTTCTCAATCTTTTGAAAATCCCTGACTCCATCAAAATACGCTGGTTTAAGTCTGATGAAGTCCTTCACTAGCTGAACTTCCACTGACGTGCTGGAAGATGCGGGCGTGGGAGACAAGATCGCATCCACCTGTCTCCACCCATTGGTGAGGTCACGCTATCGCGCCGTTAAAGCTAGTGATAGGAAAGTCTTGGCGTTTGGACCGTCGGTGTAACAGTCGTAGGAGTTGATGTCGATGTCGGTGCAGCAAAACGTGCGGTCATCATCGCGATGAAATCAGTCAACTGCTGGCCCTAAGCTATCACTCGATCCGACAACTATAGGTCCCATGCCGGCACGCATCTCGAGGTGCATCTCCGCTCACGCATCTAATTAACAAACTATTCAAAACCAATAAAACATCCAAGTATATTGTATGCACATACATTACACTAGGCATCCATCATACCAAAAGTAATACATTACTCAGTCTTCGTGCCGTGTGGTGAAACCGCGTACCCGCTCTCGGGTCACGTCACGAGTTGATCACCCTTAATTATGGACAAATCCACTATTAGCGATTTGGGTCGTTACAATGTGAAATCGAGACAAGATGTGCATGAACTTTGTCACCGACCTTCTCTACAAATGGATTAAGTGTCAAAGAAGTATCCGCTAGCATGCTACGCTCTTGATAACTCTAAAAAATAGGAATTATGCGTACGAATACTATCTTTGCTTTTTTCCCAACAGATATGCTTCTATTTCGGGCGTTACGTAGACCAAAAGGGCCAAAGTTGTTCGGGATGAAGACACACAATTGTCATGTTTTCATGCAAATACTGATTCTAACCGCATTTCAGGAACTTCTTCCATACGCTGTTTGGGTCGCCATTAGCGAGCTTAGTCTATTTTTTTATCACTGACGGCTAAAAGTGTAATAATCCAGGATATTGCTCATTTAGAGTTCGAAATACCTCTAATAATTTTTAAACCGGAGTAAATATTTCCTCCAAGTTTCTTTGATCAATGGAACACTTGCCAATCCATTAGCCTTATGAGGGTTGACTTGTTGGCCCAGTATAGTTTCGCTAGATGTACCCGTTTGAGAGGTAATTAATCATTTTTAATTACAAATTAACCAATTATGTCATTCGCCAATAATCAAACTATTGTTTATCATCAACATGAATTCCTTAGGTACCTTAAGCACTTGAAAAACAATGTGCAGAATAAAGCAAAGATCAAAGGATCGATGTGCAATGCATATTTGGTAGAGAAAACAACCTCATTTTGTTCTTATTATTTTGAAGACCACATTACCACCTTGCACAATTGAGTTCAACGCAATGACGATGATTATGTCGGTCCCAATCCTCATTTCATCGGCGACTTCTCCATTTTTAATCATTCAGGTGGTATCGTTGGTATCCAAAAAGAAAGATGTTTTATGGAATAAGAGTATGATGCTGCTCTCGCTTACATCTTAATCAATTGTCCTGAAGTCGCGCCATACATCTCGTAAGTCACTCTAAAATGTCAATTTATTATGTTTATACTTTAATAGATCTAGTTCTTTTTATTCTAACATTTGAGTATGAAGCGTAGCATCTTGATCGGCGAAGTACATATGCCATATGAGGAAAAGACGGACGTTAATTATAATATCGAGCAGGGGAAACATTTAAGTTTGCCAAGTAAGTTACCATTTCATTATGAATGGCTAATTAATTATACATACCCTAACTATAAGTAAAGCAAGATGAACATTTGACTAACTTGATCAAGTTGAAAATAAATAGCCAAAACCACTAGCTTTTACATCCTTCCAAAGTTTGTGCTTGGAAGATGACCAAAATCTTCAAGTGGGGGATGATAACTAAGGGGTACTGTTGGAAGTCGATGCCCGATCATCAAAAGGATATATATTTGGAGCGATGGAAAGTAAATAATTTGACATTAAATGATTGAATACTTTCTTTGAAAAAAAACCATAATTAACTATATTCATCATTTTCAGCCATACTTTCGATGGGACCCATCATTGATTAGGCGATCATGAGAGCCGCCTACGATGCTAAGGCGTGTGTGAGGTACGGCGCCTTGATGCACGAGCTCTGCGCCCTTGGTGTGAGGCTGGATTTCATGACTAGTGAGGCATTGACTAGATACCGTGAATATTGGACGAGCATAGATTTCAAGGCCAGGTTTGAGAAGGCTTCACATAGATTTCATTGTCTTTTCAGACACATGGAAATATATTAGTAAGTGTCATGTTTATTTGACATTTCCATAGAACTTATAAGTTTTTACGCGATTAATATGTTATAAACTTTGATCTTTTGTGTGTAGGCTCTGGATAAGGAGGATGTTACTCCTAATGATGTCTTCCTTCATGTCCATACGAAAGATCACGATGGGGAGACATTCATTGATGGCAGATCGGCGTGGTTTCATGTAAGTGTCTTGATAATTAACAATCAATTTTATATTTAGTGATATAATAGATGTAACTTATTTGTATTGGTAACAACCGCAAATATTGTTCATAAATGCATATGAAATCAATTAACATAAATTTAAGTTAAGTTGGTCTAATGCATTGTTTCTTGATTGATAAGTTTTTAAGGTTTGTTTTGAGATGTTATTGTTGTTAAATCTCGTGTTTTTTATTGATAAGTTAGGGTTTGTTATCTTGATATGTGTTTCGAGTGTTTTTTGTCATTAAATCTCTTGTTCATGTGGTCTTTCATGAATTGTTTCTTGATTATGTTGTTAGGGCTTGGTCTCATTTGTGAGGTTTTGATATGATGATGTTGGTATTGTCTTTGTATGGGTTTGTAAATTCGGAAAAGTGTTTTGAGAACATTGAAGTGAAAGATTTGTATGTTCTTGTAATCGAAAAGATTATTATCTTAAATTGTATTGTGTTTAGGATGTGAGACTTTCCTTTCTTTTATGGTGGAGAATTTTTATGGTTTCTGTTTGTGATTTTAGATGCCAAACCTATGTGTCGTTGTATTTGTAGTGTTAGATGATGTAACGGCCCAAATTAATTAAACTAAGATTAACATTAATCTTGGGGATTAACGTTTGTAATTTGTGCATTACGCGAAAAACTCGGTTGACTCAGACACGAGAACCGAGGAAATATGTTATTTGTGGATGATGGTTGCTTAAGTGTGATGTTTAAATGCATTATATTATTGTAACATCGCATGTGTGTACGTTACTATCGGGCGAGTTGGTATGATGGGTATTCACTTCGTAAGGTGTGTTAACGCGGGTATCGAGTAGGCGAACTACGGGTACACTAGGAAACTCGACTAATTCACGCTAAGATGACTAATTGATCAAATAAAATGGGAGTGTAATCATAGGCTAAATTGATTAAATTAGAACAATAGGCTATGGCGTACCTCGATACGCATGCCAAGACGCGGGGCATTAATTGTTCGGTAGTCAAAGGTTAGTGAAATCACAAATTTGTCAATTTTGGTGAATAAAAACACTAACCATATGTATTATAATGGGCCTAAGCTAATGTAATTAGATTAAATAGGAAAATTCTATAGTATAATTTACTAAATTAGAAACCATGAGATTTTTCTAGAGATACGTATTGGCACATCTAGGAACCATGTGAGTAGCCAATTGGTGTCATTTGGATTGAGTTAATGGTAAGTTAGTGGGATAAGTGGCAAGAGGTAGGCCATTAGATGAATCTCGAGATACGTAAATACATGAAGATCAATGGCTAGAAATTAACCCCACCTTAATATATATATATATATATATAGATGATTCATCAAACACATACAAATGAATCAATTCATTTTAAGTTCTATGGAGAAGAAGAAGTTTGCTAGAGAGAGAGAATATCAAATGGGTATTGGAGAGAATTGCTCAAACTTGGAGATTCAACACAAAGTAATCATCTTTTCAACCTTACATACATGGAAATGAACTCAAATTAGTATGATTTAATGTAAACTTGATATTTGAGGAATAGGTTACTGATTTTGATGAATTACAATAATTATTAGTCTTTCAAATGAGAATTTATATTGGTTTTAATGGAAATTTAGGTTTTGGGTAAATTTAGAAAAACTAGTAGAAATCACGGATTTGATGATTCTGATCTAATTGGTGTTGTTTTATGGGATTTAAATGAGATTATGGAGTCATTATTGAATGGAGAATGGTTTTATGGGGCTTGGTTAGTTAATTAGGAAGTTGGTGACAAAATTCTCGAGTTGAGAATTCTGTCACAGAGCACAGTTATCGCGCTAATTAGACTGGCTAGCGAACTAACCAGCTTGGCTAGCGAACTAACCAGCCTGGGTGTTCTACTATTTTCAAAACGAAGAACAATAGCGCGCTAGACAGATCTCATAGCGCGCTAACTTCACCTAGTGTGCTACTTAGACCCATCAACGCGCTAATAACAGATGAAAATTGAATTTTAAGGATTGATTTTGGGATTTTTGAGTTAATACAACACTAATCAACCTGAAATCATGCTAAAATTATAAAATTGGATTTCAGGGACTTAGAGGACTGTAGTTCAGGTATCGGGGAGCTAGTCGGGTCGGAATCGGGAGTCCGAGGGAAGTCGAATAGCGTATTAAGGTTTATAAACCCATAGGAACGTCACTTGAGTACTTATTACTTTTATTACTATTTTATTATATCTTGTTAAGTGTATTCTTGATTTTATTCCTTGCTCACTTCGGTTATCTATATTTACGTCACTATTTGAACGGTTGGTTGAGTTTACTCTCACCGGGTATTTCGTTGTGTGTCTATGGCACGCTAGACCATAGCATGTGTATCAGGAGTCCTTGGTGGATAACGACTCGAGCTACTTTGTCAGTACATGTGTCGGTGTGTCCTAGGTCTACGCCGGCCACCGAGACGACACCTCGGGGCAGCCTCGGGGCGCGGGGTCGCCACTGATGCTAAGCATGAATCTAGAAAATAGGATAGACACTTATGTAATCACGCCTTTATAGTTCTAATATTCTACATTAGTGATAACTTGCAATGAATCAATGATTAATCAATGCCCCTGTTTTATTTTCTTGATCAAACAAAGCAGATTAATTGATATAGAATGCAAGAATTGTATTATGATTTAGTTAGTCCAACGTGAAATCAAGATTATATAATTTTTTACTGTGTCATGAATCTGATGTTAAATATTAACGAAATCTCTGTTGAAATTGTTAGTTATCCGATGTTTTGCTATATCATAAACTCAATATTTGGCGTTTAATTCGTTGAATGTGCAAATCATAAGTTCTTTGTTTTCAAGGCTTGAATCATCAAGTAAGCAATGAATCAATGATTAATCAATGCCCCCTATTTTATTTTAGGACTTGAAACCTTAAAAATCAATTAACATAAACCAATTAAAATGCACATATAAGTTCTGAATAAAATGCATCAACTTAAATATGTATATTTAATTTTCAAGCTTTGACGACTTTGTTTTCGTGCAAACGGAGCTCGTGAGGAGGCGTGTGGAGCACACTCAAGCTACTTCAGACCAGCCTGTAAATGAAAAACAACTCTACTACGACGCGATAGGGGACTGCCCAAATGGGCGTGTTTATGGGCTTGGGGTCACATGGCAGTAGGAAGAGGAGATATGGTGATCTCGATGCCAGCACATCCTAGGAGTCGATTGTTTGGCGTTCGGAGTTTGAAGCAATCATTCATAGGCACATGTAATTCGAGGCTTTCGTGCAGAGCTAGTTGGGAATGTGCATGGACTTCAGAGTTAGCACCTCTCAGGCACCACAACCACCATTATGACGACTCCTTCCTTAATATAGGGCACCGCGTGGCTTAATCCTGTCATTTAAGCTCTAATCTCAAAAACGTAGGACTTAACAATGTATTATTCAGCCTTTTGTCTCATTTAACTCATTATACTTGCTCAAGATAAGTATTCTTCATTTCTCGTTAGTTATGATTTTCAGAGTTAATTATAACTTTTATAACATTTTAATATTATTAGCGGAAGCCTTAATAAAAACACATACTGTGGAAACCGGGAAACAACGACCACATGAATATAAACAATGGAACGACGATGACAATGTAATAAACATGTGTTTGGTTAGGGGAGCTATCGCTAAACCCAAATATATACAACCTAAGAGTACTTAAAAACATAAAGTAACTCATACAATAAAAATATCAAAAAACCTACAAAATCTAAAGTAGTAGCACGTAAACGGCTCAGAGGTAGTCATCGATCTTATCCTTGCATGGCTTGCTACTTGATGGATCTGCACCGACCGTCATAAAAAGGACGCTGAGTATAGTAATGTAGAAAGTAATACAGAGATACATTTATCCACATGTCCAAACACGATAGGAATACATCCAACAACATATACATTCACTACATAACAATAAAGAAAACATGACATGACACACAACATCACAGCTAAACCAAGTGATATTAATACAAATATTATCAAAGAACTAAATTCAGTAAACCATATATCTAACACATTGACCTAAATATTACCCTTTTGTCACATAGACCCAGGTAATAACTTATTTAGCAGTGAACGTATGTACTATCCTTATTGGTTGTGAAACACGACATATCGACTACGTGTAATAGGTCAGCACACATAGTACTTCGATATTACCATAATTGGTCGCCGCTTAATCATTTCGTCAACCTCATATAGTAGGTCCATGTCATATACTAGTCGGAATACCGACATCCCCGGGTCCTATACCATGTGTGCCGCGTACATCCCAAATCAAACCATAAAACATAATTGTCACATGTTCTAATTTAACTACAATCATATAATGAGATAATGCACACAAATCAAGGCACCACGAATACGACAAGTGTAACAACACAAATAACTATAAACATGAAGCAATAACAAGAAATGAAATGAAGAGAAATATCTCAATTAGTTTGCTTATAACTTACGCAAATTTCCTAGCTTAACCGAACTCCTGACACCCCAAAATGTGTCCTCGAACTCCTGAAACTCTCCTCTAAGTTCCTAAGGTTAATTAGGATGCTTTAGGACTTGTATAAGCTATTAAAATTGGTTTAAGTGATTGTAAATTCCAATTTTTAAAATCAACCCAATTTATAATTTGCTTATGTTCAAATCTACTTTATTAAAATGTAGAATGTTATGGTGCAACAACTTGTGGGTTGATTTCATTACCAAACGTCAAAATTATGTATTTTAGCACGAAGAGAAGTTTTTAGAGCTGTGTCTTAGCTTTCTAGAACTATAAGGTTTGCGCAATTTCGATAAGAATCAAATGAGATATGAAAATTTTACCACAATGGCTTAAAACAGTTTTGGATTTCTACCAACAACTTTAAAAAACTCATTTCTCCTAAATCATAGCTTCAAAACTAATGTTCTTTTTTTACTGAAGCTTACTAACATTTCCTAAAACATCATACTAAAATGTTAGCTCAATCCAATAAGAAACGAGAGAGTTATGCTCAAAACAATAGGACATTAGCAAAACTATGAACCTTGAAATTTATGATTCATTATCAAAGTTGCAAGGATATTAAAACATGAAAACATTCGAATTTCAAAATATTTTATGAGGCAAAAGTTGTTCCTCTTAGAGTTAGTTTTCAAATGCCACCAAAATGGGTCCATTTCAATTTCAAATGAGGAAGCTATGAACAAATTACAGAGGCTGGTTTATAATACAAAATGCAGAATCTCAAATTTGGTCTTACAACTTCAAAAATTCCTAACTTAATGAAAACAAATCCAAATCTGTAACTTCTTTATAGTAAAATTAGTGGGATTTCACAAGGAATCCAAGTATGAAATTAGATTTTGAAAAAAAAAAGTCATTTGCCCCACTAAAATTACTGAAAAACTAGAACTAAACTAAAACCTAAAATTTATGTTTGAATTTCACAAAATATAGTGTAGATTGGTTTACCTTGTGATGTGACTTCCTTTACTTGATCATCATCTTCCCAATTCTCTGAATTTTCATTATAAATGGTGGATCTCCCTCTCCAAAACTCTCTCCCTCCTTGGATTACAAATGAAGATCATTTGCATGGCAAAACCCATTTCATTTTTATATATAATGGTGAGGTGAATTTTAAACTATTGATCTTGTTTAAATCACTCATCTCTATGAACATCCTATAGATCATATCTATCCTACAATCCATTAACCATCCACTAACTCATCTCTACTAGCACACATTTTAACTCAATTTGCTTTATGTTGATGTCCACATGTATCTCAAGGTGTAGAAATGGCTATTGTTTTATTTTTCTAACTTAGGTTACATTAATATCAAAACCAACTATAGGCACATTGAATAACCTATTTAAGTCACACTAACCAATTTAAGACTTTACACATCACTCTTTACCTCGATTCCATACCGGCACGCATCTCTAGGTGTGTCTCACTTGCGTTTCGTCGTCTATACATAAATAGAAGTGATTTAATAAGTCTACACATATATATCACACTAGGCATCCACCACTCAAAAGTAATATATTTTTCGATTCTCATGCCGAGTATTAAGATTGTGTACCTGCTCTCGGGTCATGTCACAGTCCGTGATCCTTAATAACGGACCAAATCCATAATTAGAAATTTGAACTGTTACAGCCACCACCACCTCAAGAGCATCACCAGCAGGTTGGGATGGATGCGGCTCATTTACCGGAGCAGTAGCATGATGATGATTATCAAGACATCTAGGAATGGATGGATGAGGAGTACCTTATTGATGAGAGTTAGGTATTTTAGTTGGTTTGTACAACTTTCTGGTTCGTAAACAAATTTCAAACAACATTTTGTGCATATTGAGATTGAATTCTCTTTTTGGATTCCATTTAGTATAATATTTGATATTTTGTGTCAATGAATGGTATGAAATTTGCTTTTGGATGATGTTATAGGAATGGATGGATGAGGCTTACTGCTGTAGGTTTTGTGTACAAAAGAACCCTACTAGAATGAAATGTGATGAAAAAGATTATGGGAATACAAACGGATTAGAAACGGAATAGCAACAGAATGCAAGTATTTCGTTACTATTTTGTCTCTAATTAGAAACGAAATCAAAACGGTCATCAAATGTTTCTGGGTTTATGAGTTGAATTCTGTTGTTATTCTATTACTGTGGAATGCTATGAATTTCGTTGCTACTCGTTTCTAATTAGAGATGGAATATCAATTAAATGCAAGTATTATGTTTCTATTATGTTTCTAATTAGAGATAGAATAGCAACGAAATGCTATGATGTTTGTTATTGTTATGCATCTAATTAGCAATGAAATAGCAATGGGATACTTGTATTCTGTTGCTATTCCATTACCAATTAAAGGGAATAGCAATGAAATTTAACTCATAAACCCATATTATGGTTGCTATTTTCGTCTCTGTTCCGTCTTTATTTAGAAACATAAATTGATTTCCATTGCTAAATAATTAGCAACGACGTTTTTTTCAAACAAATTTCATTTCGTTACTATTTCATTTCTAATGCTATTTCTGTTGGTATTTCGTTGCTATTTTGTTTATATTCCGTTGCAATTCTCTTGTCATTTCGTTGCTAAATCATTATTTTTTGCAGTATAAGCAACTGACTACTTCTCGTGGCCTCATGACGAGTCTAAATTCTTTAAATAAGCATATGCCATTGTCGTGGATCATCTCAGGTATTCAAATCCCACTAAAACTGAGCATTTGGTTACGTCTATGGCTACATTTGGGATTCTCTCTGAATGTAGCTCAAGCGAGCTAACAGTGTCGGACGGATTAGGTGCGGTAGAAGTGACCTTAGCCGGTTGAACCAGTTTTAGGCACTTATGCATTTTAAATGGATGTTAAACCCATGTGTAGAGTGTCAAGACCACTTACTCCCTATCGTTTATTTATGGATCACTTGGTTTCTATCGTTGATCCTTGTAGTATGTCTATCATGCACATTATTGCTTCATTTCCAACTTTATTTATTTCCGCATGATTTAGAGACTTGTTTATTGATACCTGAATTACTGTTGAACTTCTTCTAGACTTACTCACTAGAATTATCTTCATTTAAGTGGCAATAGCAGGTAAGGGTGCTCATAGATTGGATACAATTCAATCCGTAATCCAATCCAATTATTATGGATTCAGGAATTGCAATCTAGTCCAGTCCATTTATTTTGCTAATCCAATTTGATCCAATTTACTAAATGTTGATCGGACTGGATCAAGTTATGCGAATTGACAAGGATTGACAATTATAAAATTAAAATTTTAAATTAAAATTTAGGTAATCCTAATGAGGAACAAAGAAAGTTATAATTAATAAGTAAAATGTTGCATACGACTTATAATTCAAATGTATTAGTCTTAACATTTTCTACATTTATTTATCCAAAAAAAATATTTTGTACATTTATTTGACTAGATAGCTTCAAAATGTATACTTGAATATGAAAAAATTAATTTGTGTTGCGAAAATCTAGATTTTCAAATGTATATGAATAAATAATAGATTAAGGAAAATGCTAAACGTAAAAGTTTTGGGCACCAAATTCGTCGCACCTACCAAAAGTTCATTCGATATACCTCGAATGCGTATCCCAAGGTGTAACGATGGCGTACCTTGGTAGGTGTGCCAAATTGGATATCCAAAGTATGTACCTCGATCATTTTTCATAGATGAATTAGTGGCAAAAAAAAAATTCTAATCTCATATAAATATAGTTCAAGATTTTAAAAGTATATGTGTATATATAGTGTAATATATATAAAGGTTAATTGGTTAGTCCAGTACACGATGACATTAATGCATCTAGTGATTATGAAGTTAACGACGACAATAATAATGAAATAGATGAGGACGTACGCCCCCCCCAAGGATGCCGCATCAGCTGTCGATTGGGAAAACCTCAACGTTGTTACGAATGACCCAAGGTATGAACCTCCAGGGGCGGAAAACCTGCAAGATGATGAGCAATTTGCTATCGATGAAGAGAATTTCATGGAGGAAGCAAATGATGATGAAATTCACCAAGCATTGTTGTTGTCTAATGAAATCGACTGGGAGGTGGCTAACTTCACTGCAACCCAACATTCTCATCAACAGACTGGGTGGGACATGTCTAATTTTAAGTTGGAAATAAGAATGTGCTTTGACAACAAAAAAACTTGCAACATGCCGTCAAAGTGTGACATGTTAACAAACATTGTCAATACCATGTGATGGAATCGACTACAACTCTATGGGCGATCAAGTGCAAAAGTGCGCAAGATGGGTGCACATGACGTCTTCATGCTTATTTGCGAAAGAAAACACAATTATGGGAGATCACACAATTAGACGTGCCACACAACTGTATAAATCCTGACGTAGAACGCGGTCATGCCCAACTTGACGCCAACATGTTTACACAAGAGATCCAAAACATTGTCCAAATAGATCAAGCAATAATTATCAAGGCATTAATATAAATAATTAAGGGAAAATACAGACACGAAATAAACTACAAGCGAATGTGGGATGCCAAAAGGAATGCAGTTGCAAATGCATTTGGAGATTGGGATGAGTCATACGTTAGATTGCCAAGATGGTTGGCGACTGTGAAGAGTAAGAGTCCGGGGACAAAAATCGAGTGGTCACATAGGCAATGGGCTGCTGATGAGATAAGGACTGCGTCTCCTCAATTTCGTCGTATGTTTTTCGCATTCGAAACATCAATACGAGCTTTCAAGTTTTGCAGGCCTCTTCTTCAGATTGACGCGACTTTCTTATATAGCAAATATAGTGGTAAGCTAATGATTGTCATTTCTGTTGATAGTAATGGACACATACTACCGGTTGCATTTGTCGTTGCAGAAACCAAATCTACAGATTTGTGGGGATGGTTTTTGAGGATGTTGCGCAAACACGTGACGGATAGAGATGGTATTTGCCTTATTTCTGATCGTCACCCTGACATTCTGGAGGCGTTCAACACACCGACCAATGGTTTTTATCCCCAAAAGGATACCACTATTATTTCTTGCGACACTTGGTCAGTAATTTCAACACCAATTCAAAAAGGAACCCTTGAAAAAATTCCTTTCTCGAGAAGCTGCTAAACATCAAGAATGAAAATTTAATGCATGCATAGAGCATTTTGCATACTTATCATCACAAACTCCTTAATGTGTGCAATATGTCAATGTCATCCCCAAATAACTATGGACTCAATCACATGACGGAGACATGCAGTAAGGATGGATGACTTCTAATGGTGTTGGTATGTATGAAATGCAAGTTCTGTTTTGCATTCAACGATATAGTTATCGTTGAAGTAATATTACTTACACGAATTTGTTTTTCAATTGTAGAGTGTTTTAACGGTGTATTGAAGGGGGCTCGATTCTTGTCAATAACAGCGATGATTAGATGAGTTACTACAAATTGGTGACATGCCACGATCGACGTAAACAAATTAATGAAGTGATCTCAAACGACCTATCCTACACAAAATATGTCACGGATAAACTCACACATTATGAACAATTTGCAAGGAAGCATCAAGTCAATTTAATAAATCGTGACATAAGTGAGTTTGAAGTGCTGACTGGAAAACATGGAGATTGCATGCATGAAGGCAACAATACCCAAGTCGTCATCCTGAAGGACCGGATGTGCGGTTGTAATAAATGGCAATCGTTTGGTTTTCTTTGCTCATACATGTTAGCTGCATGTGCCGTTATTTGAGTGAGCTACTGGCAATTCATTGAGCCATACTACAGGATGGATATGAACGCGCAATGTTACTCCTCTAATTTCAAAGCCATTCCAGATGAGAAATATTGGCCGACTTTTGCGACAAAGATCATACCTGACCCAAGGTGCAGACGTGGCCGAGGGAGACCAAAGGGAACATGAAGGCAAAACGAGATGGATCTTCCTAATGTTTCAAGGGCCTTGCGATATGGTATATGTCATGAAGAAGGACATAGAAGAAAAAAATGTCATAATAAAGACCGTGATCGAGTCCCTACTAGGAAGAACCGATGCGGCATTTGTCGTTCAGAGGGACATAACAAGAAAAATTGTCCAACCAGAGCTCAACCTTCCAATCAAAACTAATAGCCGATTTTGTATATTGTTTGTCATTGGCTTAAGTTGGTAATTTGATTATATTGAAATTTTTGAAGTGTCCAAAAATTTCACGTCATGAAATGTTTATGCATTTGTTATTGTTTGAACCTATATTAATGAATTATTGTGACTTTCTGAAAAACACGACTAATTTTTTTTAAATCAGTCAATTGTAGTAGGTACACCAACGGATCCAGGTCCATCAGATCCTTCAATTTTACATCTCTAATCTACACAGAGATCCTCGCAAACCTGGAGGGGTCAGGTAAATTTTTTTAGATGTATACGTCCAATGTTCATGCATAAACGTATAATATATATCGACTAATACATTTTCAATTATAAGGTGTACGAAACATTGCGCGTGCGTTGAAGACGTGGTGTCGTTGATCGAACGGTGCAATACCATTCTCGGATGATCCCATATCTTCGTTCTAATGGTTCTATGGGATTTCCCGCTTATCATTTTTCAGCCTTGATTGGGCTTTGATTACTGTATTCGTTGAGAGATGGCACCCAAAGACACATACATTTCATATGCAATGTGGCGAGTGCACAATTACACTCCAGGACGTTGACAGCGACCGCAAGTGTACGGCAAATGTCAAAGTAATAGTGGCACCAAATTGTGTTGGTGTCGGGAATATCGTATCCACAAGGACAGTTATGTGCTAATATTTAGTCTAATTAAGAAATAGAATTAGGCACTTAAAAGTTGGGTTTTGTAAAAACAAATTATTAATTAATTTAAACTAACTAATTGCAAGTAATTAAAATAGGTCTTAAGCAATGAAGAAAATATCCTAAGAAATCTAATTCACCCAAATTGTATCATTCAAATCCAATTTAATTATAAAGTCTTTCAATTCATGCAAGGATAGGCGAATTTCCTACAATTCACTCCATCCCGAGGTCTCGGTGATGGAGATTCTAACATCTCACTCGGACTCCGCCGGTCGGCATGAATAACGTAAGTGAGATACCGCATTAAAAATCAAATTCAATTGCCTCCCTAGTCAATGACCATTGGTCGATGCGTCATATGTTCTAAGGTTGTGTTTCCCTTAATTCGAGTTCAAAAGTCCCAATGGTCATGGTGCTCTTAAACCCTTGAATCTACACCTACTTGATCAAGGTAAGTATAACATAGCACACAAGAACATAAAAATCAAAATATTGAATTGAAAGAACAAATATAATCATGTTGAAATCAAAAGAATCCAATTTATGATCCAAAGATCCCTAGAACAAAAGATATTACCTCATAAGTGGGTTCAATTCAATACAATTCATGATTAAAAAGCAAGAAAACATGAAATCAAACCTACAATGAATATAGAATCCAAGATTTTTTATCACTCTTCTTCAATCTTCACACGTTCTTCTTGGTTCTCCAAAGCAAAAGAAGATTTAAAACCTAATTTTAAGTTCTATTTATACCACCAAGTCAATTTGGTCCCAAAATTACCCAAAAACCCTTAAAATACCTTTTTATGCACTTTTTTCGCAGTGGGCGCTGACCCTGGCGCTATGGCACCAACCTCAGTGCCCACTATAGATTTCTTGTTGTTTTGGGTGCTATGGCGGCGCTGTGTTGGGCGCCACGGTGCCGAGAACAAAATCCTGCGCAAATAGTTTACTTTTCAATGCTATTTTGGACCACTTAGAGGCTGAATTTACTTTCGCTCGTGGGCCATGAAAACGTTTAGCTATTTTACTTTCCAACGGAAGAAATGGCAAGTCATTTGGAGTTGAAATGAAGGAGTTATGGCTAAAACATTGAAGCTTGGTCAAAATAGACTTTGTTGAAACTTAGCCACTTTGATGTCGTTCTTTGCCCGAACCTTGTATTTTCATCCCAAAACTTCAAAAAATCTTCAAAACATATGAAACCATGTGAAATATCATCCTTTCACCACTCACCTCCAATCTCGTTTTCTTCCGCCTCGTGATCCGCACAAATGCGCTTTTTGAGGGAAATCTTCTCGGATCTTCAAAATAACTTATGAATGGTCACACTTTGCTTTCCTCACCTAAAAACCAACAAAATATATCGGATTAGTAGGAAATCACTTATTAATGGCCTAAATCATCAACGAAACGCTACTTATAAAGGTACTAAAATATGTTGCGCATTAGACGTGCAGGTACAACTCAGCTTACCTATCGAAGGTATGCCTGTGACGGGAACCACCGATACAGACTATGTTGAGGTGTGTGAGAGCCTACTTGGTGGAACTCCTGTTGGAGATGACATTATTGGAAATAAACTTAAAGTCGAATGACTAGAACATAACGTACCAGTTATAAATGACGACAACGATGAGGAATCGGTGCAACGTTATGTTCGATCATACATACTGCAACTTATCAATGGTTGTTTATTCGCCAACAAGTCAAATCGATTTGTACATTTGATGTTTATATCGTTGCTTGAAGATTTTCAAACATGTGGACAGTATAGTTGGGGGAGTGCCTGTTTGGCTTATTTATACAGGGAGTTGTGTCGCGGATCTCGCGCGGGTGCACATGAGGTTGCAGGCGCGTCAATTCTTGTACAGTTGTGGGCATGTGACAGATTTCCATTCATAGCACCAAGGCACTTGGGTGTTTCTAGAGTTCGACCTCGAACGGTGGATGAAGAACACATGCTTATTGGCGTTCCATTGAGACACAGGTAATACAAATATTATTTTGTAATTTCTATAATATTAACTCCATTTTCATTTTTTTATTGTTTTGTATATAGATGGATCGATGCATTTTCGGTTACTCAGAGTGCGACACACGTCTTATCAGCTTATCGTGATGCACTCAACTCACATAAGGAGGATGACGTGGTGTGGCAACCTTATGCCAAAGTCATCGAAACTTTTCCCGAATATTGTACTGACGGTCACAATAGTTAGCTATTGACGCGTCCTCTAATTTGTTTCCACATAGTCGAGTGGCATCGACCAGAAAGGGTTATGAGACAATTCAAAATGATACAGGTCGTGCCACCAAACTATGATTACGACACCTGACTGCACCGCATCGAATTGCAAGGACGCACTCAAAAAAATTGGGTGATTTTTCACGCAAACTTTATACAAATGTGGGAAAATCGTGGTGACAGCATTATCACAACGGAACAAGAAGAATGACACGATCAACAAGACTACATGATGTGGTATCGATCAGTCACTATACGATTCATTGGACAGAATGAGGCTTTACGTGACTATCGATAACCTTAAAACTATTATTT
Organism: Stephania cephalantha; assembly: GCA_039657325.1. Classification (NCBI taxonomy): domain Eukaryota; kingdom Viridiplantae; phylum Streptophyta; class Magnoliopsida; order Ranunculales; family Menispermaceae; genus Stephania; species Stephania cephalantha. The sequence goes on along the minus strand of CM077567.1, from coordinate 19,825,460 downwards.
TGTTTAAATTGCGTGTATTAAACTTCCATTTTTTATATCAGTGCAACTCGATGCATCGACTGCGGCGAGTGTTCATTGAGGATGGGTACGAGCAAGGTCTTGCTGCGCTTGATAAAGGCATCAGAATTTTAGATGAAGATGAAAGGCAAATGTCTACTCTATGGAATGATGGAATTGATGTCGAATAAGCTATAAGTGAGGAGAATGAAGAAGAAGATAAAGAAGATGATCAAGGCGAATCAAATAGAAAGGTAAGAAGAAGAACGACACAAACAGAGACTGTGGGTGAAAGCACCAGACGTCATCGTCCACTACGTCTATCTCATCGGATAGAGACTGCTGCTGAGAGTAGCAGACGTTCTCCTCCACCACGTTCATCTTATCCGAAAGCGAGAAGAACAAAGATTGTTAGTGAGAGTAGCCAATGCCCATCCCCACCACGTCATTCTTCTCATGTGTACATTCCTACATTGTCCCCATTATAACTAGAACCTCAAATGTTTGTACCTAAGCCGCCGATCATGAATTTTTCTCCTTACCATTTTGATCCTTATGCACTCGGGCTGTCGTCTTCATATACGGACCATGGAATGCCTATGTATCCAATGTATCCTTCATTGCCTCAATACATACCGAGTCCATTTACTTCACCATGTTATAATTACAATATTTCATATAGTGGAGATGGCTCATTCATGAACCTGTTAAGCATGTCGCCGCTTCATGTTCCTTTCGGCCAACCACATATAGGAAGTCAGTATTTTGGAACGGTTCAACCTCCTATTTTTAGAAGTATTAGTACCAGAGGAGAATCGAGTGAACCAGAGGAAGAAGATCAATCGACTCAACGAAATTAAATGCAAGATCAGCAACCTCAACAAACTCGACCGGATGTACAAACACAACGTCCAACTCGACCTAGAGTACGTCCGGTTTGCATCACGGAGCAACAACGTCAACGTAACCGTCGATAGACCTGTATGATGAGTTTTTTTGATGCCGTTGTGATTTTTTCTCAATTTATATCTTAGGTAAATTAAGTTGTACACAAACTTTTTCATGGAATGAACTTATTTTTCAAAACTTCCTAATTGTTTTAATTTTAAATTCTAGACAAAGAAATAACGTGGTTTTATCCTAAAAATTTTTCATCTTCATATCTCTTCTTATGATCACAAGATAGAAGTAAGACGAAATTTTAAAGGATGGGTTGCGTGGTTTTGTATGGGTTGCACGGGTTGCCCGCCTCGAGATACATGTGTGACGTTTGCATAAGTTGCATGGTTTGTAGTGGATATGCATGGGTTGTCTCCTCGAGATACATACGTGACGTTTGCATGGATTGTCCACCTTGAGATATGTGCGTGTCGTTTGCATGAGTTGCCCACCTCGAGATATATGCATGACATTTGCATGATTTACTTAGATTGCACGATGTTACATGGGTTGTCCACCTCGAAATACGTGCGTGACCATTGCATGATTTGCATAGATTAGACAAGGTTGTATGAGTTTTCCACATCGAGATACGTGCGTGACGTTTGCATGAATTGCACGATGTTGCATGGATCGCCCACCTCGACATACGTTCATGGCGTTTGCGTGAGTTCTCCATCTCGAGATACATGCGTGACGTTTGCATGGGTTGTCCGCGTCGAGACACGTGCGTGTTGTTTACATGAGTTGTCTACCACAAGATACGTGCGCGACGCGGGTTGTCTACCTCGAGATATGTGTGTGACGTAGGTTGTCCACCTCAAGACACATGCGTGTCATTTACATGGGTTCTCTCCACCTCGATACGCACGTGTCATTTGCATGAGTTCTCCATCTCGATATGTGCGTGTGATATTTGAATTGAACAAATAACTTCTTTTGAGAACAGTAATTCATACACTTTAGTATTTTGTATGAATAACTCCTTTTGAAAAAGAGTTATTCATACAAGTTCCTTCCACCTCGTCAAACCACACCACACCATACCACGCCATACATCCACCTCATCATCAATAGCTCATTTTGAAAAGGAGATATACATTACTTTTGTATTTTAAAGTAACCCTCCCTATTTTATGAATAAAAAAAGTAAACCCACCTTACTATGTGAAAAAACCCTTAACTACTAAGAGAATGGTTTTTTTTTTTTTTTTTTTTTTTTTTTTTTTTTTTTTAACAATCGGACGGATAACACCCCGGCCCCACAGCACTCTCAAAACTCGCCCGATACTTCTCGAACCACGCACTGCACACCCATCAAGTGTCCCCCTTGGTTTAGCCTTCCTGCTTTATCTTCCCAAAATCCCTCCAAAGCGAAGAACAACCCAAAAAAATCGAACTCAAATGCTCCAACAATTGAATTCCTCGCCACAACAACGCAAATCATGGTGAAGAACTCATCAGACACAGAGTCCGAGAAGAAGAACTAGCCTAGAACGTCCCTCCAATCTTCTTCATCCATGGCGTCGATTTCCAATTTTCCTCAGCTGAGTCCCACCTCAAAACCCACTTCACACCTCCAATTCTCACACTCAACGTTCCCGCTCTTCTCCATCTCCACAACGCCGAAGCTTCCACCCAGTCACTGTGCTCTGAAAACTGGGCCCAGCGGTGATAAGGTCGGGCGACAAGAGGCCTACGTCCCTGATCTGCTCAGAAAGCCTGTGGTGACGCCCGTCGAGGAACTGCGCGAGGAGAGGACTTGGAGTGGTGGGTTTGAGAAACTCTCTGCGTCGGCCGACGAAGACGGCGAGAAGCCTGATGAGGAGGAATGGGATGATTGGGAGAACAGGATTTTGGAAGACACCGTGCCGCTAGTGGGGTTTGTGAGAATGATTCTTCATTCTGGAAAGTGAGTGGCTTTCTTTGCCTTTGATTTTTGTTTGTGATGCCATAGATTTTTGCATTGTTGGTTTTGCCTACCATATGTTTGATGAAATTCCTGTGAGTTTTATTGAGGTTTTTTTAGGGTTTATGCGGATTTATCTTTAGGAGATAAAATAAGAAATACATAAATTCAATTAAAAGTAGGAGTAGCACCAATTGACACAAAGATTAGGGAAGAGCGGCTGCGGTGGTTTGGACACCTTCAAAGATGCCTCCAATAGAAAACTCGATTCAATAGAAACTGAAAAAACTTGACGGGGTAGGGGTAGACCAAATCTATCTTGGGTATTAATTAGGAGGGATCTAATGATTTGGAAAGCTCGCACCTTAAAGTTGATTAGTCAAAGTTATCATATAGGTAGATTGAAGAGTTAGTCAAATCAGAAACAAATTTCAAGCACTCACTCCTCTTCCACCCTAAACCCCATCAACCCTAATCCTAACTTCTTCAAGAACTGCTGAACTTGGTGACAACCTTGGTCCCGTCCGACACTGCTTACTTGGCCAACTCCCCGGGCAACACCAATCGCACAACAGTCCGGATATCCCTGAACGTGATGGTAGGCGTCTTGTTGTACCTACTGAGCTTCGACGCCTCCCCAACAAGCTTCTCCACATTCTTCTTAGTCCTTCTTCTTGTCTTTGCCGCTCGCTCCGGCCTCCTCCGATAGCTTCTTCCCCGCCTTTGACTTCTTCTCCGTCTGGGCCTTCTCTGCTACCGTCTTCTCCTCAGCAGGCTTCTCTGTCGAAGGCTTTTTCTCGGTCGGTTTCTTCGCCTTTGGCGCCATTAGAGATGATATGAAGAGAATGAGGGAGATTTCAAAGTTTTTTTTGGTGAAGAGAGAATTGGTAGATTGTACTATTAGGTACCAAATCAAAATTTACTTACCATGATATCATCAACTGTGATTATAGTGTTTTCATTGTCATTCTAGGTGGTTTCCGACAAAGGTGTTGAATGATACGCCTTCAACCCACCACTAGGGGAATAAACTGTTACATTGAAAACCATGTTTCCCTCATATCTAAAAAACAAGAAGTTCCCATTTTCTAATTCATGTTCCTTCGCAAACGTTCTCCAACCCATCTCGAAAAAAACTCTTCCTTTCTCCCTCTTCACTTTGACATGCCAAGATCCGTCCTTTTCACTACACAATGTCGCATATTCGTGATCCATGAATCTTCTTACCCTTTTTTCAAACCACTTAGTAAAGGTTGCAAAAAACACATACATGATACATTCAATCAACATTTACAAACTGCAAAGAAGTAATTAAAGAGAGAAACTTTAGTTACCATTTTATATTTGTAACCAGTTATCATGATCCTGGAAAAGCCATGTGTTTGTGAACTATGAAATCACAAAATTTCCTGACATCCAAAGATGAAAATTAGCGGCTTTGAAAAAAAGGGTAAGAGGTGATGCAGCGGAAGTCTTCCAAACTGATTATTCGAAATCCACGAATAATGCAATTTAGGGCACAAGAGAATAACTCCAATTCTCTAAAAACAAATTAAAATCTTCATTAATCAAAATAAAAAATCCATCGTTACATCACATAGCCATTTATAGGCTTTAATTGCCAAAAAAAAAAAAAAAAAAAACTAAACATACTTTGTAGCTTTCCTATTTTATAGGCTTTAATACCAAAAAACACTTAAAGAAAGAAAATATCTAAACTTCCTAGTTTTATCAACTTCCTAAACTCACGACACACACATATATGCATACATAATTAAATAATATTAATAAAAGAAATAATAAATTTTCAATCTCCATCATTCTCTCCAATTCAAGAAAATTCGACCTCGAATTTTTGTACCCTTCCGTGGCTTCTTATCCGAAACAACTTTATCTTCAAAACTAATCTTGACTAACACAATACCGCTTGACGGAACAAAAAATTCGGGAACATCTTGAACTTGAACAATCAAACTAAAGTTGTTAATAAACACACCACCGTGAGAGTCTTGAAGAGCTTCCACTACTAACTCTTTATCCATGTCATCAGTTAATGAACAAAAGTGTTTGGTCGCCGCGAACTTCACTTTTGTCTCCACACCTTTTTCAACTGGGTAGTTGTCGACACCATCATCAACCACTGTCTCAAGTACTCGAGGACTTTGAGATTGCGGAATAACTTCGATAACATGACCGTCATCTTCAAAGACCACCATGTCTTCGATGAAGTCTTCGTCACTAACATCAAACTTTGGTTCCTCGTCAAAGTTGATTTGTTTTTCCTCGTCTTCAAATTCGCCCTCCCCACCAAAATAGTATTTCCTTCTGTTTCTTCCCCAACAGCAGATGCACTTTGATGGATTCGAATAGACCATGGAATACGTTATTGTCCATCGAACAACAAATCGAACCTCTATTCGTTTATAAAAAATACCTCGATGCGTTGTTGGTGAGTCCAAGACTCTGATACCAAATTGATGCAGCATAAGTCTTCAAAACCGATTATTCGAAATCCACGAATAATGCAATTTATGGCACAAGAGAATAACTCCAATTCTCTAAAAAGAAATTAAATCCTTCACTAATCAAAATAAAAAATCCATCGTTACATCACATAGCCATTTATAGGCTTTAATTGCCAAATATAAAAATAAATAAAAAAAACTAAAATACGTTGTAGCTTTCCCATATTATTACTAACTTCCTATTTTTTATTATTATTTCTCATTTCTAAACATACCAAAAAGACACTTAAAGAAAAATATCTAAACTTCCTAGTTTTATTAACTCATATATGCATACATAATTAAATAATATTAATAAAAGTAATAATAAATTTTCAATCTCCATCATTAACTGATGCAACGGAAGTTTTCCAAACTGATTATTCGAAATCCACGAATAATGCTATTTAGGGCACAAGAGAATAACTCCAATTCTCTTAAAAGAAATTAAATTCTTCATTAATCAAAATAAAAAATCCATCATTACATCACATGGCCATTTATAGGCTTTAATTGCCAAAAATAAAAATAAATAAAAAACTACAATACGTTTTAGCTTTCCTATATTATTACTAACTATCTAATTTTTTATTATTATTTCTCATTTCTAAACATACCAAAAAGACATTTAAAGAAAGAAAATATCTAAACTTCCTAGTTTTATTAATTTCCTTAACTCACGACACGCACATATATGCATACATAATTAAATAATATTAATAAAATTAATAATAAATTTTCAATCTCCATCAAGAGGATTAGTGGATCATGAATATGCGACATTGTGTAGTGAAAAGGGGCAGATCTTGGCGTGTCAAAGCAAGGAATGCAAGGCGTCAAGGCGATGCAGTTATAACGATCTTGTTACCGTGAAAAAATATGCTAGACGTGCTCAATTGGGTGAAATTTTGAATTAAATCGTGCTACTTTCAAATCCGATGGTGTTTTTCCTATGCGTTTACCTTGCTAAGGCGAGGCGTTGCCTAGGCGACAAAAGAATATTTATTTAGAGGCCCCTGAAATTAATTTAATTTTCTATACATGTCTGGCTGCCTATAGTACTACTAGTCACTATCTGTCTACTACATCATAAGCATTATTATTAAAGCTTCATTCTTAAAAAAATAAAAAAATAAAAAATAAATTAATTCTTTAAAAAACACAAAATAAATGACATTACAACTCATACAACAATGCAATTTCAAGTTTTAAGTTTCAAGTTTTAACAACAAACCAAGCAACCTATAATCTAGCATAAAGTTTTTTAGAGTCTTTGCATAAAGAAGAAATAAACTCATTAACAAAGAAAAGTCAAAAAAAAAAAAGAAGTTAAAGACATAAGTTAAAAAACACAAAATTTGTTATCTTTTCAAAAAAGCAAAAGTAAATAATTTTTTAAAAAACATAAGTAAATAAATTTCTTTTTTTTTTTAAAAAAAACATAAGTAAATAAATAAAAAATCGATTTTTTTTTTTTTCAGAGTTGCCGAAGAGTCTTCGAAAACTTGTCGGAGTGTCGAAAGCTCAGCGGTATCCTCGCTGGAGATTGAAAAACGGAAGGTGGTGAGGAGAACAAATGGTGAGGAGGGGAAGGGTTGTGAAATTGGTGGGGACTAAGGTTAAATCTTGTTGTTTATATATATAAACATTTAATTATAAAGAGATTCCTTATCCTTAAAGAAGTTTAGTTAGACGTCCCACAAGACTTTAAAAATGTGCTAAGAAACCCCTCCATCGCCTAGGCTTTTTTGCCTAGGCGACGCCTTGCAATCACTTGTCAAAGTGAAAAGGGGAAAGGAAGAGTTTTTTCCGAGACGGATTGGAGAACGTTTGCGAAGGAACATGACTTGGAACATGTGGACTTCTTATTGTTTTAGATATGAGGGAAACATGGCTTCTAATGTCACTGTTTATTCCCCTAGTGGTGGTGTGAAGGCGTATTATTCAACACCTTCGTTGGAAACCACACAGAATGACAATGAGAACGTTATAATTGCAGTTGATGGTAATAAATGTGATTTCCTTTATAAATACCTTTGAGAACACCAACGGTTGAAAAAGCCTTTCCGTTTCGTTGTCCTCTCTTCTTTATAGAGCAGAGCATATGAGAGGAGAGAGACGAAATGGTGACTCTAAGGAAGAGAGTTCAAACAATGGAGTCGGCGACAACGAATGAGAAACCCATCGACGGGACTGATGTGAGTGATGGAGGAGAGAGGTTGCTGGGTACTATGAGCAGTGCAGAGACAAGCGGATCAAAAAGAACATGGAGAGAATGCAGAAACTCAACATTCTTGATCTCTCTGTCAAACTCAAATCCGACCTGCTTGTTGCTCACAACAAACGCAATCTCACCAAACCCCCAAGTCTTCTTCTTCTAAACCCCCTTAATCTTCTCCTTCTCCTTCTCCTTTGCTCTCTTCCCAACCCCCCAGACGTTCTTCTAGGTCTAATCTAACCTCTCTTCACCCTTGATTTTGTTCATTTTGTTTTCAGTGAAGGCATTTCTAATCCAATAGCATCTTCAATCACTTGACGAGGTTTCAATCTAAAATCCAATGCTTACTTGCTCAACTTTTCTTTCTCTAAAATCGATTGGCTTCTACCCATTAATTAGAAGGGATCTAAATGATTTGGAAAGGACGCCATCAATTGCACTTAATTGAGCGTAATGGAAGAGTTTGATCCATGTCGCTGACCCCAACTAATTTTGTATTGACGCCATGTTATGCACTCAATTGTATGATGACCCTAGGTTTTTGCTCAAGTACTTGTAATCACGACTTTTGGTGATTAATTGTGCTCAAACTTGTCTTTGGAGGAGAACATTACCGACATTTTTCGTGATTGGGATTGTTTACTTTAGTTTTAGACTGAGCTTCTGCTACAATGTACTTAATTTGTGGTTTACCAAATGGACAAAGATATTGAATTTAGAGAAATAGTTGTATGTTACATTTTGTGCATTTAGCCGCACGTATGTACATGTATAGTATATTGACGCAAATGAAATTATTGTGGTATCAAATTCATAGTGTGCTCCTCATATTTTCATGGTAATGAACTGGATATGTTTGTTGATTAGGCTTTTGTAATTCAGTAATATGGGAGATGGGGGGAGTCAAATGTCTTTTCCACCCCCTTGCCTCATCTCCTTTGTTGAGGTGCTCATTTGGTTACTGAAGTAACACTTTGAATGTAACTGTGCTATGCCTTCATAATTGGGTATGTTAAGAGTTTGAGTAGGATGTCCAATTTTGAAAATGGCTCGCTCCTTAAAATTGATTAGTTGAAGTTATCATATAGGTAGATTTTTTTTAAGAAACATATCGGTAGATTGAAGAGTCAGCCAAAGATAACTTGACTATTATTTTGACTGCATTTATTTTTGAGAGATCTGCATTTTCACCTTTTTTTGCCATATTCATTTGTCTGTGGAAAAAACTAAGTAGAAAGAGAAAAAGAAATGAAAATTTCCAAACATTTTGAAAATTTCCAAACATTTCCAAACATTTTGAAAAAACATTTTTGCCATATTCATTTTCACCACGATTATATATGATATGATAGTTTTTCTTATGTGTGTACAAAGTAGTGTATGTTGCATGCATTTCTCGAATCTACACTTGCTAGGGCTTCACTGAGTAGAAAAAATTGAAGTAACATGTCTTTTTTGAAGCTGTATTACATTGTATTGTGAAATGGCAATTAATTTGCTTAGGTGTTAGGGAAAAAAAGGAAAAGCAAATGAAAAACTTCACTCATTCATCCCGCACCCAGGGTGAGGTTTTGGTTTTATTGTTGTTGCATTAGATCTTACCTAGATGTTTCGAACTTGCCATGTTTTCCGCAAAATGTTAGTGGATGCTTCATTATTTTTCTTTTCGAGTCACTGAAAAACCTGTTCTCAAATCTGAATTCTTATTGAAGGTACGAAAGTGGTGATAAACTAAACCCTGAGCATGAGAAAACGATCATCGAAAGGTTACTTCCCTATCATCCAGAGTTTGAAAAGAAAGTTGGATGTGGGATTGAACATATCACGGTAAGTTGCCTTTAGTTTGGGTTTTTGCTCCTTTTAATTCGATATAGTTCAATCACTCATCCAATTGCTCAAAATTAAATGAATGAAATGCTGGCAAATGCTTAAATGTGGGTTGAATCAAGCATTAGGACTGTGGATATTTTTTTTTGGATTTTGGCTTTTGTTTTACATTTTGTTGTCTCTGATAGGAAAATGTTGTGGTTTAGTTTTAGAATATCCACTTTTCTATTAATGAATTCATAAAAGTTATCAAATTACCTGGGGAATAGGAGTTGTGAAGTTGTTGACTGATGCATGATTTTTTTTTTTTTTTTTTTTTTTTTTGTGGGTCTTGTTAGGTTTAATAATTTAGTCTGGGAATTTAAATTTCAATATTGAAAAGGAGTGAGAAGAAAGTGAAGTCAGTAAAGGCTTAAACTGCAGTTGGTTCCAGCTTTTAACTTTCCCATGTCCTAGATGTCATGCCACCCTTGAACTAAGGTATTGATAGGGTTCATATAAAAGACTTAAAGGTCTCAGCTTGTTATTAATGGTAGAGCTACTACAGGAATAATTTGTATTTTAATATTCTTTGTGTTAGTGATATGTCTGACACTGTCTTTTAGTACTGCTATCATTTTTCTGAATTATGCATCCAAAGTCTTAGAATTATGAAACGTGATCAAATGTAATCAGATCAATATCCATGAAGCTTAGGGTTTAGGACCAAAAGCTGATATTTGAAGATGTGGATCTTTTTTTTTGGGAGAATTATGAATTTATTCTCTGCCTTAATACGTGTATTCACAATAGTGTAGTCGTTTATCACGAGTTTAGGAAGAGAAAAGGGGTTAACCTGAAGACTAATGAAGGGGTGGTGGGGGTGTATGTGCGTGTTTGAGGTGGATTTTTTTTTAATTGGAATTAGTATTGTTGGCACTTTGGAATGCGAACTAAGTTGTCTCCCTATATTTGGCTAAAACTGAAAGCTTATAACCTTCGTATTGCAGTCAAATTTGGGAAGATATGCTCGGTGTCTGGAATTACTGATATAGAGGCATTTGTTTCCTGTTGTTTAAATTACTAGTCGAGCAATGTTGGCTCACCGGTTAACACCAAAGCATGGGAAACCTAAACAATTCTGATATTCTTACTTCTAACATTCAACTGAGACAGAATCCCATAAACGTACACCTTTTTTTTGTTACCCTTTGGTTAATGACATGAATAATGATGATGGTGTTAATGGGGAATGGGTGGTGAACTTACATAAGCTTTGGGGTAATTAAAGCATCAAGCTTTGAGCCAATGTTTTGTCGAGGATGCAGGAGAGGTATTTCTCTTCATTTTAGGCAGTTCTGTGAGATAGTTGATTAATGTAATTTCCTTCTCCTACGTTTTTTTTTTTATTAGAAATGACTGTTGTATCAGTAAAGAGAATTACATGATGAAAGAGCATATACAACAACAAAAACATATATACCTTATAAAAATCCGTAGATTACAATAAAACAAGAAAGATTAAGCCAACCATCCTCATTCAACTATCAAATCCCAGTTTTTAATCCAATCATTAAGTGAGAAGCCAAGATTCTTCAAAGCCACAGACCACGTTGCCACCTGATGTTTTATAAAGTCCCTCTTTTATCATACATCTCTATCATTGAAAATGTGTTTATTCCTCTTAAGCCATTAAATATCTTCATCGAGCCAAATGAGATTGTATATGGGAAGATAGTATCCCCATCATTGAGCACCATACCCCTTCTTCCAAAGTCCTCCAACATAGCTTGCCAAAGTCCTTTTGTAAAGCTGCATTCCAAGAAGAGTTACTCCAAAGTTGCACTCTTCATTTGACATATAATATTCACCAGCTAGGAGACACCATGTGAGGAAGTCTTTTTGCAATTCGTCACATGTATTTAGTTTCTTAAGAGAAACAAGCCAAGCAAAACCTTTTAGCTTATGGGGTATAGGTCATAGGTGCCTTCCTTAAAATGGGAGAGCTGAGCGGGAAATCATTGGGTAAGGTGATGAGATGCTTGAACATGGAACGACATGAATAATGCCTACTTTATCAAGTGACCAACTTACCCAATCGTTAATGATTGGAAAAATTCTAATAGGTTAAATGATTGCAAAAATTCTAATAGGTTCAAGGCATGTCAAGATTGGGTCAGTTCATTAGCCTCTCTATTCGTTGCTGGTCGCGAAAAGTGCAAATTTCAACATGTTGGGTTAACATAAACCATAAATTCATAATTTATGGATTGGTGCTTTTGGGACAAATTATATAGATTTGGGAATCATCAAAAGAAACGATCACTCACTCACCACATGCCTTCCCAAAATAAAATTCGGTCTCCCTTGCCCAATATAAGGAAGGGTTTCATTCCTTAGAAGGTGCAATGAGTGAGTTTCTATGGGTATTTGTGTGTAACTTGGTTTTAAATTCTAGCAAATCACTTGTTCTTCATGGTTCCATGTTTGTAGCCGATGAATTTGGCCCTGAAGTATTTTCCTTCTGAAATTTCCAGTGCCACTTAGCTCCCAATGCGATGTTCTTCTCCTGAATATTACCAATATTGAGAATTTCCTTTGACTTACACATCCCATTTAACCAATTGAAGACCTTGTTTTTTTATTACTAACCAACAACAACATAGCCTCAGTCCCAAATTAACTGGGGTCGACTACATGGATCAAACTTTTCCATTGTGCTCGATTAAGTGCAATTGATGGTGAGCTTTTCAAACCTTTCAAATCCCTCTTAATTAATGCATCCCATGTTAACTTTGGTCCGCCCCTACCTCGTCGATTTCTGCAGTTTCTATTGAGTCAAGTTTTCTAGTTGGGGCATTTGTAGGCCGTCTTTGCAGGTGACCAAACCACCGCACCGCCCTTCCCTAATCTTTGTATCAATTGGTGCTACACCTACTTGTCTTTGAATTTCTATATTTCTTATTCTATCTTTACGAGTTTTACCACACATCCACCTAAGCATCCTCATTTCTGCTACGTTCATTTTATGTAATTGTTGTTGCTTTACCGCCCAACATTCACTTCCATAGAGCATAGCTGGCCTAATTGCGTTCTATAAAATTTTCCTTTTAACTTAGTAGGAACATTTCGATTACAAATCACCCTTGTTGCACTGCGCCATTTCTTCCATCCAGCTTGAATTCTATGTGTGACATCATTCTCAATGTTACCATCATTTTGTATGATTGATCCTAGGTATCTAAAGTGGTTTACCTTAGGAACTTCTACTTCCCCTAATTTTACCATTCAGTCATCTCGATGTCTAGTGTTTCTAAAATCACAGTGCATGTATTCGATTTTCGTCCTACTCAACTTAAAGCCTTTAGATTCTAATGTATTCATCCAGAGTTCTAATTTCCTATTCACTCCATCTTTAGTTTCATCCACTAAGACAATATCATCTGCAAATAGCATACACCATGGTATATCCTCTTGAATATGTCTAGTTAGTTCATCTATAACTAAAGTAAATAGATATGGGCTTAAAGCCGATCCTCGATGTAGTCCTATCGTAATGGGAAATTCTTTTGTAGCTCCTCCAAATGTCTTTATACTCGTTACTACTTCATCATACATATCCTTGATAGTGTCTATGTATCTGGCATGCACTCTTTTTCTTTCTAGAACCCACCAAAGAACATCTCTAGGGACCCTATCATATGCTTTTTCTAAATCTACGAATACCATATGAAGATCTTTTTTCTTTTCTCAATATTTTTCTAACAATCGTCTTACAAGGAAAATCGCCTCCATAGTTGACCTGCCAGGCATGAAACCAAATTGGTTCTCTGATATTGTTGTTTCTCTCCTTAGCCTATCGTCAATTATCCTCTCCCAAAGTTTCATAGTGTGACTCATAAGTTTAATTCCCCGATTAGTTTGAGCAACTTTGAATGTCTCCTTTGTTTTTGAAGATTGGCACAAGCGTGCTTCTTCTTCAATCCATTGGCATCCGTTTTGATTTTAAAATTTTATTGAAAAGTTTTGTTAACCAAGTCAATCCAATTTCTTCTAAGCATTTCTAAACCTCTATGGGTATTTCATCTGGGCCACATGCTTTCTCTATTTTCATTTTTTTCAATGCCTCTTTAACTTCTACAATTCTAATATTGCGTGTATAGTTTACATTTCTTTCTTGGTGTGGGTTTTCATCTATTATAGTATCAACATGACCATCATTAAATAAACTATCGAAGTAACTTCTCCATCTCTCCTTAATATTCTCCTCGCGCGTTAAAACATTTTGATTTTCGTCCTTAATACATCTTACATGACTTAGGTCTTGTTTCTTTTTATCTCTTAATTTGGCTAGCCTATATATATATTTTTTTTTCGCCATCTCTATTACCTAACCTTGTATATAGATCTTTCATGAAATTTGTTTTAGCTTGACTAACTACTTTTTTAGCTTGTTTTCTAGCTTCTCTATATTGATTGTACACATCTCTCTTTTAGTCTTAATTGCTCGTTGGACATCCTCGTTCCACCACCATGTTTCCTTTTTATTACTAACCATTCCACAAAAATTCTCATAGATATTTTTTTTGCCTTCTCCTTGCCGATCATAGTTGGTATCCGCGACGTGGAGGGATAGTAGGTTGGGATAGTATCTAACACCGCTTGTATCAAAGATAATCTTCCTCGATAGCATTGAGCCTTTCCATTATTCTATACTTTTGTTAAGTTTGGTGGCTTTGGTCATGACTGCTTTCCAAACATCCTCTAAAAAAGAATTCCCCCACATGGCAAACCTAAATATTTCATTGGCCAAGACCCGGTAGAGCATCCCATTTGTCTGTCAAATCTTTGAATTTTCTCCTTATCAAGAGTTGACTTTTATAGAATTTCACAATTAACCTAGTGACTAAGCTAAAAAGCCTTATCGCAACCACCTCCTACGTGTACCATAAATTCTCCTCCCCCTCTTAGACATCAACAAATTGGAGGTTAGACATCTCAATGCCTTTTCTCCCCACCCATGCCACCCATGGCTAACTAAGAAGCTTTGGCATGTCCAATTATTCTACTTAGCATGCCTACCATTGATGTAAACAAAGATGGGGACAGAGGATCTCCTTGTTTGATTCCCCTTGAAGCTTTAAGCTCATTGGTCTCCCATGTATCATGATAGAGAACTCAATAATTGAGACACAATCCCTAATCCACTTTCTCCACCTTTTCCCCATCTCGTTTTCTTTTCATTACATAATCCAGGACATGCTATTCAACGTGGTCATAGATTTTTGAAAAACTAATTTTGAGGACCAATGCTTATTTCTTTCTTTTCCTATAGTCATCAGTTGTCTCACTCGCAATAAGGACGAATCTAGTATTTGTCTTTGTTTCACAAACGTAAACTATTTTTCTGATATGGTAAAACGCATAGCCTCCCTCAATCTCTCTGCGATGGTCTTAACAATAATCTTATAAAAGCAAATAATGAGGCAGATTGGACGAAAATCTTTCAACTCTCATGAATCAAGTTTCTTGTGAATTAGGCATATGTATATTTCATTTTTTGCCTATTGATAATTCCACTTATATAGAATTCCTGGAGATGACGTCCCCTTTGGTAACTGCCCGTCTTTGGATCGGTCGCATTGTGAAGCCATACATACTAGGTGCTTTGTCTCCATTAGACGTTAAAGTAGCTTTCTTCGTTCTTGTAAATTAAAAGGTCATTCCAACGATCTCTTAGGTTCTTGAGAGATAGGATGCCATTGTAATCCTTCCAAGGCCTATAGTACTTGCGTACAAGTCTTCAAAATAAGACATAATGAACCTTTCAATCTCATTTTCATTAGTCACCTCACCCCCTTTCTTTTCAAGCTTCAAGATTGCTCTCTTTCTCTTTCGTGAATTTGTCCATTAAGACGTTGATTAAAAAAAATCTAGAGTTTACATCGCCTTCTTTCGCCATTTCAATTTTGATTTTTCCATCAAAAGGTTTTGTCACATCTTTCCCCTTGTCTTTCTTTCCCCGTCCAACAACATCGACCACAAGGCCTTCTCTTCAAGTTCATCTAACTCATTGTTTCGGCCATAGTCGATTCTTTCTGATTCCTTAAGTCACCAAAAACTTCTTTGTTCCATGTCTTACATTTCTCTCTAAGCCTTCTCAATTTCACCATAAAACCCTTCCATCTTGCATTATCATTTTCCTGTCACCAATCCTTGATCAAGGCATCAAAAGATGAATGATCAAGCCATATCTTTTCAAATCTAAAAGACATTGATCTCAATAAAATAAAATAAAATAAAATCTGAAAGACACGAGCCCCCATCCAAGGTATGCCATACCCAATAGCACCGGTCGTTGATTTTAAACCATTCTACTCTTTGGTAGGACTTCCCCAAATTATGTCAAACTTCCTCGAATTACTGAAACCATTCGAAAATAAAACCTTAACACCTCAAAAGGGAAGTAGACGAATAATTGCATATTGTACTGAAAAATAATTATTTTAAACGATTCTATTGTGACTCGTATGCATTACAATTGTGTAACTATGTCTATTTTTAACACCTTTAAAGAGATTTGATTTTTTAGCATTTAGAATGAAATTCCATGGACTTTCGTATACCGACGTATTTTTGCACAACTTCCTCCCTGAATTGAACTTTCATAAATTAGTTCAGAAATTAAAATGAGCGAATTACAAGGGGAAGTCGAAGTTTCGAACTTCGGATACAAGGATTTAGATTGTTGAGTAGGGTGAATTCTATGCTCTGCATACACCCCAAGCGCATGCGCTTAAATAAGCCACATACCTTATTGCGCCTTGAAGCAATTTCAAGGCACACAAGGCATGCGCTTTGGTGAAAAGTGCATACTTTTGGATTTTATCTTTTTGAACTGAAAAAAAGAAGAAAATGAATGTTTTTAGTTTTTTTAATCCAATCAAATTTTTTGGTAAGAAACAATAGTTGCACCTTCATATACCAAAAAAGAAAAAGTAAAAATAATAAGGAATCAAGGAGAGGAAGAATAGAATGAAGAAACATATTTTTAAAATGTTTCCTTTTTCATTCTTCTTTTCCTCCACTCTTCTTCTTCTATCTTGCTTTCTTTCTTCTTCTTTTACAATTGCCACCACAGATCGATTCGGCAAAGCTTGTTTTTCTAAAACTAATATTTCTGTTGTTTCTTCTTATCTGAGTGATGTTCTTAAAGTGGAATAAGGAGATGAAGAATAGAATGAAGAAACATATTTTTAAAATGCAATATGCAATATTATTACCTAATACCTTTAATATACACCTAATATGTCATACACTTATATGTTTGGCTTCACTCAGGCGTGCGCCTCGCCTTGCGCCTCGCCTTGCGCCTTAGGTATTCTAGCTAAATGTCGCCTCAAGTGTTCCTTGCACCTTTGATAACGTTGGTGGGGCATAGATGCACAAGGAGGATTAAACACGTGAATACCTTATTTTTTGTCTTTGTGCTGCTTCTAGTATACCTATTATCTATAAAATTATATTTTGTTTCTTATTGGAAGAAGTAGCTGCTAGAATAATGATAATAATAGAATGTCAACCATCTTATATTAATTCTTTTATAGAAAAAGGAGAATTTTTACGAATTACAATTGATGTCCTTGCTAACAAAATGGGATACTCTATCATCAATTACTATACGACTTCCATTACTCAATAGTAGTATAATATGCAACCATATATTATTGGCAATTCAAGGTTGTAGCAAATGCATCATTAATAACTCATAAGGTCACATTTGATGGTTTTGTGTGTACAACTTTTCTTTTTTGCTTATGCTTTGATTATGTGGAAAAGTATTTATAAAAAGTAAAAAGCTAGTAGAGATATGCTTTTAAAAATCACAATTGCTTTGGTAGTTATGGGTGCCATGTTAGCGTCGCATCAACCAATCATTAAAAATACCAAATGGAATCAAATGACAAAAAAATTGCTTCTTAAGTGTCACGTTAGTGATAAGCATAAGCAAAGGCTAACCAAACAAGCCACATTAATACAAGGGGATGTTTAATCCATACAGGCATGAAAGTTTTGGCAATTTCACGAGTCCAATTGGGCTAGAGATTGGTTTGTATTTGGAAAGATAAGACCCCATTTAGATCAGTTTATGGATCCTATTTCAAGTATACAAAAGCAAAACCCAATAAATTAGTTGTGAAAAAGTGAGAAAAATATGTTTGGTCTTAAAATTGCGGCAAACATTTTTGGGCAATAACATAGAGAGCAATGTTATCAAAGCCGCAAGGCACACTTGTGGCGACATTAGCCTAGAAAGCATGGGCGCAAGGCGAGGCGTACGCTTGAGTGAAGCCAAACATATAAATGTATGACATATTAGGTATATATTATTGTAATAATATTGCATTTTAGAAATGTGCTTCTTCATCCTATTCTTCATCTCCTTGTTCCACCTCAAGAACTTTATAGATTAGAGAAATTTGAGTTGTAGAAAAGTAAGTTTTACCACCTTGATTTGCGGAGGAAGATGTAAAAGAAGACGACAACAACAGAATAACTGAAACTTAGGGGAAAAAAGAAAGAAAGAAAGCAAGATATAAGAAGAATGGAGAAAAAGAACTGATAAGAAGAAAATAGGAGGCAAAGGGAAGAATGGAAGAAAATACATATTATGAAAGGAAGAAGAATATGATTAGGAATAGAAACTTTTTGTTTTTTTTGATTGGAAAGAGATTCATTGTATTCAAAAATTGGGCGGGAACTTTGCTTCCACTTCCCTTTACAAAAATTGATATGTATTATATACAAAAATGTGTTGATCTTTTGTCCCGAGACCCATACTCACTGCTCCCTAGATTGTCTCCAAAAATACCCCTTGCCCAGTTCTGATGCAAAATGTAATGCTATTGTGCGTCTTCCGTCCTGCGACATCTCTTCATCACTTTCTACCTTCCTTGTATTCTCCAAAAACAATTGAGACTAAGTTGGGCACAGGGCTGGCAAAAAAAGGGGTACGGACGGGTACGGGTCCGGACACACCTTCCTAATAATGACTTAAAATAGTGTCCAAAACGGACAACTTTTTTTGTCTGAACCCGTATTTTTTCAAAACATACGGGACCCTTTTTTCCGTTTTAAACATAATGAAACCAAATTTTTTATACAATTGTTCACAACTTCACAACACCACTAACAACCATACATTATACATCCAAATTATGAACCGACTCACTAATTAGAGATCTAAATTGTCGAAACAGAGTAATTAAGCCAATAGTTAATAGGGCTGATAGTTGTAAATATTTACATAAGGTAGTGATATAATTAAGTCACATTTTAGTTCGGAAATCATGGTACTGATAGTTGTAAATATTGTTTGTCAATAGTTGATATGGTTGTTAATTAGACAGTCTTATTTAATTATATATACTTAGGGTTTGTTAATTAGCTTTATAGTTTAAGTGAAACTACAAATATACCCTTAAAATTAATCGCTAAATGGGTACCCGTTTTTTAATTTTTTTTTGTCCAGACCCGGACCCATTTTTAAAAACGGATATAAAAATTTGTCCAATCCCGTATTTTTGTAAGAAAAATCATGTTCGGACCCGTCTAAAGCGGGTATGGACAAAACCGAACAAACGAGTCCGGACACTTTTTGCCAACCCTAGTTGGGCGCACTACCTTGTCGGGTACTTTCGACCAAGGCAATGCCTAGTTGGCCCCCCCAACTCAAGTCCTCAATTCTAATGGGAGAAAACAATACATCCATGCCAATCGACAATTCAGAGCGGAGGTACAAGAAAACACAAAAAATTGTTGCGGTCTATGCGATCAAACCCCAATGCCCTGTGAGATCCCGCCATTGCCATGTTTTAAATTCTTTTGATCCTGAAAGGACCGCAGCCATGCTCCTCTTTGCTACCTCCTACACTTCCTCCCATCCTCTATTTTTACTTTTGAAAATTCTTTGGTTCCTTTCTTCCCAAATGACCCAAATTATTGCGATGATACCTGCCCGCTAGAGCATTCCTTTTTTTGATCTTAAGAAATGTGACGCACCATCATCCAGACACTCTCTTAGCGTTGCGGGAGCAGACCACCAACACCCCAACTCATGAGCAAGTTCTTTCGATATTCTCACAGTGAAGCTACAGTGCACAAAAACATGGTCAATGTTGTCTCCATTTCGCTTGCATAGTACGCACCATGCTGGTTGTAGGTGAAGGTTTGGATATCTTCTTTGTAGCATGTCCATCACATTCAACTTTCCCTTCCATGTCGGCCAACATAATACTCTATCTTTCATTGAGGCATAAGACTTCCAGATTGTTTTATATGCTCCGCAGTATATGTTATTTCTCTCCATGCATAAATTAAAAAAAAAAAACACGATTTTATCGAGAATGCATGTGTGTCTTCCCATCTCCACAAACGAGTGTCCTCATCGGGTCTAGGTGTGATACCCTGCAAGCTTGCAAGCAACATGTCTGCCACTTGTCGATCCGTGTCTCCCAAATATCATCGAAAAGAGAGTGACCACTGTTGTTGTATACCATAGACCTCATCTACTGTGGCATGTTTTCTCCTTGTAAGAACATATAACCCCGGATACTCCTTCTGAAAGCTTTGACGCCCATGCCAAAGATCTTGCCAAAATCTAATTCACCCGACGTTTCCCAACCTATGCCTTGTTCCTTTTTTGAAATCTTCTCTGTTTTCCGCAATGTATCGCCACGAGGCCTTATTTGTAGGTTTAAAGCCATCTTCGGAATCCCATCCATTGTGATCAACTCCATATATGTTGTTTATAACTTGAACCCAATGTGCATTTTCCTCTAGTTGGAATCTCCATAACCATTTACACATGAGTGCTCTATTCTTCAATTCCAAATTGCCAATTTCCCAACCCACCGAGCTTATTCGGGAGTTTCACTTGCTCCCATACAACTAGAGCCCATGCATTGTTCGCATTCATTCTTTTCCACAAAAATTCTCGCATTAGCTTTTCAATCTTCTGCCTCACGTCTGTAGGAATGCGATAGAGAGATAGAAAGTAAGTGGGTAAAGCATCTAAAACTGAACTAATAAGAGTTAACCCGTCCCCCTTTCGACAAAAATCCTCTCTTCCATCCGTCAAGGCGTTTTGCAATCTTCCGTAGTACTGGCTCCCAAATGACTTGATAACGGCGATCCTCCCAAGAGTAGTCCTAGGTACTTGAGGGGCCATTCTCCTATTCTGCATCTGATTTCCCTTGCTTTGCTTTCAATGATTTGCTCTTGGATGTTGATACCCAGCAAACTGCATTTTGCCAAATTCAGCTTCAGCCCTGAAATGACACAAAAGAGTTAACAATGCACGTCAAGTTTCTAATATCATCATTGGAATAATTTAAGAACATGAGCGAATCATCGACATAAAAGAGGTGAGTTATTTGCGTTACGTCCCTTCCTATTATGGGGCCTTCCACCATTCCATTCGCTTTGGCATTATCTATCATGCGCCCCATCACGTCCGCGACAATTATGAATAGAAAGGGTGATAAGGGATCCTCCTGTCGCAAGCCTCGTTGTCCTTTAAATTTCCCTCTCGGTTTTCCATTAACCATGACTGAATAGTTAGCGGAGGAGACGCATCCTCGCATCCATTTCTGCCACGCACTTTCGAAGCTTTTTTTTTTTTTTTTTTTCCAAAACATAATCCAAAAAATTCCACTCAACTCTATCGTAATCTTTTGCAAAGTCCAACTTCAATACATAGCCCTTCAACTTTTTTTTCCGCACATATTCTACTACCTCGCTTGCAATGAGTACCTAGTCAAGCATCTGTCTACTAGGAACGAAAGCATTTTGCTCTTTTGCAATTGTATACTTCAGGACCATTTTTAACCTCTCCGCGAGCACTTTAGCCAGAAGTTTATATAATGATGTGATCAAGCTAATTGGGCGAAAATCCTCAAACACTGCCAAAGTGACTCCCTTTTGGGATTAGACAAATATATGTTCCATTCACTTTTCGATTCACCCCTCCATTCCAATGGAAGTCTACAAAGAAAGTCATGATGTCTATCTTAATAATTCCCCAACATTGTTTGATGAACGCAAAATATACCCATTCTGTCCCAGAGCTTTCTCTCCTTCACAACTACACACACCTTTCCGTACCTCCTCTTCCGTGAAGTTTCTTTCCAAGGTAGCCGCCTCGCTTGCTGGAATGGGATCCCAAGTGATCCCCTCAATTTCCGAACTGCAATCCATCTCACTTGAATACAATCTTTTGAAGAAGTTCGCAATTTCTTGTTGTATCTGCTCTATATCCTCTATGAACTCTCCATTGCTCTTTTTCAAGGGTTCAATAACATTCTTAATTCTTTCTTGCCTCCAGTAGTCTATGAAAGAAGCTCGTGTTGGCATCCCCATCTTTGGCTCACTTGACTTTCATTTTTTGGGAGGCCATTCTATTTTCCACCAATAGTAATCTTTCTAATTCGCCCTTTGCTTCAATTCTCTGTTCTATTTGTTGCACTCCCCAAGTCCCGCATGTCTCTGCATGATCTAACTGCTCTATCATTTTCCTATTGTCACCTTTCTGATTTGAATCACCCCAAGTACCTCGATATTTCAACTCTTCAAGATCTCCTTCAATTTTTCAAGTTTCACCATAAACTTGTCGCCCGAGCTTCCTAGTGCTTGACATTGCTCCCACCACACTTTGCAATCTTCTAAGAATGATCTATAACTGAGCCAAACATTTTCAAATCTAAAAAGCGTAGGTCCCCATCTCACTATTTACGACGACGCCTCATTTAACAATACAACCGGCCCCATTAATCCCTCTGAATGCCCCATCTGCAGCTCCTCGTCCGCGCCGACCTCCGTGGGCTCATCTATTCGCATACCATGTGTTCTCTTACCTTGTAAGTCACAGTCATCATTTTCTGTGAGTGTCGCCTTCCTTGGGCCCGATTCGTTTGATGGCGATATCCGAATGGTGCCTATTTGAAATGACCTTGTGGAATTGGCATTAGTTCGATTGTCGAAGTTTAGAAGCGTCGCAGCCTCTCGACTGTCGTCCATCTCATCAAATTCCTTCCTTGTTCTCTATTCTTGATGTATCTCTACTGAACCTTGTGTAAGGTCTTGAGTGCTTGGGCTACTTTCGCACATCTTGTTTGGGGTGAATGTTTGATTCAACCGGGTCTGTAGATGAAATGGGTTTTGCCAATGACATGGGCTTTCTTTATGTGCTTGAGTGAGGCCCGCTAGAC
This sequence comes from Stephania cephalantha, assembly GCA_039657325.1. NCBI lineage: Eukaryota > Viridiplantae > Streptophyta > Magnoliopsida > Ranunculales > Menispermaceae > Stephania > Stephania cephalantha. The sequence goes on along the minus strand of CM077567.1, from coordinate 19,802,819 downwards.
ATCGTATCCCCCCCCCCCCCCCCCAATTGTTCAGCCATGCAAGTGTTTGGTGTGGTGGGGTATATGAACGTGCCCCCGGTTTTAGTTGTGACGGTGCGATCCCAAACTTTTGACTTGCTACTTAAGCCTTCATGAATCTCCCCTCCCATTAATGACGTTCCTGCCACCTCCCATACGAGTTGTTGCAGCCTTATTGGGCACGCTGCCCCAACCATTAATGCTTTAGGGGAGTTGTCACCATACATTAATGGCAATTTGTCCGTTGAAGTCCTTTGTGGGCAGTTGTCACTCTTGTTAGGTATTCCTTCACACGTCTAAGTTGACCATACTATCTCCGGTACCTGTGAGTCAACCCTCTGTCTAGTCTCGTCACGGTGGTCGTTGGGTTTTGGGGTCATTGTCGGAGCCCTCGCTGGAGCTGGTTCGGTTGTCGGAGCATCCAGTGATTTTACCTCAAACTGGTTCCTCGATACCCTCGCCGGAGCGAGATCGAGCTCCGCCACCCCCATTGGTCTCGCCTTGCCCCTGCCATGGGCGATCACTGTCGCTCCATGCATTTCTCGGTCAAGGTCTTGCCGGTGGGTAGTCGACTGGAGATGCATTTCTTCCATTACTCGAGCTATCTACAATTTAGCCATCCCCTTTGTGCATGGAAGTGTGAGGTTTTTAGGAAAAAATAAAAATAAAAAGCCTTTCAATTTACCCTTTACTTTAAGCACGGCGTTTTCGAAGCTTGTTTTCCCCGAGGTGCGAGGATCTACTTCCAGGAGTCCCCAAAATCTGTTTCCAATGGAGAGAAACGTTTCTTGGTTCCACATGCTTAAAGGGAGGCCACCTACCGCAATCCAACATTTAACTCCTCCCCATTTTGGTTCCTCCCAGTGTGCCTCCGGCTTCCATTCACATATGACGTTGATGAGGTCTTCACCCATTGCATCAGCTCTGCGGATAATTTGGGCTCTCTCCCCCTCTGATCTACAAAATAATACAGCACGATCTTCACCTACTGGTTTTATATCCACTTTCCGGTTTTATATCCACTACGGAATAGAAACTTTTTACCCATCATATCTTTTCCAAAATCCAACTTCACTTCCAATTCTCTAAAATGTGCAATTCAGATTCATGTTCCAAATTCTTCTCTTTCTTTTCTTTCACTCATTTTCTTTTCATTGTAATGGTACAACTAGCTATACAATGTAACCATAAGTGCATCTCGGTTCAAAAAAAAAAAAAAAAAAGAGAGAAGAATAATTCCTTGGATGGAAACTCTAGTGGACGAGCAACTCTCCTACCTTTTCTTTCCAACTTCTCCAAATTTATACCTTTTCATTTCAGATTTGTATTCTAACTTCATTTCCTTATTGTTTTTAATTTCTATTTTTGATATATGAAGGTGCAGCTATATAGTTTCTTACCAAAATCTTTGATTGGTTTAAAAAAGACAATGAAAAACTTCTTTTTTTTTTTTCAGTTCAAGAAAATACGATCCAAAAATATCACTTTTCACCAAGGCGCACAGGGTGTGCATCTTGAAACTACATCAAGGTGCACAAGTGCTTTCGCCTGGGAAGGTATGAGGCGCACAAAGGTAGCCTTGCCTTGAGGCACGCCTCAATAACACTAGAGAGTCAGGTTGTTTTCAAGAAATGGTTAAAGGTTATTTTTGAGATTTTTCATTGAATGACAGAGAATATATAAAAAGAATAATGGACATGGAAAGATTAATGAAGCTAATTTTCATCTGATCAATGTTGTAAAAGTCAAAAAAAAAAAAAATTATCAGTGAGATGAAAAGGGCTATTGGTCAAGTGTGAAAAGGGCTATTGGTTAAGGGAAAAATTAATGAAGCTAATTTTCATCTGAAGCAAATTTATGGCATCTCTTGATTGGCAAATAGCAGATTCACTAACGGCTTCCTTTGAATGAGGTCGAGGGGTAGATCTGACCTTTTGTAGTTGTTTGCAAATGCACAGTTTTTAATGTTTATTTCAGGTTTTGCATGGGTCACTCTTGTCATCCTTGTTTTCTTTACTTCTGTGGCTAGATGCACATCTTGCCTCTTCTGAAAAAATGGGGTGGAGGAGTTGAACTGTTGATGCCTTAAGAATCCATATGTTAGATGATGACCACACTGAGTTACCATGTATCAGCATTAAGAATATTCCAGCTAAGTCTAAGTTAAAGATATTTGTGTCACCGATTTGTTGTAGCCATGGTTTTGGACAAAGAAATCATTCTCATTCATAATAAGCCGAAGTTGCCTGGAAATGGCAATATGTACTCTTGTCGTCCTTGTTTTCTTTACTTCTGTGGCTAGATGCACATCTCGTCCTTTCGGAAAAAAGTGGGATGAGGAGTTGAATGAAGCTGTTGATGCCTTAAGAATCCATATGTTAGATGATTGCCATGTACCACGCTTAGTTACCACGTATAAGCATTAAGAATATTTCAGCTAAGTCTAAGTTAAAGATATTTGTAATTTTGTGTTACTGACGTGTAGCCATGATTTTGGATTAATAAATCATTCCCATTCATAATAAGTTGAAGTTGCCTGGAAATGGTAATATGTACATCCAGATCTCAGAGTAAGGTTATGAAACTTGACAGTTTTTCTTCCATTGTCAAACTAATGAGTTTTATAAGGATGACCTTTTCAACTTGTCAAAATGAAAGGTAACTTCTTTTATATCTTTGTAGAGGAGAATGACTGAGCTCAGGTTCAATAATGCCGATGTTTTTGGGGTGTCAACGAGTTCATCGAATGCAGGATGAGTTATTCCTGATTCGGTTCATGAATTCTTTGATTTCTATGTAGCATCTTCATTATAATTTGCTCTGACTACTTTGTTGATGTCATTGTTATTGTCATCTGTTTTCATTTCTCTGTTATCAACGGAATGAGAGGGGCTTGAAAGTGCTAGGAGTGAAGAGTAGCAATAAAGCTTAAGCTAAATAAATATCTTGTCTTTTGGATTTTTCACGTTCGTGTTTGTGTATCTTCTGACTACAAATGCTTTTATGATTTCCTGAAAATAGTTCATTACTCTTGACTCTTATTGTACAGTAGTGCTAAGAAAACCTTGTAAAAGAAACACTTTTTGAATGTAGTTTGTTTATCCACATTGTTACTCCATGTATAGGGAAATGCTTTTGTTGACCTCATTTGAGTCACTTCCTACCAATTTTTAGACTATAAAGCCCGCCATCAATTTATGGCTCTTAGTTTTGCACAGGAGGGCGTATGGGGACTGTTTAAGAAGCATATACTTTGTTCTAGCTCATGTTCATATTCTTGCTGCTATTTGAAATTTCGAATGATTAATTTTGTCAGATTGGATATCATCCTGATTTTGAAAAGTCGCGGTGCTTATTCATTGTGCGGAAGGATGGTGAATTGGTAGATTTCTCATATTGGAAATGCTTGAAGGGTCTCATCCGAAAGAACTACCCTCGCTACGCTGACAGCTTCATTCTTAGACATTTCAGGCAACGCAGAAGAAGTAATTGAAGGCAAAAAGCCATGAGCATCCCTGTATATGAGGAAAGCAAAAGTATCTCGTAGTGTCCAGTTATTCGATTTTCATGCTTCAATTGTAGCGAAGCAAGCTGAAAACGGAAATTCAAAATTTTTCCAGCTTTTCAACAGCCAAATTGAACTTATGCCAGGAAAAGGGTCAGCCCTATCTTTCCTCCTTCTTTCAATACTACTCTTTATTCTGATTTTGTAATTGAATGCTTGTGAGTGCTTTAGAGGTAAATATATTCTTTTCAATGGCTTCAAGTTCTACTTAAAGAGGGTTATTACTTGTGACCATTTCATTTGTCAGATTCTGATAATTCTTACGCCCTATTCATTATCCAATTGATCATCTCGTGTTTTGATAGATGATAGATGTTAATTATCTTAATCATTTAACATGACAGAAGTTCAGTTCACTTAATATTAGGAATCAGTCATGTTATATACAGGAAGAATGGCCTGATGTGAGATTAAAGAACTTTCATGTCACTTGTCTTGATTTTTGCCATTAAGAGTGATATTACATTGAACCTGGAATGTGTTCTTTTTGGTGATGTGAATTTTACATTATATGGAAGAAGTCTGGTCAATCAACATGCACTTGATATTTGATCCTGTCTTAGCAGAAGTGACTTCTTTTCGGCAAACTTGTGTTTTTATTATTTAAATTTCAGCAAGTTCATCTTATGTTGATTTGCAGTGTGTTTGTTTGTGAAATCTTTCTTTGATTTTTTTAGTGTCAGTGTTAGTCTTTGTTCGAGAATTTGGTAGCAGCGCATGTGCTAGTGTTGAAATAGAAACAATGTCAGATGACCCTTCTTTTTTTCTCTGAATCATATGTAGTACTTTGAATGCAAATTTATATCAAACGTGACATAGACCTCTACAGTTGAACTAAAATTACTTCAAGTCTAGACCTTCGTTTTGGTTTGTTGAACTCTCACATTCTGCTGTTGATGTATGATTCATTGCTTCATATTGAATTCGATCTTAAACTTTCACCTAGAAAGATTGTGATCTCCATGAAACTATGCCGATATCGGTATTGCATTCTCGAGGTAGAAGATTGATTTTGATATTTTCTTAGTATTTTGTGTCTTTATTGCATAAAGAGTTTTCACCAAGCAGTGATGGACAATGTGGTAGTCAGAGTATCAAACTTGCTGTTCAAAGCAACCTGTTTTAACATCTAGTGCTTGAAAACAACACATCCAACCGCCACTCAGTGACATCAGCATTACAAATAGATGGATCATCAATTGTGCATTTTCCATCTCTCTTAAGATGCCAACATTTGCATTTCTAGTCACCACACAAAAACAAACCATTGTCAATGCTAGCGAGGACCACTATCACACTATATAAGAATCAAAACTTCAACAATTGATGAGGCCAATTGACTCATCACAAGCATCTCAATTGAATTGCATCACTGCAGAGACATGAACCAGACAAGCGAAGACTTTGCCCATCAGCACCATATGTAGTGTGAGCACATCAAGATCTCATTGTTCTGTTTAAGTCCCCTATTTTGCCAACCAAGATAGCCAAAGATGGTCCATTGGTCTCCTAATTGGTGTCCATTGGGCTCCACTTTGATGCAGCCCCGGCTAGCTAAATTAAAAATCGGTTACACATCTAGGTACGTGTAACTCCCTTGAGAGCTCTCAAAGTGGCCCCTCATGAACTCATCTCATCAGTGCTACACATGTTTAATTTTATCATAATACATCACCCTCACAAAAGCTTTTAATTCAGTTGTTGCTGATTTTTTTTCTTTGGAGTTGGACAACACTTGTAGACGAGGACATGGATCCAACGCAGCTTTGATGAGAAAATGCATCGAAACAGCCCTAATTGGAAGTAATATGAGGTGGTTTCGTTGGTGAACTGGTGACCATGTTAAGTAGGTTTGGAAGATTTAAATGACTTCGAGTGTCACATAATAATACCAATTGTTTTATTAGCGTGTCTCGAGCCCAATTGGTATAAATCTAGGTTGTTCTATAGTTAGATAAGGTACGTTCTGATTAATAAGTTGAGGACTCAAATAATTTTGTGTTCTATTGTTATTTGAGTGCTTCATATATATTTGACATTACTAATTATATTTTTAGGTTGTTCTACTTGGATATTTTTGTTGCTTGTGTTTAAATAAGAAGCTCCAAACGAGTCCTGCTTATTTGTGATCTGAAAGCCTAAGTGGTGATGTTGGGTAAAGATGTATATATACCTGGAATCTGGATGTATAATACTACATACATCCATGTACATGCACGTATGGATATCGAAGTTGACCTATCAATGATTATAAAGTTAGTTTTAACCAACTATAGGATAGACTAAAAATTAACCAAAGAAATAATTGATGCAATGATCGATGCAATCCCTTCGAAGATCCAGTTTAATTACCAGATATAGTATAGCTACTCCAGTCATAAGTTTTTTTGGCTTTGTCCCACCAATTTTCGTTGCTCAGCATTATTTGATCAAACATGGACACCATGAGCCAAACTACGCTTGCCGCCCAATGGAAAAGCATCCTCCCGCCCAATGTGTACCTTGGGTTGACTTTCTAAAGTGGACTATATTAGTCGTTTTGTCAATTATGGGTTAGTATTCACGAAGTTTTCACAAAAGTACTAATGTTTTTAGTTTAAATCCGAAAAATAGGGTGGTGTTTTTTTTTTTCCCAGAATAGGCAATAGCGCCTTTTCAAAAGGCGCTATCAAAGTGGGTAAATTTGGTTGCTGACGTGGACGGTCCACGTAGGACCGCCCTTACACAGATAGCGCCTTTTGAAAAGGCGCTATCTGTGTAAAGTCGTCCACGCGGACCGGGTTACACGGATAACGCCTTTTGAAAAGGCGCTATCCGTGTAACCCTTGCTGACGTGGACATCGATGGGTCGAATATCGCCTATGGGTTGTGCGGGTTGTCCGCCTCGCAATGTGCGCACTACGTGTAACCCGATCGACGTGGACATCGGCGTTTCGGTCGGCGCCATGGGTTGTACGGGTTGTCCGCTCGCAATGCGCAATGCGCGCACTACGTGTAACCCGGTCGACGTGGACATCGGCTGCGTTTCGGTCGGCGCCTATGGGTTGTACGGGTTGTCCGCCTCGCAATGCGCGCACTACGTGTAACCGGTCGACGTGGACATCACGGCTTCGGCGCTATGGGTTGTACGGGTTGTCGCCTCGCAATGCGCGCACTACGTGTAGCCGGTCGACGTGGACATCGGCCGTTTCGGTCGGTGCTATGGGTTGTGCGGGTTGTCGTTGTCCGCTCGCATGCGCGCGACGCCGGCGGCGAGGACGAGAGGCGAGTACAACGCAGCCGGCAGCGACAACGTCGCGAGGACGTCGCGGACCGGCAGCGGCGGCGGTGGCGGAAAGATCGGCGAGTCCATTTGGTGACGTGGCGGTGACGTGGCGACAGGCGTGTACAGATAGCGCCTTTTCAAAAGGCGCTATCTGTACACGTGGCCGCCACGTAACCGCCACCTCACCGCCATGACTTCCTACTGATAACGCCTTTTCAAAAGGCGTTATCAGATGTTGGTGAGTTGGCGGTGAGGTGGCGATTACGTGGCGGCCACGTGTACAGATAGCGCCTTTTGAAAAGCGCTATCTGTACACGCCTGCCGCCACGTCACCGCCACCTCACCGCCAACCAAACCAACCACACCCAATAGCGCCTTTTGAAAAGGCGCTATTGCCTACTTCAGTAATAAAAAAAAATCCTCTCTATTTTGAGAAATTAATTGTAAACTAACCCTACTTTTGGAAAAACCCCTAGTATTCACTGTAATTGTTTTTATATATGTATTACTAAATTTGGCGCCAAAATAATATGGATCGACGGTGTTCAAATTATTTCAAGTTTCGAGCTAAGGCGTACAACAGATTAGAGCAGACTCTTTCAAAATCCAGTTTGACCTTAAGGGAATGATTTCGTGAACCACGACATGAACCCACTATGCAAACCTACAAGATTGTGCATCGTCCGATGCGTGTACATGTCTCGAGGTACATAATCGGACGATGCACATTTGGTGGGCCTAAATCGTTTATGGAGTACAATAGCCTTTTGTTTTGGCGGTAAATGGATGTACTCGTAGCGGTAAGTATGGTAATTATGGGGAAGAAGGGACATGTCAAATCGAATCATCACACTCAATCGAACGTCACGTCACGTAAATGAGTGTGTGGCTCAAGGTGACACGAGGCTTCGTCAAACGGTGAGATGAAATGTGTGTTTTGTGGGTATATATGTTGAATAAAGAAAGAAACCACCTGCTTTGATCTCACTCTTTCTTCCTTTCCGTTTCTATTCATCTTCCACCCTACTTTTCCATGGCACGAGGAATGCGAACAAGGGGCTCTGCCACTTCGCCGATGCTTGTTATGGTCGTGACGAAGAAAGAAAAGCGCATTAAAGTGGATCTGATGAGTTTTAGAACCGATGATTCCATGCTCGCTTACCTAACCACTCGACAAGGTTAGTCCCCTTCCCTCGTTGTGGACAGAGTTCAATTTTCGCTATCTCTTTGGTCAGTTAAAATGGGACCATTTTTTTACGGTCGACCTACCCCTTTACCTCTGTTTAGTCTAGATGTTCTACTCCAACCTATACACATTACACCCCCAACCCCAAAGAGCCTCTTGTTTCTAAGTGTGAGACGTATGGACATCGTGTCAATGTTTTCCTCCAGACCGTCTGAGCACTTTTTAGGTTGCCAAAAGGTACATTCGAGTACTACAACACCCACTCGGTCGCCCAATTCGATGGGTTTAACCAGGAGGCTACCTTGAGGCAAATGTGTAAAGATCCCCACTTGATGTGAGTAAGACCTCAAAAACCATCGAACTAACCGTTCTTGCCCGTTTTATCCATATCTTGGTTAGCCGGAGCCTCACTCCAAGAGAGGGTAGTCAGTTTTTGAGCCTGCACTTTGACCTCTTCTTAATGTGGTGTGTATTGAATGATAAAAAAATTGACTTAGCTTGTGTCATTTACCACCACCTTGAAAGTACTCAAGCCCACCAAAAAGGCCTTTTGCCCTATGCCATGCACCTGACGTTATTCTTTAAGTCGATGGCCAAGTCCGTCATGGACAACAAGGTGCATCTTGAAAACAGTGATCAAAAACATGTTTCGGACATGAGTAATTTGACAGCAAAGTTGAAGTTGAGCCTGTTAAGTCCACTGAAGACGAGGGTTATGCGAATATTGGGGACGGAGACGAACAGGGTGCATATACGAGAGGATAGTCTAATTAGGACATTGAAGGAGCCACAAAGTTTAGGGGGGTTGAAGGGGTTGACTCAGTCTTCAAAGAAATTGTTAAGGAATTGAACAAACAAGCAGAGGAAGATAGTGAAGGGAAACAGCCAGTTGAGGGTGATGATGTTCCAGTCACACCACCCAATGAAAATTCTCAAGAATAGTCAGCTCAAAAGAAGCCTGACGTATTCCAAGATTTCAACGTGGGAGCATCAATAAGCTAGCATGTGACGACCCCAGACACCGAGGCCGCCCCGAGGCGTCATCGTGTGAGCTCCTCGCCAGGTGGGCCTAGCCTCACGTGTCTGACACCTGCCCATCTGCCTGATGTCTCGATTATCCTGTCCACGTGTGTGTTATCCATGTAGTTAGTTAAAAGTTGTATATTTTCTTGAGTTATTTCCTTAAGTACTTAAAATTCCTTAAGTACTTAAAGTTCCTTAAGTTCAACTATTTGTAGTTTATTCAAGTTCTAGCCATACTAGTAGTTTGTATTTTATAAGTTAACATTAAGTCAGCGGAAGCCTTAATTTGAGGCAAGTAAAGTATAGTAAATTGACATGATAAACATTATTAATAAGAGTATGTCCAACTGTGGAAAACCCGGTAAGGTACTTTGTATATTGGCGATAATATAATAAAACAGTTTATATATACAAGTACAGTGTCACTTCAGTCTCCTAATATCCAAAATAATACAAAATATCAAAATAAACATGTACTAGTAGGTCCTTGACGACGGGCAATTAGATGTAGTCGCCTAGGATCCCCTTGCCTCTACTGGTACTAGGATCTGCACTCAATTATCACAAAAGATAGATGACGAGTCCAGTAAGTAAAATCCCAATGAGCATTCGCATAATAAAGTAAGGAAGTGCAAGAAATACTGTTAAATAAACATGCGGAATGTAAATGACAGGCAAATGTAATTGGCTCATCGAATGAATAGATAACATATAAGCTAAACAAATGTATGTGTTCGCTCTAGATGGACTAGGCTGTACTTTGGGTCATCAGGTTCCCACTAGTGGACGCGCTCAACTGGCCCAACACCTGGTCCCTCGCAGTGCTGGCCAAATTTGCTGAGTCATCGACAGGTGCACTAATGGCAAGCTCGGGTTGCCAATCACCGAAGGTCGGGTCACACATGCTACAATCTAGCGCATCATGAACACAGATCAGAGAATCCGAGGGAGTAAACTGAACCCACGTCCAAGTAACGAAATGGAATAGTAGAAACAACAAGAAATGATAAGAATGGAATTAAAAATAGAATCAGATACTCATAGTTTTTCAATAGAGTTTTACAAACTTCAAACCACTCTCCGACCACCTCAGACTCCTGTATCCGACCCGACAAGCTCTCCGACACTGAGCTACGGTCCACTAAGTCCCTGAAGTCCAATTTTATGAGTTTAGGTTGTTTACAAATGTTTAGATATGTATTAAGTTGGAAATCATCAAAACAACCCTTAATGTTCAAGTCTCAACTGTCATTAGCGCGTTAATTGGTCTTCTTAGCGCCCCAAGTGGAGTTAGCACGCTAAGGAATCAATCTAGCGCGCTACTGTTCTTTATTTTGTAAAACAATTGAGAGCCCAAAACGATTAGCACGCTAACCAGCATAGTTAGTGCACTAATTGCCCTCTGTGACAGAATTCTCAAGTCGAGAATTATCTCCTTCTCATCCCAATTTGCTACTAACCTAGTCTACACACTTTCCACATAATGTTGACTCCAAAACATGAATTAAACCCATTTCAGAATATCAATTAGATCAAAATCCTCAACCCATTTCAGAATATCAATTAGATCAAAATCCTCAAATCCCACACATTCGCTAGTTTTTCCAAATTCATCAAAAGCCCAATTCATGCAAAACCAATGATAAATCCTCAATAGAAATTATCATTATACATATATTCATCAAATTTCCATCAAGAACTAGGGATCTAACCCTCAAATTTGTGTCACACCAAAAACACACAAAATTGGGTTCATTTGATAAGTAGAAGATGAAGATAAAGATTACCTATATTTGATCCTCAGATTTGGTCTCCAAAGTGTTGAATTTCTAACTTGAATCTCCTCTAAATCTCTGTTTTTTCTCTGAATTGTATGAATTTTGTGTTAGTGGAGATGAAAACCCCCACTAACTTGCTTTATGTATGTTTGTCTTGATCAAGTGTGTTATGCATATCTTGAGGATTATCTTGTGGTCTTAATTCATGTTGTCACACTCTACTTAATGACTCCAATAGCCCACTATTATCCTAGAGTTACTCACTAGGATCATCTTGATGCCCATCTAGGGTCCACTTTGTTTAATTCAAACTATAGGTTTATTTTATTTGATTGGATTATATTACATTAAGCCTTATTAAACCATATGGTTAATGTTTCTATTGACCAAAATTAACCAACTTATGGTCTTACTAACCTTCAGCTACCTGTACTCGACACCTCGCGTTTAGACACGCATTTCAAGGTACGCTTTAACATAATGTTCTAATTTAATTGGCTTAGCCTATGGTTACATTACCCATTTCATTTGATTACTTATTCATATTAACATGAATTAGTCGAGTTTTCTAGTGTACCTGTAATTCGCCTCTTGATACCTACATTGATACACATTTCGATGTGACGTCACACAACCACGCACGATATAACCATACAACATGAACACATGTGATGAATGATGCATTTACCAAAGCAATATGAGATGTCAGTGCAGGCTTATAGACGGTGCACAAGAATATTGCGTTTGTGATGTGGCGCGCGACATGGCAATAACGCCCGAGGCGTTATTGAGTGGGTTGTTTTTTGGCGTGACACATGTGGCATGAGTTTGTTGATAGCGCCTTTTGAAAAGGCGCTATCGCACTGAACACACTCATCGCCACGTGGACGCCACGTCATTGCCACGTGCGAACCTCACAAAGCGCCTTTTGAGAAAGCGCGCGCGTCGTTTGTCATGTGGCGGCGACATAGCACCGGACACGTCATCAAGCGGGTCAAAAGGCGCGCGCGTCGTTCTACGGCGACTCGCTGCGAACCTCACTCGCCGTCATCTATGTGCAGGGGTCACCAAGCCAGCGTCGCTCGTCGAACGATCTCGACAATTACAACCAAATTTGAATATGCATATGAGGAGTTTATATTTGTATTTAAAAAACCAATTTTGAATATATATATGTACATTGTTTTAAACCTTAAACTCTCTTTTCTAAACTAACTAACATTAACAAACATAACCAACTAAACTAAATAAACTAATTAACCAAGTAAGTAACTAACTATAGTATTAACCTTAACCAAACTAAAATAACTAACCTAACCAAACTAAACTAACTAACAAACTAAACTAACTAACCTTAACTAACTAAACTAACTAACTAACTAACTAACTAACTAAACTAACTAACTAACTAACTAACTAACTAACTAACTAACTAACTAACTAACTAACTAACTAACTAACTAACTAACTAACTAAACTAACTAACCTAAACTAACCTAACCAAACCAAACTAAACTAACTAACTAACATTAACCAAACTAAACTAACTACCTAAACTAACCTAACCAAACCAAACTAAACTAACCTAACCAAACCAAACCAAACTAAACTAACTAACTAACTAACTTCAACTAAACTAACTAACTAACTAAGTAACTAACATAACCAAACTAAAGTAACTAACAAACTAAACTAACTAACATTAACTAACCAAACCACCTAACAATACAAACTAAGTAAACTAAAATAACTAACTTAACTAGCTTAATTGCAAACATAACCTAACTCAACTACACTAAGGAACATACCCTAACTCAACTACACTAAACAAACATAACCTCAACACCTAAACTAAACTAACTTAACTAACTAAACTAACTTAACTAACTAACCTAATTAACCTAACCAAACTAAACTAATATAACCTAACCACCGACACCTAACTAACTAAGCTAACCACTTAAGTTAAATAATATGGAAAACGTGAGAAATAAGTTTATTCAATGAGAAAGTTGAATACACGTACTTTGTGAACCCAAAATATAAGTTAATTACAAATCACCATGACATCAAGTAAACTCATCATGCGAGGTCTATTTAAGCGGTTCCGTTGACGTTGTTGCTCGGTGATGCAAACCGGACGTACTCTTTGTCTTGTTGGACGATGTGTTTGTACATCCGGTTGAGCTTGTTGAGGTAGCTGGTCTTGCGATGAATCACGTCGAGTAGATTGTTGCGTTTCCTCCGGTACTTGACTCGACTCACCTCTCGCATCGATGCTACCAAAAATAGGAGGTGGAACCATCCCGAAATATTGGCTTCTGCATGGGGTTGGGGGAATGGAACATGAGGTCAGCTGCGGCATGGTCAACAAGTTCATGAATGAAGTGGTCTCCACTATACGCCATATTGTAATTATATGGAGTAGGAGTATATGGACTAGGCATGTACCGAGGCGGTGATGGATACATTTGAGGATGAGGCATTCCGGGGTCCACATATGAAGACGACGGCCCGGTGCGTATGGATCAAAATAGTAAGGAGGAAGATTCACGCCGGCGGCACGGGTACAAACATTTGAGGTTCTTCTTGGGGTGGCGACGATCGTCGGCTACTCTCACCAACGATCTCGTTCTACTCGCTCTCGAACGAGATGAACGTCTTTGGAGGAGATCGTCTCGCTACTCTGCGGCAATCTCGGTCCGAGTAGATGGACGTGGTGGACGAGGACGCTGGTGCGTTCCCGCACAATCTCTGGTCGTGCTCGTCTTCTTCTCACCTCTATGTTTGGTTCGGCCCGATCGTCTTCTTCATCGTCCCTGTTCATTATCCTCATTAATGTCTTGCTCGACGTCAAGAATATGGGCAGCTTGCTCAAAAAGGGCATCTGAAGTTGCACTGAAAACAGAGTCGTCGAGACGGATTACCATGAAGTTCATGGACATGATAGACTCGGTGGTGGATGAGTGTGATTGGTCATTGTATGAACAAACTCTGCGCAAGGTGTGGAAGGGCAGGACCTGCGTCGACAAGGTCAACCTGGACGATGACCAGTGCTTCTCTTCTCCTCTCTGATTTGGTTTATGTGCCCAGTTTGCTATAAACAATAATTTTCTTTTTGAACTTGGTCTGTAATAATTTTTTGGATACTTGGTAAACTATTTGTGTTGTGTTTTCTTAAGTTTCAATTGACTTTGAGCAAAATCAAAACTTAAACAGGGACAGGGACAGACAAACATATACTTACAATAAAGGTATGATGGTAAGGCCTTGATCTATTTTTAGGTAATTTGGTGTGTTTGCTATTATTACTATTACATATCAATGTCTTGCTATTTTTCTTCATTCATGCTAGTTATTGAATGCTTTTATTGTTTGGTCAGACATTATTTTGAATCAGCTACATATCTACAATAATCGTGTGCTTTTATTTGCTCATATCTACCAGTGCATGTTCCTTAATGATGAGGCATATATGAATATGAGAAGTATTGATGTATGCGCTCGTATTTTGTTAGGTTTGTTTGTACTATACATGTTTTGGTTTGTCAGGGAATAAATTAGTATGTGGTTTCTCTTTCTTGGCTGTGACAACCCTTTCTTAAATTAGGGCACCGCCAGCCAAAGAACGAGAATTCGATAAAATTAGCCGAAGTTTAGGTGAAGTTTATCGAAGTTGAAGGGATCGAAGCGAAGTTCACGATTAGTTTAAAAATTACAAAACTTCTCCAAAGTTTATGTTAAAAATCGACAACATTGATATAAATTGATATGAATTGCTAAAAACAAGGAGAAATTACAAATTTTTCGGTAAAAAAAACCTAATAAGTGTGTAGGAGAAGGAAGGGTTGAGGGTTGTAATTGATGGTGGTTTTTTGGGGTTATTGAGAATTTGAGAGTGGCTCACTTTTGTACACGTCTCTACGCCAATCACGTGATCCTTTCATTTTGCATAAGGATTTAATGTATGCATCAAGATTCACTTTTGCACAACCATCTCTACAACGTTTTGTAGTTTTTTAATCGATGCATAATGCCAAAAAGTGGATATTTTCTTTTGCTTTAAACACTGACCCATATAAAAAAGCATGTTTCATAATTTTAATTTTACTTATGTGAATGTGCAATTAATAAATGATTAGAGAATCAAATTAAGTGTAATTATTATCACTAAAAAGTGATCTACCATACACAGTATGCATGACTAGTGCCAATATAATTAACTTGAAACCATTAAATTGTAATTTTTTTAGGTATAAATGCATAATTGTGCTTGTTTTGACATCCCGTAAAATGAGTTTTAGTTTATTAACCATTTAAATAAAAATTTCTTAAACTTCTCTAAGTTAGCGAATTTTTACCAAAATTCTCCACGTCGAATTAAACTTCGCCGAATTAATTCCAATCATCAAGAGGGCGAATTATAAGGCGAAACCGAAGTTTCGATTCTTGCCGCCGGCCTAATCCCGTCTTTAAGCCCTAACCTCTACCACATACGATTGAACAACGTATTAGTCAGCTTTTCCAATCTTATCTCCTCATTAGCCACTTCAAATAAGCATTTAAATCATCTTTGTACTATTTAACATTTCATAGTTAATTAAAATTTCTATAACTTAATCTTATTCGGCGGAAGTCTTCACAAATTTGCGAAAGTTATTAATATAAATCCTAAGTATGTGGAAAACTAGGAAACAAAGATCACGTCCATATATATAACAGAATGGTGATAACAATATATCAACATACGTATGGTCTAGTAACTATCTCACAACCCATAATATATAACCCCGAAAGTATATAAAAACATATGCAAGTCATACAACAAAAATCAAAACCTACAATATCAGAGGTAACAACACTCCAGTGGCTTACAGGTAGTCACTGATCTTCTCTTTGCCTGGTCTACTACTCGATGGATCTGCACCCACCGTCATAATAAAGACGGTGAGTACATGAAAATAGAAAGTAACACTGAGAGATATTTATCCACATTTCCAAATATACAAAAAAAATATGAAAGCATAACAATAACAACTATGCAGAAAAAGAAGCATGCTATAAGATACTATAACAGCCCAATTTTATTAGTGTCGTTATTCGAGTTATTTCTCAGACTCAGATGCCAACTCAGGCCCACGTGGACACCTCGGATAGCTAGAACATGCTTAACTAGGCATAAATCGTTATTTGTATCTATTGGTTGCATAATTGTGATGCTAATTATTATGTATTTCATAACTCATTGCATGTGTATATTTATATTGTCATACCATGTGAGACTGTGTGACGAGTAAACGCCTTGTAAAGCATGTTGATGCGGGTACTGGGTAGGCGTAGTACGGGTACACTAAGCCTTATAATGCTAACTTAAATAAAATGAATATAACAAAGCTGAATATTGCATAAAATAGATAATCAAACTTTAGCCTTAGTCAATTAAATCGAGTACATCAAGGATTAGTGCGCCTAGAGATGCGTGCTGAAGCACGAGGCACTGGATGCCGAGTAATTGGATACTAAGGGAAGTTATAGTACACCGATTTAAGACCCTAAATAGCCTACATATGTATAGAAATGTCTAAGTTAAATTAATTGAATCAACTGATTATAAATGCCTATAGTTGGATGGAAAAATTGATATCATAAATTAGCCTTAAGATTCGTACTAGAATGGAATCCTAGGAGATTTAATTTGGAAATTTGTGTTGACAAGATGGAAGTTAGTGAAGTAGGAGTTAACAAGCACCATTAGATTGACCTCGAGATACGTGAACATAATTATTCTAACATAACCTATATATAGCTAAGTTAGTGGGAAATCTCTTTATGAAACAATAACAAAATTTTGTTCTTGTGATGGAGTGTTGAGAAATTCAGCAAGAACAAGGAGGAAGGAAGTTATCTTCTAGAGGAATCAAGCTAGGAAAATCAAATCCAGGAGTTCATCATCTAGGTACAAAAACTCACTCTTTATGTGCTTAAATTCATCAAAATGTATACATGGAAACTCAAGTTTTAGGGGTTTTGTGCAAAAATGAATTTCAAAGATTAAGCCACTATTTTTCTTGTCTAAATGAGAGATCTAAACTGATCTTGATTATTAATAATGTTTCAAACTAGTTTTGGCAAGAAATTGGAGTTTCATGAATTCTTAATGCATACATTATTATTTCTTAGCAAATTTCTTGACCCAACCTCTGTAAATTAAGAATAACTTTCTCATGAAAATTTCAAATGTGGCGGATCATACAATGTTGGAAAGCTTACCCAGAGATCTACAACTTTTGTCACCGGAGAAAATTTGAAATTCAAACTTATTCTAGCTCAACAATGCTCCGCAAGTAGGTTGTTGAAGTGCTAATAAAGGATTTTTAAAATGAATTATGACAAGGCATAGCTCTCTCAATTCTTATCGGAATGAGCTCATCTTTTAGTATGTTGCTGTTAGATATGTTCACTACCTTGAGACCGAAAATCATGAGTTTTAGAGTTATAGATTTGGAGAAATAATTTTTACAATATTACTAGTCGGATTTGATTTCAATTTGAGCTGTTTTGGGAAATAGAACTTTAAACTTAATTTAAAGACCTTAAGTCACTCTAAAATACTATAAATGGGTCCTAGGAGACTCGAGGGATATGGTACAGTAGTTGGGAGCGTAGCAGAGTCGGATAAGGGAGTTCGGGGAAGTCGGAACACGTATTGAGGTGCGTAAAACCCATGAGAATGCTTCGCAGAATTCAATTTGTTTTTTTTTCTTATGCGTGTAATGGGTACCAAACTATTTTGCTTCACTGGTTTTTCTAACCGATTGAGTGGTTTATTAGGGTTTTCATATTGGGATATGTGGACGGGTTTAGGCAGATTATACCGTATCACGTGTGATTAGGCCCTCGGTAAATTGTGACCCGAGCTCACTAAGATGCACGTGTCAGTGTAGCACATGATATAGGGCCAGCGTCGCTAGGACTAAGGTGATGGGGCAGTAGAGGTTATTGAAGAATCCCACTTGAGATATATTTAGCTCTGAACTATGGTATAGTCTGCTACACGAGACACATCTTTAGGTTTTCATCTGAGACATTTATGCGTATATTGACTTAAAAGTTGTATGTTTACATTCTCGTTTGCCTCGTTAACTGCTACTTTGTTCAATTATTGTCTGTTGCGCTGTGTTACAATTATTATTTGGTGCTTGAATCTTTTGTATTGCCCTACATTCATAAAAGTATGTATTTCTATTGCCAGATAGCATACTTGCATGTTTTGTAGTTTTATTGATTTTTTGCTGAATATTGTGTGGACTTCTCTTGTGATTTTACTCACTGGACTCGTCACTGTATTTGTTAGGTGACCAAGTACAGATCTTTCTACGAGTAGCGGTAAAGGGGAATCTTAGGCAGCTATCTCTTCCTGCTGACTGTCTTGGAAATACTCGTTGGTGTTTATATTTCAATATATTTTTCTTTGTTATGGATATCAGGGGACTATGAGAGACATTGTACATGTATATACTTACTTTTGTTTATCTTATTGCCTTATATACAATGTACTTTATTTTTGGGTTTTCCATTACTTAGAAATTTTGATAATATGCATAAAATACTAATATATTTTGAAGTCTTCTGTTGTAAAATGATAATGAAACTCGATGGGTTGACTAATTAGCTAAATAAACTCATTAGTAATTATATGAAGAATAAATTGCCGAGCTAGTGTAAGTTGGAAACGTGTAAACAACCAGTTAGGTCGCAGGGCGTCATATATAAGCAGACCATGACGTGGCAAGGGTTGGTGATGTGTGATGTGACATGGTGGTGCCCATGGTTGTCTCGTGATTTGGGGCCCCACAATACTTTAGTTAAACATTATGAAACTGACTCTCAGCTAAGCAATAACAATCTAGGGTCAGTCGGCCATGAGTTACATCACATCACCCTTATTCCTCTATTTAGGGCATAAAAAATCTCGTGAATGCCTTCACATCCTCACAAATGCCCATCACACATGTAAATATACTTATCAAAAACCCCGAATCTCATACCCCGTGTATTACACGAACTAGTGATAAGATGCCAACAACCCCAGAAATCTAGTGACCTCGTGTGCCGCACCCATCTCTATCATATCATGGTCGTTGATACAAGAACTACTTTCATAATTCAAGAAATGACACGGTATAGGAATCCAACAAAGCAGTTGCATAACTAATGCACAAAGAAAATTGATTCGATACCATAAATCACCTATCTAATATCATGTTATTTCCTTTTGCCTAAACTTTTTAACAACCAAAAATGACATAACACAAGATTTAAAGTCAATGAAACCATTTAAACATCAAACAATGCCATGATAGCAAACTCGTGAAATGAGATAGAACAAGTCATGACATCTAGAATACAATAGATAAATCAGTACAAATGACTATAAATAAATAGCATAATAGAAATGAAATGTACATAAATATATCAATCAGTTTATTTATAATTCACGCAAATTTCCTAGCTTAATCGGCCTCTCGACACCTCAAAACGCGTACTCGAACCCCCGAGACTCTTCCCTGGGCTCCTGGTATGATTATACATGTTTTAGAGTGTGTTCAGACCTTTGGTTAGGGTGTTAGGCTTGTTTAAGGTGTTTGTATTTGAATTAAGGAATTGTAGGAAAATGGCTGCCCAGAAGGTCTAGCGCGCTAGAGACCCATAACATGCTATTCATACTCATTAACGCGCTACACGTAGGTAGCGAACTAGTGAGCACACCTAGTGCGCTATGCACAGTAAACCCATAAATTATGCACTCGAGTTTCAGGGTTTTCTCCTCCAAATGGCCATTTTCATCGCCTTGGATCCTTGTTCTCCTCCACTAGGGACCTATACATCCCCTATAACAACAATAGCTTACACTTCATATATACATCATTACACCATCAAATCATAATTTACAAAACTAAAAAATGAAAACTAAGTTACCAAGTTGTAAAGCTCTACTAACTTGATCAACTCCCTTCAAACACACCAGAATTTCTTCCCCAACTTTGCTGATTTCCTATCTAGATATCTATCTGTAACGACCCCGATCCGATTAGGGCATCATTCGGCCTGAAACCCTAATTAAGCCTTGGATGCACCAGCCAGACTTAATTAGAATTGGTAACCTCTCTGCGATACTTGATAAAACAACCTATATATTTCGAGAAAAATAACAAATAAAACCAGAGTTATAATAACGGAAGACTTTAAAATAATATTTCTCAAATTGAAATACAAAACCCAGATAAAACCGATGAAATATACAAGTTACCCAAACCTTGTGATAATATAATATTATACATGAAAATTAAAACTTTTATCATATAACTGAAAAGTAATTTCAAACATCAATAGGCAAAAGACAAAACTCCTAAGCTTGCCTTATTTTCATGCTCTTGCGTGCTAGCCGATGTACTTGAGGTTGTTAAAAATGAGGGTGAGCATTCAACGAGCTCAGTAAAGTGGTGTTCACTTAGCCATCAGATTTCCATATAATAGCCAAAGAGAAATGCAATAGCAATATGAACCAACAACATATTTAAACAGGGTATTGAAATTCATATAAACAATACATAAGCAGAATGCAAATCCAATAGTTTCCATGACATGTGATATTGTGACGTTTTCATTTTCCTTTATTAAAATGAGGGTCGAATCCACTAATTCCCAATTATACCAACTGTTTGAATCAATACTCTGGCAAAGTATTGTTCATTCAGTTGTATACTAATTCCAATAGCTCTGTCCAAAACCCTTGAATTAAGATATAACAGTGTCACCAATCTATCAAGTCCGAATTTACAAATAGTAAGGGTGCCACCCCTAACCCTATTCCAACAACATTCTCAATCTCGGGTTTACACACACGATATATCGCCATTAGTATAGCCTCAGATATCACCAAGTACTACACGTCTATTTACCAAGATTTTAAATCAAATACTTTTCGTCACAGTACACAGCTCTCCATTCCCAATCCATAAGCAAAGTGAACCTACAATATAACTAATAACATGACATAAATGATAAATAAGTGGAACCCAGCTACCTCGATCGCGTTTTCTTAATTTTAATGTATTTTACAGCGTCTTGAATCTCACGAGCTTATTCTCGAGTTACCTGCAAACCTATACTAACATTAGGTATTTTTAGTGTAATTTCACGTTAATCTAAGTCTAATAAGACCATAGAACTCCTGACCAAGTCTCGAACAAACCCCACGTGAGTCCCCGAGTCCGAAATCATTTTTATAGACTTTAAATTCTAATTTGTAAATTTTTAAGCCCATCCGGACTTTTCACGCTTTTGAGATTAAAACCCTTGTATAAAATCTCCAAAGAATCCAGAAATCCCCATTTTCCATAGATATCCGTAATTTCTATTTATTTGGGCCAAAATATTATTTTTCTAGATTTTTTCCTATTTTCTAGAACTTTTTGTTAATTTCCAGCATTATTATATTTATTTTTTTATTTTTTATTTTTTTTAAAGAGGGGTTGATCCTTGAACTGGATCGGTTTGGCTCGGTTGAGCAAGACCGGTTCTATCTAGTTTAGGGGACCAACCCCTACTATTTTTTCTTTGTTTTGGGAAAAGGTCAGACCTGAACCAGGCCGAACCGGGGCCCAGCCCCTTCTTCCTCATAGGAATCGAAACAGAACAGTTTCAATTCTTATTTTTTTTCGACGAACTGGCTTTTCCCTAGTTCAATTAGGAAGGAGAGACGACTCTCCTAGGTCATCTCCCTCCTCGGACCCGAACCTCCCCTCCATCTTTCTCCATCAACAACCAAGACTAACGAACAACAACAACATCAACCACTGTAACAACCAACACAACAACGACATCAACACACTCACCTTCACTCTCTCCTTGCCTCTCGGTCCTCGACCTTGCTCCCTCAATTTCTCTAACCCTCTATCTATCTCTTTCTCAAAATCAAAATAGGTGGGAATGGAGAAGCGGTTCTATTGTGTTTTGTGATATATATATATATATATATGAGTTTTTCTCAAGATTCATATGCGCGAGTCTCGAGGCCAATATAACTAACAAAAGTTTATAGATGACTTGTATTTCACGCCTATAAATTCGATGTGCGCACCGACGACCACCCTCGGGCGTGCACATTATTCTATGTTCCACGCGTGTCACCCACGACCCCGTGTGTCACTAGACGCCCACCAATTTATTAATTATTTTGTAAGCTTTATGATTTAATATGTATATATCAATTATATACATAAACCAATTTTTTCTTCAGTATTTTTGCCTACCTGACAAGCCAATAAGCTCACACAAGTGTGTACACCGTTCCCACAACTTACACGTTTTACGAGACATATCTATGGCTTACTAATTATTTATTCTTTAAATTATAAGGTATATATTAACCACGTTAATTACCTATACTTATATTAATTATCATCACATCACTACAACACAAAACTACTAATCTACATCATATATTACTATTAACTAGACTACCACAATCAATTGTCGGGTTTACACCACCGACCAATCTCATCAACTTGGGCTAAACCCAATGTTTAATTATCGATAATCAATAATTAATAGTAATTAATTATGTTTTAGTTTTTAGGACATTACACCTTCTCCCTCTTTTGATCAAACTACAAATGATTTGCATGAATTTTCCATTTACATCATTATATATATAATGTTGAATTATAGTCATTGATTTTGATGTGTACAATCATCTTTGGGCTAATCTAATGGCTCTCATCTTGATTTACAATCCACTAACTCATCCTTTATAACACCAATTTGCAACCTAATTTGTATTGCGATGTGTCCACGCGTATCTTGAAGAACATTTATGACTAATGTTTTATTATTTTTTCTAACTTGTGTTACATTTAAGTAAATCAAACTATAGGCACATCGAATTACTATTTAATCCATACTAACTTAAATTAAACTTACCATATCACTCTCTACCCCACTCCCACATCGGCACGTATATGGAGGAATGTCCCCGCTCACGTCTCGACATCCATATACAAGTTTGAGTGACTTAGTAGTCTACTCATATACAATACTCTAGGCATACATCACAACAAATCTAACATATACCTCAACCAAATTGTCTCGGTATCTCGATTAGTGCATGTATCTCGATACAGCCCCCACGTCACGGGTCAATGATCCTGTTTTAAAAAAATTATTTAGGATTAGAAATTTGGGTCGTGACATTGGTAACGTGGTATCATTGTACACTGTGTTGTGTTGATCTTTGTTTGATACTTGAAGTCAGAGGTTGTCTCCAAGGGCAGATGCAAGAATTTAATCGAAGACCCGACTCAAGAATTTTGTTAAAATTATATGATTTGTAACTTAGTTGTAAATCAGTTTTGGTTATGGATGTAATTGGTTCGGCTTCAATCCCCAATTATAGTAACTTTCTTTCATATAAAAGCCGAACTGTGACTTATAAATCAATTTTCTCTGAACATGTATTTGATCAGTATTTGTTCAATATGAGAGAACTTCCTTATTATTTTATGTATTTGGTTAAGTTTATGTTCATCAAATGACGTTTGTTTCCACTGTTCACAAACTTCAATTTCATTTTTTTTCTTTAATTTTCTATAGGGTTATTAAGTTATTTCGTTTTACATAACAAATAAGAGAAAACTTAATAAAATAAGATTTATGGTGTGAGGGAAGATAAAGTTTGATGTGATAGAATTAGAAATGTAAAAAAATAAATTTTGTACTTGGAGATGATTTAAGTAAGGAAGATCTAACACGTCTCAAAAGTAAAATGTATTTGAGCGTAAGCCTTTTTTACGAAACCTGAACCAACACAAATCGACACCTTTACATTAGGAAATCAGATAATGGATTCAGGGTGCTCAAAGTTTTATAATTTTGAGATGATGCATCTAAAAGATTATAGCACACTTAAGAATGATTTCGTAAACCACATAGTTAACGCACTAAGTTAACACCTGATTGCAAACCGTCCGATCGGTAGACGCATCTCGAGCCACTACATCAAACGGTGCACATAAGTGTGGGTCCCAAACGTTCATTGACTATGGTGGTAAATGCTTGTCCAGTTATCAGTAAAAAATAATAATTATGAGACTGGGTGACGCACCAAATGGAAGCGTCATCACCAATCAAACGTAAGGTATCGTAAGAGTGGGTGCGTCCCGAAGCGACACGTGGATCCAAGAGTGGGGATTTTGCGTACATATCTTGGTGGAGAGAGAAATAACATGCTTCAACCAAACTTTTCTACGATTCTAAATTGTTCAACTTTCACCTTCTTCGCCAACACTACCATACTGGACTAAAGAAGATTACATGGCACGTGCACTATGAACAAGGGGCTCCACCACTTCGTTGATGCATGCTGTGGCCGTGGACTCCCCCTCGTCAAAAAAGCAGAGGATTTCGTCTTCTACTTCTTAAAGGAAAGGAAATGAAGTTTTCACCATTGACAAACCGATAAATCTGATGGGTTTTCAACCCAACGAGGCTTTTCTTACCTACCAACGTAATTACTCGACAAGGTCAGTCCCCTTCCCCCGTCGTGTCGACTTCCCTTTCTTTAACATGACGAAGTTCAATCTTTTCTATCTCTTTGGCCTATTAAAATAGGGCCATTTTGACTGTCGACTTACCCCTTTACCCCCGTCTAGCTCAAATGTTCTACTCCAACCTATACACCTCAACATCAAAGTGCCTCTCGTGTCCAAGTGTGAGATTTATGAACCGCATGTCAATATTCCCCCAGACCATCCAAACATTATTTAGGTTGCCAAAAGGTATATTCGAGTACTACAATACCCACTCACTTGCCCAATTCGATAGGTTTGACTGAGAGGCTTCCTTGAGGCAAATGTGTAAAGATCTCCACTTTGATGTGAGTAAGACCCCCAAAATCACCGAACTAACCACTGTAACCCATCTTATCAATATCTTGGTTAGCCGAAGCCTCGCTCTGAGAAAGGGTAGTCATTATTCGATACTGAACTTTGACCTTTTCTTAATGTGGTGTGTATTGAATGGTAAAAAAATGACTTAGCATATGTCATTTATCACCACTTTAATAGTGCTCAAGCCAACCAAAAGGGCCCTTTACCTTACGGCATGCACTTGACGTTGTACTTTAAGTCGATGGCTAAGTCCATCATAAACAATGAGGTGCATATTGAAAAGAGTGATCAAAACCACGTTATGGACATGAGTAATTTAATAAAGATGGGGTTCATTTGCGAGGAGGTCACTTGTCGGTGAATTGAGAAAGTGCTCGAGACGAATTTGGTTGGTGAGGGAGGTGGGAACAATCAAGGCAAGAGTAATGATGAGAACGACGTCTAGGGTGAGGGTGAGCATGTTCCTATCATCGATAATGATATTGAGCCTGAAATCGAGTTTGCCAAAAATGCAGGGGTTTGAGTAGAGTCTGGACTTTCTTGAGGGGGAACGCTGATTTGGGAAGGGATTCGAATGAGGATAGAGGCAATGAGGGGGTTGAGTCAGTAATGGAGGAAGTTAAAGATGAGCGTGCTTAAAGAAGGCCTAACATCTACTCGACTTCCAACATGGGAGCATCAATAAGCCATTAGCCGATCGATATGCTTCATTTGTTCTTTGATGAGCTGAAGGCCACAATGGAGTGTCGGTTGGCTCATGTTGAGGATTGTCTTCTTTCTCTTAATAGCAGGGTCAGAGAGATCAGTGATACAATTGCCAAAACATGTGGAGATGTCAGTTCGGGAATAGTGCACTTACATTGACAGATTGCTGAAAAAGGCCAATGAGGTTGGGAAAAAAGCAGAGACATTGAGGCGGTTGATAAAGAAGTTTATCGATAGGTTGAACCCGGTAGTAGAAGAATGTAATAGGGTTTTGAATGATCGAAGTGTTCACAAGGCATGAAAGAGCAAGTACCGACCCGACGAAGGAAGCTCCAACACTTAGGATCCCAATTTGCTTGAAACAATACTTTAAAGAAAATTTGGTATGTAATATTATTTTGGGTACATTAGAAACTATATTTTTTGTTGGTTTGCTCAAGTTGTAACTAACTTTGAGCAGACCCAGCACTGGACAGACAGACATAGATAGACAAGCAACGAAGGGATGATTTTTTTGTGCTCCCGTTAATATCATCTTAAAATGTTTTTTGAATGCTCTCACTGATCGATCCAAAAATATTTTGTTTTTGGTAATTAATTATGTTTTTGCCTTATTTTAAGTATTGGTAACAAATGCAGCTCTAATACTTAGAATTTCAGTTTGCTTCAAATGATACTTTTTCAGTTTGGTCTATTTTTTTGTTCAATTTTGCTCACGTTGTAACTAACTTTGAATAGACTTGGACAGAAGCAGACACTTATTATACATAGAATTTGAAACATAAACGAATTAAAGGAACATACGTGAAAGATTATTGATTTCTTCAATTTAATTTAGATTGTTAAGAATAAACACGACAATCTAGTGTTTATATTCTTAAAACGTACGAGTCTAATACGAGTGACCTCAAACTTAACACGTACTCTACCATGGACTTTGGCCTTTTGTTAAAGTTGAGTAGACTCAAATCGACGCATGTGCCATTCTTAATTCGATGGCTTTGTAATTACGAGTTGACTCAAAAGTAACACGTACTCGAGCATCTTAGTTCGATGATGTGAGCAATATTTTTCATGACTAATACATTAAACATCACATTTCAAGGATAGATTAATTAGTAAGTTCTCATAGCACCAAACAAAACACTATATTAAACATTGCTATTAGTAAGTAGGTTTGAAAAAATGTGACAAACCTTTTACTAATTAAAATTTGTAAAGTACAAATTGATAACAACCAAGAACCTACTATCTTTTTTTTTTTTACAAATACTCATTTAAGAGCATGATACGGTTGAAATAAGTGGGAATGCAGCAAAACCATTTGCAAAAAGGTAAGAAGTCAAAAAAAATAAGAAAATTGAAGATAATTGAACTATCAGATGCCAAAAAATTACAGAAACCTCCGAAGACACTGAGACACTTGAAACCTCAGAAGAGGATACCGCAATTGGAACATGTAAAGATGATTATGTTGTTGAGACTTCTAAAGATGTCCCTATTGAAACGTTGGATGCGATACTTTCCATAAAAATATTTGTCGAAAGTTTCAACATCCAATATTTCAATAGAGCATCTTTAGTGGTCTCGATGACATCATCATCTTTACAGGTTCCACCTGTGGTTTCATTTTCAAAGATTTCAAGTGATACAATATCTTCTGAGGTTTCATTAGTTACTTAGCATCAAATATACATTACCTTCAATTTCTCTATTTTTTTTACTTCTAACCTTTCCTGCAAATGGCTTTGCCACATTTTTCTTTTACTGCACATTTTCTGCAATTGGCTACCCTACTCTCTGACCAAACCCCCGATACACACCGAACCTCTCATAGGCAAAGTTCAAGCCTGGAAGAAGAGCATTCATTAAGATCAAGGTGATAAGTGTAAGAATAACGAAACTTAAACGTAAAAGTTCATTATGTTGCCCTCAAGAAAGCTTAGGGTGCCTTAAACTCTTAAATGGTCACATGTGAAACTAAAACTCATTTTCTTAGCGAAAAACTTATACAAAGACTTTAGTTTATAAGAGTCAAGTCAACTCAAACCTAAATAGTACGATAAATACGAGTCCACTAAAATTTAGTTTTGAGTACACACTAAACTAAAATGTTATCATGTAGAATCAATTTTTGAGCACAACTATTATGAGCATACTTAATATTATTTAAAGCATACATAAACTACACTTTAAGCACCCCAATTAACATATCAATATACCAAACATGCTTCAAAACATATTTCAGGGCTATATAATAGTTAGTAGGTTCACAAAAATACTAACAAAATACATAAAAGACCACAAGTTCAAACATAGAATGATTAAAGGCACCCTAAATAGCAAGACAACAAATATGACAGTCAGCAGATCAACAACATTACCTACTTAGTGAATATGAGAGAGATTTGTTGCATTTTTACCACGGCCCCTCTAGCCCCTTTTCGTTCTGCCACTTCAAGAGCCTCCGCGAACAACTCAGTCATCTTCTGCATAGTTGCATCGTTAATGCTACTTTCGTGACCCTCATCCGTTGCGGCTGGGATCTTGTTCACGGTTGTTCGCCTGTTCCTTCTTGTCCGCCCAAAGAAAAATTGGGTAGTGAGAAGATGAGCAGCGGTAGAACAGTCAACCCTTATGCGGAAACTCCTTTCGAACACGTTTCAGCATCAACTCCCCGTCGCACTGGAAGCATGACTTTTTTTCGGGGCAATAAGCTTGACCTTGAGTTCTTTCCCCTCAGAAACAACATTCTTTGGTCTTCATCGTCGCACAAACTGAAAAATAAAAACGATGTTACAAAAACACATCGATAAAAAAATTCAGACTTTAATTCGACGCTTTGACTACCAAATCGACAAAACTAGTAAGCTAGAAAATTTACCTTTTCATCGTCCTTGTTCTTTCGCCTTGATCTCTTTTCTTTCTCTCGGTTTCCAACTCTTTCTTTTTTAGCCTCAGCTCAAAAAGGCACTTTGAATTTCCGTCAATTCATTTTCTTATAAAGCAAAAGAAATGTAATTTGTAGGGCAAGATAACAAGCATTAATGGCCTTAATATGGAAAAATTCACCAAAGTACACATGTATTTAGTTTTAATGAGGAAATTAGGGGTGAACATTTTTTTATTCTGGGGAGTAGGCAATAACGCCTTGTGGGAAGGCGCCATCTACGTGGCATGTGACGTGGCCAAATTTTTTTTTTTTTTGTGGAGACACTGATAGCGCCTACTGCGAAGGCGCTATCAGTGTACATGTCCACGTCGACATGTCCACGTGGACCGACGTGGACATGTACACTGATAACGCCTTTTGCGAAGGCGCTATCAGTGTCCACGTGGACAACAGATGGTTTTTTCGGTCCACGTGGATCGGATAGCGCCTTCGCAGAAGGCGCTATCAATGTACATGTCCACGTCGACATGTCCACGTGGACCGACATGGACATGTGCGCGATAGCGCCCGCGAAGGCGCTATCGATGTCCACGTGGACAAGAAGGGTTTTCCGGTCCACGTGGATCCACGTGGACCGGGAAAACCCGTGACAAAGGGCGCGAGATAGCGCCTTCTCAAAAGGCGCTATCGCACCCCATGTCGTCTTCCGAAAGCAAACGCGAGAGAATCTCTGCGTCGGTTTCGCTTTCCGTGAGGGTAGGGGTAGGGGGTAGGGGGTGGTAGGTCACGGGTTTCTTGTGGCGGGTGGGGTGGGGCGGCTATTTAAGGAGGGGAGGGTGGGAGCGATCCGTGGAGAGAGACACCGAGGAGGGGGAAGAAGGAGGCGATCGTATTGCGATTTTTGGCGGGCGGCGGTGCATACGCGCGGCGGAGACGGAGGAGAGGAGGTGCGGCGGGGTCACCGGAGCAAGGAGCGCGACTCTCGGCGGCAGCGGCGCGGTGGTACGTGGAGGCATTTGCGTGGCGGTGGTACGTGGAGGAAGAAACAGCGGCCCGCGGCGGCGACGGAGGAGGGATCTCGGCGGCGGCGGCGTGAGAGGAGGAGGAGCGGAGAGCGACGGCCATATACACAAAGAATCCGCGGTGGAGTGGAAGGAGGAGGTAATTAAGTTTGTTTAAGTTAGTTAAGTGTAGTTTACTTAGTTTGTTTTAGTTAGTTAAGTTTAGTTTAGTTAGTTTGTTGAAGTGAGTTTAGTTAAATAAGTTTAGTTAATTAAGTTTAGTTAATTTAGTTTGTTTAAGTTAGTTTAGTTAATTTACCGAAGGAGGAGGTATGTTTAGTTAATTAAGTTTGTTTAAGTTAGTTTAGTTAGTTTAGGTTAGAAGTTTAGTTTAGGTATTGGTGGTTAGTTTAGTTAGTTAAGTTTGTTTAGTTAGTTAAGTTTGTTTAGTTTACTTTAGTTTATTATATGTATTTATGTTTGTTAAGGTTAGTTAGTTTAGTTTGGTTAATTTAGTTTAGTTAGTTTGTTTAGTTTGTTAAGTCAATTAAGTTGCGTTATTTTTGGTCTTAAGGTTAGTTAGTTTAGTTAGTTTGATTAGTTAGTTTGTTTAAGTTAGTTTAAGTTTATGTATTAGTTTGGTTAGTTTAGTTTAGGTAGTTGAGGTATTTAGGTTAATTTTGGTAAGTTAGTTTAGTTAATGTAGTTTGTTTAGTTATCACAATGTTGCAAGATATGTTTGCCAAATTTGTTTAGGTTAGTATATTTTAGGTTGTTTACATTGTTAATATATAGTGACATAGGTGTTGTTAATTCGCAAATCAATATTGAATCGCAATTACACCTAACTGCATGCGTGCTAATAAGAAGCTAGAATTACTATATGACCTGAAAGTAATAGAGAGTCGCCAGTTTTAACACGGCCAATCATGTGCATCCCTGATTCAACGCATGATTCCCCCCATGATGCACCTACCTCCAATACCGAGATGGATCTTCCTAATGTCCAAAGACCTTTGCGATGTGGGATTTGTCATCAATAACGACATAGAAGAACAACATGTCCAAATAAAGACCGTGAACGAGTACCAACTAGGAAGAACCGGTGTGGTATATGTCGTTTAGAGGGACATAACAAAAAAATTGTCAAGGAGACCTCAACCATCCAATGACAACCTATAGTCGATTTTGTATATTGTGTGAAGTAACTTAAGTTCGTACATATGTTGCTTATGAGCATTTTCGTCGTGTGTTTTTGTGTGAACATTTATTAATTACTTATCGTTTGGTTGCGTACAACACTCATTTTATTTTTCTAATATTATTTGTAGTTGTCTGCAATGGATCCAGACCTTCTCGATCCATCACTATTGCAACTCCAATCTACACACGAGATCAACGCGAACATGGAGGGGCGAGGTAACCTTTTTTACATCAATACGTCAATTTTACATCAATAATGTATCAAAAACATACATTAATACACTATCAATTACAAGGTGTACGAAACAATGCGTGTACGTCGAAGACGTGGGGTCGTTGATCGAACGATGCAGTATCATTCTAGGATGATCCCATATCTTCGTTCCAGTGGGTTCTATGGGATATCTCGGGTAGCATTTTTCAGCCTTGATTGGGCTTTGATTACTGCGTTTGTAAAGAGATGGCGCCCTGAGACGCATACATTTCACATGCATTGTGGGGAGTGCACCATTACACTTCAAGACGTGCAGGTACAGCTTGGATTACCTATCGAAGGTATGCCTGTGACAGGAACGAGGGACGCAGACTATGTTGATGTATGTGAGAGGCTACTTGGACGAACTCCTGGTGGAGATGACGTCGTTGGATGTAAACTTAAGGTCGATTGGCTTGAGCGTAACGTACCATCAATAGATGATGATAGCGATGAGGAGTCGGTCCAACGGTACGTTCGATCGTACATACTACAACTCATCGGTGGTTATCTTTTCGCCGACAAGTCTAATCGATTCGTCCATTTGATGTTCCTACCATTCTTTGGAGGATTTCCAAGTATTTGGACAATATAGTTGGGGAGTGCATGTTTGGCTTATTCGTACGGGGAGTTGTGTCGCGGATCTCGCGCGAGGGCACATGAGGTTCGGCGCGTCAATTCTTGTACAAGCGTGGGCATGGGACGGGTTTCCATTCATAGCACCGCGACGCTGCGTGTTTCTAGAGCTCAACCGCGAACGGTCGATGGCCAAAATATGCTTATGGACGTTCCATTGGGACACAGGTATAAAAGTCATTTTGGCATTAATTTGATAAAAAATATTGTCCAATTCCATTTATCTTAACTTATTGTTTTCTACGCAGATGGCTCGATGCATTTTCGGTTTCACAAAGTGCGACGCACGTCGTATCGTCTTACCGTGATGCACTTGACTCGCAAAGGCATGAGGATGATGTGGTATGACAACCATATACTGAACTCATGGGGTCTCTTCCCGATTTCTGTACAAATGGTCACGGGAGTTGGCTATCGACGTGTCCCCTTATTTGTTTCCACATTGTGGAGTGGTATCGACCAGAAAGGGTTATGAGACAATTCGACATGGTACAAGTGGTGCCACCAAATTGTGCTTACGACGCCCAACTGCACCGCCTCGAATTGCGTGGACATCATCATGAAAATTGGGTGACTTTTCACGCAAGATACATACACATGTGGGAGCATCGTGGGGACACCATTGCCACAACGGCAGTTAATGAAGGCCACGATCACGAAGAATACATGACGTGGTATCGCTCGGTCACTAGGATATTCATTGGACACGACGGGGCGTTAAGTGACTACTCGGTAATCTCCTAACTATTTATTTTCCTCGAACATCCAATATCTTATATTGCGTGCTTTGACCTCTTATATTTTGTATATCAGCGTAACTTGGTGCATCGACTGAGGCGAGTGTTTATCGAGGAAGGGTATGAGCAAGGTCTTGCGGTGATTGATGAAGGGATTAAAATTTTAGATGAAGATGAAAGGCAACGGTCTAATCTTTCACATGACGGAAATGACGACGAACAAGGCATAAATGAGGATATTGAACAGGAAGATGAAGAAGACGATCAGGGCGAACCAAACATAGAGGTGAGAAGAAGACGGATACGACCGGAGACCGTGCGGGAACGAACCAGACGTCCTCGTCCACCACGTCCATCTAACCAGACTGAGATTGGTGCAGAGAGTAGCAGACGTTCTCCTCCAAGCACGTACATCTCGTTCGAGAGTGAGTAGAACGTAAGCGTTGGCGAGAGTAGCCAACGATCATCCCCACCAACTCATTCTTCTCATGGGTACATTCTGCATCGTCCACACCCCAAGCAGAACCACAAATGTTTGTACCCAGGCCGCCGAGCGTGAATCTTCCTCCTTACTATTTTGATCCATACGCACCTGGGCCGTCTTCTTCATATGTGGACCATGGAATGCCTCATCCTCAAATGTATCCGTCACTGCCTCAGTACATGCCTAGTCCATATACTCCTACTCCTCATACTTACAATATGCCATATGGTGGAGATCCCTCATTCATGAACTTGTTGACCATGCCATGACCTCATGTTCCTTTCCCCAACCCCATACGAAAGCCAATATTTTTGGGATGGTTTCACCTCCTATTTTTGGGAGCATGAGTAGCGAGAGGTGAGTCGAGTGAAGCACGAGAGGAAACGCATCAATCTACTCGACGTAATTCAATGCAAGACCGGCCACCTCAACAACCTCAACCAGGATGTACAAACACAACGTCCAACTAGACAAAAGTACGTCCGGTTTGCATCACCGAGCAACAACATCAACGTAACCGCCGAAATAGACCTGCATGATGAGTTTCTTGATGTCAAGGTGATTTGTAGATAACTTATATATTGGGTTAACGGAGTACGTGTATACAACCTTTTCATTGAAAAAACATATTTCTCATGTTTTCCATATTATTATAATGTCGTATCTGTGATTACACTTCAATAGTTAGTTTAGTTTGTTAAGTTAGTTTAGATTATATGTTTAATTTAACATAAGTGGTTAGCTTAGTTAGTTAGGTGTAGGTGGTTAGGTTATATTAGTTTAGTTTGGTTAGGTTAATTAGCTTAGTTAGTTAAATTAGTTTAGTTTAGGTGTTGAGGTTAATTTAGTTTAGTGTAGTTGAGTTAGGGTATGTTGCTTAGTGTAGTTTAGTTAATTTAGTTTACATAGTTAGGTTAGGTTAGGTTATTCGAGTTTAGTTCACATAGTTACGTTAGGTTAGGTTGTTAACAAGTAACTATCGAGCTAGTTGGTTGTTTGTTTAGTTTCGTTTGGTTGTTTAGTTAATCGTTTCTTGGTTGTTCGTTTTGCTAGTTAAGTTAGTTATTTTAGTTTACTAAGTTTGTATTGTTTAGGTGGTTAGGTTAGTTAAGGTTAGTTCGGTTAGTTAAGGTTACTTAGTTTACTTTGGTTAGTTCCATTTAGTTAGTATGTTTAGTTTTCAATTAAGTTAGTTTATTTTTTGTTGTTTGTGTGAGAATCGTCACGGTCTTCATTGAACTTCAACACAAAACACACCACAATGTCATGCATTATTTTAGGTATGCAACACACGTGCTACTTTTGATTAGTTTACTTCGGATTCGTTGTTGGGTAATTTTAGGTTAGTATAGTTAGTTAGGTCACGTTTGTTAGTTGACTTAGGCCACGTCAGGTTATGACTCATTATTTGGGTAATGATTTACTTATTTTGGTTGTTTGTTTAGTTAGTTAAGTTAGTTATTTTAGTTTACTAAGTTTGTATTGTTTAGGTGGTTAGGTTTGTTAAGGTTACTTAGTTTACTTTGTTAGTTAGTTTAGTTTGGTTATGTTAGTTAGTTAGTTAGTTAGTTTACTTGAGGTTAGTAAGTTACTTAGTTTAGTTTGGTTTGGTTTGGTTAGGTTAGTTAAGGTTAGTTAGTTTAGTTTAGTTAAGGTTAGTTAGTTAGTTAGTTTAGTTAGTTTGGTTAGGTTATTTTATGTTGGTTAGTTTAGTTTAGTTTAGTTAGTTTGTTTGTTAGTTAGTTAGTTAGTTAGTTAGTTAGTTATATTTAGTTAGTTTAGTTTGGTTAGGTTAGTTAAGGTTAGTTAGTTTAGTTAAGGTTACTTACTTATTTAG
The DNA here is from genome assembly GCA_039657325.1 of Stephania cephalantha. Lineage (NCBI taxonomy): Eukaryota > Viridiplantae > Streptophyta > Magnoliopsida > Ranunculales > Menispermaceae > Stephania > Stephania cephalantha. The sequence goes on along the minus strand of CM077567.1, from coordinate 19,768,286 downwards.
TTTTGTTTGGTTTGGTTAGGTTAGCTAAGGTTAGTTAGTTTAGTTTACTTTAGTTAGGTTAGGTTAGTTGGTTAGTTAGTTAGTTAGTTAGTTAGTTAGTCAGTTAGTTAGTTAGTTAGTTAGTCGGTTAGTTAGTTAGTTAGTTAGTTAGTTAGTTATGTTAGTTAGTATAGTTTGGTTAGGTTAGGTTAGTTATTTTGGTTTATTTTGGTTAGTTAAGGTTAGTTAGTTAAGGTTAGTTTAGTTTGTTAATTAGTTTAGTTTGGTTAGGTTACTTAAGGTTAGTTACTTTAGTTTACTTTGGTTAGTTAGTTAGTTAGTTAGTTTGTTAAGTTAAGTTAGATAGTTAGTTATTTAGTTTAGTTAAGGTTAGTTAGTTATTTACTTTATTTTGGTTTGGTTATGTTAGTTAAGGTTAGTTAGTTTAGTTTACTTAGTTACTTAGTTAGTTAGTTATTTAGTTAGTTAGTTAGTTAGTTAGTTTAGTTAGGTTAGGTTTAGAAAATAAAGTTGAAGGTTGAAACCAATGTACATATATATATTCAAAATTGGTTTCTTTTTTATACAAATATAAACTCATTTGGTTGTAATTGTCGAGATCGCTCGACTACGACGACGACGACGGCCAGCGGAGAGGGACGGAGCGGCCGAGTACAACGCAGCCAGCAGCAACGTCCGCGGGGACGTCGCGGACCAGCGGCAGCGGCGGTGGCGGAAAAAGAGGCGGGTCCATTTGGTGACGTGGCGGTGACGTGGCGGCGGCATGTACAGATAGCGCCTTTTCAAAAGGCGCTATCTGTATTCGGCCTGCCACATCACCGCCACCTCACCGCCACCTCACCGCCATGACTTCCTACTGATAACGCTTTTTCAAAAGGCGTTATCAGATGTTGGTGAGTTGGCGGTGAGGTGGCAGTGAGGTGGCGGCTACATGTACAGATAGTGCCTTTTCAAAAGGCGCTATCTGTATAAATTGCCTCCACGTCATCGCCACCTCACCGCCAACCAAACCAACCACACCCAATAACGCCTTTTCAAAAGGCGTTATTGCCTACTTCAGTAATAAAAAAAAAACCTCCATATTTTGTGAAATTAATTGTAAACCAACCCTACTTTTGGAAAAACACCTAAAACGTAAAAGTCCATTACGTTGCCCTCAAGAAAGCTTAGGGTGCCTTAAACTCTTAAATGGTCACATGTGAAACTAAAACTCATTTTCTTAGCGAAAAACTTATACAAAGACTTTAGTTTATAAGAGTCAAGTCAACTCAAACCTAAATAGTACGATAAATACGAGTCCACTAAAATTTAGTTTTGAGTACACACTAAACTAAAATGTTATCATGTAGAATCAATTTTTGAGCACAACTATTATGAGCATACTTAATATTATTTAAAGCATACATAAACTACACTTTAAGCACCCCAATTAACATATCAATATACCAAACATGCTTCAAAACATATTTCAGGGCTATATAATAGTTAGTAGGTTCACAAAAATACTAACAAAATACATAAAAGACCACAAGTTCAAACATAGAATGATTAAAGGCACCCTAAATAGCAAGACAGCAAATATGACAGTCAGCAGATCAACAACATTACCTACTTAGTGAATATGAGAGAGATTTGTTGCATTTTTACCACGGCCCCTCTAGCCCCTTTTCGTTCTGCCACTTCAAGAGCCTCCGCGAACAAGTCAGTCATCTTCTGCATAGTTGCATCGTTAATGCTACTTTCGTGACCCTCCTCCGTTGCGGCTGGGATCTTGTTCACGATTGTTCGCCTGTTCCTTCTTGTCCGTCCAAAGAAGAATTGGGTAGTGAGAAGATGAGCAGCCGTAGAACAGTCAACCCTTATGCGGAAACTCCTTTCGAACACGTTTCAGCATCAACTCCCCGTCGCACTGGAAGCATGACTTTTTTTCGGGGCAATAAGCTTGACCTTGAGTTCTTTCCCCTCAGAAACAACATTCTTTGGTCTTCGTCGTCGCACAAACTGAAAAATAAAAACGATGTTACAAAAACACATCGATAAAAAAATTCAGACTTTAATTCGACGCTTTGACTACCAAATCGACAAAACTAGTAAGCTAGAAAATTTACCTTTTCATCGTCCTTGTTCTTTCGCCTTGATCTCTTTTCTTTCTCTCGGTTTCTAACTCTTTCTTTTTTAGCCTCAGCTCAAAAAGGCACTTTGAATTTCCGTCAATTCGTTTTCTTATAAAGCAAAAGAAATGTAATTTGTAGGGCAAGATAACAAGCATTAATGGGCTTAATATGTGTTTGGTACGATTTGACCAAAGCTAACATTAATGACTTGATTTGATGTGCAAGCACCTTTTTCTTTCAAAACCCATCGATAAAACTACTTCTAATACACCAAACCTGAAGAGGTGGCATGTCCACGTCAGCTGTCATGTGGATATCTTGTGGTGTGTGTTGAGGTGGCATCGTCTAGGTCAGCAATGGCAAATTAAGTACTGTTTCATATATATATATAGTACTTTTTGTATACCTTTATTTTATTTTGCTTTGGCATCCCGTGTAACACACGGGATTAATTGATGAGCGATCACTTTTCTTCTTCTTGTATAATTAAAAGTAAGTGTAAAGTTGCCATCTACCTCTCAAAGCCCTTTATTCCATCGATCACAATCACACGCACGCATCTCATGAGAGACTGCGCGCTTGCTTAGAAGAAGTAGCTAGCTAGCTAATTTAAGAGATGCTCTTCACTTTCTCTCTAAGGTATAATTAAAGTTGGGTACATCGATCAATCGATCGTGTGTAAAGATAAAGTTTAGAAAAGAAAAAAAAGTTATTGAGAGAGAGAGAATCATCAAAAAATAAAAGCTGTAATATCGCGAGTAGCTACCTCACGAGGGGGCGTCTCAGCCGGTTCTTATCTTATATATATGTGTGTGTGTGTGTGCATGTACATTTTAATAAAGCACACCGCACACTTTAAAAGTACTGTCGCATTTAACTTAACAAGCTGTCTCATTACAAGGACAATGCCATGATGCTCGATCTAGCGTGAGTCATTTAATTGAATTCACATCCATTTGATCATTTTTCATCTTTGAGGTTCGACTACTCCAGACTCAAACACGGCTAAACATGTAATCACGCGTGAGTCTCTCCGTCCAAACGCTAAATTTTGAATTTGTTGAAGATGTGCGGACTGAAATAAATAGTCTTACATCGATTAAATAATATTCACGATAAAGTTTATAAGTGTTGATCTCCCCTCAACTAGAACCGATGCTTTTTTAGTTAAAACCTCACACCTATGAGTCGAAAGATGATTAATAAACTAGGGACAATATCAGTACTAGTGGAGATCTACATGCCCGCCAAGCGGCTTGCCCGCGAGTAGAAAATTAACAGAACCTTGATCGAATCTGACTACGAATTTTAATTAATTAATAACAGTAATTAGTAGAACTCATTATTATTTACATGACTTATCGATCCTAGCTAGCTAAGCTATTATATATGCGGAAATCAAAGACCAAAATTAACTGTACCATACATTAATAGTGTTGAAGTATGGTCATAATTAACTAGATTTAGTACTGAGGGCTCGTGACATACACTGATCCAATTGATGCATTAAATTATACAAGTCTAGCAATAGGTAATTATTCATGATCGATAACTTTCACTTGCATCAAAGTCAAATGCTTGTTCGTGGAAGCTTGATGTCACATTTAATTGTATGCCATATATAAATAATGAATTGATCATTCTAAAAAAAATTGAAAAAATAAAATAAAAATAATATATATATATAAATATATATGTGATAGGCCCTCCCTCTAAAATTCACTTTAGTAGCCTTTAAAGACCCATTATTCCCTATTGATCGATCATCTACATATGTATATAAACCCTAACCACCAATTAAAAGAGGGTTATAACATTATTAGAGAGCAACTTTTGTGTATGATTAAAAAAGTATGAAGTAGCACATGGGGAGGTGGTTGAATAGAGCCCATTATATGCATGCTCTTGGCCCATCAGAGCTTAAAATGTATGTATCATTATTAATTAGATGAAAGAGACGAACCAAATTAATTGAATCAATTACCTACGTACAAAAACGATTTTATTCTTTTGAGCACGCGTACTTCCCAGTTCAATCTATACTTATATTCTCTTTTCATCATATATAGCTAGCAACCTATCACCATGATGTCATCGTTACTTGCTTCTGCTGGTTGTTTGGATTAACAGCCATATCATTTATTAATAAGGTCCCTCGTTATAACTTATAAGCTGATGAATTGATGCACAACGACCATATATATTTTTTGGTAATAACGCAATATTTACATATGCATAGTTAAGAATATATAGCACGACAATAATTAATTAGAATGTGGGATCTCAAAGAATGGAGTCAACAAAAGAGCTTGATCAGTGTCGCTGACCCAACTAATTAGAAATTGATTTAGACTATATATATGTTGTTGTTGATGATGATGATCACAAAGAAACACGCACGGTAATTAGTTAACTAAAATGTTTTTAAGACAGCTAAAATAATATGAGATACGTTATATCATTATATGTAATATTTTCTTTTTTTTGATAGATCAAAAAAAATTTGAGTCAAGCTTAATTATATAAACTGCAATTAAATTAATTATACCAAACCAATGATTTATCTACAACTCATATGTTGTTGGCTAGAACAAATTAAGTATAATTAATGCATGGTCTCGTGCATGCAGAAGCCGCCAAACTCATTTATTACGAAAACATCCGTGCTACAACCTCATCGCCACCTCACCGCCACTCTCATTGCCACCTCACAAATTTCCAATATTGGCTATTTTTGAAGTTTGTGAGGTGGCGGTGAGTTGGCTATCCATGTGTCCTGTCCACGTGGGCACATCCACCCCATTAATAAAATAATAATTAAAATTAAATTAAATTAAACCGATTTATATAAACTGTAAATTACAGAAAATAGATTAAAATAGATAAAAATTATGGAAAAATTCGGAAAAAATCTTGAAAAATATGAAAAATAGGGAAAACTCATTTCTAACTGGTTTACTTACCTCGAAATTCGTAATTCGTCCTCAAGACGTCCCGCTCACGCCTCGATTTGCGCACCCGACACCCGACTCCTACGTCCCTGGTGTCAATTTAAGTTTTTAGCACCCTTTTTCGAATTATACCGGGGTGCCAAACGCCCGAAAAGCCTCGAACTCATTTTTTCTAGCTTTCCTAATTTTTCATATTTTTCGAGAATTTTTCATAATTTTTATCTATTTTAATATATTTTCTGTAATTTAGAGTTTATATAAATCAGTTTACTTTTTCCATCGAATTATACCGGGGTGCCAAACGCCCGAAAAGCCTCGAACTTATTTTTTCCTAGCTTTCCCTATTTTTCATATTTTTCGAGAATTTTTCATAATTCTTTCATAATTTTTATCTATTTTAATCTATTTTATATAATTTACAGTTTATATAAATCAGTTTACTTTTTCCATCGAATTATACCGGGGTGCCAAACGCCCGAAAAGCCTCGAACTAATTTTTTTTCTAGCTTTCCCTATTTTTCATATTTTTCGAGAATTTTTCATAATTTTTGTCTATTTTAATCTATTTTCTGTAATTTACAGTTTATATAAATTATTTTAATTTTTCCATAATTTTAATTATTTTAATTATTATTTGTGAGGTGGCGCTGACGTGGCGGTGACGTGGCGTAGATAGCGCCTTTTGAAAAGGCGCTATATGTACACGTGGCTAGCTACGGTGAACTAACCATATATTGTGCACTGTCCACATATCGAGACATCCCATTCACTTCTCCCTCCCTTCACAACAGACACATTTCTGCCTTGACTTATCAGCATCAAGTGTAACAACCATATAAGTATCGATCGGTTCATGTTGGCTGATCAATAAGTCCCATATGCTACAATTTAACAGTCTCAATTAGTAAGTAGTCGATCGGACCTCTTGGCTATATAGCTAGCCGAATGTAACTCACTTAAATCATGTTCCATTAATTGGGACTCAACCTAATTGTCCATATATATTAGGGGTGGGCAAACCGCAGTTTGATGGTGAAAACTAGGGGTGGCAAAAAGTGTCCGGACCCATTTGTCCGCATTTGTCCGGACTCACTTTAAACGAGTCTGGACATAATTTTTTAAAAAATAAATATGGGTCCGGACATGCTTTTTTGTTCGTTTTAAAAAACTGGACCAGGTTCAGACAAGGTTTTTTAAAAAATTGGTACCCGTTTAGCGTTTAATTTAAATGATATTTTATTTATTTATAGGAATATTTTGAAACTTTCATGATGTTTGCATGGTAATTTCACTAATGATGTAATTTTTATATAAAAATTTGTAAGACTTGAATTTTGAATATATAACATGTCTTTTTTGTACTGATGGAATGCATGACGACATAAAAATCATACATTTTTGTTAATAATAAAGTGAAAAAAATTATTTTAGTATATTAAAAAACGGGTCTAGACAAAAAATAAGTCTTGTATGTTTTAACGACATACGGGTCCGGACAATAAAGTGTCCGTTTAAAAAACGAGTACGGGTTCGGACATCATTTTTAGTCGTTATTACGGGGGGTGTCCGGACCGATTTTTTGTCATCCCTAGTGAAAACCCTTAAACCACCACCAAACCATAGGTTCACGATTTGACAGTTTTGCAAGCCACCACCAAGCCGCAAACCACTAAAACCACAACCAGACCGACTGCGGTTTGCATAATTTTTTCAGTCTGGTTTTGCAATTTTCCTATAACACATTTTCAACAAAAAAAATCTGCAATACATTCCATAAAATTCCATACATGTCCATCTACAAAAAATACAAGAAAACAAATGTCCATATATATAAGACCATCCACCAAAATGTCCTTTGGTTTGCACGGTTTGGCAGAACAAATTGATATATTGCGTTTGGATATAGGATTAGGGTATTGGGAGTGTAAAAATGAAGAAATCCCTGAAATGCCCTTTGGTTTGGTGAATCGCACAGTTTTCTAGAAATGAAAACCATGCACAACTAAACTGCAGAATCGCGATTTTCAAGTTTTCAAAACCACCCCCAAACCGTGCATGAATTTAAAAAACCAAACAAGACCAGATGATTTGGACGGTTTTGGTGGTTTTGCAATGACCACTTGTGGCAGGCCCTACGTCCCTAAGGCGCGAGCGAGCTGCTACGCAGGTCCCGCAGCATTGCTGACGTCGTCGTCACATTAACGTTCCTCGATATGCGTGTTATTCATCGTATTCTTTATATTATTTGCCAATTATTCGAGATATACATTAAATTACAAATATGGCTTGTGTTTTTCAAAGTTTCAAGTAGGTAACTAGTAAATTTACAGCTGAAGTCTTAAAGTACATGAACATGAATTTTCATTAACTTTTAAGTTTTATAAAGCATCAGTCCTACTGTGGAAAACTCGGAATAGAGTACACTGTGTATAAGACGACAAAAGTAAATATATACAAGTACAGGTGTCTCGTAAGTCTCCTATAAATCCAAAATATATAACAAAGTATGTAAATACAAATACTAACGAGTAGTGTACCGAACAGTGGGCGAGCTCAGAGATAGTCGCCAAGAATCTCCTTACCCTTACTCTTAGAAAGATCTGCACTCAGCCATCACAATAAAATAGATGACAAGTTCAGTGAATAAAATCCAAAAGAAATTAACTGAGCATTCATATAATAAAGTAAAGGAAATCTAATAAACACTGTCAAATAAACATGCAGAATGTAAAAAGGCAACTGTAAATGGATCATCGCATGTGTAAATAACAATAAAACGCAATCGTATGTGGCCGTCCCGGTCAAACTAGACCATACTTCGGATACCCTCCCCAGGATCCCTCCAATGGGTGCACCCAACTGGCCCATCACCTGGTCCTCTCGGTGGCCAACGTAGACTCACGACATACCGAGACATGTACCGACAATGTAGCTCGCGTCGCTATTCACCGAGGACTCCAGATACACATGTTATGGTCTAGCATGCCATACACACACAACGAAATACCCGGCGGGAGTAAACTCAACCAATCGTTCAAATAGTGACACGGACATAGATAACTGAAGTAAATAAGGAATAGAATCACGAATACACTAAAGAAGATAGAATAAAATAGTAATGAAAGCAAGTAAATACTCAAGTGACGTTCCATTGGGTTTCACAAACCTCAATACGCGCTCCAAAGCTTGAAAATACCCCGATCCGACCCCATCACACCTCAACTATCGTACTATAGTCCATGAGTCCTCTGAGGTCAGTTATGAGTGTTTTAGATTAGTTATAAATGTATTAAGTTGAGTGTATATGTCAGAAAACCTAAAACAGCCCCTCAAGTTTTTGCAAAACTACAATTCGATACTTAGTATTGCAGCGCAAATTAAACATGATATATTTAAAATCATCGAAAACAAGTAAGAAGAAAGTTTTAGCTCTAGGTCTTAGCTTTCTGAAATGGTAAGGTGTGCAAAGTTTCGATATAAAATGAATGAGTTATCAAAGATTTACCAAGACAGCTCGAATTAGAATCAAAATGTGACCAGCAAGTTTGTAAAAATCATTTCTCCAAATTTATAGCTCCAAAACACATGATTTTTTGTCATAATGCAGCTACCTAGCAACATCATAAGAAAAGATGAGCTTATTGTGATAAGAATCGAAAGAGCTATGCATCGTCAAAGTTCATTTTAAAAATCTCGTATTAGCATTTCAACTGCCTACTTGCGGAGCATTTTTTAGCTAGAAAGAGTTTGAAATTTGAGATTTTTGTAGAGAAAAAAATTGTAGATATCTGAGTAAGCTTTCCAACGGCGTATGATCTGCTCCATTTGGAGTTCATGTGAGAGAGTTATGCTCAATTTATAGAGGTTAGGTCAAGAAATTTGCTAAGCACTAACATGCATACATCAAGAACTCAAGAAAAATCACTTTTTTGCCAAGACTAGTTTGAAACCATTATTGATCATCGAAATCAGTTTAAAAAACTAATTTAGACAAGAAAAATAGCAGCTTAATATTTGAAACTCATTTTTTGCACAAAACCCACAAAACTTGAGTTTCGATGTTCACATTTTTAAGAAATTTAAGCTAGTAAAGAGTGGGTTTTTGTACTTAGATTTGATCTTCCTATCTTGATCCCTCTTGTAGATGGCCTCCATTCCTCCTAGTTCTTGCTCAATTTCCCAACACTCCATCCCAAGAACAAACTTTGTTATTGTTGCATGAAGGGATTTTCCACTAACTTAGCTATATATATGTTAGAATCAATTGTGTTCACGTATCTCGAGGTCAATCTAATTGTCCTTGTTAACTCCTACTCCATTAAAATCCATCTAGTTGACACAAATTCCTAACTCAAATCTTCTAGGATTTCATTTTAGTGCGAATTTCGAGGCAAAGCTATGACATAAATTTTCCTTCCAACTATAGGCATTTATAATCAATTGACTCAATTAATTTAACTCATGTACTTTTATACATATGTAGGCTATTTAGAGTCTTAAATTGGTGTACTACCATTTCCTCTAGTACCCAATTACCTGGCTGTAACGGCCCAAAATTGCTAATCTTGTTTAATTCCTTAAACTGATCATCGACCCGCACCGTAGGACCCATACCGTGATATGTCCATTGACCGAGGCAAGGGCCGAGGTATATTTTATATTTTTTATGATGTATGCCTAGTGTATTGTATATGTGTAGACTATTAAGTTAATTTATACGGGTGTATAGGTATTGAGACGAGCAGGGACGTACCTTGAGTCGCGTGTCGACGTGGGACCGAGGTAGCGATATATGGGGCAAGCTTAATTAATTTGAACTAATGTTGGTTTTGTAAGTGGCTTTAATGTGGTCACATTTAAATAACCATTAATATGCCTAAAGTTAGTGAAATAAAACAAGGATCACTAGATGTGCATCCAAACACGTATTCCCCTATCAAGAGTCAAGGTGTCAACTTGTTGAGTCACTCAAACATGACTTGAGGGACAATTGTGACAAGGTGGTCTATTAGTTGAGCCTCGAGATACGTGTGCACACAATGCTAAATGGCTATAGTTTAAACATATATATATAGTCAAATGAAGCATTAGTCAACAATTCTCATCTTATCTTCACAAAATCGGTTGTTCGATGAGGGAAAGAAAGAAGTGAGTTTGCTAGTGTGATTTTGGTGAAGAAGAAAAGAGAATCATTGAAGGTTTAGTGCAGAAGAATGAGTTCTTCAAGCTAGGTAACTTCTCCACTCCATTAACTTTGTGAATTCATAAATTTGATGTTGTTGTTGCTGTTTTGTGTTGGGGAGGGTGTTAAGGACCTCTTGTAGTGTGTATGAAGCTCCCTAAGGCGATAATAAAGCCTATGTGTAGCAAAAACCCAGAATTCGAAGTGCAAAATTCTAGGTTCTGCTGCACATAGCGCTTGGTCGATAATCTAGCGCGCGAATGTTCAAATTAGCGCGCTAATGTCGAAAACTAGCGCACTAATCTTGATTAGCGCGCTAGAGGTGCAAGATAGCGCGCAAATTTGCACTTTCCAAAAATGGTTTAAACACTATAAAAGGGTTTAAAACCTTAAGTAACGGTCCAAACTCACTCTAAAACTTATCAAACAACTCCAGGGAACTAAGGGGAGATCTCGGGAGTTTGGGAAGGCATTTCGGACTATCGAGAGATCAGATAGGCTAAGACAAGCGTTGTGAATTGTAAGTAAAGCTGTAAGCATTATATAATTAATTTCATTCACACTTATTGTTTTATAGTCTATTTGTAGACATTATTACTCGTAATCTCACATCATGTTGTTATTGTGTCTATTCATATTTGAATATTGTTAACATGATGCCTTGTGAAATGCTTCATTGATTCCAATTTCTATTATTGATGTTATTCTTGATAGATAGTTGATCAAAAGCATGCTATCAGGATAAGTTGGATTGGATCATACCTGTTTTCTATTTCCTTGGGCTTTGAAGCCCAACTAGTTTTGAAATCCTTGAGAATTGGAACTATTGATATTTGAAAATAAAAGTAGGGATTATCTAGTGTCCATTGCATGTGAAATGAGCGGTTCACGGGGACATGGGTCTCCCGGGGTTCCAACACTCACCACTACACTTGTGCGGCATACGAGACATGAGACTCGGGGTAATCGGCAAGAATGAGATATATGATTTGTATGCGTATAGCGCAGCTTCGCTTTTGGTGTGAAATATGTTGAGCACAACTCCATATAGTAGTGGGAAAGGTTAGGTGATACTTATCACCGCTGATCGGACGTAGATCATCTCAACTTAGCCTGTGTCAGTTTATACATCTTTAACTGTAGTATTTTCTTGCATTACTTGATTCAACAATTATTTCGCTACTCTATGCTTTTAAATACCATTATTATATTTTGGAAATGTGTCATAGAATTCTCCAGTTATTACTTAAATATTATTATACTCACCGTCTAGTTTGTGACGGTGGGTGTAGGTCCGTCAAGCAGTAGCAGACCGGGGAAGGAGAAGATTGACGACTTTCTCTGAGCATTTCGGCGACTCTCCTATTTCATTTTGTATGACTCGACTTTTGTTGTATTATTATTGCTTATGTTTTTACTGTACATTTTGGGTTATACATTGGGTTGAGTGTATAGTTCTCCATTTTTGAGACTCAGATATATATACATGCATGTGATGTTGTATTTTCGTGGTTTTCCACACTTAGGAATGTTGAATAGTAAGAGCTTCCGAATAATCTTTAAAATATGTGATAATATTAATATGATAAAAAGTTTTAATTAACTCTGAAATCTAATAATGTATTTACACATAGAGGAACGAAAGGGTGACTAATACGTAATTAAGTCTAATGTGATTAGGATTAAGGCTTGATTACGGGATTCGGTCGGGTGGTGCCCTGTTTAGAGGTAAGGGCCGTCACAGTTGGTATCATAGCATAGGTTTAGAGAACAATATGAATTACACACAAACCTTAGTTGTGGAAACCAGTTGACCTTTGCCTAGAAAGCATTAGTTGAGAAGTGAGTGCAAGTGAGTTGGGGATTTCTTATATCTATTTGTTAATTTCTGTATGTATATATATTTATGCGCTGTGTCACGTAGAAGCCGTGTCGCGTTTGTTATCCATTGCAGACCCCGATGGCTGATACACGAGGGGGAGGAGATGCAGAGCTCGGTGGCAGTCAACCTCCTACTATTACGGAGGATTTACAAAGGTTTTCTGATCGAGTGACAGCTCAAGGCCAGCAGTTGACCGACTTCATCGCATTGATGACAGCTCGTTTTGCTCCACCAGCATCGACGTCGACTCCTATGACTGCTACACCGGCTGTACAGGCGCCATCACTTCCTAATGTAGCTTTAGCAGTGCTGATAGTCGTGACCGCACCAGTGGTGGAGACAGCTGAGGCAGTACCCTCTCCCACGCCAGCATCTTACAGCATAGCAGTGGAAGTTCAGCTGGTGAAGGACTTCATTTGACTCAAACCAGCTTACTTCAATGGAGTACGAGATTTCTAGAAGATTGAGAAATGGATTCTCTCTCAGGAGAAACTCCATAGGATACTGAAGATAGAGGATAGACTTCGGGCAGATATCTCATCGTATACTCTATCGAGAGATGCCGATGTGTGGTGGCTTTTGACAGTTGCTACTCATGGAGAGTTTGAGACATGGGATATTTTCAAGGAGAAGTTCTATCAGTAATATTTTCTGCCTTCAGTAATGAAGAGATTGAGACAAGAGTTCATGGACTTGAGACAGGGACTAGAGGAGCCTATGATGTAGTACATGGACATATATGACTACCTGCGTCAGTTTGCTGGGGACTTAGTGAGAGATGAGTCCTGGGATGTGTACCATTTCGGTGATGGATTTAGGCCAGATATTGGTTATCATGTAGTCAGTACTGGTGCCAGGACACTCACCGAGATCTACGAGCGAGCCCTAGCACATTAGACATACACTACAAAAAAATGGATATTTAGAAACGGAATTAGCAACGGAATTTAGTTCTGTTCCGTTGCAAAGAAAAAATGGTTTGAGACGGAATTGAGACGGAATAATTCAGAGACGGAATAGAGAGAGATCAGAGACGGAAATAGAGACGGAATTGAGACGAAATTAAATTCCGTCTCAAAAAAATGGCGCCAACATTCCCACCAAAACTTTAATTTTTTTACAACCGTCCATTACGTCTCGAGATTCGTGCGCGCTTCGACCTAGACGCCCCAAAAATAGGGACCAACCAAAATAGAACTCTCTTCTCACAACCAACTCTCTTTCTCTCTCACCGAAATCTCTCTCTCTCACCGCTCTCTGCTCTCTCTCCCCCACCGCTCACCGTCACCGCTCTCTGTTCTCTCTCTCTCGCTCTCTCTCTCTCTCTCTCACCGCTCTCTGCTCTCTCTCTCTCTCCCACCGCTGCTCTCTACTCTCTCTCCCACCGCTCACCGTCACCGCTCTCTGCTCTCTCTCTCTCACCGGAATCTCACTCACTGTCAACTCTCTCTCTTTCTCACCGAAATCTCTCTCCCAAACCCTAAATATCTGTCGTCGCTGCGATTGAGGCTGGGACGAGGCCGTCGAGTCTGTCGTCGCCGCTGTTTGCCGCACCCTAAGCCGTCGCCGCACCCTAACCCGTCGCCGCACCCTAAGCCGTCGCCGCTGTACCTCGCCATCTCCGAAGCGAGAACCATTTAATTTTGGTATTACTCATCCGTCATATTTTTGTTTAGGTTTTGATAGGCCATTTGGATAAATTATTGTTCTCTTATTTCTGCTATGCAGTTTTTATGAGTACCTATTGAAAGTGTGGATTCAAGGAAACAAAACTGCAGTGGTGAAGCATTACAGGTATGATTTTTTCTGTGTGAATAATTTCTGTTTTTTTTTTTTTTACGTTGTAGCAACATCAACAATATTTTCATTGGGATTCTTTTTTGAGATTATGTATCCATTTCTTGTGTAAAATTATTTGTTAGGTCTCTTCATGTTTTATTTTTTGAGGAACACCTTTCTTTTCTTCAAAGGCATATTCTTTACTTTCTATCACAAACCAGAACGCAATTCTTGGAATAATCCTGAAACTGTTATTACAAACCTTTGTCGAGATTAGCCTCTTTTGAGTCTTATCTGAATTTTTCTGTTTGTTTTCAGAACTTGATTCTTCCTAAGAATTCCTTTCTGTAACTGTTTGTTAAAGTATGTATTGTTTTAGCTCACCTTGAATTTTGGAGAAAGAGATTTTTCTGTCCTTTTATCGCATGATAATTTTGATGGAACTAATAAAACCATTTTCGTCAAGTTTTTTCCCTTACATTTATTTGGTTTCCTTTTCCTAATTTCCTGAAGTGAAGAACCATTTAATTTTTTTTATTTTTTCTTGTTCTTGTAATTCACTATAATGCATGTTAAATCAGTCAAGCAGTTTTCTTGCCCAATTCAAGGATTTTACTAATTTTGCTTGCTTGAATTTTAGCTAATGTACTCTTTCAATTTGCTGTGACAATATCTTATCAGAGAAATGTGGGAGACATCAATGAAAGGTCTTGTAAGCTTAATTCGAAAATCAACACCATCCTCTTTCACTTACATCTGTGAGAAAAATGGGGACTCTTTATCTGATAAGGTACTTCCTCTATCTGTTAAGCACAAAACATAGTTTAAGGTCCTTTACTTTTGTAATTATTTTATTATTTGCTCTCTAAGTATTTCCTCTTCAAAATTGCAGAGGGATGAATTAGCATGCTTTGCTCCAGGAATGTTGACTTTAGGCTCATTGGGTTATGGCCCTGGAGATCGTGAGAAAATGTTGACACTTGCAGAAGAGGTATCTCGTATTGCCCATTACTCTCTAGTTTTCATCAAGCTTTATGTGCATACAATTGCTCTCTTTTTATAAGTTACTAATAATAAAAAATATAAGTGTAAGTAGTCACAGGTGGATAGTGAAGATTGATAGCCAAGAAATGCTAGAAAGTGAAATACTTGACTTGTTAACTTGTTAGGATGGAATTCTAAGAGCTGATATTTACCATAGTTAAAATTGGGTTGGTTAAGTGGAGGAGCATTTTTAGAATGTTATATGATTGATCATCCCCATTAACAGAGACAACCGCTCATGTTTGTACTCATTCACACCTCACTTTGTAAATTCAACAATTCCCAAAGTGATCTTCACTGATAAAAAACCGGTAACAATATTTTTTTACCTCGTTAGCAAGGAAGGAAGAACTATTTCCCTTATAGAAGACTGAAAATCTCTCTTCAGCTTTGGAATCAACAACGAAACTAACGAAGAACCTAAAGACTTTCAAAAAACTCTAGATATAATTGCATTAGCTACTTTCAATTACCAATACCGTGAAGTCCAAATATTATAGTAATAATAATAAAAAAGGAGCCAACACAATATTCCTACAATTCACATGATAGCATGATTGAAATAATGCATATGAAAAAAGAGTAGGAAAAATTTGCACTAATATGAAAACACAAAAGATAACAAAAATTGAGTGCCTTCCCAAAATGTGCTTTATAAAACATGTAATTATATTTGAATTTTTTTTCTCTGTTTCGCTTCTCATCAGAGCTAAGCTGAGTGAAAAAAAAGGCATAAGTTCAACAACATTGAATGATATGCTCATTTGATATAGATGACCAACATTACAACGTCAATGTAGATGAGTCTTTTCTAAGCATTCATGAGGTCTAGTTGAGGGAACACAGTAAGTTTGAACTTAATTGAGCTTTTCCTGAGACATTTGATCTAAAATGGTTCTTGTTTAAATGTTATACCTAATTACTTCTTTAAATGTATTGTGACAAACCTTTTGATAGATTTATTGGAGATGTCGTCGATGATGTGTTCAACAACATTGTTGTACTATTTGCTATAAGCTGTGTGAAAGGTAGACATGAGAAAAAGCTGTGAAAACATGGAACCTAAACTGATAACTGTCTGTTTGCAAAGCAGTTTAATAAAAAAGAAAATGACATTCTTGTCGCTGCAGGTTTTCGCTGAAGGAGTTGATAAGGATATGGTCGTATTCTTTGGCAAGAAGAGCTTCAAGGTTAGAGAATCGGGACGCCATTGATAACACAATTGTTTCAATGCTGGCAGACCCTAGAGAGGTATTATATCAATTAATTGACAATTCTTTGTATGTTGGCAGCCATGGTGTCTATTTAGAGATGCTACGTAACTCATTAGTTTTTGCTACCAAACACATCTGTCTAGTTGAATAGCATTACACTTAGCATATCAAAGCAAGATGAATTAAAGCACTAAATTAATAGCTGATGTAATTCAAATACTATTTTAATTAGGTATCAGTTTGTTGAAGTATAAAGAGAAAATAAGCAAATTTAGTTCAAATACAACTTTGTAATGCAATTTCAAGCATAAATGAAAAATAATACTTCACGCCAAAAAGAAGGCACAACATATAATAATCAGCCCATACAAGAAAAAATTCTCAAAAAGACCTATTGAGAAACCGAACGAGTTGCTAAATTTTCATGGAACCTTTGATCAAATAACTTGAATTACTACATAATAATCTAACATATAAAGCCATACCTTATAAATTCTGAACTGGTTGATAAGTAACCACCATGGCTTCAACATCCTAAAAGAAAGAGAAAATTCATTTTAAAAAATGCCATTTAAAACTCATTCAAAATAATAGCAACTAAACATCCCTAAAACTTGATGTACCAAAAAAGAAAAAATCTTCTCCTCTATAGATAAATCAATCAGTTGCATTGCACCATCATCAATCATCATCTTCATCATTAACGAGACAACAACAACAACAACATAGCCTCAGTCCCAAATTAACTGGGGTCGGCTACATGGATCAAACTTTTCCATTGTGCTCGATTAAGTGCAATTGATGGTGAGCTTAGCAAACTCAAGTATATTGGTGTTCAAGTTGAGGGATTGGATTGTGAGTTAAAGTTATTTAGATTTTTATTATGCAGTGCAGTGAACCCCTACTTAAGAAAACAAATTTAATGCTACTATTATATTGTTAAAAAAATATTGTTGATCCATGCAGGCTAAGCTCCAAAGGAGACGTCAGGAGCTGACCCAGACTACACCGGACCAGCCGGTGGATGATGAGGCGGTGTACTACAAGGTGGCGGGTGAGTGTCCCAAAGGATGTGTCTAGAGTCTCAGGTCGTTAGGGAGAAAGAAGAAAAGATACGTAGATCCTGATGCTAGCACATCCCAGGTGCTAGCACAACGAGGGATGGGCAACTTTATGATACTTAGGTATTTTTATGGTTGTTGTAGAACAATGAGAATTGTAGTTTTTTTGTGGATACTTAGGTATCTTAGACATTTATTATACTTGACTACGTTTCGTGAATATATAAATCTTTTTTAATATCGAATTGTATGTTTTTTCTCATTTGAATCTTTGTTGTTGATATATATTGTTGATTTGTGTATGTATGTGAAATTTTGCTTTTTGGGGATGTTAGCTCCCCTAAGGAGTTGTTGGAGGGGGTGCAGGCGATGGAGCAGGTCCTGTTGTTATTTTTAGTTTTAGAAGTTTTGGAGAACCAATTTGATTCTTGTGAATATTTAAAAAAAAACTGGGCATAGAAACGGAATAGAGACGGATTAGCAACGGAATTTATAAATTCCGTTGCTAATCCGTCTCTAATTTGTGGAGAAGTAGAATGAAAAAACTGGGTAAACAGAGTTTAGAAACGGAATAGAGACGGATTGGCAACGGAACTCGTAAAGTCCGTTGCTAATCCGTATCTAATTAGCAACGGATTAGCAACGAAATTTATGAATTCCGTTGCTAATCCGTCGCTAATTTGCAACGGATTAGCAACGAAATTTATAAGTTCCGTTGCTAATTAGAGACGGATTAGCAACGGAATGCAAGTAAAACCATTCACTTTGGATGAATGTGCATTTCTGTTCCGTCGTTGTTCCGTTTCTAAATTCCGTCTCTAATCCGTCTCTAATCAGCAACGGAAACACATTTCCGTTGCTGACTAAATCAGCGACGACAATTTTAGAGACGGAATAGATTCCGTCTCTGTTCCGTTGCAGAATTGAATTAGAGACGGAATTTATGTTACTCGGCAACGGAAATTTCCGTTTCTGATCGGCTATTTTTTTGTAGTGATACTATATGGGCAAAGTTGCTGATGGCAGAACACTAGGTCCAGTTTTATCTGCAGAGCAGGTCGTGGAGTACGAGAGGAGAAGACAGGGGGTAAGGGAGCAAGGGGATGGAACAAAGTTTCTCAGGGGTCAGGGACAGCTACTCATCCAATGACTGTGCCTTATGTATCATCCGTTGCTCTAGCACATAACACTATATGCAGACCCATTGCCACCTCCCATTAGACCAGCGTTACCAACTCCCACCATTCCTGCACTTCCCACCCCACAGGCTTCACGACAGTAGCCGCAAGGTGGCAGAGGCCGAGACCGAAGCCGAGGCTGAGATACTAGCCAGGGATAGGGACAGTCGCAAAGACAGGGTCAATATCAGGCACAGGGCCAGTCTCAGACTCAGGGTCAGCGCAGACAATTGACATGCTATAGATATGGATAGGTCGGACACATAGTGAGAAAGTGCCTGCATCCTACAGCGGTGTACGCACAGTAGGGCTGAAAGGAGGTTCATATGGTAGCCCAGCCAGACACCGACGCTACACGAGGTCTTATTGAGGGTACGATTGCCATTTGCGATAGAGATTTGTATGTTTTATTTGATTCTGGATCTACCGTATCTTTTATTATTGGTCGCATGGTAGACATCCTAGGGTTAAAACCTGTTAGGCTTAGCATACATTTGATTTTGAGTACTGCAGCCGGGGATAGGGTTTGCCCTAATGGTGTTATTGATGGATGTCTGGTCGAGATAGATGGGGTAGAGCTACTTGCTGACTTTGGAGTCATCGAATTTTTAGAGTTCGATGCAATTTTAGGGATGAACTAGTTAGCAGCATACCACGGTCATATCGACTGTTTCAGTAAGACAGTGATATTTGAGATCTCAGGGCGTCCGACGTTCACCTATAGAGGTATTTCAGCGAGGACGGTAGGTACGAGAGGTCGACCTGCGGCTAGTGAGGAGATGGAAGCGTTGATCTCGCTATACACTATACCAGAGAGTTGGGGACCTAGGCTGGAGGACATACCGGTGGTTAGAGAGTTTATTGATGTCTTTTTGGAGGATTTACCTGGTTTACCGCCGCCACGAGAGACTAATTTCATTATTGAGTTAGTACATGGTACTAAATCGATTTCTATACCACCGTATTGAATGGCACCCCGAGAGTTAGAGGAGCTAAAGACTCAGCTTCGAGATATAAAACAGAAGGGTTTCATCACACCTTCTATGTCGCCATGGGGAGCAACCGTCATTTTTGTGAAAAAAAATGGTACTTTGAGACTTTGTATCGACTATAGACAGTTGAACAAAGTCACGATTAGGAACAAATATCCACTCCCGATGATTGATGATTTATTTGATCAGTTGAGAGGAGCACAATTTTTCTCCAAGATAGACCAGCGATCAGGGTATCATCAGTTTAGGATCAGGGATGAGGATAGGTCAATTACAGCTTTCAGTACGAGACATGGACATTTTCAGTTCACGGTCATGCCATTTGGGCTGACCAATGCTCCAGTAATATTTATGGATATAATGCATCGGGTTTTCAGATCGTTTCTCGATCGTTTCGCGATAGTCTTCATCAAAGATATCTTTATATACTCGAAGACGATGGAGGATTACAAGCAGCATATCAGGGAGACGTTGCAGACCTTGAGAGAGCATAAACTTTACGTTAAATTCAGCAAATGTGAATTTTGTCTCTTAGAGGTCAAATTTTGGGGGCATGTTGTCGGATCAGCAGGGATAGTAGTGGATCCAGCCAAGATATAAGCAATTATGGATTGGCCAGCACCGACTTCCGTGGCTGAGATCAGAAGTTTTTTGGGTTTGACAGGTATTATCGCCGATTTGTGAAGAATTTCTCGAAAATCGCTTCACCACTTTCAAGATTGACCCAGAAAGATGTTAGATTTGAGTGGACTAAGGAATGTGAGGAGGCATTCACTCAGTTGAAGATATTATTGACTATTGCGCTAGTATTGGTGTTACCAGATACCGGATAGGGATTTTCAGTATATACCGATGTTTCTCATAGAGGTCTGGGATATGTGTTGATGCAGGGTGTTGGTACAATAGCTTATGCATCCAGACAGTTGAAAGTACATGAGAAGAATTATCTGACGCACGATTTAGAGCTAGCTACAGTAGTGTTTACACTGAAGATATGGAGACATTACCTGTATGGAGAGAAATTTACACTCTTTACCGATCATAAGAGTCTGAACTATCTCTTCATACAGAAGGATCTGAATATAAGACAACCCAAATGGTTAGAATTTTTGAAGGATTACGACTTTTCTTTGGAGTATCATCCGGGAAAAGCAAACGTAGTCGCAGACGCGTTGAATATGATACCTATTGGAGATACGGAGATTCCTACTGAAACTCGGGTTGAGATTTGCGCTCAGATGAGAGTATAGTCTGTGTCTCCACATAGAGTGTCAGAGGGTCAGAGGACCGACAGGTTGTACTCGAGGTTTAGTAAGTTAGCGTAGACTATAGATTGTGTTGATTGGACGGAGACGTCTAACTAGTGTTTGAGATTCAAGGGCAGACTGTAGATAGCATCGGTAACAGAGCTGAAATATGAGATTCTTCAGGAGTCACACCGTTCCTGATTCACCATTCATCCAGGTAGGACTAAAATGTATCACGACATGAAAAGGCATTTTTGGTGGTCTAGGATGAAGGCGAATGTATCTAAGTTTATCAGGAACTGTGGGATTTGTCAGCAAGTGGAGGCTGAACATCACAAACCTAGAGGATTGCTACAGCCTCTTCCCATTCCACGATGGAAGTACGAGGACATTGTTATGGATTTTGTGAGAGGATTGTCGAGAACCGTCCGGAGACATGATTCCATCTGGGTTATTGTTGATAGACTGACGAAGTCTGCTCATTTTCTACCAGTGGCTGCACATTACACGTTTGATCAGTTGAGTATGTTGTTCGAGCGAGAGATTATTAAACTCCATGGGGTACCAGTGACTATTACGTCAGACAGAGATGTTATGTATACGTCTAGGATGTGGAGGAGTATGTAAGAGCAGTATGGTACGCGCTTATAGTTTAGTACAAGTTTTTATCCTCAAATTGACGGGCAGACTGAGAGATTGATTCATGTTCTCGAGGATATGTTGCGAGCCTATGTTTTAGAGTTTGGAGGATCATATGAGGAATACCTACCGTTGTGTGAGTTTTCATATAACAAAAATTATCAGGCCAGTATTGAGATGGCGCCTTTTGAGGCTTTATATGGTAGACCGTGTCGCTCCCCATCGTGTTGGGCTAACCCAGATGACCGTGAGACCGTGGGGCCTGAGATTGTTGTTGATCACACGGAGAAGGTACGACTGATTTGTAAGAAACTCAAGGGAGCCCAAGATAGACAACAGAAGTATGCGGAAAGATATCGCGGTGATCTCACATACACCAAGAGATCTTTTGTATATTTAAAGGTTTCCCCTTGGAAGGGTCTTCAGAGATTTGGAGTGAAAGGTAAACTTGCACCGAGGTTTATCGGACCTTTCAGGATTAAAAAATGGGTCGAGAAGGTTGCATATGAGCTTGAGCTACCTCTACAGATGTCATGAGTTCATCCAGTCTTTCATATCTCCATGCTTCGATTAGCTGAGTCGAGAGCAGGTGATCGTCCGACTGTAGACTTGAGTCAGATAGACCTGAGTAAGGATATTTTATATGGGGAGCAGCCTGTGCAGATTTTGGATCGATTGTACAGAACTTGAGAGGCAAGTCTATCCCAAAAGTGCTTGTCAAGTGGCAGTTTTACGATGATATAGAACTCAATTGGGAATGGGAGGAATATACGTGAAATAAGTTTTCGTACTTATTCGAGTCAGGTATAACTCCTAGTTCAAATTTTAATTTCGATGACAAAATTTTCATTAGTTGGGAAGAATTGTAACGACCCAAAATTGCTAATCGTGTTTGATTCCTTAAACAGGATCATCGACCCGTACCGTAGGACCCACACCGTGATATGTCCATTGACCGAGGCAAGGGCCGATGTATATTTTATATTTTTTGTGATGTATGCCTAGTGCATTGTATATGTGTAGACTATTAAGTTAATTTATACGGGTGTATAGGTATCGAGACGAGCGAGGACGTACCTCGAGTCATGTGTCGACGTGGGACTGACGTAGCGGTATATGGGGTAAGCTTGATTAATTTGAACTAATGTTGGTTTTGTAAGTGGCTTTAATGTAGTCACATTTAAATAACCATTAATGTGCCTTAAGTTAGTGAAATAAAACAAGGATCACTAGATGTGCATCCAAACACGTATTCCCCTATCAAGAGTCAAGATGTCAACTTGTTGAGTCACTCAAACATGACTTGAGGGACAAGTGTGACAAGGTGGTCCATTATTTGAGCCTCGAGATATGTCTGCACACAATGATCAATGGCTATAGTTTAAACATATCTATATATATAGTCAAATGAAGCATTAGTCAACAATTCTCATCTTATCTTCACAAAATCGGTTGTTCAAGGAGGGAGAGAAAGAAAAGAGTTTGCTAGTGTGATTTTGGTGAAGAATAGGAGATAATCATTGAAGGTTTAGTGCAGAAGAAGGAGTTCTTCAAGCTATGTAACTTCTCCACTCCATTAACTTTGTGAATTCTTGAATTTGATGTTGTTGTTGTTGTTTCATGTTGGGGTGGGTGTTAGGGACCTCTTGTAGTGCGTTTGAGGGTCCCTAAGGCGATAACAAAGCCTATATGTAGCAAAAACCCAGAATTCGAAGTGCAGGATTCTGGGTTTTGCTGCACATAATGCGCTAGGTCAATAATCTAGCGCGCTAATGTTCAAATTAGCGCGCTATAGGTGTAAGATAGCGCGCTAATTGCCCTTGCTAGTACAAAAATTAGCACTTCCCATAAATGGTTAAAACACTATAAAAGGATTTAAAACTTTAAGTAACGGTCCAAACTCACTCTAAAACTTATCAAACAAATCCAGGGAACTAAGGGGAGATTTCGGGAGTTTGGGAACGCATTTCTGAGTGTCAATAGATCAGATAGGCTATGACAAGCGTTGTGAATTGTAAGTAAAGCCGTGAGAATTCTATATTTCATTTCATTCACACTTATTATTTTATAGTCTATTTGTAAACATTGCTACTTGTAATCTCACATCATGTTGTTATTGTGTCTATTCATATTTGAATATTGTTGACATGATGCATTGTGAAATGCTTCATTGATTCCAATTTCTACTATTGATGTTATTCTTGATAGATAGTTGATCAAAAGCATGCTATTAGGATAAGTTGGATTGAATCATACCTGTATTCTATTTCATTGGGTTTTGTAGCCCAACTAGTTTTGAAATCCTTGAGAATTGGAACTATTGATCTTTGAAAATAAAAGTAGGGATTATCTAGTGTCCATTGCATGTGAAATAAGCGGTTCACGGGGACATGGGTCTCCCGGGGTTTCAACACTCACCACTACACTTGCGCGGCACACGAGACATGGGACTCAGGGTGATCGACAAGAATAAGATAGATGATTTGTATGCGTAGAGCGCAGCTCCATTTTTGGTGTGGAATATGTTGAGCACAACTCCATAGAATAGTGGGAAAGGTTAGGTGACAGCTATCACCGCCAACCGGACGTAGATCATCTCGACTTAGCCTGTGTCAGTTTATACATCTTTAATTGTGGTATTTACTTGCATTACTTGATTCAGCAATTATTTTGCTACTTTATGCTTTTAAATACTATTCTTATATTTTGAAAATGTGGCATGTAATTCTCCAGTCATTACTTAAATATTGCTATACTTACCGTGTAGTTTGTGACGGTGGATGTAGGTCCGTCGAGCAACAGCAGATCGGGGAAGGAGAAGATCGGCGACTTTCTCTGAGCATTTTGGCGGCTCTCCTATTTCATTTTGTATGACTCGAATTTTGTTGTATTATTACCGCTTATGTTTTTACTGTACATTTTTGGTTGTACATTGGGTTGAGTGTATAGTTCCCCATTGTTAAGACTCAGATATATATATATACATGCATGTGATGTTGTATTTTCCTGGTTTTCCACACTTATGAATGTTGAATAGTAAGAGCTTCCACATAATCTTTAAAATATGTGATAATATTAATATGATAAAAAGTATTAATTAACGCTGAAATCTAATAATGTATTTACACATAGAGGAACGAAAGGCTGACTAATACGTAATTAAGTCTGATGTGATTAGGATTAAGGCTTGATTACGAGATTAGGTCGGGCGGTGCCCTGTTTAGAGGTAGGGGTCGTCACACTGGCACCCAGTGCCCAACGTCTCAACACGCATCCCATGGTGCGCCAATCTTTGATGTACCCGATTATTATGACTTAGCCTAAAGTTTGATTATCTATTTTATGCAATATTCACTCTTGTTCTAGTCATTTTATTCAAGTTATCGTTATATATAAGACTTTGTGTACCCGTACTACACCTACCCGATACCCTCATCGACACGCTTTGCAAGGCATTTACCCGTCACACGGTCTCCCACGGTATGACAATATAAATACACACATGCGATGAGTTATGAAATACATAATAATTAACATCACAATTACACAACCAACAGACACAAATAATGATTTCAACCGAGTCAGGCGTGTTCTAGCCTATCTGAGGTGTCCATGTGGGCTTGACCTGGCGTCCGAGTCTGAAAATAACATAAATAATGATGTTAATAAATATTGGGACGTTACACCACTGCCCACCATAATATATATTATAACAATTCCCTTTACATGCATGCATGCATGCATGGATGGTGGTAGTAAAGTTGTTGAGATAATTTGGACGAGTCGACTTAGTGGTTAGGGTAAAGGCCGAATTGTATTGGTAATGCACACGGTCATGAATTCGATTTTCCACGGTAGTCAAACGTTGGGCTACTTGTGGTCTATTTCTGTAACCTCAAGGCCTATAGGACTAGTCAAACAAGTGTTTGTATGTCCATGATTAATCAAAAAAAAAAAAATTGTTGAGATGCAGTTGATGATATACTACTATCCAATTAGCTTGTTGATTAGTAATTTTCTTGGCTCTGTAACTAGATCAGTCAAACCTAAATAGGACGGCTCTCGAAAAAAAAAAAAAAAAAAAGGAAAAGAAAAAATGTAAAAACAATTAATGGACCCTTTTTTTATTGGTGGATAATGGACCACTTTTTTGGTGTATTCATACGTGAAGTTTGGTGATATTTTCAAGGCTTATTCTTATGGCTACAAAAATAGTGTACACTCAGTTGGTGGTCCCTCGTGGAGTCCTAAATATGCTACACAAATCGTATCACACGCATGGCTCTCTCTGCTTCTGTAGTTGCTGCTGGTTCAAGTTGCCTCGATCAGCATTATTTTTTCGGAAATTAAAAGTTGCTCTATAAAACTTATCATGAAGAAAGGAAGCATGGTTTATAAAATTATATGTATTAAGAGGCACAAGTGGAGATAAATATATCAAATAAAAACGTTGACTATATGTAGCATATTAGATAGGGACCAAATGATTATAAGTAGAGTCTTAAATTATGTGTACTGTAATGATATATTTAGGGGTGGCAATTTAGTGTCCGGACCCGCAGGCTCGATTTTATTGGCCCGGAATAAAAAGAGTTTGGACAATGTCTTAACAAATCCGGACTGAATCTGGACAAAGACCACTTGTTCGAATTTAAAATTGGGTCGAGTCTGGATAAGGCTTTGGAATTTCAGACCCGACCCAGACCTGGTTCGAATTTTAAATAGAGTTAAAATATCTTTGATAAAAGGTGTATTGGACACTTACTTAGTGAAATAAAAAAAAGACATGATAGCCCTCAAAGAAAAACAATCCATGATTTGACACCAATCCATGCTCTAAATCCACATTACCATTGGAGATGCTCTTAGTACTTATAAAATAGATTAACATCAATCTATTCTAATACACATAGAAATTAATATATTAAAGATGCGACGCCCCGGTTCCCCAAACCGGGTACCGTCTAGCCTAATCTCGTCATTAAGCCCTAACTTATGTCACGTAGAATTTAACAACGTATTAGTCGGCCTTTACATCCCATTCACCTCGTTACACACATTTAACATAGAATTTATTCATTTAGATTTAATTATAATTTTCAGAGTTAATTAAAAGATCGTTATCATTACCTTAATTATCAACAGAAGACTTAATAAAATTAACGGAAACATTTATAAAACACCTACTGGGGAAACCAGGTAAACATACTATCATATAAAGCTAACCAAAATAATATATGAAACAGTAGAGAAATCTAATCTCTCATCCCAATATACAACCCAAAGTTATACAAAAAAGACGTAAGTAATAGATATACGAAATGATCACCTACAAAAGTAGCAAGTACTATCCGTCGACGGCTCAGAACTACTCGTTGATTCTCTCATTCCCTGGTCTGCTACTCGAAGTATCTGCACCCACTCTCATAAAAAATGACGGTGAGTACAGTAATGTAGAAAGTAACACTGAGAGACATTTACCCACATTTCCAAATATACGACAAGTATCCGAAAGCATAACAATAGCAAAGAAAGCTGAAGAACAATCATGCAAAAATATACTTAAGTTAAATAATGTGAAACTGACACTCGGCTAAGCAGTAATGATTTAAGACAGGTTGACTATGAAATTACATCACGTTAACTATATTCCACTATGTAAGGCGTAATCAATTTTTTAGATGCCTTCACATCATTACAATGCCATTTTTAGATATAAATACTTGTCGACAACCCCGGGTCCCATACCCCGTGTACCGCACAAACTAGTGGTGAGATCCCGACAATCTTGTGACCCCATGTGTCGGCTATCTCTATAATGGTCTTAAATACAAAAAACTACTTTTACAACTCAAGAAGTGACACAATAAGAAATCCATAACGGAATAGCTCAAATGAACAAAGGAATGTGATTTACAACACCACAAATCATTCACCTAATAACATGTTTTTCTATTAACACTTTAAACAACCAAGAATTGACATAACACGTGAATAAGAGTCAGTGAACACCATTTAAACAATAACCAATGTCATGATAAAAAAAACTCATATTATGAGAGAGGACAACAAAGTCATGATATCTAGTGTGCAATATCACATCAGTCCAAATGACTGTAAACGAGAAGCACAATGAAAAGAAATATAAATAAATATCTCGATCAATTTACTTACTAACCACGTCAAGCCCTAATACTAATCTGATCTTTTGGCACCTCGAAACAGGTACCTGAACCTCCGATACTCATCCCTAGCCTCCTGGTACCATTAGACATATTTTATAATGTATTTAGACCATCAGTTAAGGTGTTAAGCTTGCTTAAGATGTTTATGTTTTAGTTAGGAAATTTCAGATTTTGTGCTGTCAAAACATCTAGCGCGCTGGATAGCATGACTAGTGATTAGCGCGCTAATTGTAACGACCCTAAAAATCTAACTCGTGCCACGTGCCATTTCAGGGTCGTATGTGGGACCCACTCGTCGTGATCCGTATGTCCAAATCTCGGGTGTAGACACCGAGGTATGCTATTTTTGTGTGATGCTTGTATTATTTATTGTACAAAAGATTGAACAATTTAAAATAATTAATTTCGAAAATGTGTAGGTAAGATCTTACCTCGAGTTTTGTGTCAGTTGGCAGTAGTCGAGGTTGAGATTGAGTTTAATTTGGTGTAAGATTGGTTAAATATGGCAAGAGAATTGGTTTGTGAGAGTTGGGTATATCATGGACGAAGTTAAGATTTTTGGAGTTTTGGCGTGACCAAAACCAGTATTTTGGACATTTTATGAAGATTGACCATTTTGTCGAGAGTTTGGTTCAATTTGGTGGAAAACGAGATCGAAAACGAGCACTGAAAGTCAAAACACTTCAAAATAGGAATTTAAGGAATTAATAAATAAAAAGAAATTATGATGGTTTATATATAAATGATTAAAATGAAACAAAAGTCTCATTTTCATTTTTCAACAGAACGTTGGGTTGAACGTTCCCTAAAACATTTCGTTGATTCCTTCGCTCGTGGAGCTTTCGACGTCTGATTTTCGCCCGGTTTCTTTCCGCAAAATCGTAGAGCGTCGCGAGACGATCAATTCAAGCTAAGTTTCCACGGTGGAAACGAGGTATTTGTCCCGCAATTTGGTAAATTCTCAATGCCGGGCATTTTTCCTCAATTCAATTTGAATTCTCGCGATTTTTCAATTTCTTTCGCGGGGTTTCGATAGAAATTGGTATGAATTGCGTTAATTGGTGTATTGGATTGATTTGCGTCAATTTGAGATAAATTTCACCGATGTGGGTTAGGGTTTTGATGATTTGAATTAATGCAAGTCAGTTGATAACTGTTTCGGAGATGTTTTATAGATACAATTTGACTCCACGAGCCGTGGAAATATTTTGGTGTTGGTATCGAGTGGTTTCGTGACATTTATTATTGAGTTTTGAGGATTTAATTGCGAAAATATTGATTTTGAGACATTTTCTAGTTGAAAATAAATAAAGTTTGTCAAGTTGACATGCCATATTAGAAAATTCGTAACTTCTCCATTTATGATCCGATTTGAGTATTCTTGGAGTCTATGGAAAGTACGTCATGAGTACTACAAGTTCCTTTTTGTTTGTCATGATAAATTATGAGGTTTTCAGAGTTAAAACCGTAACTCTAGTGGGCTAGTTGATAATACTTTGAAATTATTATAAAGTATTATTTTTAGAAATAGCTCTCGAGCGTACTTTGGTCGCATTATTTGTATGGTTTAAGAGTTCAAAACCAAGGTTATTTAACTTGAATTGATACTAAATGATATCAAGAAATCGAAAGAAGAGATACGAAGGTTTGAGAATGCGTTTTGGAGTGTCGAGAGGGCGGATAGGCTAGGAATAAGCATGTGGATCGAGGTAAGTAAACCGACTAGGAAATTATACAGTAATTTCATTTTAAGCTATTGAATATTGTTGTTCATTGCTTTGATATTTATCCTTGGAATTCCATTCTAATTGAGTTGTCCGAGGGTAAGTGAGTCAACGGTGGTCCTTGGAAGGAGTGGCGGGCTGAGGTAACATACCAGCGTCATGACCTTGGGGTGCACTGCACTGGTTACCGATTTTGACGGGGAGTGAGGTCTTAGCGTGGTTGTTCCAGGAAGTCTCACTATCTCGTGGATTTAGGGTTTGTGAGTGTACCGCGTCCTAGAACCCGAGTCTTGATGTGTTGCCAAGACTCAACGACCTATTGATCGGGACTCCTTGCGCCTTTCTGTTTGCATTCCTGGACGCTCATATATCGATTGCTTTTGTTTGATTTACAGTCTTTATTTATTCATGTGTTCCTTATACCTTTATTTCTATCTGCATGAATGTAGACTGTTTTATTTATTTTGAAATGTTGTTTAGTGTCCTACTGGCGTTACTTACATGAGCTCGTCATTCTTGTGTTTGATTGAGTACAGATCCGCAATCGAGTAAGGGAAAGGGGCCAGCATTGGGAGATCTACTTTGAGGACTTTGGAGCGGCCTTGCCCCTCGCATTTTTGTAGGTTTTGTATTACTTATGTACATTGATTTTTTTTACACATGGGATATATGGGTTTTGTGAGATATTTACATGGAGTATATACTGGGTTTCCACACTCTAGGTTGTCCTGACTGATTTGTGTATAGTTGTTTAGATTTGTTTAAGTTGAAATCGCTTCCGCATAAACTTTGATAACTTACAAATTTGAATAACTCACTAAAAATGTAATGATAAATGGTTAGGAAGGCTGACTAGGCTTGCGTTGACGTCGCGAGGATTGACTCGGGATCCACGTAAGTCTAGGCCGGGCGGGCCCAATTTAGGTTGTGGAACTGGGGCCGTCACATTAATGACCTCATTAGCGCTACTCAACTTTACTAGCGCACAATACGTAGATAGCGTGCACGTTTAGTGCGCTATGTGCAGGAAAACTCAAAATTCTGCACTTATAATTCTAAGTTTTCTTCAGACATGGCTAACCCCAACACCTTGATTCCTGTTCTAACCTACCAGACCCAAGACACCCATCAACAACATTACAACAGCCATACTTCAGATTTATCATAAATTCATGAAATTAAACTAAATTAGTGGTGTAAGTAGCATTACATAATTGTTGTACACCACCAACTTGATCAACTCCTTCTAATCCATCAAATCTTCATAGCTTGCTGATCTTCCTATAATTTTCTTATATTTCATATATTCTTTCTTCTCTAAGATTCAAATGAAATGAAATGATTTGCATGTGTTTGCTCATTCAATCTTTTATATATATATATATATATATATATATATATATATATATATATATATATATATATATATATATATTAGTTAGGATTGATTTATAGCTATTGATCTTAATGTACACAGGCATCCCGAAACTAATCTAACGGCCTACATCTTGACACAATTCTACTAACTCTCCACTAAATCCATATTTAGTAACACAAATTGCAACTCAATTGGTCTCTTGATGTGTCAACTTGTATATCAAGGAATATCAATGACTAATATTTTAACTTGCTAACTTAGATTACATTTAATGTAAATCAAACTATACCCACATTTATTTCACTATTTAAGTTACACTAACTTAAATTAACTTACCTACTATATCACTCTCTACCTCAGTCCCATGTTGGCACGTATCTCGATGCGCATCCCCACTCATGTCTCGACATCTATATATCAGAAGGAGTGACTAGTAGTTTACATATATATATCACACTAGGCATCCATCACTCAAAAATACTATATTACTCAATCCTCACACTGAGTATTCGGACGATGTACTCGCTCTCGGGCCACGTTACGGTTCAGTAACCCTGATTATAGACTAATTTACTATTAGTAAATTATGGGTCGTATACAGTATCTTTGATTTTAAAATGGATTAAATTTTAGTTTATTTATGCTTGAACATAGGGACGCAAGTAGGGCAGGTTTGGGGCGGGGAATGCAATCCCCATCCTCATCCCCACTTATAGCGAGGCGGGGATTCCCCGCTTGAAATTCTCCACTGAGAAATCTTTGAACCCCATTCCCCACCCGGCGATGATCCCCACCCCCGTGGGCATTCCCCACCCCCATTACTTTCTTACATATGTCTAAAAAAAGAGATAAAATATATTATAGATCCGAAATTAAAATCATTAAAAGCTTTTTCTTCGTAATTGTAGGTCGATTTTCAAACTTGATTTGAAACATTCACCATACAAAAAAGAGAAATATAAAATATAATGATTATAATACAATTCCTACATGAAATATTCAGAATCCCCGTGGGGAATCCCCATGATGGGGAGTGGTAATACCGCCCCCGCCCCGCCCCGCCCCCGATAGTGGGGATTAAATTGCTTTCATGTCCGGCCCCGCGGGGGCTAGTTGGCGGGGAATCCCCGCCCCATCGGGGCAGATCCCCGTGGGGAATGGGGATTCCTCCCCCCACCTGCATCCCATACTTGAACATTTATTTTTTGACATTAAATGTTTAATTACATGAATTATTTGTAGTAATGTTACAATGATTTATAGTTTGCAATATATGGTGATACTTTGAAATTACTTTTTCAAATTACATTATATGAGATTATAATACATGCATATTTTTAACATTTGAAAATGCTTTTAAAATAATAAGTTAGTTTTCAAGATTGCGAATTCAGATAATCAAACAAACTAAATTTTAAACAAAACGAGTATTGACAAGCTAGTTTTGTCTGAATTTTAAACTGAGTCGAGTTCAGACAATAAATGTACTTCTTTATAGTAGGGGTTGTCCAAACTCGAATCCGTCTGGACCCGAATCTTTGTCATCTCTATGTATACCCCTTATGCCTTATATATATGGACGTCTCTGCTACTGTAACTCAAAAAGACATGCACAAATGTATATGCACTTATCGATCGACGTCCTTGGATTACGTATGCCGCCAAATAATTGCGTTTCTTTTATGGGTTACAAAAGCACTTCTTTTATATATAGGAAAATATTAGAATGACAACAACAATGTCACACCAAAAGACACATTGACTCATAAGAGCCTTTCATACGATCTCGACCCGTATGTTATGTATCGGGATATGTGAATGCTCGTATCGAGATATGCATATAATGGATGGTTCTTGTGAATCAATATGTCTCGTGATGCGACAAGTTGTTGTCATTCCCGCACTTCTTTTTATATACATGCCTCTCTTTTCCTGAATCGAAGTCAAAGTCAACTCTGCCTTCAAAACAAAAAGTCAAAACTTCAAACCCCACTTGAAATTAATCAAACGCTTCTTTGTTTTGGTTCTGAAGCTAACCAAGTACAGATTATCATGTGCACCCTCGTTCATTTTAAATCATTTGTGTACTCACAAGTTGTTTTTTGTTACGATAGTTATAAGAAAATTTTGTCAGAATTAATGTTATTTCTAAAGGTGTCCGTTGGTGCTAACGGTCATATAATAGTACTGCAAATCTTAGAAAAAAAAAAAAAAAAAAAAGGACATTGAAGTATATATTTTACAGACATTTTTATTAAACTCCAAAAATAAACATTTTGTGGCTTCGAAGAAAAAGACCTTGAAATTATAAAAGTTGAAAATAAGATTGAAAATGGACCTATGATAGCTCTCAAGTTTTGGTATGTGATCATTAGGGATGAGGTTGAGGGGGAGTCTCCCTGATTGTAATTGTTTGAGGAGTATTATATAAATTACTTTGCAATTAAAAAAAAAGAGGTCGGATAAATTAAACTCAATTATATAATACTTCTTAAAAAGAATTCTCAAGTTTTAAGTCCTTAAAATTAAGAACTGTATTATATAAACCTAGAGACTTCTTAATTTTTAGTGTCTTCACTCCAGAGAGCTAGACTTCTCCGTCTGGTGAGTCTTTTTTTTTTTTATGATAAGAACCGTATAGTGAATCTTTACAATTATAGACCAATCTAACTTAATCATGAAGGTATTTTTTGTCAAATTAATCATGAAGCTAGGATTGGCTTAAGAGACCAAACACATGAAGGTTTATAAATTGATTATCAAACATATATTGCACAACACACTTTATATTTTCCCCTCTTTTATTTCTTTTGATAAAATAAAAAAACATACCTATACATCTCTCATGCAAATTTCCGCAGAGAGAGATTTGAACCTTCAACCTTAATTATGTGTATATAACTACATACCAAATCATCATTTGAGCTACAATTAAATTGGTTTAGAGCTTTCATACCTGTAAGTGTGAAAAGAAACCCAATGCTGGAGCATGAGTAGCAGTGGTACGTAAAATGTATAATATTAACAAACAACTAGATCGAAGAAGCTTCAATCCTGCATACATGTATGAATTCGTTCAAATTTCAAACTAAAAACTCCATTATAAGTCTCCTCTGACGAACCCGAAAAAGAAAAAAAAAAAAAAAAAAAAGTTGCGACTTGCGAAAAGTTCCCAACCGTGCACATGAATCCAGGAATCCAAGACACCCCAACGCTGCATTTGTGAATCTGAGCACCGAATATTTGACAAATTAAGGATTGGGCCTTCCGGCCCGCCCTGGCCAAACACATTTCGAATTTACCACTCTCTCTCTCTCTCTCTCTCTAGTCTCTTCCGTTTTTTTCACATTTACATAAAGTTTCCATCCGTTTTTACTGTTGGCTTCTTGAGCTACTAGTCAATTTTAACTGTGAAAAAGCCTCCAATGAAAATACACCACCTGGCACGCAACTTCCCCCACATATCATACGTGTTGTTCCATCACTAGCTTCTACTTAACATGGCTAAACAGTGCTTGCACCCACTTTGAGTCCCCGAAGTGACTCTTGTTAATTTGTCACGCACACATATATAAAGCATGTAGGTGTCTATAGAATCCACCACATATATAACTATTTCTCGTACATATCATCACTGCTTTTATTTTAACTTAGTAGCATTCTAGCCCAAGGGATATGTTGGATGGTTGATTCAATGGTGAATTGGATGCAACTTGATCATCATGAATTCTAATTTTTAAGTGTGAGGTCACTGAGAAGCTAATCTACTATATCAAAGTACTCGTCACTTAGATATTGAATTAAAAAGTACACTTCGAGAATTAATTAATATGTTTGATTAATTGAAAAAAAAAACGTTTGATTGAATTGTCTTTCTTCTCAATGAAGATGAATATTTAAAAATATTAACTAATGATATTTGATTATAATATTTTTTATAATAAAATTAATGTATATGTGCACTTCATCTATTTTTTTTTAAATTGTCACCAAAGTAAAGGAAGAAATTGGCCAAATAAATAAAATTACCTCATTATATTTATTTTATTTTATTATCATAGTTTTTCGAGCTTTTATCGACCCTTCCATATTCTTAAATTCGATTATTTTCACAACAGTAGTCATCTCCAATCCCAAATAAAAAAAAATAAAAAAAATAAAAAAATAAGCCACCTCATTGGCTTGCAGGGTAATCAAGGGATTCAATTAATGTTGAGGGGCAAGTTGAGGATTCCCCACTGGCAATAGCAAGTAAGCAAGCAAGAAAGCAAAATCTATAGCAGGCCCCACACTAACAGCTATAAAGCCACCTCTTTCCTTCCACTACAAAATCCCTTCAAAACGCATTTCATTTCCCAACTTTTTCTTTCTTCTTTTCTTTCCATTCTTCCAATCTCCGCTGCACTAGTACGTACCCTTCCTTCACATACACTAAACCAACAAACAACAAAACAGTCTTCCAATCAACAATCAAGTAGTGAAGTGTCCACTACGCACGTACCACTACCAGCTACTTCAGTTTGATTCCCATTCGCAATGGTCGACGTCGACCGGAGAATGACCGGCCTGACACCGGCCCACGTCGCCGGCCTCCGCCGCCTCTCCGCCAGAGCAGCCTCCGCCGCCGCCTCCCCCACCTCCTCCACCGCGCCCAGCCTCCCCTCCTTCAACAACCTCGCCCACAAAGTCATCACCCACCTCCGCAACTCCTCCATCCCCGTTCTCCCCGGCCTCTCCGACTCCGAATTCGCCCGCGCCGAGGCCGAGTTCGGCTTCTCCTTCCCTCCCGACCTCCGCGCCGTCCTCTCCGCCGGCCTCCCCGTCTCCCCCGGCTTCCCCGACTGGCGCGCCCCCACCGCCTCCCGCCTCCAACTCCGCGCCTCCCTCGACCTCCCCATCGCCGCCGTCTCCCTTCAAATCGCCCGCAACTCCCTCTGGCCCAAATCCTGGGGCCCCAAACCCTCCCACCCCGAAAAGGCCCTCCGAATTGCCCGTAATGCCCTCAAGAAGGCCCCCCTCTTGATCCCCCTCTTCAACCACTGCTACATCCCTTCCAATCCCTCCCTCGCTGGGAACCCCATTTTCTTCGTCGACGAGGACCAGATCTTCTGCTGCGGATCCGATCTCTCCGATTTCTTCGAGCGCGAGTCGCTCT
Organism: Stephania cephalantha; assembly: GCA_039657325.1. NCBI lineage: Eukaryota > Viridiplantae > Streptophyta > Magnoliopsida > Ranunculales > Menispermaceae > Stephania > Stephania cephalantha. The sequence continues at coordinate 19,732,561 of CM077567.1, read as the reverse complement.
TCGTCAGATCGGATGACAACACAAAACATAGGCATTTTATTGGTTCCACATCGAATCTGCACCATCGAAGAAGTTTGGATTCAAGTAGCATTAGCAGCACTAGTAGTACTACTAGTGCTGCTGCGAGGACGCCGAGATGGGTGGAGTTCTGGAGCGACGCCGCGACGGATCGAAGGCGAAGAAACTCGAACTCGTCTTCTTCGTCTTCGACTTCGTCTTCTGCGTCGCCAGAGCGGCTGTTCGAGATAGAGAAGCGACGCGCATCTCGAGGCTTTACGCCGAGATGGGTGGAAGGGTATTTGGAGCGTGTTGGAACGGTTTTGAGGGAGGGAGGGTGGGGCGAGTCGGACGTGTCGGAAATCGTCAACGTATCGGCTTCCCGTTTTTTTGAGGGGGATTCGGTGGTTCTGCTGGACCGGAGAGCGGTTCTGGATGCGTTGTTGTTGAAAGCGGACCGGTTTTCTGACTCGCTTAGAAAAGCCGGGTGGTCGGCCCACGAGGTTACCGAGGCTCTAGGCTTCAATTTTCGGCCCGAGAAGGAGAGGAAGCCGTTGCGGAAGTTGGACCCAGCGCTGGTAGCTAAGATCGGGAAACTGGCCGAGTCCGTTTCCCGGTCATGATTAAAGCAAGAGAATTATTTTGTTTTTTTAGTTATCATTTTAACTTTTTGGGGGTGGGGTGAAAATGGAAATTAGAAAAGGAAAGGGGGTGTACATGGGAAAATGCGATGTTATTGTAAAAAGGGGAAAAGAAATACATTACATATAATAGTAATACACAAAAATCAAACATTTGGTATCATGGGTCTCGATTATTTGGGCCGCACGTGTAACATTTTTTTATTGAATGGAACAAGATGGCAATTTATTGGGGTAAGTAAAAAAATTCCAGTAGAGGAAAAAAATGGTGATTCGAAACGTGGGGTGGGGGGTGCTGTTTGGGAGTAGTTGCACAGCAATAGCAAGTTATCGAAGAGACAGTGTTTGGCCGAATTTTTATCTTTTCATTTTTGTTTGTTTATTTACTGTGTTGGTGTGTGAGATGAGGGGACTTGTGATGTGATATGGCGCGCGTGTCGTGTATTGGGAAATGAGAAACAGCAGTACTACTGGTAGCCTAGTGAGAGCTTCGTTTAGTGAGAAGGGCTTCTCGGATTTCGAAACTTCTCGGCGCGTTAATCTTTTTGAGAAGCATACGGACGAGGAGTCTGCGAGGGTATAAATGGAATTTCCGTTGTCTTCGCACAACGACACTCAGATTTTTTCTATTTTCTTTTTTTTTTTTTTTTTTAATAGCGCCAACCCTACAAACTATTTTTTCATCCGAAAAAAAGCAAAAACTAATCCACGCTTGAATATTATTAGGCCTCAAGAAGCTGTCCTCCCAATCTATTTTACTTATCAATAAAACTTGAGATCACTTACTTAATGGAAACACTTAAAAGGGAATTGAAACTAATTTTTCGTCCAAAAAAAGAAAAAAACTAATTCATGCTTGAATATTGTTAGGCCTCAAGAAATTGTCCTCCTAATCTATTTTACTTATCAATAAAACTTGAGATCACTTACTTAATGGGAACACTTAAAGGGAGTTATCAGTCAATTAGGTTAAAAGATCAATACAGACTTTGTTTGGTAACACTAGCTGATAATTTAGCTGATAGCGCATAGTCTAGATGATAGTTGAAAAGCTAGTAACTGGTAACTGCCAACTGATAATCTAATTGATCAATTAAAATTGTTTGAAAGAAGTAGCCGATAGATGCAAAATGACATAAAAGACTTATTTCTATTAATCATTTTTAGAACACACAATTATACATAAAATACACTACTATTTATTAATAAATTTATTCTATAATATACTTTTGTTTTTGCTTCAACGGGAGTTGAACTCACGACCTCTCTAAACTTTATTTTTTGATAAGTGATGCACCATCCATCTCAGCTGAGATGCTTTGGCACAATTATATGCTTATTTATCACTCCATCCAGTCATTTATATAAGTCGTTTTAGCTAAAATCTCTTGTTCAAAATTGTAAGTCGTTTTCATAATCCAAGATTGTATTTATTGTATTTTTACTTATTTTACCCTTATACAATTCAAACATATTTGATTATTCAATTATTCAATTCATTTAACGTAAAATGACATATATGTAAATTACATTCGTAATTAAGTCTGTCTTAATTCGTATAAAATTACGTACATTTTTTTTATAAGTGACTTCAACATAATGCCTTTTAACAACTAATGCCTCTATCTCACATTTTCACTGGAAATCAAATACAAATATTATTTTTTATATACTGTATGATTAGTAAAAATAAATAATATGTTTATAGATACAAACATTATTTTTAATATGTTTGTATGGTTATATAGTACCGATAAACATTTTTTTTTGTAGTAGGAAATAATAATATTAACGTGACATTACTGATGTTAGTATTGCTTTTTTGTTTTTTTTGATAAGAACGTGATATTATTATGTTAATAATGTTAATGAATAAACTCTTTAAAAAAATGTTAATGAATCAACAATTCACAACTTCTGATAGTTATTAATGTTATGGAGATAACAATGATAAAATCTCCCCTATTATTACAGAAACGGAATTACATAAAATAATTTCCGCAGCATTGTTAATATATAGCTTACGCAAATTAGGGGTACAATTGACCAAAGAAATATAATCTGTCGTTTTGAAATATAAACGCAACACCAAGTAGCGTTTAAAATTTTAGATTTTCATCTAGCTTATTTTCAAAATAAATTGCCAACCAAACATAGCTATTTTTGTTTAACTAACTTATAATCTAGCTTATAATCTAGCTTATAAGCTAGCTGATCAACTAGTTTGTGCTTTCCAAACAGAGCCATATACTTACAGAGAAAAGTTTGTGCTTTCCAAACAAAGCCATATACGTACAGAGAAAATTCGAGCATATATTTGAAAGCCTGTGTAATATTTTTTAGGTATACATGCATATGTCACTACAATAATTTTGCTGATTTGCAACTATCTTTTTGTTGTCACAAAAAAATAGTTTCAAAAGGTTTTTTTACCAACTAAAAAAATTAGTTAATTAAGTAGTGAAAAAAAATAGTCAAGGTGCATGTAGTCACAAATACCTGTCACAGATGATACGCTTTAGTAACCAAATAAATTACTTGGTTGCAAATACTACCGAAATTAACTACTCCTTTCGTTCCATATTATCTGTCTCATTTGGGCTTGTGCACATGAATTAAAGTGATGATTTAAAGTCTTTAAAAATAGACATTGAGACTAAATTACCCCTCATTAATAGCCTATTTTTCATAATTTTTTGTTTTAGAAATTAATGTGGAACTCCCAATTGGAATTAATGACATAACTTTAAATTAGGGGTAAAATTAAAAAAAAGAACATAAATACACTCTTGATTTCCTAAGTGGGGTGAGCTAAAAGGGATAACGGAGCTCAGGAATGCGAAAAACCCGCTCAACCATCAAATACGCAAGTAATACTTAATACAACATGCAAAGCTAGCATGAATTTAAATTGAATAAAAGAGCATTTAAAACAAGACATCGCATGGATTTATAAAGCATTCATAAATCAACTCAACAAGATAGATAAAAGCATATTCAAGTCAAAACTCATCATCATACATAGGGTTCACAAAGAGAGATATTATAGGAAATAGTAATAATATAAAGTCGTGGTCTCACTCAATGCATACTAGTAATTGGCAAGAATCCGGTGACCGATTCACCAACCCTCGAAGTGATGACAACCACTAGACGACACACAGGCTTTATGTGCCCTCTTGTTAGTCCCATCAAATCAATAGTAAGTTAATCCAAGTCGTCACCGATGCATGTCCCTCTTCATAAAAGTATAAGAGAATGCAACTCCAACTCATGTCCTTAAGTGATACAGTTCTGAATTCAATTAGACAAGTAAGGCCCTCGGTGGCAAACTCCACAAACATCCTGGAGCAATAAATAGTAAAGCCCTCGGTAGCACCACAAACATCCTGGGGCATTAGATAATACTCGCTAATAATGCCCTCGGTGGGAACTCCAAAAACTTCCTAGGGCAATGAATATCATAAGAGGGGAAAATAAATGCACTCACATTCCATAGATACGTAGATCCAAGCAAATAGCATGATGCAACCCATTACCTTAGTCTTTAGTTAAAAACATGTCCTAACATAACTAATATCAAGCCATATTTGATAATTGAGCAAGCTCCCCACTTACCTCGACTCGTCGCGAATCCTATTCTTGATCCTTGCGCCCTCGGGGTCCAATGTGAATCGCCTTGCAAATCTAAACAATATAATACACATTCACATCATTGACAAGTCGTATATTAATCTCAATGTAAATTTGTGAGGGGTAATTGTGTCCATATAACTCAAGGGAGTTATCTCCTTATAGGGGAAGGAGATTGGAAGATATCTCACACCCTTCCTTGTAAGTTGAGAGATAACTCACATAGAGTTGGGCAACCAAACAAGATTAGTTGCTAACTCCATTTGAGTTATCTCCTTGGAGATATCTCTACCTCATACCAAATAAGGCCGTATTACGTTCCATCTGTTGGTAATTATTAGAGATTTTTTTTATAATTAGTAGAGAATTACCTAGCTAAATAATTTCCAAGCAAGATTTCATAATGATATTGATCAAGTTATATAACATCTTGTAAAACATGAACCGGTTATGGTGTATAAATGAATGTACATATATGTGTATCGAGTGTTCAAGAAGTTCATTGCTTTGATACTGCACTGAGCGACCGTCCCTTTCAACCACTGCCCGTTGCCTCCTATATGGATCATCTTGAATTATTCATATTGGCAATGGCCAAGCCTCAATTAATGTCAACTTTAATTTGTCCCACCCTCTAAAAATTGATAACACTTAATAATATCAATAAATCTACTAAGACTCATAAGTTTCGACTTATAGGGATAGGTTTTTTTTTTAAATTTATACAATTAAAGGGTATCGAAATAATTTACAAGTGGTTATATTTGCTTCATTTATTGCTTGAGGATGACTTTGAAATAAAACATATTTTTGAGTATGGACTTATGAATCTAAATTACTAGCACTGCCCTAATAATATATATTTCTTACATTTTACATTAAGTTAATACCATTTCTTGTTCCTAGGAAAATCGGATTTGGCAATATCCCGATTTGTAACCAACAAGGGGTAAACCCTAGGGCTATAAATACATAATAGATTGGAGGAAAAAGTCCCAACTCTGTGTTTGTTTTGCAGTTTGCAGTCGCAGAGGGCGCTGATGTTCGCCTTAAGATTCATTCAGTTCGTGGTTTTAGATTGTAGTGCGATCGTTGACGCATCATCTGACGCTAGAAGGAGCGCCATCAATTATGGTGGTTAGAACAAGAAACTCTAGAGCACGAACTCCTCAACGTACATAATGCATTTCTGTGCATGATCTCCCTGGAAATCCAAAAAGATTGTCGGCGTGAATCTGTAAGACGTTCTCTGTCACAGAGAGATCAACATACTCGACATGTTGATATTAGAAATGAGTTGGAACGGAGATGAGTGGAGAAAGGAAAAGTAACGCCTCGAGACCCCCAAGGAGCATGAGACAACAAAATGAATGAGTTACGAGAACAACTTAACCACTTACAATATCGATTCGAAGTGCTTAGCGGATGAAGACATGGCCGAGCAGTTTCGACAGGATCCGAAACTGGTCACAATCCACAAGACATTGATGTAAGGATTGAATGAGAGGTGGAATGAAGGTTACAAAAATGACTTAAAGTTGCCACAACAAAGGAGATGGTTCTCCCGACAAAGAAATCGAATAAGTTGATCATTTATAAAGCAGGTTCACCTCCTTTCGTTCAGGAGATAGTGGAAGAACCCTTACTAAAAGGGTTCAAAATGCCAAACATCGACAAGTACGATGGTACATAAGACCCAACCGAGCATGTTCTCAATTTCAATGTAGTCTTATTCCTCTATGGCGTTTCAGATGCCATCAAGTGCAAGGCTTTCCCTCGAACATTAATGGGACTAGTTCAGAATTGGTATCGCCAGTTACCTGCAACGTCGATCAATTCGGTTTAGGCAGTTGAGTGAATGATTTGTCAATCAACTCATAGGGAGTAATACTCACGCCAGAAGTTCATCGTATTTAATGGCAATGCGACAAAGGAATGGCGAATCCCTCAAAGATTACATAACCCGTTTTACAAATGAAGTGTTAAATTAAAGTTCCGAACTTAGACCAATCAGTGGCAGTAGTGGCCCTCACTAATGGAACGACCAACGAACACCTTAAGGTTTCTCTAGCCAAAAACCCGTCGAGAACTATGGCAGAGCTACAAAAAAGGCTGGAATATATATGGCAGTTGAGGAGGTAGTTCAACTCAAACTTGAAAACAAAAAACGTAGCGTGTGGGAGGACATGATCAAAGAGCCAAACAAATGACCAAAGCAAGAGTCCTTTTCCTCTCTAAAAAAAGAAAGTCAGTTCGGATCTCATAAATATACCCTTTTAAATTCCTCAAGAGGGCAAATACTATATGAAATCCAATCTGAGACATACATCCGGTCGCCGAAATCAATGCGATCTAATGCAGCAGATAGAGATAAAAGATTGTATTATCGCTTTCACAAAGATCATGGCCACGACATAAAAGATTGTAGGCAATTGAAAGATGAGATTGAATCTCAGCTCGGAAATGTCATTTGGATAAGTTTGTCAAAGGTGAAGATAACAAGCGCGAAATATATTCTAAATCGATGCATCGAGTGGAAAAAATTGAAAAGAAAGAAGAAGAGAAGGTAGAGAAAATCAAAGGGCGAGTCATTAATGTCATAACTGGCGAACTAGAAATTGGAGGCCGTACCTCTTCTTCCAAGAACGCATATGCTAGAGAATGCTTTACTCTCGAAGTCCTGCCCAAGAAGGCGCGTCTGGAATTAGACATCACCTTCACTAATGACAATCTGGAAGGTGTGAAGTTTCCACTACATGATGACCCCTAGTCTTGGAACTAATGGTGGGAAACTTTGTGGTTCGCGTATCTTTGGTAGACAGTGGGTCATTAGTCGATGTGCTATATTATGAAGCCTTCAAGGGGATAGGCTACGAAGATACCCAATTGACCCATATCATGACACCTCTTTATGGTTTCAATGGGGCATAAGCAAAGGTAGAAGGTTCAATTTCACTTCCAGTGACTTTAAGAGATTCTTCACGGCAAGTCACTTACATGGTCGTAAAAGTTCCATCTGCATACAATATCATCCTCGGTAGGACATGACTAAACATCTTTCAAGTAATTCCTTTGACATACCATCTTAAGTTGAAGTTCCCTATGTAAGGCGGAGTAGGCATAATACAAGGTGATAAAAAAATGGCATGAACTTGTTACTATCAAAGTATTAGAGCGAGCAAAATCGGTGACCAAGTGCTGCCAGTAGAATCAATAGACCTTGGTGAAAGCAAGTCGAGGCTGGAACCTGTTGAGAAGTTAATTCCGGTAGCAGTGAGCGATGAAGACACCGAAAAGGTTACTTACATCGGATCTCATCTCAAACCGCACGTCTCGAAAATTCTTACCAGTTCTTAAAGGGAAATCGAGACATTTTTGCATGGTCTCCGGTAGACATGCCAGGGTATACCCGAAGGTCATCACATATCGCCTTAATGTTGATCCAAAAAGGAAACCGGTGAAACAAAAGAAAAGGTCTTTCACTTTTAAAAGGCAAAGAGCAATCGATAAAGAAGTCGATAAACTGTTGGACGCACAAATAATTGAGAAAATCATGTACCTAGAATGGATAGAAAATCCACTGATGGTTAAAAAATTAAATGGCAAATGGGTAATGTGCATAAATTTTACAAACTTGAATGATGCATGTCCAAAAGACTACTTCCCACCGCCAAGAATTGACATTTTGATAGATGCAACAACAGGCCACGAACTGTTGATATTCATGGACGCTTTTAGTGGGTACAATCAAATTCACATGAAAAAACTAATATGCCCAAGGTCTAATTCATTACTGAACGTGACCTTTATCTTTCACATGATGCCATTTGAGTTGAAGAATGCAGGCGCTACATAAACTGCTGATAAGAACGACTATGGAGGTTTACGTCCATGATATGCTAGTGAAAAGCCTACATGCTGAAGACTATTTCCAGGACTTGGACAAAGCCTTCCAAATGTTGAGAAAGTATCAGATGAAGCTCAATCCAGCCAAATGCACCTTCGACGTTGCTTCGGGAGAGTTTTTAGGGTTACTGGTCTCTAAAAGAGGAATAAAAGCAAACCCTAAAAAGATCAGAGCAATAATGGATATGTGTCCACCAAAAATAGTCAAAGATGTTTAAAGGTTGACGAGATGCTTAGCTTTTCTGGGACGTTTTTTTATCACGATCAGTAGATCGATCTACACCATTTTTTGATTTGTTGAAGAATCCAATACATTTTAAATGGAGTAGTGACTCCTAGAAGTCGTTTGAAGATCTGAAGCGGTACTTAGCAAGCCCATCCTTGCTCTCTAAGCCGTTAAGGAGAGAACCTTTATTTTTGTACTTAGCAGTCTCGTATGTGGAAGTTAGCTTAATCTTAATTCGAGAAGACAATACGGTACAAAGCCTGTCTATTATGTTAGTCGGATCTTGCAAGAGGCAGAGAAGAGGTATTCTATCGTGGAGAAATTTCCGCTGGCTATTGTTACTACCACCAGAAAGTTGCGTTCATACTTTCAAGCTCATTCGATCACAGTTCTCTCCAACGTACCCTTAATGAAAACTCTTCACAGCCCCGATACTAGTGGCCGAATGCTTAATTGGACAATTCAATTGGGTGAGTTTGATATAAGTTACATGCCTCGACTCATAATCAAAGGGCAAGCATTGGCTGAGTTTGCCGTGAGTGTACTCCTCAAGTTGAGAACCTTAAAGACTCAAAATTTCGAAATAAGAAGTGTTGGAGCCTATACATAGATGAAGCTTCAAACACTACAGGAGGTGGTGCAAGATTGTTACTGGAAGCGCCTGAAGGCTTCACCATCAAGTACGTAATAAAATTTGCGTTCTCTATAACGAACACTCAAATCTTAGTATGAAGCTATGGTTGCAGGCTTAGGCCTTATGAGAGCTTTGCATGTTAACAGGTTGAATATATTCAGTGATTCTCAATTAGTAGTCATGCAAGCCATCGAAGAATATGAAGCAGAGGATAAAAAGCTGAAGCGTTACTTGGACGTGGTAAAGTCAATGATGTCAAGCTTTAAAGAATATCACGTTCATGACATACTAAGGTCAAAATACTCGAAAGCTGATTCACTTTCGAAGTTGGCTATATATGAAGGGGACGAAGGCAAGCCGATTTATTTGAAGATATTGGGAGAACCAAACATTGAACGCCATAATTTAGCAAATGTCACAGTGGAACCATCATGGGTTGATCCAATCAAAAAATATATAGAAGAAGGTTTCTTGCCAGAAGATCAGAGTGAAGGAAAAGACTCATGTCTAAAGCGGCAAGGTACACTATGATAGATTGGGTATTATACAAAAGGTCATTCACACTTTCTTATCTCCGCTGCCTTCGACCTTCAAAGGCACATTCTGCTCTAAGGGAGGTTCACAAAGGTATATGTGGACAACATTTAGGTGGTCGATCTCTTGCTTTAAAGGTGCTACGACAAGGTTTTTATTGGCCAAACATGCAGAAAGAAGTAATAGATTTCGTCAAAAAGTGTGAACAATGTCAGAAGCATGTCTCACTCCACCATTGTCTAGGAGAAGAGATGTTCACCATCGAATCACCTCTCCCTTTTGCAATATGGGGAATGGATATTCTTGGTCCTTTCCCTCCTTCTTCAGGACAAAGGAAGTTTGTTGTCATCACTGTCGATTACTTTACAAAATGGGTTGAAGTGGAGACACTTGCAACAATTACTGACAAAAAAATTATCACATTTTTTGGGAATCAGTAATAACTAGGTATGAAATACCACGATTCTTGATCACCGACAATGGAAAGCAGTTTAATAGCTCAAAATTTCGGGATTACTGCTGGGAGTTTCACATTAAGCAACGATTCACTTCACTTGCGCACCTTCAGGCAAACGACCAAACAAAAGTAACAAATAGAATTATCCTTGATGGAGTGAAGAAAATATTGGAAGGAGCAAAAGGCTATGGGCCGACGAGCTCCATATCATTTTGTGGGCGTACATGATAACTGCAAAGTCATCTACAGGGGAAACCCCATTTTATTTAGCTTTTGGAGCTGAAATAGTAATCCAAATAAATGTGGGAGGGTCTTCTTACCGCATTATGTACTTCAACGAGAATCACAACAATGACGCCCTTCGCGGAGGATTAGATTTGCTTGAGGAATTACGAATCCAAGAAAGTTCTAGGAGAGCTACAAAGTTCTACAACTTCAGAGTTAAACACAAACTTTCCTCTCTGGCGACTATGTCATGAGAAAGCTAGAGGTTTCTCAACCTCAAGCATTTGGATAATTATCTCCAAAATGGGAAGGACCTTATAGAGTCAAGAAAAAGGTTGCGCCTGACGCATACACGTTAGAGATATTACAAGAAAAGGCTATATCGCGACCCCGGAATATCTCCAATCTGCACAAGTTTTATCACTAAGTTTATTTCTCATTTTTCGGTTTATTTCTCCTGAATAAGTGCCGAGTAGGCCTATCTAGAGGACTTTTCGAATAATAGCTCTTTTTTGCTCCGTGTTTCTCATTTCGTCATAGATTTGATATGATCCTTAAAATAAATACATTGATCTTCTCTCAATTTTTGACTTGAACACAAAGTGCTAAACGCAAAAGTTCGAAAACATGAGCACGAAAACCATGACCATGTCGAAACATGAGCACCAAAATCATAACCAGAACCGGTCCAAAAAAACCATGACCTTGTCGAATAGGAGAATGTCGATGAATTACCACATAGGTCCGAAAAAAGGCATGTCGAGACATGAGCACCAAAATCATGACCAAAATTTGTAAAAAAAAACCATGACCATGTCGAAACATAAGCACCAAAACCATGAACAGAATTGGTAAAAAAAAATTATGAGCATGCTGAAATCATGACCATATCAAAACATGAGAACCAAAATCATGACCAGAATTGGTCTAAAAAATTAATGACCATGTCAAAACATAAGCATGTCAAAACATGAGCATCAAAATCATGACCAGAATTGATCCAAAAAACTATGACCATGTCGAAACATGAGCATGTTGATGAATGACCACATAGGTCCGAAAAAAGGGAAAAAAAAAGAGCATGTCGAAACATGAGCACCAAAACCATAGCCAGAATTGGTCTAAAAAAGTCATGACCATGTCGAAACATGCACATAAAAACTATGACCAGAATTGGTCCAAAAACATCATGACCATGTCAAAACATGAGCATGTCGATGAAGGACCCCATAAGTTTGAAAAAAAGAGCATGTCGAAACAGGAGCATGTAGAAACATGAGCACCAAAATCATGATCACAATTGGTGAAAAAAAAATCCTGACCACGTTAAAACATGAGCATGTTAAAACATGAGCATGTTAAAACATGAGCACCAAAACTATGACCAGGATTGATCCATAAAAATCATGACCATGTTGAAACATGAGCATGCCGACGAATGACCACACAGGCCTGAAAAAAATCGCGACATTAGCATGTTGATGAATGACAAGAATATGTCCAAAAAAAACTCCTACGCCACAAACTACATTTCTCCTGCAGGAGTAGGGGCATATGGTGTGGACAGTATAAAACCTACCTCGAGATGTGAGCAGACACATCTAGAGGTAAAGTTATGAGTAACTAGAATTTTGTAGATCCGCGAGATATCGGAGAATCAATGATGAAATCAAATTAGTGAAAAATCCCACTAAAAAGGGAAAGTCAAGATTTACCAAATCTTACTAAAATATAAAAACTGAATTTGGCAATATCCCGATTTGTAACCAACAAGGAGTAAACCCTAGGGCTATAAATACACAATAAATTGGAGGAAAATGCCCCAACTCCGGATCTGTTTTGCAATTTGCGATCGCGGAGGACGCTGACATTCGCCTTGAGATTTGTGCAGTTCGTGGTTTCAGATCATAGTGCGTTCGTTGACGCATCATTCCTCAATTTTTTCTCGACTAATTCTAGAAGAGTCATGAATTGAGCGCACCAATCTCAGATGTTAAAAAAATAATATACATTATTAATTTTCTGTTCGTGAGCACATTATCCAAAAGAGGCCTGCCCGTGACACTTTTTTATTGCGGGCATGTGGATCTCTGCAAGTATCGATAATGTCCCCATGTAACTGCCCAAATTAATTGGACTAAGATTAACATTAATCTTGGGGATTAACGGTCGTAATTCGAGAGTTACTTGGACAACTCGGTTGACTCGGACTCGAGAATCAAGGAATATGTTATAGATGATAGTTGTTTATGTGCGGTGTTTAAAATTATCATATTATTATATTGCATCGTATGTGTGTATGTTGCTATCTGGCTAGTATGTGTGACATGTGTTTGCCTCGAGATGCGTGCGTAGGTGCGGGCATAAGGTGTCGAGTAGTCAGGAGTTAGTGAAACCACTAATGTGTCAACAATGAGACTAAATACACTAATCATATAAATTTAAGTGTCTAAGTTTGTAAATTTAATTGATATGGATTAATGAGACTATAATTTGGACAAACAAATTAGCGACCATTGATTTGTATGGATCGGAGATGATGATGTATAGGAATCCTAGGATAAATAATAACTAGTAAATGGAGACACGCATTCTTCATGTGAGACAAATGGCTTTGATTGATGACACATGTCCTAGTAGTTAATTTAGTCAAATTAAGGCTTTACTTAATTAATTAAGTTGCTAATCTAAGTATATAAAAGACAAACTTTGATTTTAACGCAAACAAGAGAAAGAAAATTCAGAATTTTTGAGAGCAAAGAGAGCTAGAATGTGGTGAATTTTTAGGACTTCAAGAGTACCTAAGCTTGGAGGATCAAACTACAAAGGATTAAACAATAGGTAATACAACTTCTACTCCTCATTTGTTTCGATTTTGATAAAAATGTTTACATGCATGACCAAGAGGTGTTGAATGGTTTTGGCTTGCTGATTTCATGTTTTTCTAAAGTTGAAGATGAATCATATTCATGTCATAACTTTGGAGTCAAAAAAATTAAGCCAAACTTGCTAGTAGTTCCCATTATATTCATAAAAAATTAGCCAAATTTTGAAAGGGCATAACTCCCTCAATACTTATTGAATTGGGCTGATCTTTTAGTATGTTGTTGCTATGTATGTTAGATGATTTATGCCTAATACTCACGACTTTTGGAGCTATATGTTGGGAGAAATGATTTTTATAATCTTGCTGGTTAGATTTGTTTCAAATTTGTGCTGTTTTGATAGAATTGCGATTTCTTTTTTTTTTTATTAAAATCAAAATTTGTAAAACAAACCGTTTTAGAAATCTAAGATAGAGACCAACAACATTTATCTTGGGAAGTTTTTGAAATTCTAAAGTTTTCTTGCTAAAAAAAAACACTACAACACATGACCAAAATTGAAACTTTATTCAGTCTTTAGGGGTTGATTTGGGAAGATCAATTTAAAACCTATTCGACCAATCTGAATACATGACAAACACACTTAATTGACTTCAGGAACTAAGGGAACCATAGCTTCGGTACTGGGGAGGTAGGTGGGGTCAAATTCGGGAGTTTGAGAAAGTCGGAGCGCGTATTGAGATGCGTAAACCCATTAGAAAGCTTCACAGAATTCATGGTGTATTTTATCGATACCGAATGCCAGTGGGCACACATGGGTTTTCAATCTAAATATGGTTGCGAATATATTGGTTGTGGCTAAATCATTTGCACAGGTTACTTGTGTTAGTGCTTGCGTCAACGGCAGTAGAATATATCTACGACCATCGAGAGAGATTTAAGGTGTTCCTTTGGCTTGAAATAGCTTCTGGAAGGGGTTCATCCGTTAATCATAGTTGGGGTTTAGTCACTGTAAGCCTGTAAGTATATATGTGGTTCCTATCCTTTTTATTGATTACCGGCTGGTTTAGGTCGGGGTTTTCTCGTGATTAATCGTTTGTTTATTTATTAATGCTTTATTTTTGAGTTTGTTTATTTAGTATGTGGAACTATATTAATCGCTGTTGTGTTTTTGTTTGTCGTATGCCGTCTACATTCATAGGAGTATGACTTACTGTTGCCAGAGTTCATATTTGCATGTCTCGTTTTTATCAGTTTTCTTTAATGAATATCGTGTGGACTTCTCTTGGGATTTTACTCGCTGGACTCGAAATTGTATTTTTTAGATAACCGAGTGCAGTTCCTTCGATGAGCAAGGGCAAGGATGTACTGGGAGATTACCTATGAGATAGTGACGTCAGCTCGTGTTTGACTCTAGTATGTATACATTTATGTTTTGTTGGGTTTTGGGGACTTGTAGACCTATGATACATGTATATGAATTCTTGTTGTACTTATTCTCATTTGTTGTATACTTGGTATCTTTTCGCCGGGTTTCTCACTATTTAGGATTGTTAAATATGCATAAAATACTCATATATTTAAAGACTTCCATTGTAAAACATATTGTAACTTCATAAATTAACAAACTGGCTAAATAAACTTACTAATCATAAATTGAAGAATAATTGGCTAAGTTAAAGTTTATTGGAAAACATGTAAGCAACCGGTTATGTCGCGGGATGTCATAGATAAGCAGGCCATTACGTAGTGACGCATGGTGACATGTGATGCGACGTGGCGGTGCCTAGGGTTGCCTTGGAATTTGGGGCCGCCACACCCCACTTAACCACGTACACCTTTAGCACTTAATCAGGTGTAGAGTTTTATCTCAAAATGCCTCGGTACTAGTTAAGGGGAAATCATCACTCATGTACTCGAAATCTATCTAAGGGGTTTTTTTTCTCATAGGTCGGTGTAGGGTTTTATCTAAAAAGACCTCGGTACTAGTTGAGGGGAGATCATCACTTATATACTCGAAATCTATTTAAGGTTGTAGCGACCCGTTATCTTAAGTTGATGATTAGTCTTAACTCGAATCCTAATTAACTCAAGTTAAGTTCGTGGTTAAGTCTGGTGTACCTTGATTAACGTGTGCGTAGGTTTGTATGATGATTGTTGTTTGTCTGGAATGTTTGATGAATTTCATAGGTTTTATATTTAATTGGAAATTAATACATACCTAAAAATGGAAAATAAATAAGTAATTAATAAATGGTCGGTACACTAAGTGTGACGAGGGGGTCGTGAAATGAATGTGTACACTAGATAATATTCGTAGACATGTCTAGTGAATTTATTGTCGATAAACTACATAGAGATATATATTTATATATAATTGATATATAAATATATATAATTTAAACTACAGGTTTGATTTGATTTATATGGGTCATTGGATCGTCTTGAGATAAACGTATGTAATGACCCGTTACTTTAAGTAGGTAATTAGCATTAATCCGAATTCTGATTAACTACCCGAGTTAGACTTGTGGTTTAGCCCAGCTTGTCTCGATTTGCATGTGCGTGGATTTACATGCCGTTTGGTGTTTGTGTGGTTTGCATTATTAATTATTGAAATTAATTGAACTTATTGGCCTATAATTGAATAATTGATAAATTATGGGATGCCTAATACCATGTGTGGGTCAAGGGTGACACACATGGGTTGTGAGGCATCGTGCATGCTCGAGTGAACTCGTTGGCGCTCATGACTAAGTCATAGGCGTGTTAATATAGGCTTATATATTTATATATAAATATATATATTGAAATCAAATAAATAATTAATAATTGGTAGGCGCTCAGTGACACGCATGGTCAAGGGTGAGACGCGTGGAACGTACAATAGTGTGCACGTTTGGCGTACGCGGTGAATTTATGGACGCGAAAATATATAGCGATCTATATTTTTATATAGGGTACTACTACCATGGGAACCAAATATATACCCATGTCATTGGTACACTATTTTTAACCATTGGATTTTAATCCAATACATTAATTGAGTCGTCATAAATGCACAAATCATTTAATGCACAACACATTTTGAGGGGTTCCCATGACCATTAGAGAATTCTCATATATATATATTTATATAAAAGTATATATATCAATGAATCATAATGTTTAAATCAAATTAAAGTATACATTGGATTCACCTCGAAATATGTGTTACACTTGAGTTGAGGAGATTAATGGGTTGAACATTGGTATTTTAGTTGACATTGTCACGCCTCGAGATACGTGCAACCACATCACAAGAAGAATCAATGTGCATGTGTATGCATTTGTCAAATTTGATGTCACATTAAGGAATATGATTTTAATTCATGTATATTAGATCATCATCGAGATTCGTACGTGCAAATATCGAAAAAGTTGTATTGATCAACAATAAGTCGGTCAGTAGGTAATGTGATTGGTTAAATAGGCATCAAGATTGACCTCGAGATAGGTAATGGAATTGGTTAACTAGCCATCAAGATTGACCTCGAGATAGCAACACGTATCTAAAAAATAAAAATATAAATAAAGAAAAGAAGCCATCTGATTTGCCTCAAGATTCGAGTGATACAAATCTCGAGAAAATATCTTATTTATCTTTTTGAACAGAACCGCCTCCTTTGTAGAATTGAAATAAAAAAGAAAGAGAAGAGAGAAATAGGGAGAGAGAGAGGGAAGAAGGTCGAGGATCGAGAGACAGAAACTGAGGTCGAGATGATGATGGGGTGAGTTGTGTTGTGTTGTTGTTGTCGGTCGTTAGGTTGTTGTTGGCGTTGGTTGTTCGAGAAGTTAGGGTGGAGGCTCGGCTTGTCTGAGGAAGGAGACGACACGGGTTCGTTTCCCCCTCTCAAGAGTGCCTTGGGTTGGGGCTAAACCTAACCCAGCAATTTATAAAAAAAAAACAGAGGTATCGATTTTGATACAGGGGAGGCGATGAGGAAAAAAAGATTGGGTTCCTGAATCGGGCCGGTTCGGTTCGGTATAAGCCCAAACCATTTTCAAATTAAAAAAATACTTGAAATTCGTAAAAAAATTCCATCAAATAAAAAAAATCCAGAAAAATAATTTTTTGACCAAATAAATAGAAATTGATGAATTTTTATGAAAAATGAATAATTCGGGATTCGTGCGGGACTTTATATTGGTGTTTTTACCTTAAAAAGGTGAAATGGTCATATTGACCTTAACCTTAATAGATTGGTTCCGAATTCGATTGGAACCGATTTATGGGTTCTAATTAATAAGTATTGGACCCAAATTAACGAAAACTGGTCTAATTTAGGTTATTGGTCGACGAGGAAAGGTGTATGGATCTCGAGAATCGAGTAAATCAGTAATAAGTTAGAAAAGCTCGGCACAGGCAAGTAGTACTCGTATTCTTATTAATTATGCAATATAATTAGTATAATTAGTTCATATAGCATTATGGAGTGGGAATGAGGCAATGTATTGTAACTTGAATTGGTTTTTATGTTAAATTTCAGGAAAAAGGAATGACAGGCGAATCGGAATGGAGTGACAATGGAAGTGTTGGATATGACCAGCACTTTCTCTTTAAAAACCTTGAGGTACCCGATTGTTGCTTTCTTATTTGAGTTTGTAGCTACGCTACGCCTGGATAAACCACAGAGATCACACGTCAGCCAACGTGTGATTTTTTGTGGACCATAATTCAGGGTAACAGGAGTTTACAGCTCAGTTTTGAAATGAAAATAAAAGTCACGGGTATAGTTGCAATTGAACTATGAACATGCATTCCGTTATCTATTGTTCTATCATTTTAATGCCTGAATATATATGTTTTGGTTTCAAATTGCTATTCGTTTATTTATTAATATTAGTTGATAATTGATATATTTATGAGCATTACTTACTAAGCAAGTTGGAGCTCATATTCCCCAAATAACATTTTAGGTTATCGACGTGCGCTTCGACTTAGGAACGGAGAATATTAGGAGTTTATAGTCTTTTCTAAGGTGAATTGATTTCACTACTGGTTATATATTGTATTGAATTACTATTTTGTAATAAATGGGGTAAATGGGGTTGGGATATGATTTTATGACCGAGGTTTATGCCGATTTTTGTATATCTTATGTTTTATCGAAAAAACTTTTAATTATACTGCGTTTTCAATTATTTATTCGATATAAGATATACCGTATTGCTATTGTTATGTATGAAGGATACTGTTACTCTAATTTAATTTGATTGGTGTACTAGAGCTTAATTAGAGTTTCAAGATGGGTATTGCCCTAATTGGGACAGGGGATGCTATAGTGTAAGTAGAGATGGTACTAAGATGTGTGTTATTTTAGGATGTGTCGCTTTAACATATTATTCACTTAGTTAGCCTCGAGATAGAATGATGCATATCTCGAGAAAAATCCATATATATAAATAAAAATATTCATATTTATCACTATTTCATCTCGATCAAGTGAGGAGGAAGCAGCCGAGGGTTTGAAAAGTTTAGAAATTGATTTAGATATATTAGTTCAGTGATTTGAAGGGATTAGAAATGATCAAGCCACTGTAAATTTGAGATTCATCACTTTGGTATGTTTAGTTTTGGTATTCAAGTTGAGTTCTTGATGTAGGTGATGAATTATGTGTTAATTGTCGTTGTTAAAGTTTGGAAGTGAGTTTATACCTCATTAGAGGTCCTCCCTGATGTTGTAGGGAGTGATTTGAGGGTTGTTGTTGATGTTGTGGATTGAACAGGGGCTGCTGCCCTGTTCACTGTCGAGACAGTGAAAGGTGGAGCATGCTCTCTGTAATAGGGAGGCGCACTCCATTCATAAAAGGTCAGGAACTTAGGTGGTGGAGCGCGCCCCACCAAGTGAGGGAGTGCGCTCCTACATTAGAAAATAGTAACAGTGCTGGTTTTTATGTGGAATTTCTCGAGGTCTTAAGGATTGACTTATGGATTCTAAATATAGTGTATTAGACCTATATTAATCTTAAATGATTTATGATAGGTCTTAGAACATCGGGAAAGGTCGAGTGACCCTGAAAAGTTTAAATTATATCGAAACCTAATTGAGGTAAGTGAGACTTGTGTTCTTATCAATTATGCTTCATAAATTAGTGTATTTAGTTCATATAATATTATGTGCTGGGATTGGGGTGACATACTATGATTTAACTATTTATATGTGGTGAATCCCTGAAATGGTCGATATGGCGGATATAGATTAATGATTGAAAATGTATGCTGAGAAATTGATTTTACCCTTTGTCCTAATGAATGGAAAGGTTTGCCTGAAAATAGATTTCACCCTTTTATCCTCAGTTAGCCGAAGTTTTACCTTAGTCATCATTGTCAAGTTGGAGTTGGTAGCTCAGTCAAACTGGAATAAACCAGCAGAATCCCTTGTCGGCCAAAATGTGGATTTTATGGTTGTATTCTCGAGTGAATGGATAGTACGACACTGTAATTAAATTCAACTTACAAATCAAGAGTACAGTTGCATGTTACCTATCGTAATTGCATTCAATTATTTGTTGTTTATATCGATTTCATTGAGTGAATAGATATGTTTTGGATTCATATTGCTATTCATTGACTTATTGATATTATTTGATAATTGACGTGTTTACGAGCATCACTTATTGAGCAAGTTGAAGCGCTCACTCCTCTTAACATTTCAAGTTCACACGCCAGCACTTCAACTAAGAGTAAGGAGAAGGCTTATAAGTTTATTTGTCTTCTCGGTGATGTAATGAACCTTCCTTGTGGATATATATACTATTTGAATTACATTTTTGTAATATAACATGGTTGGGAGGTTTTGCAAATGAGTTTTGGGTTTTGATAAATCTCTGATTTATGTATATCGTCACTATTATCGAAAAAATCTTCATTTTCCGCTGCGTATTGCTTTGATTTATATTTCAATATCGACGTACATGTTGTGTTTATCAGTATAGAAGGAAAGGCTGCTGGCTCTAGTTAAGTCTGGTTAGGGTATCGGGGCTTAATTCAGGCTGAATATTGCCCTAATTGGGGTAGGGGATGTCACAAAAGGGCTTTTTTCTCGCAGGTCCCACCCTTTGGTGGCTCTCATACCATGTTAATTTTCTACTTGCGGCACAACATCTGCAAGTGGCCTACCCGTGGCACTTCTTTGCATTCTCACAAGTCCGACCGTTAGTAGCTCTGATACCATGTTAACTTTTTACTTGTGGGCACAACATTCACAAGTAGCCAACCTGCGGCCAATGGATCTTCTTCAGTATTAATATTGTCCTCAACTTAACCACCTTCAACTTTTAGTTGCGGGGTTTTATCTCAAAAGACCTTAGTAGTAATTAGGGAGACATCCACATGCAGTTATATACTTTATCATTAAGAAATTGTCAAGCGACCTGCCTCACGACACTTTTTTGCGGGCCTATAGATATCTCGCTAGTATCGATATTGTCTCTAACTTAACCACCTTTAACTCATAGGTATGAAATTTTATCTTCAAAGGTCTTGGTACTAGTTAATAGAAGACAATCACTTATTTACTTTATTATAAAGTCTTAATTAATCGATGTGGGACTATTATTTTAATCCACACATCTTCAACACTCCTTTTTGGATCGAAAGCTATCTAAGGGTGGCTTCTTTCAAGTTATACTATAGTATTTGAAGCTCGATATGAAAGGGTTTAATCTTATAGTAATATTTTGGTCACTAGCACAATTCAGTAAATTTACCATCATAATTGTATATCTCATGGAAGCAAAAAAATTTGTAACGGTCCACTCTAATTAATCTTAATTAATCAGATAATTACATATTGGGACCTTAGTCTCGGAACCACATGGACGCCACCGACAAGTCTAAGATACGTGTGACAGAAAAATGTCTCGTAAAACATGCTGAGTCGGGCAGAGAATATAAAAGAGAGGCAAACGAGATTGATAGTGATTAGTTTAATTAAGTTAAAATTTAAAGAACTAAGGTTTGGTAATGTAAAAAGAGGGAGTGATAATGTGTGGTTAGATTTGGTTTATAAGTTGGTGTGAACAAATAGGTGAGTGACACAAAAAAAGTCAACACACACATTGAACCTCAAATTTGTTGCACATCACAAAGTTCTCCCACTCACAAGTCGCATCACTCACTCCATTTTTCTCTCTCTCTCTTCATTTAAACCATAAGTCTTTCTCCTTCCCTCTCTCTCGTCGCACTTGACCTCACCTCCCCTCATTCTCGGTTTCTCTCCCCACAACCACCAGCAACCTTTTCCGACTAGCGACCCTTTTTTGCTCGAGACTTCACTCTCCTCGGCTTCTTTCAACCTTATCGAGGTATGTGATTTAATTTTTATAGAATGTGGGTTTGTTGAAGATGATTGGGATCACATAATGGTTTTGGGGTGGATATATCGTGCGTGCATCAACATTTGTGTTGAAATGATTGGGACTGTTTTGATGGGTGCCTCGAGATTCATGTTGTGTGTGATGGTTTAAGGACTGCTTCGAGATCCGTGTTGATGCATGAGAAGTAAATGGTGCATCAGGATGCGCATTGAAGTCGCATGCATCTTGAGGCATTCTCGAGATGCGTGCTATTTTTTAAATAATATTAAACTACTTTGAGAATTGCGCCATGATGTTGATGCTTTTGATGGTCGCCTTAATATCCGTGTTGATTTTGTAGTGTAGATTTATTGCCTCGAGATGCACACCAAAATTGCACGCATCTCAAGATTTCCTGAGATGCTTGCTATTTTTTAAATAAATAATAATAATAATAATAAATAATACATAATAATAATCTTGATATTTTGGGTCGAATGTTTATATAAAGGAAAAAACGCATTGTGATGCATACTAATTGTTACACGCATCTCGAGATTTACTCGAGATGCGTATTGATCAAAGAATGGTAAATAAATAAAAATATAAATATAAAAAATGATTGTCTCGAGGTGTGTGTAGATCAACGGTGTATTTCAGTATCCTCAAGATGTGTATAAAGACTCAAAATGCATTGATGTCTAAAATGGGATTCGTCTCGATAAATGTGTAATAAAAAATATTTAAAAGCAACTCAAGTCGAGATTGACCTCGTTATGTGTGTTTGACTTGGATAAAACACGAATAAGTTTGTATTGATAATAATTAAGGATAATTGAAAGATTTAGGGAAGTTGGATGCGTCTATCGCGGAACAGGAGTAAGGATCGATTTTCAAAAAAGGTCTCGACATGATTGAGGTACGTAAACCCACAAGAAACTTAGCTTATAATTTAATTATTTCCTTCGTAATTTAATTATTTCACTTTCACTCTCACTTTTCGCCAGTTCGGCTTGCATACTTACTCCCGCGTACGTCTGTGTATGGTGGAAGAGACGGTATGACCATTTTTCGGTTCTTTCGTAGATGACAATCCGATTGTTGCTACGGTGTTACTCATACTTTAGACTACGTGTGAGATTTCTCTCCGCGAGTTGATGATCTCGAGAGTTATTTAACGCGAGGCTCACCTCCGTCACAGAGTTCCTCTCCTTTGAGGCGTTCAACGAAAGTATACCTTCCGACCAACAGAGTTCCTCGTTTCGATGGTGAAGAGGAGGCGGGGATTTCCTCGCTACCAGGGCCTTCTCGATTTAGTATTTGCGTCCCAAGGCTGACAGCTATACACCAGATTCGTGTTCCATATTCTTCATTATCTCAACGACTTATATTCATGCTTCACATTTTCGTTCGTTTACTTTATCTGCATAAATTGTAGCCGTTTTTCTTGGACTTCTTATAAATACTAACTGAATTTCTCTAGGATTTACTTACTAGAACTTGTCATAATTTTTTTAGGCAAGTTGCAGATCATACGACGAGCCGGATCGAAAAAGCTATAGTAGCTTCACGTGTCGGTGGTTGTATTTATGTATGAACTGTCTTTTGGTGATCATTTTGGGAGACTTATTACCGGATAATGCATATTTTCATTTATTGTACCTTTTTCTCGACTTTATTGATATACATGGTATCTTTTTGCTGGGTTTCCACCCCATAGATTTGTTAATCAATGCAAAATTTGTTTACATTACTTATTTGCATATTAGTAAGACTTCCACTATTTAAATAACATTAATGAGTCAAAATAAACAAATTAAGTTGTAAAACTCTATAATTTAGTATATTTCGACAAAATAATCATTCATAACATCGAAATTGATTAAGTTGGATTATTAAATGGTTAATTTGTATGCTGTCATGGACAGTTGTGCAAGTGACGTGGCATGACTTGGTGATGTGTTCGGCGACGTGGCGGTGCCCGATTTGCCTCGAAATTTAGGGCTATCACAGTTGGTATTAGAGCCTAGGTTTAGGTGAACCTAGGGGAAAGTTTAATATAACCGAATACAACTCAGCAAACAACTATTATATATGGAAAACCAAAGATCCTGACTTATAACCTTTAGTTGGGAAGCGCAGTGCCGCGGATTATATACGTGTTATGTCTTGATTGCATTATATATGTACACGTATTACGAATCTAATTTGGTACGGGAATACCATTGCATACACAAATGGAGGACAACCAAATTGCAGCTGACATTATAAGCATGATGAGTGATACTACGCCCGCAGTTATTTTGATCTGATTTTGGTAAGATGGTTCTTGCATATGATCGATAGTTGGCAGAGATACAAACATTCCTCAGGGTACATGCGACTAGGGATACATACGGTGATTGACGCATATGCGACAAAGTAGAAGACTCGTACATCGACACCCATACCTTCGCCAGAGACAATACCGGTTGAACGGAGTACAAAGGCGGTGAATAGGGGTGAGTGGAGACGAGGCCAAAGTTTATGGAATAGTCTGCCAGTGCCAAGAAAAATACAAAGTAGTTTCCTGTGCGGCTATAAGGGACAAAAAAGTGTGAGTATAGGCCAATGACTTTGACATGGATACCACCATTAAGTAGTCAGCTAACATCAGCATTGGATAAACAACCGATTAATTGCTTTAGATGTGGGTAGTTGAGACATTACAAGAATAAACCGCATAAGCTAAATTGTGTAAGTTGCAACATCTTTGATACTAGCGCTGGCGCTATGGGCTAAAGCTCTCAGTTCGGGAGGCGTCTGAATAATACCCTAAGGGAGAAATTTAACTACTAGTTCAGTTCCTACATGTTAGAGATGGTGACATCATATCATTTTATACCTAGCTGCATAATAGGTTAGTTAGGTTTTGGCCATATTTTAAGTCAACACATACCTTATTTTCGGGATGGCAGCCAAAGGTAAGATGTTACCCTAACCAAATTGGTATAGGATGTCTATTCTAGATTGATATACGATAATTGTTAAGAAGGTTCTCGCAAGCCATGACTTTCAAGCTTAATGAGCCACCAGGTTGGTTAATCGCAACAAGTAACAAATGACAGTCTAAAAAATGAAGTTCAAAAGTATCTATGGAAAATGAGATTATCACACCTCAGGATCTCGTCGAGACTAGAATGTATGACAATTATTTCATTCATACCGTGGGCTGTGAGTTAGGAAATTCTATTGGCTTGAATGCCTTTAGGGAAGGACATATGCAAGACAAGAAGAACCTTTGACTGAGCTGATACGTACAGGATGTGTAGTACGACAACTGGCATTTGTGAGCGGGATCAAGTTTATAGAAAATCATATGTGATAGCTGAAAAGAAAAAAAGTCTAACTTAGACAAGACTGTAGATTCCAGAGATCGTTAAGTCGATGATTGAGAACATGTAAAAGAAATGAGACAAACAGGTTTTTAGTGGACTCTGTGGAAGTGGATAATATGGAGATGACTCGGAACTATAGGAAGGCAAGTACATACTCCTTTAGCTCCGGTCAGAGCACTAGAGTAGTTTTATAAGAATAGTAGCTTGAGTAAATCCACTATTGTTCTATGATTGTTCGCGGTCCGTGAGGTCAGTGGGGGCCCCACTACTACTTCTTGGAAAGAGAACCAATCAAGAGTGCTAGCTGAGATAGAGTTTGTAAATATTGTTGGGTTGTAGGATTCATATGTAACAAAAAATTCAAAACAAATTTTGAAAAACCCCAACAGGATCAAAAATAAGTTTTGTTAAACTAGATCTACAAAAGTAAACCATACCTTAATCCTTGATTTTCTTCTTCGATTGTTCGATTTCCAAGATGTTTAAGTGTGTGCCCTTTATCAGAAATCCACACACGAACGGAGACCACGATTTGGTGTGCTAGCCCTACGAGAGATTGAAAACATTTTTATTTTTTCTCCCAAAATCCAGAGAACTCAAAATTTGTAGAAATGAAAATCTTATTTCGTTTTAGGGTTTCAATCTCTATTTATATGTGTAGATAAGCCATCACTTAAAATCCTATTCATAATACAACTATTGTATTTATGCAGTTTAAACAAATTATACATGCGCCCATATTAATAAGTTATCATATAATGAATTGTAAGAGTTTTTATGTGATGAATTTTATCATATAAAATTCATTACTCTAGATCAATTGAAATTACACAAAGCCATTCTTTGTGTGCAACCCAATAGGTTCATATAACGTTGGCAGTGAACCAAAACCATTTTGGTACACAAGTCATAAGCGGTCTCTAGCAAGGCATTATGACTACCCAAGTAGCATGAATATCGAAATCGATACAACCTAATCAATAACATATATCATATCATTTTGTCGTGTGATATCTTTTGATTAAACATAAGGCATGGAAAGTCACCCTTAATGTTCAATCATACTAGTCTCGATCTTCAAGTAAACTGAAAACATCCAAATGAAATTGATCATATCAATTCATATGGGCTTGGCAATTATCAGTCTATCATATCGAGGGATCCACTGATTTCTCTCTCTATAAGAGAGTGAAAAATTCTATCTTGATAATACATTTTCACATATTATTCACATGGTAACCAATCACAATCTTTATAATAATCATGTTAAAGACAACGTTTGAATGTGTCAAATTATCATGCTCCTAATATTGAAATCTATGGTAACCTCAAGTCGAAGGACTAAATGATATACCTATCATGAGTAACACCTATGACTTAATGCATGTGGTGTTCTCATAACGGGTTAGTCCAGTACCTTATTCCCTAACAAGCAATAATGATCTCAATTCGTATCCTTACACACATGATTATCACATAACCATCAATCAAGATTCACACTAGCCTTAATTCATTATAGTTCCTAGTATAATGACCGACTAGGGACATTTAAGATATTTCAATAAATACTCATGGATCTTAATTTAAGGTAAACATGCAATCACTTATAATAAAACAACAAATGAAAACCTCAACTTTATTAACTAAAATTATAAGATAAAAATGTTTATAGATTGACCTAGGGCACATGCCCTAACAAATATATCTGCCCTAACAAATATATCTGAGGTCGAAGACGACCTCAAGCCAACCTAAGGAACATGTAATTTCGAATTTCTCATGAATCTATAAACGACTCAGTCGCAAGAAGTTTCATATTTGAGATCGGTCCAACCCAAACGAGAACTCGTAGAAATTTTGAGACAACATTTCAAAGAGACGTGGAAAGCTTTAAGAGCTCAGAGATTAGGATTGAACCAAGAGCGCGCGAGTCACTAGTCCCGATGGTCAAAATATTTAAGTTGTGTGGCTTAGCAAGAAAGATTATAGAGATGTATTATGATTAGGGTCTTGAACAATTAGTTTAGACTCGCCACGACACCAAATTATTCTTTTAGATTTTCAGTCGGTCATGTTTTTTCGACTAGTCCACAGGTGAAACATGGAAGATCTAGGTAAGACCCACCGAGCTAACTGAGAAAGAGTTAGACCTTGTTAAGTCCAACCGGATAAGGAAATGTCCACACTAGGAGAATAATGCAAAACTTAACTCCAAGACATTAAAGTTTATTGCGGTTCAAAAAATAAAGATTCAATCATTCCGCTGATAAGTTGAAGACTCTAGATACACGTTAAGGATGGAGAGTAGGTTTTAACTCAAAAAGTCCAAGAGAAGACGTCAAGAGACAAAATCTGAGTTAGCATGATGACTTTTACTGTAAGTATCTGATAGAAACGTAAGAGGTGTGTGGTCTATAGATCTACACGAATTTTCAGAGAATTTAGGGAAGCAAGGGTCAACTTTATCGTATGAGTTGGTACACTCTTTAGATCATAACACACAAGGTACTACTTAGTTATGTATACGCTGTATAGAGGCATGATGAGACAATATGTGATTTATACATGAGAGTGTGTTACTCATGACGGATGTTTTTGCAGACTTGCCAGGATATTGTTACTGCCTAGGCATACGCATGTGCCCAGAGAATAACACATCTTTTTTTTCTATCCTTTACATAAGTTGGAGTTGGTGATGGACACTTGATAGCGACACAGTTAGTTGACTCGGGATTCATATCACAAGAGTTTAAGTACCCAGATAGGTTTGATTTGGTGTCAATTACTAATCTCATTTTAAGATTATGTATGTGATGAAACACTTTAGGAATACCATGGTCATATTATGCTACAAACTCAGGCAAAAGTTTTAGAAGTACGGCTACATAAGTCGACGCTAGAGGCCAGACATAAAGATACGTGTTTTCAACAATGTTCGAGAATCTAGAACTCGCTTTCATATGAGGTTAAACATATGAGTTTCAAGTATGGTTCAATAGTTAATCGTGCTTGTTTAGCATTGAAAAAAAGTTTTAGATACCTTAAAACTGATAATAAAGCAAAACAAATAAGAAACGTCTAATAATATTTTCTGTACGATTGAGTAACTTGACAAGTTTTTGGATAGGACATGATCCAAGATGGCAAGTTGCAAGGTTGCCAACAGAGATGACATAAGAGCAAAGGTATCGCCATCAAAGTTTTATTCCATGTTAGTTTGGCAAGCACCTTTATCTCGATAAAACACAATTACCTCCAGATTTGGATACAATAGTTAGTGTATATGTCCATGGAGCCCAATTGTAGTCAATTGACATATGAAAGGAATGTGGTTTGTGTGAGCGATTAAAATGAGATTTACCAGTCTCTGATTGGTCAAAAAAGTTCTAAGGGTTTGTAATAAAGACCATATCGAGGTCTTATATAATATCATATAATACCGACAAGTTGAGTAGGGATAGTACCTAGGGATGCGTAGGGTCACACAAGTAGGATCAGACACATACGTGCGACGTTCTAAACTGTTATGCAAGCAGGAAAAAAATAAGCGAATAAGTACCACGATATGCTGAGCTATGAGGTAGACCACTAATCTACTTGAAAGGTCACCAAAGAGTTGGAATTAAGGGGAAAATTTTAACTTAAGTTTGAATTTTTGGACAAAACTTCTTTTAGTTAGGAATATTGTAACGGCCCGCTCTAATTAATCTTAATTAATCTGATAATTACATATTAGGACCTTAGGCTCGAACCCACATGGACGCCACCATCAAGTCTAAGACACGTGTGACAGAAAGATGTGTCGTAAAACATGTCGAGTCAGGTAGAAAATATAAAAGAAAGGCAAATAAAGAGAGAGAGAGAGAGAGAGAGAGAGAGAGAGAGAGAGAGAGAGAGAGAGTGATTAGTTTAATTACGTTAGAATTTAAAGTGCTAGGGTTTGGTAATGTAAAAAGAGGGAGTGATAATGTGCGGTTAGGTTTGGTTTATAAGTTGGTGTGAACAAATAGGTGAGTGACAAAAAAAGTCAACACACACATTCTACCTCTGATTTGTAGACACATCACTAACTTCTCCCACTCATAAGTCACATCATTTACTCATTTTTTCTCTCTTTTCATTTAAACCACAAGTCTTTCTCTCTCCCTCTCTCTCGTCGAACTCGGCTTCACCTCCATCTAGCTTTCGAATCTCACTTGTTCTCTTCTCTCTCGGTGCTCTCACCTCCCCCACTCTCAATTTCTCTCTCCACGACCTTCGGTAGCCCCAATTCCGACTGACGACCCCTCCTTGCTCGAGACTTCACTCTTTTCGGTCTCCCTCACCCTTGTCGAGGTATGTGATTTAGTTTTTGTAGGATGTAGGTTTATTGAAGACAATTAGGTTCACATAGTGATTTTTGGGTAGATACAGTGTGTGCATCGAGATTTATGTTGAAATGATAGAGACTATTTTGATAACTGCCTCGAGATTTGTGTTGTGTATGATAGTTTTAGGGCTGCATCGGGATCCGTGTTGATGTGCGAGACTTAAATGATGCATCGGGATGCATGTTGAAGTCGCACGCATCTCGAGACATCCTCAAGATGTGTGCTAATTTTTAAATAAAATTAAACTATTTTGAGATTCGTGCCATAATGTTAATGCTTTTGATGATCGCCTTAAGATTCGTGTTGATTTTGGAGTGTAGATTATTGCCTCGAGATGCGCACCAAAATCGCACGCATCTCAAATAGCCTCGAGATGCGTACTATTTTTTTAAATTAATAATAATAATAATAATAATAATAATAACAATAATAATAATAATAACATAATAAACAATAATAATCTCGATATTTTAGGTCGAATGTTTATATAAAAGAAAAAAGACGCAACGAGATGCGCCCTAATTGTTACACACATCTTGAGATTTCCTTGGGATGCATATTGATTAAAGAATAGTAAATAAATAAAAAAGTAAAATATAAATATGAAAAAAGATTATCTCGAGGCACGTGTAAGTTAACGGTGTCTCTGAGTATCGTTGAGATGTGTACAAAGACTCAAAATACATTGATGTCCCAAATATGATTCATCTCGATAAATGTGCAATGATCCAAAAATATTTTAAAAATGACGCAAGTCAAGATTGGCCTCATTATGCGTCTGTGACTTGGAGAAAACACGAATAAGTTTTGTAATGATAATATTTATAGATAATTGAATGATTTTCGGACAAGGTATCGACATGATTGAGGTAAGTAAGCCCACGAGAAAGTCAGCTTAGAAATTACTTATTTACTTCGTAATTTACTTATTTCACTTTCACTTTTCGCAAGCTCAGCTTGCATACTTACTTTATTCCCGCGTGTGTATGTGTATGGTCGAAGGGGCGGTATGACCCCTTTTCGGCTCTTTCGTAGATGATGATTTGATTGTTTCTACGGTGTTGGTCTTACCTTAGGCTACGCGTGAGATTTCTCTCCGCGAGTTGATGATCTTGAGAGTTGGTTAACGTGAGGCTCGCCTTTGTCACAGAGTTCCTCTCATTCGAGGCTTTGGGTGGAAGTCTACCTTCCGACCAACTGAGTTCCTTGTTTTGACCGTGAAGAGGAGGCGGGGATTTCCTTACCACCAGGGCTTCTCAGTTTAGTATTTGTGTCCTAGGGCTCGAAAACTATACACCACATTCGCCTTCCATATTCTTGATTATATCAACGACTTATATTCATGCTTTACATTTTCGTTTGCTTACTTTATCTGCATGAATTGAAGCCGTTTTTCTTGGATTCTTTGTGAATACTAACTGAATTTCTCTGGGATTTACTCACTGGAACTTGTCATTGTTTTCGGTAGCAAGTTTTGCGGATCATACTACGAGCCGAATCTAAAGAGCTACAGTTGCTTCCCGTGTAGGTGGTTGTATTTATGTATGTACTATCTTTTGGGGGGTCATTTTGGTACTTATTACCTGATACATATATTGAAATTTATTATACCTTTTTGTCGCCTTTATTGGTATACATGACATCTTTTTACCGAGTTTCCACACCATAGATTTGTTAATCAATGCAAAATTTGTATACATTACTCATTTGCATATTATTAAGACTTCTGCTATTTAAATAATATAAATGAATCAAAATAAACAAATTAAGTTGTAAAATTCTATAATTTAGTATGTTTCGACAAAATAATCATTTAAATATCGAAATTGACTAAGTTGGGTTATTAAATCGTTAGTTCGTAGGCCGTCATTGACAGGTGTGCAAGTGACGTGGTATGACTTAGTGACGTGTCTGGCGACATAGCAATGCCCGATTTGCCTCGGAATTTGGGGCCGCCAGTCAATTACTAATTAAGTTTAAGCACATAAAACATATGGGGTGTGATATCTAAAGTGGGTGCAACCCGGCCTACAGGCCAGGTAACTAAGTGGCAATTATGAAAACTAATTATAGGTTGCATATACATATAGAATAATTTGACAAGATATGGACAATAAAAATAATATTTGTTTCCATAAAAGAATAACAATAATATATGTATCAGGTATAGATAGAATCAAAATAATTAAAAAAGGAAACGAAACAAAATTGCGTGGAAGATGCAACGGTCACAAGCAGCACCTGATCATCACGACCAGCCTGACCTGATTACCGTTACCTCTCTATTCGTTCATGAATTCCACAAACAGAAAGTGCATATGAATACCAATATCATGCAAAAATAAAGGTGTTTTTCCAAAAGTAGGGTTGGTTTACAATTAATTTCACAAAAAAGGGAAGATTTTTTTTTTTATTACTGAAGTAGGCAATAGCGCGCTATTGGGTGTGGTTGGTTTGGTTGGCGGTGAGGTGACGATGACGTGGAGGCAATTTGTACAGATAGCGCCTTTTCAAAAGGCGCTATCTGTACATGTGGCCGCCACGTAACCGCCACCTCACCGCCAACTCACCAACATCTGATAACGCCTTTTGAGAAGGCGTTATCAGTAGGAAGTCATGGCGGTGAGGTGGCGGTTACGTGGCGGCCACATGTACAGATAACGCCTTTTGAAAATGCGCTATCTGTACACGCCTGTCGCCACGTCACCGCCACCTCACCGCCACATCACCAAATGGACTCGCCGATCTTTCCGCCACCGCCGCTGCCGCTGGTTCGCGACGTCCCCGCGGACGTTGCTGCTGGCTGCGTTGTACTCGGCCGCTCCGTCCCTCGCCGCTGGCCGTCGTCGTCGTCGTAGTCGAGCGATCTCGACAATTACAACCAAACGAGTTTATATTTGTATACAAAAGAAACCAATTTTATATATATATATATATATATATATATATATATATATATATATACATTGGTTTCAACCTTCAACTTTATTTTCTAAACTTAACCTAACTGCCGACCGAAACGGCCGATGTCCACGTGGACCGGGTTACACGTAGTGCGCGTATTGCGAGGCGGACAACCCGTACAAGCCATAGGCACCGACCGAAACGGCCGATTTCCACGTGGACCGGGTTACACGTAGTTCACGTATTGCGAGGCGGACAACCCGTACAACCCATAGGCGATATTCGACCATCGATGTCCACGTGGACCGTCCACGTCGCAAAGGGTTACACGGATAGCGCCTTTTCAAAAGGCGCTATCCGTGTAACCCGGCCCACGTGGACGACCTTACAGATAGCGCCTTTTCAAAAGCGCGCTATCTCGTGTAAAGCGGTCCGACGTGGACCGTCCACGTCAAGAACCAAATTTACCCACTTTGATAGTGCTTTTGAAAAGCGCTATTGCCTGCCTATTCTCGGGAAAAAAAAACACCACCCTATTTTTCGGATTTAAATTAAAAACATTAGTACTTTTGTAAAAAGATCCAAAAATAAATGTTTGATCGATCGGATTCCCGCCGATGGTCACGCTACCTTCATTTGTCACTCTGCCACGTGCCTCCACCGTCCCACCTCACCTCATCAATACGCCACCAGTTTATATAGCCATTAGGCCCATTACAATATATAGCACGTGCAACCAATAACATGACAACCCTCTCCCTTTCACTTTCTCACTTATGGACAGCCTTGTATAACTGGTGTGCGCATTTGTACTGAGTCGATCGACCCGTTTGGGTTTTATTTCTTCTTCTAATTCATGCTTCACTTGTATGCCACAACTCACAACTCACAGCATGTTAAATTATTTTTAGTGAGCTACATGTTAAATTATTGGAGCCACCACTATCGTAACATACATATTAAACAATGTTCGAACATTAGATTATACAGCACTGAATCACTGTAATAGAAAACCAAAAAAGAACAAGACAGAAGAAAAAGTTCTTTGTTTCGTTGAGTTATTTATGTACACAGATGCACATATATATATAGAAGCATGTAACAAAATAAATCCTAACTAATACATGAGATAACTACAAATTTCACTAACTTACAAGATTAAAACAAATCAATCTATGACTATCCAAAAAACTAAAAAACAAACTAATCAAACTTATCTACAACATCACACGTTCCTCAATAGCCCCCCTCAAGATGGAACATGAAGATTTTGGATGCCCATCTTGGACACAAGATTACGGAACAACGTGAGAAGTGTCGCCTTCGTAAGAACATCGACTAATTGAGCGTCTGAGCTAACAGGCATCCAATGAATCAACCCTTGATGATACGTTTCTCGAACCACATGACAGTCGATCTTGATGTGTTTAATGCGTTTATGGAAAATGTCATTCTTAGCAATGTTGATCGCAGAATTATTATCGCATTAAATAACTGCCGGCCTCGAGTGAGGGATCCTTAAATCTTGCAACAAGTAGCATAACCATTGTAACTCACATGTGACCGTTGCCAAAGCCCTATACTCTGCTCTAGATGAAGATCTTGAGAGAGTTCCTTATTTTTAAATTTCTAAAATATGAGAGAATTGCCTAAAAAAACTAAAAAACCAGTTACCGATCGAAGGGACTCTGAGCAAGTAGCCCAATCAGAATCAAAGAAAGCTTTGAGAGTTAAATCAGACTTAGTAGGAAAAAACAACCCTTGTCCTAATGCTCCTTTTATGTATTGAATAACACGATGAACAACTTTTAAATGTAGATTTGTAGGCTTATCCAAAAATTGGGATAGATATTGTATTGCATAAGAAATATCTGGATGAGTGGTGATCAGATAAAGCAACTTTCCTATTAAGATGCGATACATTGTGATGTTCATAAGAGGATCTCCCATAGTAGCATTCAATTTACAACCAGCAACCATAGGGAAATGCGCAAGTTTGCTATCAAGAAAACATGTATCTTTAATTAGATCCAAAACATATTTTCTCTGATATAAATTTATTCTCTCTGTTGTCCTATGTATCTCAAGTCCCAAAAAAATATTTCAAACTACCTAAAATTTTAATTTTGAAAGTAGTGTGAAGATATTTCTTGACTGCTTCAATTTCAGTAACAATATCTCCAGCGAGAATCACATCATCGACATACACAAGAAGAGCTGTGAAGCTGTGATCTGTTACTTTAATGAAAAGAGAGGGATCCGAAGGCGCCTGTTTGAAATCTTGACTTAGAAGAGCAGATGTGAGTCTTACATTCCATTGACGACTCGCTTGCTTCAACCCATACAAAGATTTATGTAGTTTGAACACTTGGTTTGGCTTATCAGCAAATATACCAAAAGGTAATTCCATCTAAACTTCTTCATCGAGATCTCCATGCAAAAAAACATTATTGATACCCGTTTGATCCAATACCCAAACCTTTGCTGCCGCAACCACAATAAGAGCACGTATGGTGGTCAAGCGAGTTACTGGTGAAAAAGTCTCTAAATAATCAATGCCAGCTTGTTGAGTGAAACCTCTTGCCACCAACCATGCCTTACACCTCTCTCTAGACCCATTAGCCTTTTGTTTGATTTCGTAGACCCATTTGCAACTCACTGGTCTTTTGTCTGGTGGTAAGGTAGTGATGGCCCATGTTTTATTCAGTTCCAGTGCATGTAATTCCTCCTGCATAGCTTCTCTCCAACATCCATAATCCATGGCCTCAGAAAAACTACGGGGTTCATTAATGGAATCAGGAGAAGTAGAAAAAATATGATGGGATGATTCAAGATTTGCATAAGAATAAACCAAGGACAAAGAGTGAGGAGAAGTATGTACCTCACGAACTTCTGACGTGGAAGAATAATTGGTTTGTCCAAGCAAAGAATGTTCATAATCATGCAAGTATGCGAGCAATTGCTTTTGTTAATCAGATTGCCTTTGTGGGGGAGGCACTGCTAAAGGAGTTTGAGTTGTCTCTGTGAATGGAACAAACTTATAATTTTCGAGATCAGAAGCCATTTTCGTTTGGGGAGAAGACTTAGGCAACAACGGAGGGGGTGTTTGATGTTCCAAAAATGGAAAAACATCCTCATTGAAAATACATTCCTAGAGAAAAATATCTGATGATTATTTAAATTATGAAGTTTATAGACTTTTATTCCTGCCCCAAAACTAAGAAAAATGCATTTTCTAGCACGCGTATCGAGTTTGTTGCGATTCACAGGATATGAAAAAGTAAAACCCAAACAACCAAAAACTTTTAAATTTGAAAATTTTGGTGGTTTGTCGTATAAAAACTCAAAAGGTGTTCTATTATGTATAACAGGAGAAGGTATGTTGATGTGAAGAACATCATGAGCAACACAGTCAGACTAAAAAGAATAGGGAAGTTTTGCTGGAAATTCTAAAGCACGAGCCACATTGAGAATATGTTGATGTTTGCATTCAACTTTGCTATTCTGCTTAGGTGTGTAAACACATGATTTTTGGTGAATGATTCTCTTTTCCAAATAAAAATTTGGCATGTCAAATTCTTTTCCTTGATCAGATCGAAAACATTTTATCTTAGTGTCAAATTAAGTTTCAATTAGAGCACAAAATTTTTGCACATAAAAAAACCCATGTGGCACGACTAAAATCATCAACAAGAGTTAAAAAAATAAGAGTAACCACCTAAAGAAAGATATGGACATGGATCCCAAATATCAATATGAACTAATTCAAAACAAGAAATTGATTTATTTTGACTAATAAGAAAAGATAATTCTTTTGTTTGGCAAAATGAAAAGTCTCACACACAAAGTCACCATTTGGTAAAATAATGTTCGAATCTAGTTCGGTCAAAAACTTTACTCTAGAATTTGAAGCATGTCCAAGTTGATAATGCCATATGTTTGTGCTTGGAGAGCAAACGACAAAACAGCCAACAGAGACTTGTTGAAAAATCGGCTGAACAAGCTGATATATTCCATTCGCTTGTATAGCCAAACCAATCATCTTCCCCAACTTAAGGTCATGTATAGTACAAAGATCAGATTTTTTAAAAAAAGAACAGTTAGCAGAAGTAGCAAGACGAGTTGTAGAAATAAGATTTAAATGAAAATTAAGAACTTGGAGCACATTTTTAAGAACAAAATCTTCATTAAAAATTATTGTTCCTATATGTGTAACAGAGACACGATCTAAGTTTGGGATTCGAATATATACATTTGACATTGGTGTGTATGAAGAAGAAAATGGTAAGGAACAAGAAATATGATCAGTAGCTCCAATATCAAGCATCCAAGAATTTTTATAAGGAAATGGATTTTAGATCCATACCTGCCATGCCACAGATTGAGGAAAAACTTGCAGCAAAAGGATTCCCATGTCCACTAGTACCTGAATTAGCAGAACCAGATTAAGAAGTACTTTGAATGAGTGACATAAATTTGTTGCACTGTTCATCATTGAAAGTGTAGCCTCCCCCTTAGTTCACATTTCCTTTGTTGAGTTCCTCCCCTACAACAGCTTGCCAATTTGGTATCACCACCTAATTTACCATTGGTGGCTTCTTTTTGAACTTGAAACCCGAAGGAAAACATGCTACTTTCGATAACACTTGTCCACCGTGTGACCAACTAATCCATAACGTGAGCACTGAACTTTTGGGACAACATTAACGTTTCATTCGAGATTATGATTAACTTTATTGAAGAAAACAGTAGGTTCACCACTTTGTTGTTGTGAACCCCCTGTTAGTTGCCTTTCATTTTGTGCAACAAGGGTAAAGACCTTGGTGATAGTGGGTAAAGGTTCCATGAGAATAATATGTGACTTCATAGTTGAAAAGCTCTCATTCAAGACTTTGAAAAAACAAATTACATGGTCTGACTCTTGATACACTCTCACAGTTAAGAGAGCATGACATTTGCACTTTGTGTCACAAGAACAAGTGGGAGTAGGTCATAGATTTAACAACTCATCCCACAAAATCTTCAATTGTGTAAAATAATTTGTAGTAGTACGAGTATTTTGATGAAGTTGGTAAATCTCTTCTTGTAATTCTGCCACACGAAAAAATCACCTTGCGAAAAATAACCCTTCAAATCAAGCAAAAAAGCTTTTGCCGAGTCGATTCAGAGAACACTTTGCGCGATCGATGGGTCCACTGCATGAATTAACCATGAAAGCACCAAAGTGTTACAACGTTCCCATGCTGAGAAGAGTTGATCCTTTTGTTAGGAACTTCAATTGAGCCATCGATGAACTTCAGTTTATTATTTGACTGCAAAAGCCATTCGCATTGCTCTAGACTAAGAATGGTAGTTAGAACTCGTGAGAACAACGGAAAAAAGAACCAATAATAGGTTCTCATTAAGATGAATGTAAAATGGACTAGAAGGAAATTCTTCCGGTCTTCGTGAATTATCTTGCCTTTTATTATCTTCTGCCATGTTTTTGTGAACAAGGAAGAAAAACAAAAAAATAGAGACAAGAAAAAAATTGGAGTCAGAGTTGAACGATATGCTCTGATACCATAATAGAAAACCAAAAAAGAACAAGACAGAAGAATGAGTTCTTCTTTGTTTCGATTAGTTATTTGTGTACATAGATGGACACATACATATTCAAGCATGTAACAAAATAAATCCTAACTACTACATAAGATAACTACAAATTTCACTTACTTACAAGATAAAAAAAAATTGATCTATGACTACCCAAAAAACTAAGAAACAAACTAATCAAACTTATCCACAAAATCACACGGGCCTCAATACACTCAAACAAAAACAATGAACTTCGAGTCCATAATACCAGTTTAAAAGATTGAAAAAATAGAATACCTCAAATTTAGGTCCCCACAACCCAATATATGTTGTTTACATACAAAGGGGGAATTTGGATTTCGAACTCTGCTAAACAAAGGTCAATTTAGGCTTTACTTCGAGGGTGAACTAGCTTAAACATTTTTATAATTTTTCCTTTTCATATATATATATAAGGGGGTTATCATATGAGATAGCTAGTTACAGCTTAAAGCAGCTTTGTATGTAGCTCTGCCCCTATTTACAGAAAGTGTTGAATGACTAACCCTCATAGCTCAATGGTATAAGAGTGTACCTAGTCATAACCAAAAGTTATGGATTCAAATAGTCAATCAAACAATTAGGAAAATTTATTATTTTTAGTTTTATTTGATGAGGTGTGTTTCAAACTTTCAAATAAGTCAGTTTAAGTGCAGTGTCCTCAAATTTTTAGGTAATAGTTACTGTTAAATATAGTCCTATTAGATTTCATTTCAAGAGCTGCATTAAAGACCGACCAGAAGAGTTGATCCCCATATTTTTTTTTCCTATTATTATGTGGGGATGTGTAGACCAAAATATAATCCATATCGGTTAAGCGTAGCTTAATAAAGAAATACTTAATCAAGCAATTGTCTCTCCCCAAATAGAATCGAAGCCTTTTGAAGTAAAACCCGGCCAACACCTGTGAGTTGAAGTTGGCTAAGGTGAAGACAATATGGGTGCTAGTGAGATCCACAGACCTCCAAATAAAGGCGCGGGCGGGCCTAACAATTGGTATCAAAGCTACTGTTGGTAGTCTATTTCTCCCTAAATAGTATCGAGGCCTTTTGGAGTAAAACTCCACACTTGTGACCTAAATGTGGTTAAGTTGGGGATAATATCAGTACTAGCGAGATTTACGGACCCGCAGATAAAAGGTGCGGGTAAAATATTATTTCAGGGTATCCGAAACTTTGCCCTGACTAATTCCATATTTGAAAAGTGAAGAACCACAAGGGCGACAACTTTTAGACAAGAGTTTTAAAGTTTTTGCATTCCTAGAGTTCGAACTCAAGATCTCTGGTTAAGGGAGGAGCGACCCATTGTTTGCAAAGTTTGTGAAAAATTTAATGCAAAATAGTAGAAAAACATAATATAGTCGATCGAGGCTTGAGTTATACTCAATGTCCTAAAGACTATTTCGCCCCGCTATAGTGCTTACAATCTAATGACGATTGTCTCCCAAGATACAATGATCATACAAATGATTTTAACACTCTTAATCATTACTCAACGAACCAATAGAATGATTCAACACTCTCTGACTCAAAACCATGAAAAGAGAAAGAAACTTGATTTTGACTCATTTTCGTAACCTTTTAACTCTTTTTTAACTCTAATAAAAACAATCCATTTGGTGAATATATATAGACTTCCATGTGTCTATTAGGAAAGACACATCTCTTAATGAATAGACACCTTTAAGTATGTTATGCCCCTCTACTAGATTACACGCCTTTTCACATAATTTTCATTCAAATTATAAATAATTAAATAAATTAATTAATTATTTCAACAATCCCCCACATGAATGAAAACTGATCATCAAGTCTATATATATCCTCCACATAAATGAAATTTATATGCATACACACTTGAGAGAGTATTGGTGGAATAAAGTTACATCAGGAGAAATATCATATATAGAATTGAACTTACCCTAGTCAAATATTATCGGATATACTTCGTGACGCAGTGGATATATATGATCTTGAACTGTCCACTATTAAGGTATACCGAGACAATAATACTCACATAACTTAATCCCTATCATTATTGGTTCTACGGTGTTGTCCATTTTAGTCCTACACACAATCCTGGTTTCATGATAGATTTAGAGAATTTAGATTGTCTCGTTCTCATAAATGCGATTCACATTTACTATCATATAAGTGACATCTTTATTTATCATTAAATGCTTAACATACCCTTCACTT
Source organism: Stephania cephalantha (assembly GCA_039657325.1). Taxonomy (NCBI): domain Eukaryota; kingdom Viridiplantae; phylum Streptophyta; class Magnoliopsida; order Ranunculales; family Menispermaceae; genus Stephania; species Stephania cephalantha. Next base: position 19,692,678 of record CM077567.1, on the reverse strand, counting down.
CTTCTCAACACACATTTTATCTTAGGAATGAGAAAGTGTGTTATTCTCTCGAGTTTCATCTAACCAGTTTACTTATTGAACCTAGTACATAGGATATCTAATCAGCTAGGTTAGGTTTCCGCTAGACTTAACTCATTTTTTAGGCTTTTAAACTCATTCCCCTGGATAACAGTTTACTTGATACTAACAAACATACAATAAGTGACTCCAAGTTTGTCTTCAAATTTCTCATTTTCTATGAAAATTATTCCATAATCAAGTAACTATCTAATGATAATCTTCGTCATATATGTCCAGATTTACCATTTTATACACTTTGTTCTCTGTCCATTGTTATTATTGGTCGGCTTACAGCATATGCGAGAGAGACAATTACATCCAATACAGAATATCCTCCAAGCTCTTTGAAAGCCATAATGTTGCTTTCCTAGCTAATTTTATTAAAATGCGCAATCATTTAGATTCTAATGTGAATCTAACAATACTCCAATTTCTTTGAGGATTTCCAAGTGATACAAGCATTTCTTCTCTAAATTCACCAATTAATACGACATGTTTCTCATCATCTATTGTTTTGCTTTATTAGCAGTCAACACATAATTTGATGTTATATAGTAATTGGTGAGTTTCTCTCGAAGAAATGACGACTTCTTTTTTCTCAAATAAAGCCTTAAGTTATCAATTTAATTACTTTACTATGAGCAACTGATCCATCTGCCTTCGATTTTAAAATCCATTTATACTTCCAAAGGTTTGACTTGATGGATTCAATCTCATTATTGATAACTCCTTTTAAAAATAATACATTTTTCAATAAATATCTCTTCCAAAATATTTTTATTAGGGTTCATAATTTATTTTCTTTACTTTATTTAAATTTTATACGCACCCCCACATTTCAAGTATTCGTAGGCGTAATATATATCTTCAATTTGGAAGATATAACTATCAAATTAGGGCTTGCAATTAAATTGCTTCCAATCCCCCACAATTTTGATAATTCAATGTTAATCCATATAACTAGTATCCATGATTTTAAATTCACTCAACAAGCTATATCATTTAGAATTAATCCATGATATACATGAGTAATTCTTAGAACAAGAAATTTACTAACTACACAAAAATTATAGTTAATCTATTCCTTTCTTCTTCTTCAATGAATCACAATTTCACTGAGGTATAATTCTCCACTAAAATGATTGATCGATCATAATCATACGAGTAACATGAAAAAAACATAGAAGGACTAATGTACCCAAAAGCATATATAATATTTGCACTTTGATAAAAATCATAATACTTGCACTAAAATAGTCACATTAATGAATCCACACGCATGGATATATAAGTAATTAATAAACAAATTGATTAACTCATGCATGCATCAAAGATACACGCATACACCATAAACATGTTTATTTTTTTTTTCAATTCAATGTTTATAGTGTAACCACGATTGATCTTAATAATAGATAGTTACAACATTCTTGATCAAAAAGAATTCTTATCCCTATTTGCAACCCACTATTGTACCATTTTGACCATAACCATTGATTGCCTCGCCACGAGTTCCATTTATATTGAACCGTTATATATCGAAATTGAATCAGCTCATTGGCTATGATGCTTTTTAAGTTTCATTGCATCTAGTATCAACAATGTGGCCATGGTGACTCCACGATGCTATAGATATAGTCATATAAATCATTAAATCGCAAGAGACCAAGTCTCTACATGTCAGTGCATTTGAAAAAATATACTACACCTCATGAAAAGACTCCAATGATCTCTATGTTGCACCCGTTCCACAATGATTATTAACACCCGTATAGAACAACATGCTTGTTTACCTCGGGGCATTTTTAAATGAAAAGGCAAGGGTGATCTGATATTGGGCTTCAGGTGAGGAGTTGTTGGGGTTTCGACTGCATAAATCCTTTTTGTTGCGGTTTTTGAGGTTTTTGGGTTATGATGCGGATAATGAGGCCTCATTTGCTATTTTTGCTGAATGTTTTTTATACAAAGGGGTTGGTATAACATTTTTTGTATTTTTTGTACAAAGGGGCTGGTATAACATTTTTTGTATAGATTCACCCCACTTTGTATAGTGCATGAACTTTTTGATATAGTAATACATAGCAACTTACTTTGATAAAAAATGATTACTAACACCTGTAACCTTGTTTCAATTCACTTCTATTTGTAAGAAGTGCATACCAACATAATATGCTTTGCAAACAAAGGCTTATTGTTCTCTCTATTTGACGATTATAGCAACATGTTCGACACCCAATCATTCGTCAAATTTGGATAAAAGTGGACTTGAACGCAGATTACGAGCCACAATCAAATTATTCTCTCATAAACAAGGTCGTGTTTTCAACTTTTGGGAATGGGTGTCTCTAATGGACAAAAACCCACCACAGTTCACCTTTGTTAACTAATTGATTAAATCAGTCCCATATACTTCAAGATGTTAAAATTAATCATTAATACAAACAATATGACATCACAATCATGTATTTTGTACAGATCAAACGAAAGGGATGAATCCCAAAATTATTTTCAAAATATACTAAATAAAATTAACATTTGCATCCACTTCGCAGAGATTTTTTTTCATGGTTCAATCAAAGCATTATGTAAAGTCACATAGAGGCCAAGTAAATCAGAAGATAATATAATTATGACCATTTTTTCAATTACAATTCTGATCACTGACTTTGCACATTCATCGCCTTATGTTATATTGATAAACTTGACTGTAAATATAATCATTACCGTCATCATCATTAAATTAAATAATAAATAAACACTTACCTTTTTTTTTGGTGACAAAGTGCCTACTGCCTGACACGTTACATCATTACCAATTTCATATTAGTCTTCAGATTGTTGGTGAAATTTGTGAAAAATTTAATGCGAAATAGTAGAAAAACATAATACACTAGTGGGTCGAAGCTTAAGTTATACTCAATGTCTTGAAGACTATTTCACCCCGCTATAGTGCTTACGGTCTAATGACGATAGTCTATCAAGAAATAACGATCATCCAGTATGTCGCCATTCCTCTTATTTCAGCAGTTGTTGATCCGTTCTCGAGATACGCAAATTGAAGTCATCTCATGCAGCTGGTTCGCTCGAGCGAACTAAACACCACCTCCAAGCTGTTACGTGGCGCGATCCCATTACACCAGCACGTCAACAGCTCCTCTTTTCGTCCAATTCGCTTCTGCCACGTCTCCATTTCATCAGACACGCCAACACAACAGCCATTAAACATTCCTCGTGATATGTCAAGGATGTTGTTTTCGAGTTGGATTCATTTCAACTCCTTCCCCCAAGTGTCTATTATTTGGAGTTACCTTTTTCTGACTCCAAACTTTCTCCCTCCTTGGTTAAAGCTCTCACACTTGAGCTAAAGCCATTACCTATGTACCTAAAGTATATGTTTTTGGGTTAGAATGACGCACTCCCTCTGATCATCTCGGCCAAACTTACACATTTGGAGGAAGAAAGGCTCTTTCGAGTACTTCGGAAGTTTAAACAGGCTATTGGGTGGACCATAGCGGATATCAAAGGTTTGAGCCCTTCCACTTGCATGCATCATATATATATGGAAGAGGGGTCAAAACCTACGAGAGAAGCCCAGAGGAGGCTCAATCCGCTTATGATGGATGTCGTGAAGAAGGAGATACTAAAGCTCCTTGATGCTGTCATGATTTACCCCATCTCTGATAGTAAATGGGCTATCTAGGTCGTCCCTAAGAAAACGGGAGTCACGGTAGTCACCAATTCACATGGTGTGTTGGTTCCAACCCGCATTCAAAATGGATGGTAGGCATGCATTGACTACATGAAGTTAAACTCTTCCACCATAAAGGATCACTTCCCCCTACCATTCATTGATCAGATGTTGGAGAGACTAGCTGATCGTTCTCATTACTGTTGTCTTGACGGTTATTCCGATTTTCATCAGATATCGGTAGCGCCTGAAGACCAGGAAAAGATGACCTTCACTTGTCCATTTGGCACTTTTGCCTATCGGCGCATGCCCTTTGGGTTATGCAATGCACCTGCCACCTTTCAAAAGTGCACGGTGAGTATATTCTCAGATTTTGTTGAGCATTTCATTGAGGTCTTCGTGGACGACTTTACTGTTTATGGTGATTCATTCGATAGTTGTCTCATCAAATGCCATTGAGTCTTGATTCTTGCTTGTGGACCCGTAGACTTAAGTGATTTCTTCTCATTGATATTATTTTTGCGAACTTTCTTTTGTGCTAGTTTAGTTAATTACTTCCTTGAACTTTCTGAAAACCCCCCATTTTTAGTTAACTTGGAGTAAATCTCAAGTCCTGTGGATTCGACCCCGTATTTACCACTACTACACCCTTGTGGTTGGTAACTCGATTGCGGGTTATATTTGGCACGCAAGATACGTGAACAACAAATGCAGCGTTTGTAAAGAATGGAAGTACCAATAGAAATAATGAATCACATGGTCAATACAATTCTTCAGGGAGAAGTTATAGCAGTGGACATGTTAATAGAGGTGTAAGAAACAATAGAGGAAGAGGTGGAGGAAAATTCACTTCCAACAATCGTCAAATGTGTCAAATTTGCAAGAAAACTAGTCATGAAGCATCCATTTGTTATTACAGATCAGATTTGTCTTACAATGTTAATGCTGGAGCTCAGAACAATTGTGGCAGTACCAACCTCAACCAACAAAGTTCTCCTTAGTTTCACAATCAGTTCAGGGCTTTAAATGCTTTCTATTCCGCAAATCAGAACCAACTATTTCAGTCTCTAGAATCAGTGAATGATCAATCATGGTTTGCTGATAGTGGAGCAATTTCATAAGTTACCAATGATTTGAATCAACTCTGCAATAAATTTTCTTATACAGGTAAGGTTTCACTTACTATTGGTGATGGTACTCCGCTTGCTATCTCTCGTACTGGATCTATTAAATCAGTGTTTTAATCACGACATTTTCATTTGCCTAATACATTATACGTGCATCATATTACTAAAAATCTTTTGAGCATTTCTCAGTTAACTAATGAGAACCCTGTGTTTGTGGAATTTCATTCCAAACATTATTTCATCAAGGATCTTCAATCCAAGGAGATTTTACTCAAGGGAACACTTAAATATGGACTCTACATGTTCAAATCACTAGTAGAAGCTATTTTAAAGTCTTTACAATTGAACCCAGTGCCTTTGATGTTTGTCAAACAACCTACATCTAAAGTTTGGCATGACAGATTAGGTCATCCATCTGCTCAAGTGTTGTTACAAGTATTAAGAGATTGTATTTTTCCTTCAAATAAAATTAGTGCATCTATGTTCTGTGATGCCTGTAGTGTTGGTAAGATCCATGCTCTCCCATTTCAATCTTCATTATATCATGCTACTAAACCTTTGGAAATGATACATACTGATATTTGGGGCCCTGCATCTATTAAATCAGTTGATGGTTTTGTGTATTACTTACATTTCTTGGATGATTACTCTCGGTTTACCTGGGTTTATCCAATGAAGTACAAAAGTGAAGTTTTATCCATTTTCATTCAGTTTAAAGCTCTTGTTGAAACTCAATTTTCAACCACAATAAAGGGAGTTTAGTCAGATTGGGGAGGTGAATATAGGGCATTTGAACAATTTCTTGCTACTCATGGTATTGTGTTTAGACACCCTTGTCCTTACACTCATCAGCAAAATGGTCGTAGAGAAAAGAAACATCGCCATTTGGTGGAAACAAATCTTACATTCCTAGCTCAGTCTAAGCTACCCTACCAGTTTTGGTGGGATGCATGTTCCTCAGCTGCCTTTATTATCAATCGACTTACCACACCAATTTTATCTAGTAAATCCCCATATCAGATGCTATGAAAAACTCTTCCCAAGTATGAACTCTTACGAGTGTTTGTGTGTACCTGTTTTCTCTACTTGAGGCCTTACAACAATCACAAGTTCAAACTCAGATCAGAAAAGTTTGTCTTCACTGGTTATAGTCCTAATCATAAAGGCTATAAATGTTTGAGTTCAAGTGGCAGGGTCTACATTAGCAGGAATGTACTGTTTAATGAGGTTGAATTCCCTTATCATGAATTGTTCCCATCTGTCCGTACTGAGCACTCTTATGGTGCTTCTGACCCAGTACATATTTCATTTCTTCCTTCAGTACTTCTTTCAATATCACCAGCAGCAGACACAAGCCTTACAACTGTCCATAATATTGTTCTCTCTAGTGACATCTCACCTGCAGTTAGTACTACTAGCCTTGTTTCTAGTATTGTTCTCCCAAGCATACACTATTCTCCAAATACTTCAGCGTCACCTCAATCTGTTGTACCAACTGTACAAGTCTAGTCCACTCATCCAATGGTTACAAGATCGAAGAATGGTATTTTTAAACCAAAAGTTCTGTCTGCCATTGTTACTTTTCCTATTGCATAACCTAAATCTGCCAAGGAAGCTATGCAATATTCACAGTGGTTAACTGCTATGCATGCTGAATTTTCAGTTCTTCAAAAGAATGCTACCTGGTCTCTAGTTCCTCCAAATGATGATCAAACATTAGTTGGAAACAAATGGTTTTTTAAAGTGAAGAAGAACTCTGATGGCTCTGGGAATTGGTTTAAAGCTCTAGTTGTAGCTTAAGGCTACACTCAACTACCTGGGATTGATTTCTCTTCTACCTATAGTCCAGTTATTAAATCTTCTACCATTCGCATTGTTTTTAGTCTTGCTGCATCATTCAATTGGAGGGTTACACAATTAGACATCAATAATACATTTTTACATATTCATCTCACTAAAACTGTTTATATGCCACAACTCAAAGGTTTTATTGATGATGCTCATCCTTCTTATATATGCAAACTAAACAAAGCCATTAATGGCTTGAAACAGTCTTCTCGAGCCTGGTTTGATCGACTCAATACCACCTTACTTCAATGAAAGTTTCAAAATTCCAAAGCTGATACATCCTTGTTTGTGTATAATCAAGGATCCTCACTGGTGTATGTGCTGATTTATGTTGATAACATCTTAATCACTTGTAACTCTAGTTCCCTAATTTAGCAGTTCATTGTCAAGCTGAATGATGTTTTTGCTCTCAAGGATCTTGGTGACTTACACTTATTTTTGGGTATCGAAGTGTCACGAGATTCCTTTGGGTTTTACCTTAATCTAGGGTCTTATGTTTATCAACTACTTCATAAGGCCGGGTTTGATGCCCTTAAACCTGCTGATACACCTGCTGTTGCTTCCAAACAATTATACAAAGGTGATAGTCCCTTTTCTCGATGTTACTCTCTATAGGAGCATTTTGGGTGGTTCACAGTTTCTTGTTCGCACCAGGCCCGACATTGCTTTCATAGTGAATAAACTCGGTCGGTTTGATAATGCCCTACTTTGTGTCATTGGCAAGCTCTCAAGAGGGTGTTGAGGTACCTTAGAGGTACCGCCTATTGTTCTCTTCATATCAAAACCTCTACTAAACTAGTCATCATTAGATTTGCGGATGCAGATTGGGCTTCTTCTCCAGATGACAGACGTTCTATTGCTGGTTATAGTATTTACTTTGGAGGTTCATTAGTCTCATGGCAATCTAAAAAACATGTGGTAGCTCGATCTTCCACTGAAGCTGAATACAGAGCTTTAGCTCATGTTGTAGCTGAGATTTCTTGGATTCAATCCTTACTTGTGGAGCTCAAGTTTTCACTTTCTTCTGTTCCTATTGTGTGGTCTGATAATATGGGAGCTAGTGCCTTAGCCGCTAACCAAGTTTTTCACTTACAGACCAAGCATATAGAAATTGATGTTCATTTCATTCGTGACAAAGTCCTTAATCACAGCCTAGAAGTTCGTTATGTTCCCACTATTGATCAAATTGCCGACTGCCTTACTAAACCACTTACTCAGCACAAATTTGATTTTCTTAAGTCCAAGCTCGGTGTAATTGTTTTACCCACTCACTTGAGGGGGAATGTAAGAGAGGCACATTAGTGTACTCTGTGTGAGCTGAGAATGTACTATTGTAGTGAGGTTATTGATGTAACCACGTGATACTCAAGTGTGTGTGTGAGTTAGTTAGAGGAACATAACACGTGTATGGTTGAGATCAAAAGGTCTTAACATTGTGTATAAATACACTGATGGAATGACATATTGTTTCTTCAGTTGATGAACAGAACCTTCTTGCTTCTTGAAGCTTCTGAGAAAAGTTTTACATTTCTATTCTCTTTAACTCAAATGAAAAGAGAAAGAAATTTGATTTTGACTCATTTTCCTAACCTTCTAACTCTTTTTTAACTCCAATAAAAACGATCCATCTAGTGAATATATATATAGACTTTCATGTGTCTATTAAAAAGACACCCCTTGGTGAATATACATCTTTTAGTATGTTATGTCCCTCCACTAGATTGCACACCTTTTCACATAATTTAATTTTCATTCAAATTATAAATAACTAGATAAATTAATTAAGCCTTAATTAATTGTTCCAACGCTCATGCCATTCAACAACAACCCTCTTGCTTAGTTGATCCCCAATTTCAAGATATAAGTTAGATCGATATGGGTGCTTGTGCTACGTACTATATAAGCTCATTACTATTTTTCAATAGCGATGGCAACCAGTTAGCTAGGATCGATTTCAATAATTAGATTGGGATACTGCTCCACCAATGGCAATGAGTACCTTCTTTTTATTTTTCCTCTTATCTTGGCTTTCCGTTGATGTGTTTCAAATTAAATACCTGAACGAATGAATGAATGCATGTGCTTCTAATGCATGTACTTTTTTAGGGAAAAAAATGTTAGCAAGCGAACAAGCACTGCTGCCTCGCGAGCTAGCGATGCGAGTCAATTGAGTTTCCTCTAATGCATGGCCACTTCGATCGACTGGGACCTTTATTAATTAATTTGGTTTGGCATCATGTTAATAAGAGAAGTGTTTGTGTTGGGTAGCATATTATGTGTCCACACACATGGTTTGGTAGGTCCATGTGTCTCGTTGTGTGGAGGCGCCATGAGGTCTGGTAGATCTTTGGGCCAGTGTTTGCTCCATCAAACTTTATACTACATGCTAACAAGGCATATTAATGATGAAGACTGGAAATGCACGTGACCTGATCCATTGTTTGTCAAAATAATAGGGTAGTGGCCGGCCAATGTTCACGAAATTTATCACACTAAGCTTTCAAAGGTATGTTTGGTTTCATTTATTTTTTCATTTATGTACAGATTAAATGGAAGTTTTAATTAATCACATGCAATAGCGATTTAAACCAAATCATGCCCATGTTGTAAGTAAACAAATGTTTTGGCCACCAAGTCCTTTATGTATACCTATTAAGATTAAATGGAATTTTGGTTTTTTGTTTGATCAAGACAAATTAATTAATGAAAATTTTAATCACAATATATAGCTATTTAAAACAAATCATGCCATGCTGTTAATAAATTTATATTTTGTGCTATTAAGTTGTTCAATTTTTTAATATAGTCAAACCCAAGGTGAGAAGAGTGTGGTGAGTAATTTACGTATGGGCTTTAGTTTAAAAGTGGGGTTCGCTCTAAAATGGCGAAGCAAGATGAAGTGTCCAATATACTCCACACTTATAAGCCTTATTTTTATTTTTTTAAGAAAAAGCCATATTTTTTTCTTTCTAACTAGTCGATGTGGGATTATTTCCAATGTCTTTGAGATACATCCATATGAAATCATGAACCAGAAAACGAAGAACAGAAGTTGCTAAGCACTCTCTGTTTCAAACGATACAGATACCTGTCACCTCCCACACTTCTTGTATTTATAGTATATTTGGCGTTTTTATTATACACCGTACGCGCGGCTTGATAGCCTAACTCCTCTTCTCACATGCTCTCTCACGTGCTTATACAAGATAACTCTAACTCAATTGATTCATACATAACACTGCAAAAAGTAGCTGGATCAACGACGAATTCAGCGACGGATCAACAACGACCATGTGTGTGACAACCCAGCCTTACAAACTGGGCCCTGCCTGACCTAAGTCTAGGTGACTCCCGATCAATCCCCACGAAGTCAACGCATGCATAGTTTGTCTCTTTTCCATGTCATTCGATTATTAGTTGCTTATTAAGTTGGTTATTTACTTTAAACAAGTCTTAATAAGTTGCAGTGGAAGTTAATTAATTTAAAACAACTTAATCAATTAACGACTAAGAGTTGGGACAATCCTAATGTGGAAATCATGCAAATGTAGATCTCATATATATATATATATATCAAGAGATAGACAAAGTAAATCAGTAACCAGATCATCATATATGTGACGACCTGAATCTTTAATCAGCGCATCACCTCGTCTAATCCTGATAGTAAGCCTTAATCCCAGCCACGTAGGACTTAACAATGTATTAGTCAGCCTTTTTGTCTTATTCTCCTCATAACTCATGTTCAGGATAAGTATCATTTGTTTCTCGTTATTTATAATTTTCAGAGTTAATAAAAAATTTTATACATCTTAACAAATTAACGAAAGTCTTAATAATATTGCAGGAAGCAAGTATAAAACATTTATATGTGGAAACCAAGAAATAGATCACATGTATGTATATCAAGAGTGGCGAGCAACAATGTATCATCATGCATCAGTCGAGGAGTTCAGTCTCTCAACCCAATATACAACCCAAAACATATAAAAGTCGTATGTAATAAATATAAACAAGTGAAACCTACAAAAGATGGTAGCAGATAGTCGCCGATGGTTCAGAGGTAGTCGTGACCTTCTCCTTCCTCGGTCTGCTACTCGATGGATCTACGATTGTCACAAAAGCTGACAATTCCAGTGTGCAAATCCTGCGACCATTCATTCACATTTTCAAATATATAAGAAAAGGTAAATGAAAGCATACGATAGCAACGAAAGAAAAGCTGAAGGGAATGTATAAATGCAAATATGTACTAGGTATACTAAAAGAATAGACAAGGTAGTCACACAAATCGAATTCCATCAGCCGTGAGCTACGTCACATTAGCTTATATATTTGGTTGTGAGCTACGTTACATCAGGCAATCAAGAGTGCTGGCATCTCCAAGGACTCTAACCCCCGTATGCTGCGCTCACTCGTAAAAATCGGAATCAAGGAACCCAAACATATGGACTACCTTATAAACACTATAAACTAACCTACCTTATAAATCTAAATAATACCAATATATGAAACATGAGGTAAACAACACCAGATGATAATACAATAGCATGCTATAACACAACACATAAGCTCAGATATCAATAACATTTAAGAGTCTAAATCAAGATAAGAAACTTAGTAGAACATATTGCCATAAATCAAACCAAACATGAATTTTAGTTACTTAAAATATAGGCATCACCCATAAAAGTATCATGACATTGAGAATTCAGAAACAACCAAATCAGTCCAAGTGACTATACTTCCAAGGTAAAACTTGAATTAAAATGGAAATGAATGCACAACAAGCTTACTTACCTCAATTGCACGCAATTCCTAAACTAAATCAGCTCTCAATTACTCCAAACTCGAGTTCCATACCCCGTAAGTCCTCTTTAATCTCTTGAAGTGTCTTAAGAAAATCTAACTTAACTTATTTTTGGTTGGTTAAGTTGTTTTAAATTCTAATTTTTCACAATCAGCTCCCTTAATACTTTGTTTATGTTGAAATATACTTTATTAAATAAAGACAGTTTTAATGCAACAATTTGTGAGTTAATTTAAATTACCAAAACATTTAAATTAAGCATTATAGTCCAAAGAGAAGTTTTATGGCTATTTCTTAGCTTTCCAGAACTATAACGTTTGTGCAATTTTGATGATAAGAAACGAGGGAGATATGAAACTCTTACCACAATGACTCAAAATAGTTTTATATTCCGACCAGCAAACTTGAGAAATTCACTTCTCCTAAACCATAGCCTCAAAAATCACGATTTGTTTTACTGAAGACTACAAACATATCCTAGAATATCATAATAAATGATGAGCTCAATCCAATAAGAAAGAAAGGTGTGCTTAAAACATTAGGACATTATCAAATATGTGTACCAAGAAATCTCAAATGCTTCACCAAAGTTGTAGAACATTTTTGAATAGGAAGGAATCCAAATCTTCAAATGGTTCGTGAGATCAAAGTTTTAGCATTATGGATAAGTGTCCCAATGCCACTAAAATGAGTCGATTTGGATTTAAAATGAGAAAATTATGACCAAATTGCATAGACTGGTTTAGAATGAAAACATGCAAATTCTAACTTTTGTTCTTAACAACCTCATTTAATTTCAAAAATTCACAAAAAAATCATTCCTTACTTGAAAGTAGAATTCAATATAGTAGATTGAGTGAAACTTTTTGAAGAATTTATATCTAAAATTAGTTTACAAATTCAATTTTAATTACCCATTGAATTTGAGAATTACAAAACGACAGCAACATAAACTTTTTACCTAAGTCGTGTGTGTTGATTCCAAGCTCCTGATTCTTCCTCCTAGATGCTTAGTTGGTCTTCCTCTTCCTCAAACTTTCATGAATTCCAACAACCCTACCTTAGAACATCTCCATTGATTTGCATGTAAATGATGAATAAAATCTTATATATGAATTCATGACTCATTTCTAACCCTTCATCTATTTCTAGTAGTTCATCTAGATGAAAATCCATGGCTCCAATTTACCCCAACAACTCCACTACATATCCTCACTAACACCAATCTTAACATAAATCTCATAGTTCTCCTTCCAACACGTATCTTGAGACATATCCATGGTCTATGTTTTATTTGCATAACTTAGATACTTTGATTTATTGAATTTATATACCTTAGTTCAAATAATCTAATACACAAAATCTAATGTTATTAATGTGCATTCAAATTTAATTCAAAACTACCCATCACTCTTTACCTGGTTCCCACTCATTCACGCGTCTCAAGACGTGTCCACGTTCATGTCTCGACGCCTATAGATAGTATACGACAACAATTTTATAATCTACACATATACACACATACTACACATCCATCACTTAAAAATATAATATATCTCGACCTTCATGTCGAGTATTGGACTGTGTACCTGCTGTCGGGCAACGTTACAGGTCAATAACCCTCGATTAAGGACAAATACACTATTAGTGATTTGGGTCGTTACAATATACATGTATCTCCTGACTTACAACCCATAATATCCCTAAGTGTATCAAAACTACAACTGTATGTTAATAATACATCCAAAATACCAAAAAATACCTACGACAATATTAAAGGTAAGTTATATAACGACCCAATATTTATTTGTTTGTTTTATCTGGTATTTTCATATTAGGACGCCAGCTCAGACCCATATGGGCACCACATATAGACTAGGGTATGCCTTATTAGGTGTAAATAGTTATTTGAGTTTGTTGTTTGAATAATTGCGATATTTAAAATTGCTTATTTATCATATTGCATCGCATGTGTGGAAATATATTATTCGTTCGTGTCAGTTAGTGTGACGGGTTTATCGCCTCGCAAAATGTGTCGATTCGGGTATCAGATAGGCAATGTACGGGTATCTAGCGTAGCCAATATTCACTTGATAAACCACAAATAATTTCTAAGTTAATGAGGTCTATAATAATAATATAAATCATATCCTAAGTATTGATAGCCAAGATATTAGCTATGGTGCGCCTCGAGATGTATGTGAAGGCATGGGGAACTGTGTGCAGGGTAGTTGGGTCTTAGCGTGAAGATGAACATAATAATGACCTAAGTGCGCTACCCAATGTGATAATTTGCCTAAGTTAGTCTAATGAAATGTAAATTAAAGGAGGCCTATAGTTGATGTTGGAATAAACCATAGCCACTAGATGAGGTTAGAGATGATCCTAGTTTTGGTTAATCAAGATATGATGTGCACATTCTGGTGTCAATCAAATCTTGACTTAGCAAATGAAAACCCTTTATTCTCCTAAAGATGTGAGTACACAGTTATGATCAAGTGCCAAAATTCAACATCAATGAACTTAGTGGTTCATCTCAACATGCATGAAACCTTAGAAAATCTGAATTTTGAAGATCAAACAATAGGAGAGGCTTGAATTGAAGAGTTCATCACCTAGGTAATCAACTCCCACCATTAACTTGTTCAAGTTCATCCAATTTGGCCTATATGCATTATGACGACCCAAAAACATAAAAAACCCATCCCTGGGGAAATTCGATAATTTTGCAAAAACTTTACATTATTGATCCTAGTATATCAATCTTATTATAAACCCTAGCCCTTAAAAATAAAACACGTTGGAGAGAAAGGGAAATTGGAGCTTGTTGGGTACTAAGTCAAAGAAACCCACTTGAAGGTACTCTCATCTTCCCTATCTCCTCTTCTGTTGTTGAAATTAATTTGGAAGCTCAAAATCTGCTTAATAAGGTAGAAACTACTTTGAGTGGTGGTTTGTGGCACCGCTAAGGCGAGCGATGGTGACCTCACTACCACCTCTGCCGGCGGAAAGTGGGGGCGCCATTGGGATGCCCACCACCACTGTGATGGACTAAGGGGATGGGGTGGAGTTTTGGAATATATATATATATATATATATATATATATATATACATATAATAAAAGCAAATATTTGCCTTCAACGGGAGGCGTCCCCAAGGGAGATCGGTTGAGTCTTACCCCTCGACCCTCGCACCGAGCGACGGGGGACCCGTGGGACATACACTATGATGGACCCCAAAGTAAATTTAATGGTGAATTAGAATTTAAAATATAAGGGCCTGTTTTATTAATGTCCATATTTATTTCGAAATTTCAGATTAGGACGCCAGCTGAGATCCACGTGGACGTCGCGGGTAGGCTATGACACATGTCAACCTAGGTGCACAATCCATTTGTCTGTTGATTGCTTATTTGCGATGCATAATTCTGAATCTATTTGATAAAATATCGTATGGTTGTATTTGTATAGCTATATCTTGCGAGATTATGTGACGAGTATTTGCTTCATAATAAGTGTCAATATGGGTATCGGGTAGGTGAACTATAGATACATTAAAAAACTCAACTAATTCACGTTAAGATGACTTGTTGATCAATTAAAATGGATAATATAACCATAAACTAAGTCAATCTAATCGGAACAATAGGCTATAGCGCGCTTTGGGATATGTACCGGAATACGTGCACCGAGTGCATGGTAGTCGAGGGTTAGTGGGACCACAAATATATCAATTTTGGTGAATAAAAGCACTAACAATATGATTGAGTGTGTAACGGTCCGTTTCATTAACGCCTTTATTTATTTCGTAATTTCAAACATGGACGCCTGGTCAGATCCACGTGGACGCCGTGGGTATGCTAGGACACACGTCGGCCTAGATACACTAGTAAATTGTGTGTTATGTTGTTTAATTGTGCTGCATTCTATGAATTTACTTGTAAATACATCGCATGTGTGTATGTTGAATAAGTATATCGTGTGAGGCTGTGTAATGGGTAGTTGCCTTGAAATGCGTGTAAGTGCGAGTATCGAGAGACGAAGTACAAGTACACTAGAGAAACTCGACAAACTCACAAAAACACGACTAAGTAATTCAATTGAAATAGGTAAGGTAACCATAGGCTAATTAAGTTGAAATTTAAACTATAGGATATGGCGCTCCTCCAAATACGTGTCGAGACGCGGGACACCGGATATCGGGTAGCCGAAGGTTAGTGGGACCATGAGTTGGTTAATGTTGATAAATAAAACATTAACCATATGGTTTATATGGCTTAATGTAAGGTACATAAATCAAATAAATGATAAGCCTATAATTTGAACTAAATAATGAGGACCATAAGATGGACATCGAGATGATCATTGTGAGTAATTCTAGGAAATGAGTGTATTAATGGAGTCATCATGTGGTGTGGAACAACATTTATGAACCACAAGATAGTCCTCGAGATACGTATGCACACTTGATTTTAACTAAACATATATATAGGAAGTTAGTGGAGTTTTTCATCACACCACTTAATTTTCTCATGCAATCTGAGAAAACCAGAGAAGAAGAGGGGATTCAAGTTGGAATTCAATCACTTTGGAGATCAAAAGTTAGCATTAAACTAAGGTAATCAGCTTCCTCATCTCATACACTCTTCAATGAACCTATTTTTGTGCGTTTTTGGTAAAATCCTAGTTGGAGGGTTAGATTCCTGGTTTTTGATGGAAACTTAATGAGTTATGGGTTTAATGATCATTTCTATTGAGGATTTATCATTAGTTTTACATGAATTGGGATTTTTGTTGAATTTGGAAAAAAACTAGCGAATGTTGGGATTTGAGGGTTTTGACTTAATTGTTGTTATGAGGTGAGTCTAACTGATGTTTTGAAGTCAAATTGATATGGAGGGGGTATAAACCAGGTTAGAGTAGCTAATTGAATGGGGAAGGAAAAAATTCTCGACTTGAGAATTCTGTCACAGAGGGCAATTAATGCGCTAGCTAGGTCGGTTAGCACGCTAATCATTATGGGTTTCCAACTATTTTTCAAAATGAAGAGCAGTAACGCGCTAGACAGATCCCCTAGCGCGCTAACTTCACTTAGCACGCTAGGCAGACCCATTAGCGCTCTAATGATAGATACAATATTAATTTAAGGGTTGTTTTGGTGATTTTCAACTTAATACACGTCTAAACACTTATAAACAATCTAAACTTATAAAATTGGACTTTATGGACCTAGTAGACCATAGCTCGGTTTCGGGGAGTTGAAGGGTCGGATGCAAGAGTTTGGGGAGGTCGGAGAGCGGTTTGAGGTTTGTAAAACCCAATTGAAAAACTTTGAATATTTGATTTAGTTTTAAATTTCAGTCGTATCATTTCCTTGTTGTTTTACTATTTTATTTTGTTACTTGGACGTGGGTTGAGGTTACTTCCCCGGATTTCCTACTAGTTTGTTCATGATGTACTAGGTTGTAGCACGTGTGACCCGACCCTCAGTGAACGTCAACCTGAGCTTGCCCTTAGTGCACGTGTCGGTGACTCAGTGGATTTGACCAGCATTGTGAGGGACCAAATGTCGGGCCAGTTGGGCGCGACTACTGGTGGGAACTTGGTGACCCGAAGTACAGTCTAGTCCATCTCAAGCAAGCATACATATTTGTTAGCTGCTATCTATTCATGTAATGGGTCATTTATAGTTGTATGTTTTTACATTCCACATGTTTATTTGACAGTATTTCTTGCATTTCCTTACTTTATTTACGCAAATGCTCAAAAGGGTTCCTTGAGATTTTACTTACTAGACTCGTCATTTGTCTTCTTGTTATGATTGAGTGCAGATCCTAGTACCAGTAGAGGCAAGGGGATCCTAGGCGACTACATCTGATTCCCTGCCGTCCAGGACCTACTAGTCCGTGCTTATTTTGATATTTTGTATTATTTTGGGTATTGGAGGACTTGAGATGACACAGAACATGTATATATACCTTGTTTATGGCACTGTCGCTTATATATAGAGTACTTTTTCAAATCTTTCACAATAGGATTTGCTCTTATAAATAATGTTTATTATGCTAAATTACTTATTCTAATTGTATCAATTAAGGCTTCCACTAATTTATGTTAACCTGTAAGATACAACCCATTAGTATGGTTAGGCATTAGAATAAACTGCAAGTTATTGAACTTAATAAACATTTAAAAACTTAAAGAGAACAGGCGAAGGAAATACGGATAATCCATTAACTAATTTGATAAAACACACGTGGACACAAATTTTGAGACAAGATGAGGACGGGCAGGTGTCGGACACGTGTAGTTGGGCCCACCGAGCAAGGAGTACATGGAGACTTGTCAACCCGGGGTGGCAAGGCCGCCACAATTAGTATTAGAGCTCGAATTCTAGGAATTCTGGAATGTAAAATGAAAGAGCATAAAATTTAATAAATAAACTTTAGTTATGGAAACCTGAAGTTATTGCCTTAAAATTTTAGTTGGGAAGTGATGTGAGGCGGGTAAAGATAGGGTTTATATACGTGTTGTATTTTCATTTTATATATATGATATACTTGTATACACTGAGGCTTATTTGAAGCACGTTTCTCGATGCAGATTGTAAACGGACAATCGACTACGACTCATGTGACTGGTCAGGCAAGTGGTGCGACTAGGGATTCCTTGGTTACAGCTAATATGGAGGATCGACTCTCGGATCAGGAGACTTAGATGGCCGAGGTACTACGTCTGTTATGGGATCAGACCGCCGCACTGACAACACTTGCTACAACGGTTGCCGCACCAGAGAGCTAGTAGCAGTTTGTGTACCTAAGAGGACAATCGTCGACCCGGTTATTTCCCATACACCCGTTGAGAGGGTAGCAGCAGAGACATAGACAAAGAGAGCCACCAGAGTTGTTGTTCCACTGGAGACGCCGACTCCTACGCCTCTACCCACGACCATGTGTCAGATGACTACTACTACCACTACCTCTACTACATCGGGATTCGTCTTGGCTTTAGAGGCGAAGATATTGAGAGAGTTTCCGAAGTTTGAGCCAGGCTTCTTTTACAGAGGTAGTGACTCGGAGGCTGTGGGGAAGTGGATTGTGTTTCATCAGCGTTTCCATAAGCTGATAAGGAATGATGAGAGTGTTTAAGCATGGTTATCCGGGGCATGCTTGAAAGGCCATGCAGGAGTATGGTGGACCACATATCAGGATACCCATCCAGAGCCGATGATATGGGCTGAGTTCAGAGAGTTATTCTATGATCAATACATACCCATAAAGGTGAGGTTGCGGTTGAAAGAGAAGTTCCTGACTCTGAGACACGCTAACTGGACTTTGCTACAGTATATGGAGAGGTTTCGATACTTACTCCAGTTCTCAATGGACGTAGCAGGGATGGAGTGTCTCCATATATACTATTTCACCAGAGAAGTTGATGATAAAATTGCTTCGGCAATGGTATCATATAGGGCACCCACTTTGCAGAACATATTTGATAGAGCTTTGGCACCTAAGACCTACCTGATGGAGAGGGATGGCAGACGTGTGACTGGGATTGAGGTACTGACAGGGCAGAGTTTTCGACCGAACAAGAGGCCGAAACGACAGAGGGATCAACTGGATAGAGGTCGTAGGGATGACAAATGAGACAGGGCCCGCAGGGATGATCACCAGGGCAATTAGTTCCAGTATGAGGAGAGACAACCAATTCATGACATCGCACCAGCATCGATAAATCAGCGTAAGCCAGCGCCACAGATATACCATCAGGGCCGAGATTGAAGGGGACATGACAGTGGTCAGAGAGGGTCCGAGATCTGGAGATGGATAGGCTAGTAGGCAGGACCACTACAGATGTCACATGTATGGTTAGAAGGGACATTTGAGGGTAGACTGCAGGACACCACCGTCACCACAACGAGAGCCAAGTCGGCCAAAGAAATAGCCTATGCAGTAGCGCAGCCAGATGGCGGGGCAACCAAACAGCTTGTCGAGGGTACATTACTTATTTTTGGTAGACCTATGCATGCTATGTTTGATTCTGGTAGCTTTTTATAATTTATTGCTGAACATATTGTTGGACAGTTAAGGTTAGTTACACAGACACTAGACATACACCTTGTTCTCAGTATGGCCACTGGGACAAGATATACCGTAGTCGGATATGTAGAGACATGATGATAGAGGTTGTGTACATCAGCTACCGGTAGATCTTTGAGTTTTGGAGTACCTAGAGTTTGACGCTCTTCTCAGGATGGATTGGTTATCACCCTATCATGACGGATATATTGTTATGGTAAAAGGATTGAGTTTCGTATTCCTGGCATACCGAAGTTCTCACTAGTTAGATAGGAATGATCCGCATTTGGATGGATTGGTTACTTACCTATCACTAGAGGGCGACTAGCTACACTTACCTATCACTAGAGGGCGACTAGCTACAACGCTGGCTATGGAGACATTTGCAGTGATAGTTGAGCTAGAGGTTAGGACAGAGGTCAAGATTGAGGAAGTTCAGGTAGTTAGAGATTTTTTCAACGTATTTCCGAATGATCTACCAGGATTGCCACCGCCACGAGCTATCAAGTTTTTTATTGACTTGATACTAGGGACACAACCGATCACCAGTAGACCGTATAGAATGTCACCATCGGAGCAGGAGGAGGTTAGACGACAGCTATATGAGTTGTTGAAAAAGGGTTTTATTCACCCTAGTATGTCACATTGGGGAGCTTCAATATTGTTTGTGAAAAAGAAGGATGGTTCGATGAGGATGTGCATAGATTATAGGAAGCTGAATCAGGTGAGAGTTAATAGCCGTTACCCACTTCCCAGGATAGATGATCTGATCGATCAGTTGGCAAGCGCCAGATTCTTCTCGAAGATTGATCTTCACTCAGGTTATCATCAGTTGAGGATTCGAGATGAGGATATCTAGAAGACCACTTTCAGCACGAGGTATGGGCTATTTGAGTTCACAGTCATGCCGTTTGGGCTGATTAACGCCCTATCAATTTTCATGGATTTGATGCACAGGGTTTTGAGACCGTATTTGGATAGATTTTTCATAGTCTTCATCGATGACATCTTGATATATAGCAGGACTCGTGAGGATCACGAGAGACACCTCAGGGCAGTTTTGACAACACCGAGAGAGCATAGATTATACGCCAAATTCAGTAAGTGTGATATTTGGGGTCCCATTGAGTGGAGAATGGTTTACAAGGTTAGGATAGCTAATTGGGCTGTTGGGGACAAAATTCTCGAATTGAGAATTCTGTCACCCTGTGACATCCGAGAATTTTTTAAATTTGATTAGGTGGCTATTTAATGTATTATACACTATCTCGACACGAAATAAAGTTAAGTGGAGTGTATACGCGGTGTCCGTGAATTCCAAATCGCGTTGGATAATTTTTTTATCTAATTTTAGTAATTTAGGGGTATTGTCTCAAGATACACGTTGACATGAGTTCCGTGGAAGTTTAAATGTTGACCAGAGCAACTATTTCGAGTTTCGCAAAAATATTTACAAGTAAGTTTGAAAATTCAAATTTTAGACTTCAAATAGACTTAATGAGCCGATGTGGGCCCCACACATCGATTCGGGTGTTAGACCAGTTGTTTAGAAGTTTTGGAGCGCTTTGGTGAATTCTCCAACTTTTGGCGAAATTGGGGTATATTTTTGGGAGTTTATTTGGACGTAAATAGAAAAGATAATCACGAAATTAAATAAAATAATAAATAAATTGGTACGTGCCTAGTGACACGCGGGGTCGAGGGTGGCACGCATGGAATGTACAATAGTGTGCATGAGGATGGTCCTTGGCGCGTGGTGAATTTATAGCCGCGAATATATAGGTTTATATGTATTTATATATATAAATCAATCTTATAGTTTGAATTAAATAAAAATATATCTTGGATTCGCCTTGAGATACGCTTGGCATGAGTGTCGAGGAAGAGAAATGGTTGGACGATTTGGTTGTTGTTGGTGAGGTGTTACATATCTCGAGATGCGCGCTATCCAATCTTGAGGAATGATAATAATATAAAATTAGCAAATTATTAGATTTGCCTCGAGATTCATGCGATGCAAATCTCAAGAAAATATTAATATATATCATCAAAACCAAACACCGCCTCATTCAATTTGCTTTTAGCTAAAGAATGACATCGAGACACGTAGTGCGTATCTCGAGAAAAATAAAGTTATATTATGGAATGAAAATCATTTGATTTGTCTCGAGATTTGTGTGATGCGAATCTCGAGAAAATTTAATATATAATTTGTAAAGCAAATGAACCAGAAGCTCATTCTCGAATTTATTTACTTTAAACGACAGAGGGGAATTTGAAATCGAGAGGAATAGTGGGAGGAGATAATCGACCGAGAGGGAGAGGAGATCAATGATGGAGGCGGGGATAAGGTGAGTTATTTAGTTATGGTTTTTTAGCTGTTGATCGTTGTTGTATATTGTGTCATTGGTTGTTAATGGAGGTTTGAGGAGATGGAGTTGGGGAGGCTTGGTCCGAGGAAGGAGACGACATCCTAGCATTCTTCCTTGCCCAAATACCTTTGGGGTTAGGGCCAAACCCAACCCCTATGAAAAATCAAATTAAGAAAAAACAAAAATAGGGATTGTTTTCGAGAGGAAGAAGAAGATGGGGTTTGACCCCAGACCAGACGGAAACGGGTCCGGCTTAGTTGAACCAGACTGGTCCAATTCAGAGGATTAAACCCCAATTCAAAAAAAAAGAAAAGAAAATGAAGAAAATAGGAAGAAAGTCCAGAAAATAGGAAAAAAAATCAAAAAAATTATATTTTTGGATAAATTAATAGAAATTGGGAGTTTTTATGGAAAACGAGAGTTTATCGAGAATTTATATGAGGTATTTTTCTAGTAAAGTGTGCTACGATACCCGAAAATATCTAAAATTTTAAAAATTATTTAAATGTTTAGTTAAATGTAATTTTCAATTTCGGACCACAATTTGAAGTTAAAATTGGGATTCGAACATCCGAGGGGTTGATTAGGAGGGATTTCGGGGTTTTCTGGTCGAGTAGGTCTGATAAATATATAAAAAATGGAAAAAATAATATTTAAGTCTAGACAGCGTAATTTTCGATGCCGAATAATAATTTTGAGTCAAAAATGAATTTTGGCCATCAGATAATTTATTTTGGAAGGATTTTTGGAATTTCGGGATGCGATTGGGTTTAAATTATAAATAATTGGAAAAATGGTGAAATTGCTGTGGAGGCTTACATGATGTATTAATGAATTGTATGACCGCTATTGGAGCACATGTGGTCTAGTTTACCGACTTGAAGTGCGAGGAGTTGCGATATCGCATCTGTAAGTTAAGTAAAACCCATAGTAACCTTTACATTGTATGATTATAATTTCGTATAAATTGCATTGATCATTGAAATTGCATTTTTTTTGTACATGCATACACGAGTAGAGAGGATAAGACAATTCGAGTCTCCGTAGAGTGTCTGCCTGACTGTATTACATGATATAACTATTTAATTTCTACCTAACTGTGTTCACAGGGTATATTAAGCTACCTTACTGTGTACTACAAGGTAGAACTTATAGTGTCTACCTAAATGTGTACAGGGTAGAGTTATATTATGCTTGAGGGGCTAGAGTCACTGATATTTTGCATCACATGATTATTATGAGATCACGTTGAACCAAATCATACTTTGATAGACTCGAGGTACGAGACTCGATTGATTATTCTCTCCGAGCATGAGTCATTATTATTGTTTACTTACCACTTTCGGAGAACGTTATCTGATTGTGGTCGGATAACAAAAAGGGGATGGATTAATGGTTATATTTAAATTCCTTGGATTATATTCTTCATTTAATCTCTTGGATTATTATGTATTTGATTATTACAGATGTACTGGATAGTGTGGGATTTACTTATTTGACATTATTGAATTTTTATAATTGGATAATGACAGAGGCGACAAGAGAAAAGGAAAGCTTTCCGATTGTATGTGACTTGCTTAGTTCTTTTCTCTCTGTATGTATTTTTTTTTTTGAATATATTATATGATGTAAATGTGTTTTTGGGTTCGAGTTGTTAGGGTATGTGCCCTAGACCAATTTTGTAAACGTTGTTTAACTATTATAAGTATATGCATGTTTCTTTTATAATAGTATCCATGGATAATTATTGTATTATTCTAAATGTCCCTGGTTAGTTATTATTGTGGAAATAATAATAAATTAAGACTAGTATGAGTCTTGATTGATAATCATTTGATGATTATGCGTATACGGATACAAATCAAGATAATGAGTATTAGTTGGGAACAGATGCTGGACCAACTCGCTATGAGAACACTACATGGTCAATGTCATAAGTGATTCTCATGAGAGTTATATCATCTAGTCCTTTGATTTGAGATCACAAGAGACTCCAACATTAGGAGCACAATGATTTGATACAATCAAACGTTGTCTTTAACCGGATGATTATAAAGATTATGATTGGTCATTGTTCGAATAATGTGTGGATGTTGTTGGATCAAGATGATAAATCGTCATGTCTAGTGAATTGATTGGATCTATCACTTGACAATTTCAGTCTACTCAGAGATCGAGACTAGTAGATTGAACTATAAGGGTGACATTCCATGTCTTATGTTCAATCAAAAGATATAGAGTGGCAAAGGGATATGATATACACTGTGTATTAGGTTGCATCGATTTATTGATCTTCATGCTACTTGGATAGTCATAATGCCTTGCTAGAGACTTCTTATGACTTGTATACCAAAATGGTTTTGGTTCACCGCCAACGTTGTATGAACCTATTAAGTCGCACACAAAGAACGTATTTGCGTGATTTAAGATTGTCTGGGTTAATGAATTTTATTTGGTAAAATTCATTTTGAAGATTCTCATTAAATGTCCTAGTTTGACTAGGATTCAAGATTCTCATACATTTCTAGTGTGACTAGAAATTTTGTCTCTTAGTAAATTCTATTTTGAATATGACTCTAATTGGAATTATATTATGACTTTAATTCTTATTTGAGTTTTAGATAAATTACAATCTTATTGGATTAGTAATTGTAGATTCTCTATTACTCTATCCTTTTTAGAGTTGGACTTTATATCTAGGACTCTATTTGGAGTGTGACTAGGAGATGGAGTTCTTTTACGACTCGACCTAGTGTATTATAAATAACATATTAGGGTCACAGTTGTTGAAGAGAATTCCTGAGAAAGATTTTTTTGAGAGAATTTTTGTCCTTGGATTTTTGGGGATAGCACTCCGGATTGTGACCGTTCGTTCGTGTGTGGATTTTTGATAGAGGACGTTTGTCTCTGGCAGCGTTTTAATGGAATCGATCAACATGAAACAAGGCAGACATGGAGTTATTCTTGCTAAGGTATGATTTTTTATTGGCACATCAATTTAATGGAATTAATATGATCTTGGTTAAGGGATGTTTGAAAAAGGTTTCGAAAACTTCAGTTGCGCATGATCCCCGAAACCCAACAGTTGTATCAGTGCCAGTAGGCATGATTTAATTACATTGTAATTTGCCCTTATTTTTCGATATACATGATATATATAAGTCAATCATGATATTTTATATATGGTTGCATCATTGAATTTAATAGAATTAATCTATATGCAAAAGTGTGAAAGTATCGACATGGTGTTGTTGATGTAGTCGCACCGTCACGCACATACATGCACAAAATGGTTGCGCATCAAATTTGGCGGATAAGATCTCACTATTTGTGTACGTAGATATGTGTAATTTAATATGTTGATGGTTGTATGGGATATGAAAGCCATGATATTGATAAAAAAAGTAAAAAGATTTTCGCTAAGATGGGATTCGATCCCTAGCCATTCAACTCTTTTTCGAATGCTTTAGCCATCAAAGCTAACAATTTAACTTTTAACAAGATTACAAATTAAAATTAAAACACAAATCTATTTGTAATATGATTACAAAAATAGAATAAATAGGTGGGCTTTTGTTCATAGTAGGATTCGATTCCTCATCCTCCAACTCGTTGGAATGACTTAGCCATCTTTGCTATCCATTACAAACTGTAATAAAATTACAACTCTATTTATATTAATTGAGTTATATATATTAATTGTAAGAAGTTTTAATTGATTAATCACAATTAATTAAATAGGGTTATTGTTCATTAATTGGATTGAATTAATTTAATTGGAAGGTGTTTTAATTGAATTAATATCAATTTAAATTAGTGGGACTATTATTAATATTAATTAAAATATTTAATTAAAAGGGGTTTTAATTAAATAGAGTCCGATAAAAAAAATCATTATATTGAGATATATTTAATTAATGAGATTAATGAAAATATAATCTTTCATGCACTTTGAAAATTTTAAGGTATTTAATTTCCTTGATTTGTTTTATGATGCCTTGTTGATATATGAATATATTTATTCTTATTTTATATAAATGATCTTTATTCTATGCATATTGGGTATATATGATATTTCATAATTAAATAGATGCTAGAATTATTCCATAATTAAATAGATGCTAGAATTAATCATTGTAAAAATACTACATGGATCATAAAACTTGATAAAAATCCATCGATTAGAATTTTAAGTTAATGCCACCCATTTTAAACACTTGTCAATGCCTCGATCACATCTATTCAATATGGGTCTGCCTTCGCAGGGTGTATTGTGTTATCTTGGTGAGGCAAACTAGGTAACGGTTACCTGGATGTTTTAAAATGGTTTGAATTAATAGCTATCAAAATAGTTTTGGGCTTTAGCCATAGATGAGACGTAACATGTTGTGACATATGATGTCTAGGTCTCATAAAGAACCTAAGAGTTGCATATGATGCAATTGGTAATGGTTACCTACCTAAATAACTTGATGTTGAGTTTCATGCCTTAGCTATGTTAAAATTAAGTGAAATATAGATCTTAGACCACTAAATTAATATTTACGAGGGTTATTGATTTAGTGAGAGTTTAATTACTCACTAATAAATTATTCTGCATAATCTTCTAGGTGTAGATGTTTAACTTCTAGTAACACTAATCCAGAGTAACTGCGATCAATCCTTGATAAGGATAAAATAATTTCTAAGTCTAACTTCTCTATTTTGATTAAAAAATTGATAAATGTTATCAATCATAAAACAAGGATGTATGTCTTAGATTAATAATTCCTTTAAACTACCATCTATTAGTACAAGGATTATATTTCATGTAAGCAAATATAAAACCGGACTTTAGGAAAGATTCGGGCTGTGAAAACTAATGACATGACAGTGACACTGAAGGAAATGTTCTAACAGTAAGTCACACGGGAAGGGCATAAGATTGTAAAATTCCTAGATTCTCGTAAAATGGTTAAGAACCTATTAATATGTCTTTAAGTTTGGAACATGAAAGAACTATATTAATTATCTCAAAAGGCTTGAATCTTCTTGTGCCAAAAGTTGGCAATATATTTGATCTATAATTCATCAAAATAGTTTTGAACTACATAATTTGAAAGACATGGAGAACACTGTTTACAATTGCATATGATGTTTAAAATTGTAACATAGAATAATAAAAAGGGGCCTTAGATACATATTTGATGGTTCGTAATATAAAGGAATTTAATAAAGAAAGATAAAGGGAAGGTAAAAGCTACAAAAGGTGTTTGTGTCAGACACATAAACCTTGGTGGTGAGCTAGACTTTGCCAAGATCTAAAGAAAGCCTTAAAGAAAGGATTTCGTTTTTCATAGAATGAAATTGTTCATTTTATAATGAATTACAAACCTATCAAGAAGACTTAATTTTGAATTTTTACGAACATTTCAAATGAGTATAAAAAATCACTTGGCAAACTATTAACATACTTTGATGAGATCAATGTGGATAATATTTGAGCCAAGAGTTTAAGTGACCATCTTTGAATTTGTGGGATTGTATTGCAATTATCCCCACTAGGAACGTCATTTGAGAAATGATGTTTTAAAAGGAGAAATCGAACTATATAGGATATAATTCGATTTATGATGTGTCACCCAGACCTTCATAAGATGACCTATTGAGGCTATACTTTAGAAACCAAGGCGCTCGCGCTAAACCTTATTTTCATTAAAGTGGTTGATAAAACTCCATATATGATATGGAATAAAAAGACCTAGGTTTTTTTTTTTTTTTTTAAGATTTGAGGCGGCGAGACTTGCATAAGAAGTTCACATAAAGTTTGATGCCTAAATCTTTTGTGCCTAATTGAGGTTGAACACTATGATACTATTTTATATAATTGAGAACAAATTGTTTGTTGCTAAAAAATGATGCCTTTCTAAGTAAAATGTTTATTTTAAAGACATTATTGGGAATAAAGTAAATCTTGAAAAGTTCAAGTGCCACAAATGATAACCGAACCACTTTAGGAAGATCAACAAAGTTTTGAACTAGTTAAGTATACACAAGTAACATATATCTCTTGAAAATCTAGAATAATTAGAAATTGGCTAGAGAAATTTGAAATTTCTTTTTATTGATAGTTGTAATATATTTTGGATACTAGATCAGAATGAATCACTACTTATCAAGAGACATGTCTCATCTATATTGAACGAAGAAACTAAGTGTTATTAACTCTGAATTTTAATTCATGTATGTTAACCAAGTTTGGAACTTGAATTATTTACCTGAAGATGGTATGACCATTGGATGTAAATGAGTTAAAGTTACATGAAAATGAAAAGATACATACTTAAAAACACGGCTTATCAAAAATTCCAATCTAAATCAAGGTGTTGATTATGATAAGATCTTCACTGGTAGCTAAGCTTAAGTTCTAAAATTTTATTGTCATTAATTCATAGTTTAACTATAAGATATGACAAACAAATGTCAAAAATAGCATTGCTCTATGCTCCTTAAAGATGTGTATGATACAACTTGAAGGTTTTTTGATTATTTTGAGAATTTGAGAAAGGTACGCATGCTTAAAGGATCCATTTATGGATTATATTAAGCTTATCAGAGTTGGAATCTTTGTTTTGATAAAATAATTAATGAATTACATTCATTAAATCGAAGATAAACCTTGTGTATATATAAAGGTTAGTGGGAGCGTAATTATCTTTTCTGAATCTGTATGTTAATGATATATTATTCATTGGAAACGATGTCTTAACCCTGCAGAATGTTAAGTCTTGTTTAAGAAAAGTTTCTCAATGAGATTCTTAGCTAATTAGGCCTATATCCTTATGATATAGATCTATGGAGATAAATCTAAGAGGCTAATTTCTTTAAATAAGAGTGCTTATATAGACAAATAAATGAAAAGGTTTCAGTGTACGAGATTCTTACAAGAATTCATACTTATGTCTTATAGCATAAGTCTCTGCAAGACTAAACATCTTAAGACAAATGATGGGCGGGAGAATGTGAATAAGATTTCATACACATAAGCTATGAGAATCATCACATATGTTATAATTTGCACTCAACTTGATATGTCATATGCTTTGGGCAAAACATACATACATCTTATAGATTCCACTGAACGTCACTGAATATTTATTAATAACATTTTTAAGTACTTCAGAAGCACTTGAGATATGTTATTAGATTTGCAAAGGTTTGAAAGATATGAGTCTTGTAAATGGTTACACAATATAAACTTTCAAATTAATATAAAAGATTAATGATCTCAATATGGATATGTGTTAACTTCGTAGGAATGAGTTGGAAATGTTCTAAACTCACTCTAACAAGTCCAATAACATAAACTGAGTTTTTAGCAGCATTTGATGCAACCAAAGAAAATGTTTAGATCGTAAGGTTCATGATTGAATAAGGTGTGGTTCTAATTGTTGGAAATAATGTTGGCTTTTATTATAAAACCAATGGAAAAATTTAGGTTATGGAACCTAAATCACACTATAGATCTAAACAATCACTTGAGCATTTTGTCTTATAAAAGAGAGAACGTAAAGATTTGCAGAACATTAATAACAAACAATGTAGCAGATACATAAACAAACTTCTTCAACTAAGAATGCATTATGGTTACTTAGTATTGGATACGTGTAGGATTGAACCTAGTGCAAGTGGGAGATGTTAGGGTATGTGTCATACGCCAATTCTGTAAACGTTGTTTAACTATTATAAGTAGATGCATGTTTCTTTATAATAATAATATCCATAGATATTTATTGTATTATTCTAAATATCCCTAGTTAGTTATTATTGTTGGAACAATAATAAATTAAGACTAGTATGAGTCTTGATTGATAATCATTTGATGATTATGCGTTACAGATAAGGATCAAGATAATGGGTATCTATTAAGAACAGATGCTGGACCGACCCGCTATGAGAACACTACATGGTCAATGTCATAAGTGATTCTCATGAGAGCTATAACATTTAGTCCTTTGACTTGAGATCACTGGAGAATCCAACATTATGAGAACAACGATTTGATACAATCAAACATTATTTTTAACCGGATGATAATAAAGATTGTGATTGGTCATTTTTCAACTAATGTGTGGATGTTGTGTGATCAAGATGGAAATTGTCCATCTCTTTTAGAGAAAGATATCTATTGGGCCCCTTGATATGTTAGACTAATAAATGGGCATGTCTAGTGAATTGATTGGATCAATGTCACTTGACAATTCAGTCTACTCGAAGATCGAGACTAGTAGATTAAATTATAAGGGTGACATTCCATGTCTTACGTTCAATCAAAAGATATCGCGTGACAAAGGGATATGATATACACTTTCTATTAGGTTGTAATGATTTTTTAATCTTCATGCTACTTGGGTAGTCATAATGTCTTGCTAGAGACCGCTTATGACTTGTATATCAAAATGGTTTTAGTTCACTGCCAACGTTGTATGAACCTATTGGGTCGCACACAAAGAACGGATTTGCGCGATTTAATATTGTATGGGTTGATGAATTTTATTTGATAAAACTCTTTTTGAAGATTCTCATTAAATGTCCTAGTTTGACTAGGATTCAAGATTCTCATACATTTCTTGTGTGACTAGAAATTTTGTCTCTTAGTAAATTCTATTTTGAATAGAACTCTAATTGGAATTATATTATGACTTTAATTCTTATTTAAGTTTGAGATAAATCACAGCTCTTATTGGATTAGAAATTGTAGATTCTCTATGACTCTATCCTTTTTAGAGTTGGACTTTATCTAGGACTCTATTTGGAGTGTGACTATGAGATGGAGTTCTTTTACAACTCAACCTAGTGTACAATAAATCAGACATTAGGGTCAAGGTTGTTGAAGTGAATTTCTGAGAGAGATTTTTCCTAGAGAATTTTTGTGAGAGTTTTTGTCCTAGGATCTTTAGGTCTAGCACTCCGGATTGTGATCGTCCGTTCGTGTCTGGATTTCAGATAGAAGACGTTCGTCTCTGACAGCGTCTTAAAGAATCAATCAACACGAAACAAGGTAGAAAACGAGTTATTCTTGCTAAGGTATTATTTTTTATTGGCACATCAATTTAATGGAATCAATAGGATCTTGGTTCGGGGATGTTTGAAAAAGGTTTCGAAAACTTGCACTGCGCATGATCCCCGAAACCCAACACGAGTGTGATTAGGATTTCTTTGGAATGGATGGAACAATTTTAGGATGAATTGAAATAAATTTTGGAATTAAGGTAATCTATGCCGGTCAGATGCCCTAATTAGTGGGGGCCGACACACCTAGCACGGATAACGCGCTAACTAGACTGACTAGCATGCGATCCAGTCTGGGTGCTCAACTGTTCTTCGAAATGAAGAATAATAACGCACTAAATAGACTCCCTAACGCGCTAATTACACCTAGTGCGCTAGGTTGACGCACTAGCACGCTAATGACAGATAAAAACTAAAATTTCAGGCTATTTTTGTGATTTTCAACTTAATACATATTTAAAAAATTGTAACCAACTTAAACTCCTAAAATTGGACTTTAAGGACTTAGGGGACTATAGCTCGGGTATCGGGGAGCTAGTCGGGTCAAATTCGAGAGTCCAGGGAAGTCAGAGAGCGTGTTTGAGATTTGTAAAACCCAATTGAAAAACTCTGAGTATTCAATTCTATTTTGACTTCCATATTTATCATTTATGCTTACTTCCATTACTCCACTCTGTTATTTGGACGTGGGTTGAGTTTACTCCCACGGATTCCTTGTTGTGTATTCATGATGCGCTATATTGTAGCACGTATAACCTGACCCTCGGTGAATAGCGACCCGAGCTTGCTTTTGGTGCACGTGTCGGTGACTCAGCAGACTTGGCCAGCACCACGAGGGACGAGCATACAATTTGTTTAGCTTATGTGTTACTTATTCATGTGATGAGCCAATTATAGTTACCTATCTTTTACTTTCCGCATGTTTATTTAATAGTATTTATTAAATTTCCTTTACTTTATCATACGAATGCTTAGAGGAGTTCCTTGGAATTTACTCACTGGAATCGTCATCTGTCTTTTGTGATAACATGTGCGAATCCTAGTACCAGTAGGGGCAAGGGGATCCCAGGCGACTACATCTAATTGATTGCTGTCGAGGACCTACTAGTACGTGTTTATTTTGATATTTTGTTCTATTTTGGGTATTGGGAGACTGGAGTGAAACTGTACATGTACATATATACTATCTTACGGCATTGTCCCCTATATACATAGAACTTTTTTAGGTTTTCCACAGTAGGACATGCTCAACCGAATGATGTTATATATTATGATGAACTTTATACCTACTTGCTCAAATTAAGACTTCCACTGATTATTGTTAAACATGATTAATTGTTAACTTGTAAAACACAAACCACTAGCACGGTTAGGACTTGAATAAGCTACAGATAGTTGAACTTAAGGAATTTAAAGACTTAAGGAAATAACTCTAGAAAAATATGAATACCAGATTAACTAAACTAATATCACACACATGGACATAAATATCGAGACGTAAGATGGATGGGTAGGTGCCAGATAGTTGTAGTTGGGCCCACTAGGTGAGGAGCGCATGACACGATGACACCCCGGGCGGCCTCGGGGCATGAGGCCGCCACGTAAAATATGACTTGTTCTTGATGTGACGTGTCTTAAATTGTCTGGAATCGCGAAATGGTTCACATAGATATGCGCGCAAGGACCGAGAGTGGATATCGCGATGAGTCGAGGTAAGCGGGGAGCTTGCTCAATTATCAAGTATGGTATGCTATTAGTTAACTTTAAGATTCATGATTTGAATTAAAGACTTGGGACTAAGGGTTGCATCTATTTATTGGCATGAATTCACATATCTATTAGAATGTATATGATATGAACATCTATGTTACTCATTAAAAGAGAGTGGTCCGCGCCACAAATAGTGGTGGTGTGACAGTGTGCCCACCAAAAAAGAGTGGTACATACCATGAATTGCAGTGGTATGGCTATGTTCCCACAAAAAGATAGTGGTCTACACTACGAAATATCAAGTTCACAAGTGGTCACATTCGGTGATGGCTTTGGAAGAACTTACTATTGTTTTGATAGGACTAGTTAGAAGGCAAAATGGCCATTGTGTCCACTAATGGTGAACATCATTTCAAGAGTGAAGGATTCAGTCATCGGGTTCTTGCCAATAGCTAGCATGCCTTGAATGGAACAACAAATTATATAAATTTCTATATATCTATTGTGAGCCCCTTTTCATGATGAACATGTTCTACTTATGATTTTGCAAATCTAACATCTATGTTATTGTTTAATGACTTATGAATCTTGTTTTAATGCCACACATTAATGATTCCTTACTTGTCATGAATATGAGACTTGATTCCATGCTTGAACTTAATGCTATTGATTTGATTTCAACTTCATGCTTGTTATTGCATGTTTATTAAGTAGTAGTTGCATACTTTATGGTGGCACGGGTTTTCAGCATTACTGAGCTCCGTTGGTTCTTTTAACTCATCTCACTTACTTCTCAGGATCTTCCAAATTGGCGTTAGATCGAGGCAATGGAGAGGAGATAGATTAGAACCTTCTCTTTTGATGTGAGTCACGCTTTGTAATATTCTACTTATTTGTTTTTGAAACTATTGAACTTGGGTTGTACTAAAATGGGTCTTTCAGGTAGATTGAACCTTATTTTCTTTAGTTTGAACTTTTTGTTAGTGATCTAATGACCCTAAATCAATTTAGGAATTAACAACCCGCATATAGTTTCATGGTTATTCATGTGGATCTTGTATACTTTATTCCGCACTTTTGGTCCATATGAACTTGTTGTACTATTCTGCATATTGTTTTAGGCGAGTCAGACCGCTTGTTTGGGCCCAATTCGGCTATTGGCTTAGGAGGAGGTGTGGGCTGGGCGACCTGACCTAGGTTAGGTGAGGATAGTCGTGACATCTTGTCACCAACTAAACTAGACACAGCCTGGTCCGATCAGACCAGAGGCCCAAACTAGTTGAACCAGGGTAAAGTGGTTGTGCTCGACATAGTGCTGACCTATGGATTAGTATAAATGTTATATATGCGTAGGGTGTATTATATTATGTAAATACTTATGCACGAATATAACGCGACAATAGTACAACCGTAGGTTCACCCAGAAATATGTGTTGGGAAGATTGGTAGTGCGACTAGACTAAGGTTAAAAAATATACCAAGCCGGTTAAATTATTTAAGTAACAGTGGTTGGAAATTGAATTAATTGAAGGCCTATAGTTGAATAAATACAGTGTGACCACATCAAATTAATACAAAGTATCTTTAGTGTAAAGTTTTATTATTCATAGATAAACCTAGTGATATAGACAATGTGCATCTCGAGGTGAGAACAAATGACTCAAATCAGTACACTCTTACGTGAAAACCTTTTATCATCCTTGAGCACACATCTCGAGGCACATCTAAAGGCAATCAAGAAGCCAACACAAGCATGAGATGGAAGAAGTTCATTGGTTGCTTGGTGAATGGAATGAGTAGGAGACATGTGTCATTCTCATCATACATTGGTCACATCATTTTGGCCTTTGGATTAACTGAAGTAGGAGCTAACTTTGGGTTAATTAGTAACTAATTACACTCCTAATTAACCTATAAAAATTTAAACCCAAACCATTCTTTCATTCTTCTCAATAGCCAACAGAAAAAGAGGGAGAACAGAGAGAATCTAGGAGTGAAGGCACGCTACCAGGGACACACTTGGGTGCAACATCGATGCTGGGACACCATCCTTACTCATCTACGGCTGCTAGAAGTTAGGTCAACTCTACACTTGATTGACTTGAATGAGAATCTATTTTACACAGTGTTAGTAATATGGATAAATCTTTTTCGTTTGAAGTCAAAATTAAGTGAATCCAACGCTATTGAAAACTTAACTCAAAGTCCTTTTAACTTTGTCCTACTGACAATTTTAAAATTTTGAAGTTATCTAACTCACATTCCTTTAGGAACTTGGAGTTTTAAAACTGGAATAATTTTTGGTGTTGAACAAATAACACTGTTTTGAAGATATATCTCTCATATGAAGCCAAAATAAACTGATTCCAACCCCATTTGAAAGCTAACTTTGAGATTTAAAACTTTTGCCTGCTGAATATTTTCCAGATCAAACGTTTTCATAGAAAAAATGTTTTGCAATGTAGGCAATAAAACTGTCAGACGAGAATTAAGAGATGTTAAGCATGTTTCGGTTCAGAGGGCATAACTCTTTAAATTCTAATCCAAATCAAGATTTTTTTAGCTTTCTGGAACGTTGGTTTATAGACCAACAACTTTTGTTCATAGAGTCTCAAGAGATTTTAATTTCTTGATGATAAAAATGGAATGCAAGTCGGGGACAAACTATTTTTTAGAAGTTCTTTAATTAGAAATTTTGAAGAATTTAATTATATTCTTGAAGCTTACTTGATGTGGAATTTAGGAGGTTTTGACATGCACTTTGACATGCCTTCTAAATTAATCAGTATAAAGAAAAATGACTTAGAAACTCATAATTGAACTCGAGGTTGAGTGAGGAGCGTCGGGTCACATTGGGACTTGAATGCGATAAGTAGTAAGTGAACATGTGGTCATGAATATGGTAGACATGGTGACTTTAGGGGCCCACTTTAATAGTTAGTATGACCGATTTATGTGCGGGGAAGCAGAGATTGTACATGTCTAAGAACATCCCACATGGAGTTGTAGACGATAAATGCACACGACATGAACTTTTCCTGAGGAGATAAGAGCATATTATTGTTGGAACCTACAGTGGGAGCAGAGAATTGACAGGAACCTCCAATTTTCAAAGTTAGTATTGGTCGGTTGTAAAGGGGCCACAAAACCCATTTGGTGTGAGTCACCATCAGGGCGATGGAGAAGGCTAGGTGCTTTGCATTATAGAGTTCACGAGAATTCTCCATGAAGATGTTTTAATTCGTTGCATGTTTAATTTCTTCTATCTTGTTGTATATTTTCTTTCCTTTGATTTTATGCAATGAACTTTTATATTTTCTAGCTGTTCATTAATTGCGTCACTCCTTCGGTTGGACCAGTTTCTTCTTGCACTGATAGAGGAAAGGGCAAGGCTCGAGACTGACGTGTGACGAGGAGGAGAGCCGCGCCACTATCATTACTGTAAGTTTTATGTGTGTATCTGGTTTTGTATACGTTGGTTTATATTTTTTATTTTAGATGTTCCTCGACGTATTGATGACTGTATATCCAACTTTTAGTTTTCCACTGTAGTTCCTTTTTGATTATATATATGGCATGCATACTACTTTCTTACCATGTTTAGACTGGGACATAAATAGCTAATGATACGTTTAATATTTATGGTTTGGAAAATTATGAATGTTTTAAAATGATTGTACAAATTGGTAGGCTAAATTGATACGGAACATGAATTAAGGCGTAAATCGAGTCGTACTTCGGTTCTCTTTCTAAAGTTGGAGAATAGAAAAATTGTTCGGGCCAATCAGACTGCTGATTCAGGGCTGTGGAGTGACACGTCATACGCATAGACAATTTGGGTGTTTAATGGTCAAAACGAGATCTTCAAATGAATTTACTATTTTTCCATGAAAAATTAATGCTTTAAAGTTAATTCAAAATGGAAATTGAGTTTTCAAAATTGTTTTTATAAGAATTGGGCGTTCTTGATCAAAATGAATAAATGTATGAATGAATATCTATAAATGTATGCAATCAATGTTTTTCTACTATTTGTTGGTGTTTGGTTTCCCCCAAGAGACAAGGGTGGGGTCGACGACGAATGAAGACGACCAAAGTGGGAGAAAATTCATAATTTTCAAGTTGAAAAATCTGGGTTTCAACCCTGTTAGTATGCTAATGGACTCTTATTAGCTCACTAATGATTCAGGGTCGAAACTCAGATTAAGTTGCGTGGTTAGCGAGCTAATGAGCTCTTATTAGCGCTAACCAGACTCCAAAAATATGATAAAATTATTTTTAACAATGTAAATAGCAAAAACTCACTGTCGACACACCGATTTTTCGCTATATGGGTTTTTATCTTATTTTGAAAGAATTAAGACGATAAATGAGTAACTAATAATTTTTAAATTTTGAAATGAATTTTAGTTTTAGGAGTTAATAGATTTTAAAGTAATCTCAAACCCACTATACTTGAACTAATAAGATACCAAAGTCTAGGGGATCCGTAGATGGGCTGGGTGCGAGTTTCGAGGAGTTCGTGGATTTGTTGGAGTGTTGTTTTGGCATATATCAAGTGAGTAAACCTACCAGAAATACACTTTAAGCATTTATTTTATTTTTCATTTTATTGTTTTACTATGATTGAATACGTTGTTGTTATGTCGATTCTCGAGAATTCTTTCGTTTCTTATGATTGAGTGGCAAGCTAAACTATAACAAGTGCACTCACGCCTTTAGTGGATTGTGACTTGAGATGCTTCTTCAGTGCACGTGTCGATAGGTCGTGGGACTAAGCCGACCACCGAGAGGGCTTGGGATGTGGGGTCCAGTAGGCGTGGATATTATGTAAGACCTTGTATACCGAAGTATGGTCTCTTTGAGTTCGAGATTGAGTACATGTACACTTTTTGCTCCTATTGGCATGTTCACTTCACCTTCTTTGGTTGAATTAGCCGCATTGGACTGGTTAATCCTGTGTTCGCTTGGAGGGTTAACTAGTCCACAAGACTATTTAGTACCCAATATAGGAGACTAAACTAAACCATCCTTAATTAGTCCCAATGCTTGGGCTTGAAACATTACCAAAGTACTCCTCCATCTTAAACCAAGATTTTGAAATGTTGTCAAATCGGAGAAGTTGATTGACTTAGTTATTGTGCTTTTAATTGATTACCACCATTAATTTGTCTCACTTTCTTCAGGTGATTGACTGTGCATTACATGTCGTTGTTGTTAGGGTTTCAATTCCTTTTGAAAAAACAGATTATGCACTTTTTTTAGAGAGGGGGGATTTGAGATTCAATTTTCTTGTTTGCAAAAATTGAGTGATGTGCCGGCAAAAAAAAAAGAGTGATGTTTTTGTTTGATTTTCTATGTGGGTTTCTTTCAATATGTTGTCTTTTCCTCTGTTTTGACATAGAAATTATAAACCCTAGTTTTGGATGGTTTGCTTTAATGGCAGATACTAGCATACCTACAAGGGGATTTCTTGATTTGTTGGGTATAAGTTGTTGTTGTTGTTGTTGTTGATATCAAAGGCATCACTATCTATGTTTAGGTTTTCAAATTCAAGAAGAAAAAAAACTATGAAGAAGAGTGATATATGGTTGCATTCACAGTTCTGGCATGCTTGTGATGAGGGGATGGTGTAAATTTCACTTATAAATTCAAAAGTCTACTACTTTCCACTAGGCCATTCCGAGAACACGCATGGGAGCTTGGCTTTTGGGAATTCATGGATTCCTGCACTTGTGTTTTGCTGAGTTGCGGTGGCGAAGTTCATGGCAAATTCAGAAAGTGATGATGTTTTTGCCAAGATAAGTTTTGATAAAGTAATGATTTTCACGAGGGCATAGAGTGAGGGGCATGTTGGTCATTCCACCAGCTTAGAAAAATTTGATCTTAATATGAATATATCCTACCGAAGGGTGTATGCACTCAGTATGTACCTAGTCAATATTACTAAATTGCTAAAGAAACACTTTTAATTGGTTTTTAAACTAAACTAAACTAATCAAACAAAACAATGTAAATTACTTTAACTCTTATATTAAGACTATCTTAGTTCACAACTTCGCCTAGGTAATGAAATACTATGGTTTTAAACTCACTTTATCATCTTTATTATATGTGTGCAATGCTTAATAAGAATAGACAAATTTCCTTCAAATCCATTTGAACCCACTGTTGTGACGGAAAAGATTCTAATGTGGAAACTAGAACTCGTTGTGACGGAAAAGATTCTAATGTAGAAACTAGAACTCCACCTATCGATGTGAATAACATAAGCTCCACATTGCTTTAATATTCAAATCTTTAGATTCATAACCAACAAAGTTTACTATTCGTGCCTCCATAATCAAAAACTATCTCTCGATGTTGTATATTTTATGGTTGTACCGTCCATATCCGGCTTTAAAGCTTCAATGGCCAATATTACTTCTAAAACCTAATATCAACAGACATGTGATCAAGATGTTTATAGCATTACGCTCAGAATCAATACAAATTCCAACTATTGCACTTTTTATCTTTACAATCTATTGATGTTTATAGCATAACATTCATACCATAGGATCCATTGATCCCTAAGATTAATGAACTACGCACACTTCATTGAAACAAACATGCACGTAGTAGTATTCATTGAAATCAGAGATTAAAAGAATAAATTCTATTTAAATCAATAAAAACAATACCCGAATCACCACACATGAGTTTTAAATGTCTTCTTTTCCATAAGTCTTCTTAATACTCAAGAATAACCTATGCTAAAATTTTACCAATGGTGGCTAATCTATGGTAATTAGTGAGTTTACTAAGTTCTAATATCAGTTTATACTCCTAAGAAACAATTTAAAAAAATCACAAACCCTACTAGACAATTTAACATGAAATAGAACTCTAACTTTTAATTTTTTTCAGTCTTGGCGTTGTCTGTAAGTGGTCCTATGTTGTGTGACGGCACCGTGATGAATTCGGCCACTTTGTGTGCAAATTCTCCATTCAGTAGACTCGGCACTATGCATGTTTTTCCCCGGTGCCGTTCCCCTTTGCCTCCAAGCCGCCACTACGCCGACCATCCTAACTCACTTTTTTCTCTTCCTTTATCTTCCAAACCGTGCGTTCATATCCCACTGCGCTACACATCCTAGCCACGACATCAACCTTTATTTTATGTAATTTAACTTTGTTTTTTCGCGAATTCGCCAGTTTACCTCCTTTACACCTTGTGCATCTGAAAATACATAAATACGTCAATTTAAGCTCATTTCGGGAGTAACACCTATGACTTGATCCATGTGGTTTTCTCATAGCGGGTCGGTCCAATACCATATTCCCTAACAAGTACTCATGATCTCAATTCGTATCTTTATATGCATGATAATCACATGACCATAAATCAAGATTCACATTAGTCCTAATTCATTATAGTTCCTAGTATAATGATCGACTTTGGACATTTAGGATATTTTAACAAATACACATGAATATTATTATAAGGTAAACATCCAATCACTTATAATAAAACAAAAAACAAAAACCGCTATTTTATTAACTAAAATTATAAGGTAAACAATGTTTGTAGATTGGCCTATGGAACATTCCATAATATCATCCACTTGCACTAGGCCAATCATTTATGTATGTAATACCTAATGGCCTAACATGACCATCATGTTTCGCTTATGGAAGAGCCTTTGTTAAAGGATTTGAAACATTATTTTCTATAGGAACTTTGCAAATCTTTACGTCTCCCCTCTCAATGATTTCTCGAATAAGATGAAAACGTCTAAGTATATTTTTGGATCAGTGGTTTGATCTTTGTTCCTTGGCTTGTGCTATCGCCCCACTGTTATCACAAAACAAGCAAATGAGGTTAGTTACACTAGGAACCACACAAAGTTCAGATATGAACTTATTGATCTAAATTGCCTCCTTAGCTGCATTGGACACTGTAATATATTCAGCTTCTGTTATATAATCTACCACAATTTCTTGCTTCTAACTTTTCTAGCTCACTGCGTCTCTATTCGAAGTAAACACATATCCAGATTGCGATTTAAAGTCATATATATATCAATTTGAAAACTTGCATTTATGTAACCTTTTACAACAAGCTCATCTTCCAAACTTTCATAGACCAAGAACACTTCTTTAGTCCTTCTTAAGTACTTACGAATATTCTTTACTGCTATCCAGTGACTCTCGCTGAGATCTAACTTATATCTGCATGTTGCGCTCACAACATATGATACATCAGGTTAGGTGCATAACATGGCATACATGATATATCCAATTGCTGATGCATATGAAATCGTATTCATGCACTCTTGCTCATCATTAGTCTTCAAACATTCAGTCTTGCTGAGACTTATACCATGAGACATTGGCAATGACCCACTTTTAGAGTCTTGCATACTGAACCTATTCAGTACCTTGTCTATTTAAGTACTCTGACTTAGACCGATCAACCTTTTAGATATATCCCTATAGATCTTAATCTCAAAGATGTAGGCTGCATCTCCTTAGTCCTTTATTGAGAAATACTTCTCTAACCAAGATTTGACACTCTGTAAGGTTGGGATGTCATTTCCAATGAGTAATATATCAACAACATACAGTACTAGGAAAACAACTACGCTCCCACCGATTCTTGTATAGACAAGGCTCATATTTATTTTTAATGAAATAAATTTCTTAATTGCTTCATCGAAAAGCAGATTCCAACTTTGAGAAGCTTGCTTTAATCCATAAATAGATCTTTTAAGCTTGCACACCTTCCAAGAATTCTAAGGATGAACAAACCCTTCAGGTTGTATCATATACTCGTCATCAAGTAACTTTTTATTTACAAAAGCTGTTTTGAAGTCCATTTTTCATATCTCATAGTCATAATGTGTGGCTATGGCAATTAGAATTCTAATGGATTTAAGCATGGCTACAAGAGAGAAAGTCTCATCATAATCAACACCTTGAGTCTGCTTGAAACCTTTTGCTACTAGCCGTGCTTTATAAGTATGCACATTGTCATCCATGTCAGTTTTCTTCTTGAAAACCCATTTACACCCAATGGTCTTACTACCTTCAGGTAAATCAACCAAGTCTCAAACTTGGTTATCATACATGGATTGCATATTAGATTTCATGGCACTACGTTATTTATCTGCCTTGACACAGCCTCCTAAAAAGTAGTATGCCCATTTTGATCCATAAGCAACACCTTACTACTATCAGTAATAAGAAATTCAAATCTCTCGGGCATATTTCTTACTCTATCAGACCTAAGCTGGCCTTTACGATACTTGTGGAGGTTTAACTAGTTCAAAACTTTGTTGATCTCCCACTGGTGGTTGAGTGTTTATTTGTGGTCCTTGAACTTCTTCAATACTTACTTTATTCTTATTGTTGTATTTTGAAATAAATCGTTTTCCATAAAGACACCATTCCAAGCAACAAACACTTTATTCTCTGTGGGATTATAAAAATAGTATCCTCTAGTTTCTTTAGGATAACCAGCAAATGCACACGTGGGAGATTTGGCAGATAATTTTTCTGAGATTTGTCAT
The DNA here is from genome assembly GCA_039657325.1 of Stephania cephalantha. Classification (NCBI taxonomy): domain Eukaryota; kingdom Viridiplantae; phylum Streptophyta; class Magnoliopsida; order Ranunculales; family Menispermaceae; genus Stephania; species Stephania cephalantha. Next base: position 19,650,380 of record CM077567.1, on the reverse strand, counting down.
CGCACAAAAACCTCACAACCCCTAATTTTAAGGAAAAACGAACTTGATCTTTTCCCGAACCACATCTCATATGGTGTATTATCAACTGCTTTATAAGGGACACGATTCAGTGTTAACGCAACGATTTCTAAGGCATAGCCCAAAAAGAAAATAAGAAGATTTGCATGATTCATCATAAATCGAACCATATCTAATAAATTTCGATTTCTCATCTCAGAAACACCATTCTATTTTGGAGTTGGTGAAGTTAACTGTGAGACAACCCCAATGTTTCTAAGATAATCATCAAACACTTGGCTCAAATATTCACCACATCGATCTGATCGTAGTGCTTTAATAGTTTTACATAGTAGATTTCGTACTTTATTTTAAGATGTTTGAAACAACTCAAAAAATTCATCTTTATGTTTCATGAGATACACCTAACCATATCTGCTTAAATCATCTGTGAAAGTAATGAAATATTGATAAGTCGTTAATTAGGTAATTATATATAGGTTATTTATATATTTTTTTATTGTTAAGTCTCCAAAATATTAGATTAATTATTCTCATTTGTTATTTTCAGGGTTATTGGAATGCGATTACGCAAAATCGATTATTCATATGCCCGGATTTATTTCACATTGAAAACCGCGCTATTGCACATCCCGATGCAGATTTGGTGGGGCCTACACGCGAGGCACAAGGGTGATGATGTGGCAGACATAGCTACATACTTCAAACGTGCGTGAATTAGTAGAGGAGTTGATCCGGTGTGACGAGGCGTATAGAGATTGATGTGCAGGCATGTGAAACGCCCATGAGATTAGCCTCGAGAAACGTGCCATAATGAGATGATGGAGATCCAACAGCTAGACGTACATTGGTGTACGATGCATGCATGCGTTGCATGATTTAAGGAAAATAAAATTGGAGGGTTCTATTTTTTTGGTTTGTTTGGTTCTATGTTATTTTATTAGCATAACATATATATATATATACAAAAAGTGGATAGAGAGTAGGGGTGGGCAAACCACGGTTTGGTGGTGAAAACCACCAAACCGTGACCAAACCGATGGTTTACGGTTTGGTCATTTTACAAACCACCACCAAACCGAGAACCACCAAAACCGCAACCAAACCGAACCGCGGTTTGTGCGGTTTGGTCGGTTTTGGTTTCGCGGTTTTCATGCGACCCATTTTTTTTTTTTTTAAAAAAAAAACAATCATACATATTACAATTACATACCATAAAGTCCATACATGTTTAATGTTCAATTGTTCATAAAAAATTCAACATAAGATACAACAAAACATATATAATATAAGTATATAACCATTAACCAATCATTCACCAAAAAAACCCAATCAAAGTTAAAAATCCAAGTTCCTATCAAAAGTTACAACAAAAACAAATAGATTAGAAATTTAGAACAAATAAATTCAACAAGTAGGAAAGGCTTCAACTCCATTCCAAGTTCTAATTTCTTTCTTTGTTCCTACAATAAAACAACAATTGAAAATAGAAAGTTAGCAACATAATAAGAGTTTTATAACAACAAAAAGTTTTGATAAGATTTACTTAACAAGTCAATGATTCTATGCATTTTGCTATTACAACAACAAAAACAAATAGATTCAACAAGGAAAGACTTCAACTCAATTCCAAGTTCCAATTTCATTTGTTATTCCTAAAATAAAACAACAATTGAAAATAGAAAATTAACAATATGATAAGAGTTTAATAACATTTAAAAGTTCAAATAAGATTTACTTACCAAGTCAATGACTCAATGCATTTTGCTAATCATCTCAACTAATCATCTAAAACAAGTTGGTCCAAAATGCCTAAACAACATTTCAAAATGCTAGAAGAATGCACCTTAAAAAAAATAGGAAGCATTTATTCAAGGGAACAATGCTGATACTACAATTCATCAGGTTCTATTACAATAGAATTTCATGTGTCAACATCATTTTGATTAAAATATGTTCAATCACTATACACTAATGGGTAGCAAAGAATGCACGTGATTGTTGTTGAACCTGGAATCGAACATCAACGACAACTAGGGACTTCAAATTCAATATTTCCTCCACAAGATATGGATTTCACTAAGATGGACAGATCAAGAAACATCAATAAGACTTTTAATTAATACTTATATTAAGAATTGATTTGGAAAAATCTAGTTCAATATTACGATTTCAATACATTTTCATGCTAAGGAATATTAATCTAAACGTTAGGGATATCATTAGATATGCTCAAAGCCTCAAACAATTATAGTTTGACAAAAGGGTATACCTTCTTTAAATATACAGTCAGGGGTTACCACCTGTTATCTGCTTCAGCAGTTGAGGTACCGCAATCCCGACAATGAACTAAAACATTATGGCCTGCAAAGTTTAGGGTCCAAAACAAAAGGCACGGGTAAGGAGTTTTGCAAAAGTGGAACTATGGTACTAATTTGAGAAAAGGCTTTGACATACACTCAAGTCCAACATAATCAAAACCTCTGAGAATAGATAACTACCTGCCAACCAACACCACTGCTGGAATAGATGGTGTATGCTGCATATTTTAGCTCAAACTGCAAAACAAGGCAACAACAAAGTCAGGAAATGCAACCTACCAACACATAACAAGCATGATGAGATGTCGGTCTCCAAATAGGATTACCAAAACCTACATGCAACAACTAATCCATCAAAGAAATACATCCAGCGACTAGAAGGAGGCGACGGAGGAGGTTGTGGGGAGCAGTGGTTCGCGGTAGGAGGCGACGATGGTTGGTGGTGGTCTGAGGCAACGGCGAAGGGTGTTGGTCACCCCCAAACCGTGACGGTGAGTTGGCGACAGTGGAGGCGGGACTAGTGGGAGGAGGCGGTGGACGTAACAGTGGCGAGTTGGCGACAGTGGAGGCGGCGAAGGCGGGACCGGTGGGACGATGCAGTGCGAGGCAGCGGTGCGAGGCGGCGGTGGATGAAGCAGCGGTTCGCGCGGTGGAAGGCGACGACGATGGCGATGGATTCGGCGGTGGCGGTGAGACGGGGAATGAGGAGGATGAAGGGCGGCGGCAGTGAGACGGGCACTCCGCGACGGCGGTGAGGGTGTTCGAGAAAAGAGACAGGGAGTGAGAGGAGAGAGGAGACGACTTCTTTTTTTGTTATGTTTTAGGGTTTTTGACTTTTGAAGTTGTATATGGTGGTTATTTACTAAAATACCCACGGTTTGGTGAAACTGCGGTTTTTCCAAAATGAAAACCATGACCAAACTGCGATTATGTGGTGTTTACATTTTTTAAACCGCACCCAAACCGCGAGTTTTAAAAACTAGACCAAACCATGCAGTTTACACGGTTTTGGCGGTATGGGCTGTTTTTCAAAAACCGCTGCCCACCCCTAATAGAGAGATATAACAACATAGAGATATACATAAGGAAAGAGGAGATGAGGGACGCACATAAAAAGAAAACATAGAGGACCGAATTCTTGGACGCTTTCGGCTATTAATTCTATTATTCTCTCACCCTCAACTTCCTTTCTATTCTTTTTTTTTGTGTTCTTCTATGAGAGGCTAAACTCATGGGCTAAGCAAGACGATGGGGGAGGTTCGACTGTGCTCATCTATGGATTTGTGAGATTTATTTATTTTAATTGCATTGATTTTTATTATTATTTTATTTCTTTTGGTATTATTTGAATAATTAGAGTTAAAGTCATATTTAAACTCTGATTTAATCGCAAGTGAGTCGTAAGCATCCGTCCTTATGTAATAAGACCACATTAGTGGCAATTGACTCTATCAATTGATTCGCCTCCTTTGGGACCGGTCAAGTACCTTAGGAATCTTGGCTAAATCGGACACACTAGTGATTCGGTTGTCTAAGTGTAGTGCCTTCACAAAACCCATTCTCGTCATCGTGTTAAATCCAATGCGCTTGAGTATAGGGTTATACGATTGGCGAAATAGTCATTGTCGTACCTAGGCTATCGAGATTAGGAAGTACGAGGAACAGCGTACGTTACCGGGTCTATAGCAACACTAGAATACTTTTGATTTGCATATTTTACATAAATTGAAGACCAAATCCAATCTTTTATCGAACCAAACTTGTATATTTTGACCTAGGTCTTTTTATTAGTCGTTTTCAAAGTTATTTTCATTGTTTATTTATTTTCCTTAGCATTTAGATTAGTTAAGTAAAACACTTTCTTAAACCCCTAATTTCCATTCTTGTTGTTTTTGACCCTAGAAAGATTACTAATATCTGTGAGATCAACCCTTTGCCACTATTCTGCATAGAGTTGGTTTACGTAATATATTTTATTGACGCATTCGGGGCGCGTCAAGTACTGATAACCACCTCTAGCCATTATATTTATCGGATTTTATACATCTGTATATATTAGACCCAATAAATCACTTGCCCTTTCACTGTGTTCAGTAAATGAACTCTTTGTCATCTTGTCTAGTAAACAAGATACACATGTTTCATATGATTCAAAATTAAATGAATCTAAAAGTCAATATTTATGGAGTTTAGATTTGTGTTTCTCATTTATGTGGACAAGATGACAATGCCAAAGGTAGGTTAGACTCAAATCATTTGACTTGAATCTCTCTGCATTTACATTGAGAATAGGAGTATCTGTGAACCTTTTCATGTTTAGAATATAAAGACCATCACATAAATCAACATTTGCATAGAAAACATCTTTACGAGAAACGAAGCATTTATTATTCATAATAATGAAATGAAAACAATTCAAATCCAAAAATGAAACAGAAATGATGTTTCTGCTTAAGGCAGAGACATAATAACAATTATTTAAAACTAAACAAGTCCACTTGGTAAAATTAACTCATAGCATCCTATAGCCAACACAACAACCCTTGCTCTATTTCCAACTTGTAGGATGACTTCTCCTTACTTTAGCTTTCTACTTTTGGTGAGACCCTATACATTAATACAAATGTGAGATCCATATCTGATATCTAATACCCAAGAATAACTAGTAAACAAGTTAACGTCAATAACGTAAATACCTAAAGTAGGAGCAATGCCAGTTGCATGGCATAAATAAACTACTATTCTTTTTCTTTAGATCTTCAAGATAGAGTTTGCAATTTCTGAACCAATGCTAGTTGCATGGCATAAATAACAATTTTTTTTTTTACTTTTCCTTATTGGATTGTAAAGTAAGAGCATCGTTAGGCTTGAATTGTTCTATAGGTTTTGTAACATTCACAGCTACCATGGCAACTTTAGCCTTACGTTTGCCCTTCTTCTTCGTAGCCTTTCCTTTCTGAACCATCAACACATTGGCATTGGGTTTCATGATATTCAACTCATTAGTTTTAAGCACCAAATGGAACTCTGAGATAGACTTCTCCATGTTATTCATGTTATAATTCATCACAAATTGTGAATAATTATTTGGCAATGAATTCAAGGTCAAATCCATAGCCAACTCTTCGCTTACGAGAAATCCAAGTATCTTAAGATGGTCAATATAGCTCTTCATTTGTTTGAACATGACGACTAATTGACACACCCTCAACCATTTTGCAAGAATGAAAGTTCTTGACTATCTCAAACCTTTCTTGCCAGCATCGTAGCCATGTCGTAAGCTTCCATATGTTCCATGTCATTCTGAAGTTTAGGAACCATAATTGCCAACATATGCATGCAACATCAGTTTAGTCGTTGACATACTTGGAATGTGCATCCTTTACGGCTCTTAAAGCATTTGATGGTGGTTCCTTAAGAATAGGATCATCAAAGGAATACAACTTGCATTTATGATTTAGAACAATTCTTAAGTTTTAGAACCAGTCAAGAAAGTTTGTCCCAGACAACTTATCCTTCTTAATGATGGATCGCAATGACAAGGGATTAATGTGATTTGAAGAGGCCATAAATCTACAACAAAGATTACGTAAAAGTTCATTTTAGTATAGATGAATAGACTATGTTAACTTATGGGACTAAAATCCATGTTTCACCTAATTCCAAGACAGCTAAGGCATGACACTTTTAATTAGGTTATTTATGTAGGTACCTTCTTACCAAATACATCATATGTAACTTTTAGTTGTTTTTATGAGATTACGACCTTGTGTCTTAACATGTTTTATCTCATCTTGTGCCTAAAGCTCAAAAGCGTTTTGATAGCTTTATCAAGTGTAACCATTTCAAACAATAGACTAACTATTACTCAACTTTCCTCACTAAGATAAAACAACACACTCAGCGGAGGCAGACCCATATTGATGTGATCGAAGCCTTGACAAGTGTTTGAGATTGGATGACACTTGACTTAAAATTTGGAAAAAAGATTTTTTTTATTTTGTTTTAGTGATCATAATTTAAACAAGATAAATATCATATATTACAATACATGTACAATCACTAAACAAATTAGGAAGTTTTACTAATATTAATTATTATACAAATTTTTTTGCACTACGAACAGTTAGCGATGGTCCCGCTAGATGGTCAGTGGGCGGTGGTCAGCTGATGGGGGTACCAGGGGCAGCGCCCCCATTTTTTGACAATAAATTTCATTTCCGAAAATTGAAAATCACCTAAAACTCTTCATTATTTTAGTCAATCCAATTGACCAAAATCACCCCTAATTTTAATTATGATAAATATTAAATAAAAAGTTTTTAATTAACTTGGGCACACCTAGAACTTAATATCTTATCCTAATCCAATTAGAATTTAAGATACAATGAGTTCTTATCTAATACGAATTTGTTATATATCTCTCATATCTTATATGATTTGTAATTCTTATCTGATTATAAGTTTATCTTCTATCAATAGGAAATGGATAACCACAATGAGATATATGATCAAAACATATTTCGATTTTTATTCATACAAAACAAGCAATTGAGTCAAGAAACGAAATATTAATCATGCATTCAACACCAGAATCATATTAAATTAATAATATTAATTTAATCATGAGTTCTATCATGGAGACATACATAATTATTGAACAAAAATGAAGTATGTATTCAACACTAAAATCACATTAATCTAAACATGACTTCTACTATGAACATACGAAATTCACAACGTACAATATTAAAAAAAACATATGTTAATCGAAATATTCTAATCATGAATTCTATCATTGAATCAAATCATACGTATGTATCAAATACATGAAATAACAATATGCTTTAAAACCAAATCTTGATAACAATTATCACAAAACCTATATGTACATCATGCTTTAAAAAACATGATCTTGATTAATGTATATATGACATAGTAAAAACGAAAATCTTCTTTCGTTTTAGGGTTTCAACCTCTTTTTATGTGTAGAAAAGCTCACTAAAAAAATTATTCATAATACAACTATTATATTTAGGTAATTCAAGTAAATTACACATATGCCCCTATTAATAAGTTATCATATAACAAATCGCAATGACTTTTTATGTCATGAATTTAATCTTGTACAATTCATTACTCTTCACCAATTGAATTTGCGCAAAGCTATTCTTTGTGAACGACCCAATAGGTTCATGCGACGTTGGCAGTGAACCAAAACAATTTTGGTACACAAGTCATAGGCGGTCTCTAGCAAGGCATTATGACTACCCAAGTTGCATGAATATCAAAATCGATACAACCAAATGAATAACATATATCATATCCTTTTGTCGTACCATATCCTTTGAGTAAACATAAGGCATGAAAAGTCACCCTTAATGTTCAATCCTACTAGTCTCGATCTTTAGGTAGACTAATAACATCTAAGTGACATTGATTATATAAATTCACTTGGACTTGGCTATTTAACAGTCTAACATATCGAGGGATCCACTGATATCTTTCTCTGTACGAGACATATAAATTCTATCTTGATTGCACACCTTCACTTATTATTTATATGGTAACCAATCACAATATTTATAATTGTCCAGTAAAAGATAACATTTGATTGTATAAAATTACCATGCTTCTAATATTGAAGTATATGATAATCTCAAGTTGAAGGCTAAATGATATAGCTATTATGAGTAACACAAATGACTTAATTCATGTTGTGTTCTTATAGCGAGTCGATCCAGTACCTTGTTCCCTAACAAATACTCATGACCTCAATTCGTATCCCTTTATGCATGATCATCACATGACCATCAATTAAGATTCACACTAGTTTTAATTCATTATAATTCCTTGTATAATGACTGACTAAGGACATTTAGGATATTTCAACAAATACTCATGGATCTTATTAAAAGGTAAACATGCAATAACTTATAATAAAACAACAAATAAAACCTCTATTATATTAACTAAAATTATAAGATAAATAATGTTTGTAGATTGGCCTAGGGCACATTCCCCAATAGCGTCAATCGGCGCAGATGCCCCATTGACAACTTGTCGACACCATTCATCTAAATCAACCATAAAAACCTTCTTTGTTATGAAATTCAATCTTATGAACATGGAAATTGAAAGGGAAACCTAAGAAGAAGATGATTATTCCTTAGTTTTTGATGAATTGGTGCAAATCTTTGCCAATTTCTTTACTAGATGGCCTCAATTGCCCTAATTCTTGCTCAAATTCTAGTTTTTTCTCATGCTTTCAAGACTCTTCAGGATGACTCTTGCATGCTTAGCTTAAGCACTAACCTATTTTTATAGATTGGTTGATATAATCCTAACCATTTATCAAGTGCGCACTTCTTATCTTTAAATGATCAAAGGGTCCACAACCCAAGTTGTCTAGCCCTTAATGACTTATTTTTGACACTAATCTAGCTTAGAAACACATTAATTATAATATCATCTATATGTACATCAAGGGCTCTTGATTAACTGTCCAAACTGTAGGCAAATGTTGATACTTGGTATATTAATATGATTAGGTCCATTTAGGTAGTCCACATAGAGTCTATTACTAGTATACATGGCCACACCAACCCCCGACTACCCGGCACTTCGTGCCCCGCCTCTCGGAATGCATGTCGAGGTGTGTCAATTCTTGCGCTCTCGATTTAATTAGCTTAGCCAATGGTATTATAATAATTAAATGTCACATTTACTTTGACTATACTTACATTAGTCTATTTAGCATAGTCTAGATTCAGTGTATCCGTACTTCGCCTACCCAATACCCGCGTCGACACACTTTTCAAGGTGAATACCTTTCTCACGTCCTTACACGATATGTCAATATAAACTCACACATGCGATGCAATAATGAATAAAATAATAATTAACATTGCAAATAAGCAACCAACAAACAAAAATAACTATTAAAGCTTAGTGGGGCGTGTCTTTGCCTATTTGAGGCGTCCACGTGGGCATGAGCTGGCGTCCGAGTATGAAAATAATCCATATAACGATGTCAATAAATAATAGGTCGTTACAATGAAAGTACTTGATAAGGAGACATCCCTTTAACACTAGTGTCGGCAAACGATTAGTGATAAAGGTAAGTGAATTTAAATTAGTTATTTAGCGGAAGACTTATAACTTTGCAACGAAATTTAAATTAAATACCTAACTGTGGAAACCAAGTAAATAATAGATCACATGTATATCATGTGGCGATAATAAAGTGAGTACATGCATCAAGTTGGGTTGCACGTTTCTCAACCCAATATATTACTCAAAAGCATATAAAAGAAATAAATTAGTAAATACAACATATATGACCTATGAAAGTAGAAAAACTGGCTCGTTGATGACTCATAAATAATCGCCTATCTTTTCCTTGTCTGGTTTGCTACTAGACAGATATGCAATTGTCACCGAAGATCACAATTCTAGAGAGTAAGTCCTGAGGCCACTTATGTACATTTCGAGTATTGAACGACAAGTAATTAATTGCATATAATGCAGTAAGTAAAAGCTAAAAGAAATATATGCAAGAAGTTACCATGGTAAAGTAGTAAGTCAATGAGTCCACGAAAACAAAGAGTAAAGGTGTAATAAGAGTGATATTAAGCTCGTACATGTTTGGAGTGCCCTTCAGCCCAAAGGAAGATACCCAACTACTCATTAATAGTGGCTCTTTAGATTATTGGAAGTAATCCAGGCCTGCAATTCTTAAGGGAATCCTCCAATATATTCACGAGATTTACGACCTTATGTGAACTCAAGTCTGAAAGGGTTTCTTTGATATACTCTCAGAATCTAGCACTGACTTTTTGGTTAGACCTGGAACTCGACCCTAAACATTCCCCCATAAAATGTGCCAAGTTTAACCGCTCTACTTAGACCCATGCCTATCGGATCACAACATCACACAAGTCACATTCAACTAAATATTTGAACCATAAACTTTTTAGGGTTTCATTTGAAACAATATATTGAATTGGTATTTATCAACAATAAAAGCATAGCAAAAATCAATAGATTTCATGAAAGTTATAGCATGCTATATATATCACGCAATGAAACATGGAATCACAAATATGAAATAAGGCAACATAAATTCCATCAAAATGGGTGTACCATGACTTTTTAAGACATAATCAATAAGGGAATTAAATTCATGGTATTTCAAATGAGGAATCATTCATAACCGTTTGAATAACTGTAACTCAATGAGATTAAGGAATAAAATGGGGACAAGTACCTTATTGGTTTACTTACCTCAACCACACACTAATTCCTAGGTTAAATAGGCTGTCACTCACCTCGAGTCGTGTGTCTCGCTCATGGTATAATTCCCTAAGCTCATGAAGTGTTTAGGGTTGTATTAGAGTGTAGTGGAACCAATTAGAATGGGTTTAGGATTAGGTAACGTGGTTAAGTCTAATTTTAAAGTATATGCATATTTTTGTTGTCTAGAAGCTCATTATCATGCTAATGAAGCTGAAGCCCAAAAATTCTGCAATGGAATTTTTGGGTTCCTCACAATGGGATTTCATCTCCTTCACCTTTGGGCCCTTGTTCACCTCCACGAAGGGCCCCCCCAAAATCTTCAAGAGAAATGCAACTCACAGTTCAATTATAAACATCAAACCATCAAGTTTATATACATTTTGAAAAGAAAAATAAATTTTTGTCTCAAATGCCAAAGCAACTTTGAAAATTCATAACTTACTCATTTTTCAACTAATCTTCGAAATCCAAATATCCAACTAGTGTAATGGCCTGATTTTATTAGTGCTATTATTATTATTATTATTTATTTTTAGAGTAGGACAACAGCTTAGACCCACGTGAACGCCGCAGGTAAGCTAGGTCTGACTAGGTATATTAGTTATATTTGTCTTATTGATTGCCTTATTGCAGGGTATCTTATTAAATATTGCATAATTCCTTGCATGTTTGTATTTACTTTGTCATGTCGTGTGAGACGAACTGATAGGTATTTACCTTGAAAAGCGTGTCAATGTGGGTATCGGGTAGGCCAAGTATAGAGATACTGAATCTAGACTATGCTAAATAGACTAATATGAGTAAAGTCAAAGTAAATGTGACATTTAAAGATAATAAAACCATAGGCTAAGTCAATTTAATAGAGAATGCAAGAATTGACATGCATCTAGATGCGTGTCGAGACGCGGTGCACTTGTGCCAAGTAGTTGGGTACTAGGGGAAGTGTTAGTACACTAGCTTATGACCCTAAATAGTCTACATATGAATTAATGTGTCTATGCTATGAAATTTAGTTTATTGAGTTAAAAAGGAGACTATAATTTATTTACTTAATGTGGACCCTTAAGTTTCATGAAAATGATCCTAGATGTTGATTTCTAAGACTGATGTGTACAAATGTGTGTCACTGGAGTGTGTGCCTTAGCTAATGAGGACCTTTTGATTTTCCTAGAGATGAGTGGACACAAGATCAATGGTCAAAATTCAATCCCACAAACTAAAAAAGAATGACTTAGTGGTTCATCTCAACATGCAAATGAGAACTTTAAGAAAAACCGAGAGAGAGAGTGAGCAAATGCTGGAGAGATTCAGAGGATTTGGAGGTATTGGATCAATTCAGAGAAGCTCCCACAACTAGGTAATCAAATTTTTACCTCTACCTTGTTAAAATTTATCAAAACTTTAAGTTTCAACACCAAAACAAATTTCCTTGTAACTCACTATTGTAATTGAGGATTTTGTGAATATGAAGTCTAATTTACCTATGAATTATGGATTTAAAACTGAGTTTTAAAGATCTTTGTGTTTCTTGAGGTTTTCATGATGAACGCAAGTTGATTATGTCAATCTATGCAAATTTTTTATTTAAATAAACTCAAATAGGTTATATTTATGATGGTTCATGATTATTGATCGAGTTTTGGGATTCTGGTATGATTTGTGGTGGTTTGTAGATGCAGAACTGCATTTCTGCAGTTCTGCAGCTCTACTCGAGCATGGAGCACACTCCCTCAAATAAGGGAGCGCACTCCTTTCCCTAGGCAGCCCCCAATTTGAGTGACTTTCGTACAACGACAATATCTCCCTCATTTTAAGTTGGATTTTGACATTCTACTTATTGTTGGAATGCTAAGAAAGAACAAAACCAATTAGAAACATTAGTTTTCAAAAATAAATTCATCATCTATATTGAAAATGGTCGAAAGTCAAAGGTTATAAATAGGAATGGTTCGATTATAAGTTTAGGGTTGAGATTGATTACGAGTTATAGACCCTAACTCGGCGACTCAAATACACCTAACATAATTTGAGTTGATATCGGGGACTAGATAACTAGTAGTCGGGGCCAATGTCGAGTACGAAGTGAGTAAGGGCCAATTGGAGCGACGTTCGGTTTACGTGTGATCAGGTGCGTAAAACCCATGAAAATGTTTCACAGAATTTAATTCACTATTAATATTAGTTTTTTCGGTTATCTACTGTTTTCACTTCGTGGTATTATTATGATTTAATGTTGTTCATTCATGTTAAATAACCAGTTGAATGGTTCACTGGGGTTTGCTATAGTATGATATGGAATGGTTTGATTTAACCGGTTGAATGGTTCACTGGAGTTATTTTGTGGAATTGTATAAGATGAAAACGGATTGTTACTTTGGTGTATGTGACAATAGGTCCTGGGTCTAGGCCGACCATCGGGAAACTATTAAGGATTAGTCGATTTTAAAGACGCGATTATACTACCTGTTGTTTAATTTATGTTATCTTTTACATTATGAATTCTCTGTGACTTGAATTTCTATTGATTATTTATCTGATGCTCTTGTTTTTGTTAATGAACTACTTTCATGCAAGTATAGCTTTATGCTGCCAGATTTTGTACTTGCATGTCTCATAGTTTTTACTTGATTTCCTTTTGAATATTGTGTGGACTTCTCTTGGGATTTTACTCACTGGACTCGTCATTGTTTTGTTGGCTGACAAAGTGCAGATCCTTCTACAAGTAGAGGCAAGGGGATCTTGAGCGACTATCTTGGACTTGCCAGCTGTTGAGGACATACTTATAGGTGTTTATTTATATATTCGCCTTACTTTGGGTTATTTTGAGGACTTGAGAGGCACTAGTACATGTATACATCTAATTTTGAATGTCTCGTCGCCTTATGTACATGGCACTTTATTTTTGGGTTTTCCACAGTAGGTTGTTACAGTTATGATATGAACTAATATATACATATCCATGCTAGTTCACCATTACTTTAAAGTCTTACGATGAATTTGATGGTTAATACTTTAAAACACATGCCACACTTCCCAACTAAATAAACAAAATAAAAAACGTTAAATTCGAAAGAAATAACTTATTGAAAAACTAAATAATTAGGTAATTACTTAAAGAAATAGACGAGTTAGCACGTATTTCGAGAATGATGGTGTGGCATCGACGTCGGCGAGGCTGCAGGATCCGCGAAGTAGCCCACCCGACGGCCTCAGGGCGTGGGGTGCCACACTAGTTTTCAAAGATGGAAACCTAATTAAATCAGAATATAAGAAATTTTTGTTCATGAAACAAATCCCGATTTACATAAAAACATAAAAATTGATCTTTAAATGCTTGACCTTTATTTGGACTTCAAAATCCTAAGTTGATTTATAAAACTGATCATGAGAACTACTATTTGAAAAACTCAATTTCGTTTTTTGTGTAAAAAACCCATGATTTGTGCCCAAGTCTAAGAAATTGAATGCATACAAGATTAGGAACGCATACCTAGAGTTGGTTCTTGATTGATGATGAAGACTCGAGCAAATTCCCTTCAAATTTATGCTTTTAAATCTCTCTCTCTCTCTCTACTCTCTCTCCAGCAAGCCTTCTTCATTCTCCAACACTCTTTTCTCTCAATCTCCTCTCTAAGTGTGAGTTATTTGGATGAAAACTAAAAGACTTAGTTTATATAGTCCTTTAGTTAGGTCGTCACATCCACATATCTTATTTCGATGGGAAATCTTAATACCCATCAAGGGCCTACTTTTAAACTTCTTGATCTCCACATATTTCCACTAATTCCAACTAGTTAGATCTCTTAGGAGTATTCTACCTCCACGTGAATCTAGAGATCAATCATGTAGCTTATTTAATTCATTGATGACTTGGGCTTCTATTTAAATTTTTATCTAAGTCAACTTAGGCACTTCAGACAAATGAGTTTAACTATTTCTCCACATCTTTACGTAAATCATTATTATGAAAGGGCCCTCTACCCATATCCTCGCGTCACACACATCTCGAGACATGAATCTCTCTCCGAACTAACAAAATACCAAAGTGAAATTTAAGCATCTATCGCGCAAAAATAACATTACATCTCGGATTTCAAGCCGTGTGTTACGACGATGTACCCACCGTTGGGCCATGTCACATGTCGGTGACTTTTAATTAAGAACGAATTTACCTATTAGTGATTGTTGAATTTGTGTTGTTACACACTCTCTATTCCAAACGATACAGAGACCTCTCTCACTTCTTGTACTTATAGTAGATTTAGGGTTTTTATTGTACACCGTACACGTGGCTTGATAGACTAATTCCTCATTGCACATGCTCTTTTATCTGCTTATGCAAACTAGGTCTTGCTCAATTGATTCACACATAAGGTGTGACTGTTCATAGCTCTCTAATATGCTATTCTAACAATCACCAACATAAGTCCTTTTGAATTAGAGTACGCAAGTGTTTTTATAGAAACCACACAATTTTTCCGCTATTAAGCTTTTTTTAGCCTTTATTTAGGCCATGTTTGATTGAAAGAAAAAAATATTTCAAGAAAAATGACAAATTCTATAAAAAAATAACATTTTCATGCGTTTCATAGTCAAAATTCTCTCATATAACATTTTCTCACAATTGCCAATTTTTCATATTAAGACTCATATATCTTCCCACCTAGTATGGTGAGGCAAATTAAATTTTCTATTGAGAAAAATGTGAGTTTTCATATTAAAACACTTAAATTTATATTTTAAATATAAAAATTAATATATTTAATATATATAAATATAGTAAGTTTTCATATTTATTTCAAAATTTGTAGTTGGTAAGTTTTCAGGGAAAAAAAATCTTATATGTGCAATCAAATACATATAGAAAAATTTTCTTTTGAACATTGACTAGGGAAATTCTTTTCTTATGAAACATTTCGTTTGTAATCAAACAAGCCCTTAGAGAAACATATTGTTTTCAACCACATTATTTATTTACTAGCTATATACTAAATAATGTCTTATTCCTATAAAAAAACAAGCGGCCATGACATCATCATTGTCTGAACAAGAAGCGTGTATGCTTAGGGTATCCGCAATGGTTACACCATTTTGAATGGAGTAGAATGTCACATCACCATTTCACTATACTCTTATCTACTGCACTTCTCTCTCACCATCATTAAACCTTTCACTACACACTTCATGAACCGACAATCACATCACTCCTTTTTTTAAAAAAAAAACAACACATCATACAAAAATCACATTACACATTATATAATTAACCAATTAATAAAATAACAATTATGTCCATGTAGTTAAATATCGATTTTTGAAATTAAAAAAATAAATAATTACTTATTTAATTTTAAGATAAAAATAATAATAAAATATTATGGATAAAAAATCCTACTATAATAACACGAAAATTAATTTATTTAAATATATTTAGACGCTTTTTAATATATTAAAATAGCAATTAATTAATTAATATTATGTGAATAAAAGACATTAAAAGTAAGATAAAAATTACAAAATTTGCATAACTACACATGAATAATAATTGAATGAAAGATAATATTAATTATTATCACTAACATTTTCAACATGGTTCCATATATGCTCAACCAAGTCTAATCGAAGATGTTGATGCACTTCTTGATCATGTAATTCTGCATTTTTTTGAAGATATTGGTTAAAATCTTAAGTAGGCCCTTGAGTTATGACAACCGAAAGATCTCCTTCATCATCATCGAAATTTTCAATTGTGTGGCCTTCGTCTTCAACAATCATGTTATGTAATATTATGCATGCATACATTATATCTTTCAAATGTTCTCTGTACCATGAACAAGCAAGGCTAAGTATAAGCAGAGCCACATATAATCGCCTAGTGAGATTGAAGCACACCAAATGCTCGTTTGATGTCCTTCCTTGCTTTTTCTTTTTGAGTTTGATTCTCTTCAGATCTTTCGAATATGAAAAGCTTTTTACGAATGTGGCCCATTCTGGGTATATGCCATCTGGGAGATAATATCCCTATATGTATGTTGTGCCATTCGTAGTGAATTGAACTTGCGGAACACGTCCTTGCAAGACGTAATTAAATAAGGGAGATTAATTCAACACATTTATGTCATTGTTACACCCAACAACTCCGAAAAATGCATGTCAAATCCATAAGTCAGCTGAAGCAATAGCTTCTAGCATAATAGTCGAAATCCTTTGATCACCTCGAGTGAATTTTCTTTTCCATGCCACCAGATAATTTCTCCAATGCTAGTGCATGCAATCAATGCTTCCAAGCATGCTGGGGAAGCCATGATGGTCAAAATGCAAGCGAAGTAAATGTTGAATATCTTCGCTATTTGGTCTTCTTAAATACTCATTTGCAAATATCTCAACAACATATTTGCAAAACTTAATTAAAAAATCAATTGCGGTATGCTCACCAATTCTTACATATTCATCGTATTGATCAGCTTGTCCTTCATATGCTAATTAATGAATGATAGATGTGCATTTCTGAAGCGGAGAAAGTCCTCGTCTACCAGTTGCATCAACTCTCAATCAGAAATATTCAAAATGATTTTAAAGAGCTTCGAAAATTCACAAGAACAGACTTTTCCTTATTCGAAATCTTCAACGAAATATATTAGAAGGATAAACTGGATCATCCGCAAAGTAGTCTTTGAAAAGTAGTTCGTGCCCACATTCACAATCTCGATTCATGAATCATCGAGTCTTTGTAAGAGGATTGGAGGTTTGACCAAATGAAGTTGTCGTAGTTTGTTGCAACAACATGAATGCACGTAAATCTGAGTCATCCATCAACTCCATCGATAGAGATTTTTTATAACTTCTAACATCTCGTCGAGGTCATCCATATTTGGTAAGATGCAAAGGGTGTAAGTTGTAAGGAAAAAAATAGTGGATAAGTTGAATAGTGTGAGCTTGGTTGAGTGAGGTTTGCATAAAATCTTACAAAATATATAGACTCGTTTTAACGGTTACTTTCTAATGGCTAGTTTATAACGACTACTTTCTAACGGCTATTTTCCAACGGTTAATCTTTAATGGCTACTTTTTAACGGCTAGTTTCTAATAGTTATGGGATTTTGGAGAAGGGAATTTATTGCTTCTTGATTATATATAGAATATAATTTGATGATGATGATGTTGCATGTAATGTTTGCCAAAATGAATTGGATGTCTCCTTGAAGAATATATGCATATGCAAGTTAGTGAATTAATTAAAAAGAAATGGAGTAGTAGTGCGCTATATATAGCTTTTACAGTTATAGAGGCAAATATATATATTGTTAATTATGTACGTATAAACTTTAATTGGGAGTTAGAAGCTTAGCAAAAAAAACTTAAATCTCATTAAACAAACACATTGCAAATAACCTTGTTAATTATGTAGGTGAAAATAATAAGTGCTTCTACTAAAACACAAAAACACTTGGACAAAAAAAACTACTAAAACAAACTCCTACAACAACAACTACATTGCGAAAAAACAACAACGATAGTAAAAACTACTTATTGCCCTTTCCCCTTATGAGTTCACAAAATTCAAGATGACGTTCACGTTGTTCCTTACTCATGACGCTAGTTTCTTTAGTAAATATTTTGTAATCAGAACCACACTTAAATACTCCTTGAAATACTCTTTGATATATTTCATATGAGCCGTTCTTTCCTCTTGATGTATGTTGAATTTCTCCATTCATCGCGTAACGAAGAAGCCACTTCACTATCTTCGACTTCATTTTCCTTTTCCCTTCACTTTCACCTTTGCTACTTGTTGGCCAATTGGTCGACTTTCGAATTCACTTCCGGCTGTGTCATGATTGGATGAGGATGTATAGTTCTTCGATTCATTAATCATTGTTCTTTTAGAACACTGAGGAAGGGGAATAGTTGTTTTCCAATTTGGGTCGTCTTTCAACATCATCCATACATGTTTGTATTGGAAATGCTTCTTTTCACTCTGGTAAAATAGCACACGAGCACAATCCTTCAACATTTCATCGTTCCAACCACTGCGATTTTCACCTGCTAATTTGTTGAAATATTGGTCGACCACATTAATCGACGTCCTCATCTAATGACAATGCCCTTTCACTTTAGTCTACTCTTTGTGTGAATGACTCCGCTGTTTGTGCTCATTGTAGTAATAATTAATGATCCGTTTACGAAATGATTTTTTTTGTTGGCCGTTGCTGAAGATGCTATCATTCGAAATTGTCAACCATGAACTAGCAACCAGCATGTCATCGTCAATGGACCACGATACACGCTTTTCTGCAATGGCTTCAGTTTCTTCATCTTCAGCTAATGGTTCCGTGGAGTATGGAGGAATTTGGAAGTTAGATAACGAACCCATGTCCTTTTCACTATCTTGATCATTTCGAGGAGTAGTATCTATATTCTACGACAAGTTTTTGACATTTGTCGGGAAAAAGGGAAATAAAAAATTAGGAGTGCTTGAAAAGGTAGGGGTATTGGAGAAATTAGGGATGTTTGAACAATTAAGCATGTTTGGCGGAATAAAAGGATATGGAAGATTATGAGCATTCAAAGAATATTGAGAATTTTGAGGGAATTGAATATATTTAAAATTTTGGAAATTTGGTGGGAAAAACAGGTTTGAAGAATTTTGAAAATTTTGAGAAGATGGAGGATTGTTATGATCTATATAGCAAAAATAAAACTTATAGAGATAAAAGAAGTAGTGATACGATAGAGAAAATTGAAAAGTTGAAATATGTTGAGTGAGTTGTGTAAAGAATGTAAGTACGGTTGTGTATTTATGTTTGAAATTATTTTTTTTGTTAAGAAAGTAAAAAAAATTATAACAGTAATAGAAACGGTAATAAAACCATCCCATCTCAATGGTAACAAAAACACCACCTCAATAGAAGATCGAATTAACCAAAAAAGATTTTTAACACCCAACTTTTTGTGGGCCCCACGCTCATTTAATGCACGTAGGGCCCATTGCTCCATACGTTCAATCGCAGTGATCTGCGATTGAACGTACCACCCATTATAGTTACTCTTAGAAATAACCGCCTTTTTTCTTCAAAACCTTAATTTTTTTTTCTTTTTGATTCACTTTTGTGATTTTTGTTTTTGAACCATCACTAATCCTCTTATTCGATTGGCGGTGGTTCCAATCAAAATCTCTTTTGCATTTTATTTTACAATAACTAACATATCTAATCAGATTGTGGTGGCTGGTCCATCCTTATTGAAGTGGCTGGCTTGTAAGAGAATAAGTTTATTGTATTTTTCTTATGTACAAGGTAATATATATATATATATATATACACACATAGATGTAGAATACAAAAGGAAATTGCAAACCACAAAAGGAACCTACTAAATACATTGGATACTAATTTCCTTAACTGCTAAATACAATATTTGGTGTCCTTAATATACTATTTAGTTTCCTTAACACCTTCCCTCAAACTCAAGATGGTTTCATAGAAATGAACTTGAGTTTGTCAACTAAGGCATGAAAGCGACCCGGAAGATAAGCTTTATTGAAGATATCAGCCGTCTGAGCATAAGAGGAAACAAAAGAGAGCTGAAGAGTGCCCCGAACCAGATGTTGACGGACGAAGTGACAATCATTCTCAATGTGTTTGGTTCGCTCATGAAAAACATCATTGTACGCAATTTGGATTGCACTTTGTCACAATGCAGAATGGTAGCAGAAGTATGTGTATCCCCCATATCTTCAAGTAACCAACGAAGCCAAAGTAATTCAAAGGTAGCATCGGCAAAAGCCCGATACTAAGATTATGTGGTGGAACGAGATGTGACTGTTTGTTTCTTGCTTCGCCAGGATATTAATGAGTTGCCCGAGAAGAAACAATAACTAGTAGTAGATCGCCAGTCGGTTGGATCACCGGCTCAGTCTGCATCCGAGTAACCAGATAATACCAATAGGGAGTCGACAGAGAAGTAGAGACCATGAAACAATGTGCCTTTCACATATCGAAGGATGCAGAGAACAATAGTAAAATGAGCAGTACGAGGTGCTGACATGAACTGACTAACAATATAAACAACATAGGCAATGCTGGACGGCTAACAGTAAGATAAACCAAACTACCCACAAGCTGACGATATAGGGTAGGATCTGAAAGAAGTGTACCATCTGATGGAGTCAGCTTGACATTCGTGTCTAATGGAGTGGATGCAATAGTAGTATCAGTAATCACAGAGCGAGAGATCAGATCAGAGACATATTTCGCTTGTGAAAGATAGTATCCATCAGAAGTAGAAGTAAATTTAAGACTGAGAAAGTAGCTCAAGTTACCAAGTCCTTCATCTCAAAGTGACTTTTTAGATATTGCTGTTAAGTCAGATATCCCAGTTGAGTCATCTCCGGTGATGATCATATCATCAACATAAAGGAGGAGAAAAATTATGCCCTTGTCTGTTCGTCGAGTATATAAGGAAAAATCGAGAGGGCTCCACTGAAAACCAAACTGTGTAACAGTGGAACTGAACTTGGCAAACCAAACACGAAGAGCTTGTTTAAGCCCATATAAAGCACGACAGAGGAGAAAAACTTTATTTGAAGAATGAGAATATCCAAGGGGCGGGCACATATAAACTTCCTCTGCAAGATCACCATTAAGAAAAGCATTTTTAGCATCCATTTGGAACAAAGGACAATGTCGGACGACTGCCACATCAAACAAACTTCGAACAGAGGTCAAGCGGGCTACATGTGCAAATGTCTCTTCATAGTCAATGTCGTATTCCTGTGTGAAGCCTTTAGCAATCAAATGAGCCTTATACCGCTCAATAGAGTCATCAGAGCGTGTTTTTATCTTGTAAATCCATTTGCATCCAATTGGAGTCTTGTCGGTGGTAGATCCACTAATTCCCAAGTATGAGTCTTCTCTAATGCACACAATTCTTCGGACATTGCTGCCAATGATAATTTTCGAGGTAAAAAGAGGTTCAGTAACCCGTTCAAAGCGACGAGGGGGAACAGGAGCAGGAAAAGGAATATCAGAGGGGACAAATTCTTCAACGAAGGGTGTTGGAACGGGATCTCGATTATTGAGCTCATATAGAGTACCTGCAGCAGGAGATGGGAAAAGCTCGATAGACGAGTTAGTGAAAAATAGTTGGGTACAGGATAAGGCACTGTTGAACTTGGATAGAGTAGAAAACATGGTATATTCCCAAAAGGTGACATGTTTTGAAATGCGTAATCTTCGAGAAAGAGGGTCCCAACATCGATAGCCCTTATGTTCAATTCCATACCCGAGAAAACAATACAAGCAAACATGCAGTTCAAGTTTGGTATGCTCGTGAGGGTTAAGAAGAACGAAACATGCACTACCAAAAACTCGAAGGTTAGAATAGTCTGGTGGGGTACCGTATAGTCATTCAAAAGGAGAGATGTTCTTTAGCACTGGTGTGGGAAGTTGATTAATAGTGTAGACACAATTTAAAGCTGCTTCACCCCAAAAAATTTCAGGACAAGATGCAGAGAAAAGTTGGGCACTTACATAATCTAGGATGTGTCGATGTTTTCTTTCAACTCGACCATTTTGTTGAGAGGTATACAGGTAGGAACGTTGAACAATGATACCCTGCACCTTAAGAAACTGAAGAAGGACAGACTCACGGTATAGAAAGCATTGTTTTTCCGAAGAACTTTGATTGTGCATGCAGACTGAGTTTTGATCATGTTAGCAAAATCAATGTAAGTTTGAGATATTTTAGATCGATGCTTTAAATAATATATCCAGGTGAACCTGGAATAATCATCAATGAACGAAACAAAATATTGATAACCATTCACAGTTAAAGTAGGTGCCGGACCCCAAACATCAGAATGAACTAATCCAAATGGAGTGTTGTCGATGGACTTGCTAAGACTAAAAGAAGAAGCAGATTGTTTAGCTAACTGACAATGCATACAATCAAAATATTCGAATTTAGAAACACCCAATGACCCACTTGAAACAAGAGTACGGAGTTTACTAGCAGATGTATGGCCAAGGAGAAAGTGCCACTAATAAACTGAGGGGGTAGAAACTGCAGCAGAAATTTGTTTGACAGCAAGTATGTGAAGTGATGTGAGCTTAAACAATCGTCCCACTTTGATCCCCGTTCCCAGAATTTGACCCGTTTAAATGTCATGTACCTGACAACCAGTGTGAGAAAATAAAACAGTCAAGCCTTGATCACATAACTGACTAACATAAATTAAATTTAGAGTAAGGTCGGGAACACAATGAGTGTCAGGAAAATTCAAACTGAGGTTGGAGACGGTTCCTGAATGGGTAACGGACATGGAGCTACCGTTTGCAGTGTGAATGCTAGAAAAATGAGGTGAATGACTACTGTTAGAAAAAAAATATAAATTTAGTGTCATGTAATTACAATACCCAGAATCAAAGAACCAATGGCTACTTGAGGTTACAGCTAGGGCCGTGGGTTGGGGAGATATCACCTGGTTGACGATTGCTACGAAATCATTCATAGAAAACATCGGAGAGGAACGTGACCCATCAAAGGCAGCAGTAACAACATAAGGACCGAATTTAGAGATTTCACTTTTCTCCATCGATTAGTTTACCGAAGTGTAGGTTCAGGCGCAGACAGGCATACAGATCAAGTACACGTTTTAGATGTGAAAAGGCGGCTGGCGTGCAGTGGCAGGCGGAGCATGTGTACAAGCGACGCGACAGACATGCAGGCGGTTACAGGCGACCGGGAGGCGACACGTAGTAGATGTGCAGATGGGCGGCTGGAGTCAACATGTGTCTCGATTGGCGTGTGGACAGCGACGGGCAGCATGTTGTGCAGGCGGCTCGTTAGGCAACAAAGCAAGCAGCGAAAGCGTGCGGCGGCGGCAGCGTGACACGTGGCAAAGCGGCGAGATGCTTGTCGGACACAATTTGGTGAGACGTGCAGTTGCAGGCACGTGGCGCAGGCAGCTGACGAGCGGACACGTGTCGGGCATGAAGACAGGACGCGTTAAGGCGTGGGCCGCTGGCGAGCGGACAAGTGTGCAGATGGAGCAGGCGTGGCTTGGCGCGGGCGGCAGCTTGGCAGCAGGATGGTCAACGGAGGAGCAGCAAACAGACGTGACAAGCGGACGTGACAGACAGAGCAGTAGGAAGCGACACTTGGTCAGATGTAACAGGTGGGCAGAGTTCGTCAGCGACGCGTCAGACGATTGGCGCGATAGATGAGACAAAGGGTCGGCGTGGCAGTCGAGACAGGCGGTTCAGTGCAGTAGATGTTAGATCGAGTACAGATTTGTTGTGGAATAACGTTCACACAACCAAAGGCAGAGAGAACAGAAAAAGACAACCACGGTTATAGCTCTGATACCATGTTACCTTGTAAGAGAATAAGTTTATTGAGTTTTTCTTGTGTACATGGTAATATATATATATATACACACATCGATGTAGAATACAAAAGGAAAGTGCAAACCATAAAAGGAACCTACTAAATACGCGGGATACTAATTTCCTTAACTGCTAAATACAATATTTGGTTTCCTTAATACACTATTTAGTTTCCTTAACAGTGGTGCATCTTCATCAACGGTGTTGCGTGGATTTGTGCTGCGCTGGATTGATCTTGTCTTTAGTTTATTTCATAGTTAGTTTTCTTTCCTAGTTGGAAGTCTTTGATTTGTCTTCTCCTTGTTGGGAAGTTATGTTATTCATTTTGTGGTTCTAGCAGCTTTTTGTATTGTCATGAGTTTCAACGCTATGGAGAGCTGTCCCCGATTGTCAAATTGTTTCAATTTTGCATTTGCAGCCAAATTAATGGCAGATTGTTTGAACAAATACGATTAGGGAATCAATATTGATTCTATGTCCTGGTCCTGGTCCTGTATCGAGTCATGAATGATTAATGAAATTTCTCTTAAAAAAAAAAAAAAAGTGTGTACGCTTGAGTGTTGTAATTAAGTTGACATTATGGGCCGTTTGTTGGAAGCTATACATATATATAGCTTTGGGCCTAGCACAAGATGTCCAACTCTTTGTAGAGAAATATATGCTGCACTCTTTTTCTCAAAGCTTCAACAGTTCAACTCGTACTGATATATGTACGTATGGGTTAGAGCTTCCGACTGAAATCAAAATTTTGTTTTAGATCATCCCAATTCCCACATAGCTTTAATACAATCAGGTTCCTATCAAAAAAAATAAAATAAAAAAAAAATAAAACGCTATCAGGTTATTCTAGGCTAGCTGTAGATCGAGTTACATCATCACATCAAAAATCCATAAAATCAAAATCGAATAAACATATAGTGCTTCATACTCATATATCCTTCGGCTTTTTGGTATAGTACCATCCATGAAACGTAATTTGTTTTTGGCCTTCGAGAATTAATTTCTTATTGCCTTTTGCCATGTTCCAAAGTTGGTTCCTTTTAAAATAGAAGAACCTATCGATAATCTCACTTGGATTATCCAAAGGATGGAGATAATCTGGAGATCGATGGACTTTTGTAGCTATGTACACCATTAATTAATTAATTATAATATGTCGGAGGAATTGATCAACATTTTGACAGTCTGGAAATTATGTAGCTTAATAGATAGAGTTTTATATATCTAACAAATATAAAAAAGAGCGAATTCCCAAATTTTGAGTCGTAAGTGAAAAGACTCTCTTGCCCTCATTTCTTCTTGCGTTCTCTTCAATGTCTTCATCTCAACTCCGCCTTCATCACCAATCTCTCAATCTCTCTGTATATTTCAAGCTCTTCGCCAATCAATCACTTACATACAGTAAACAAGTAAGTCTCTGCAACCCCATCACACCTCTCTCTCTCTATTCCCAATTTGTGTGCTTGTCGAGCGAGCTATTCGTTTAAATTTCGATGTTTTTTGCTGATTTTGTCATCGAATTGATGTTGACGCGTGTATTTTTTTTCGACGACGGCGGGGCTCGGCTTCCGGGCCGGCGCCGCCTCCGCTTCGGCATCCTCCTCCGCTCTCCGCCGATCCGGTGAGTTACTTACTCTCTCCGGACATGGATCGGGTGATGGCATAGCTAGATCTAGCAAGAACGTGCAAGATCTAGTAGTCAAACGATCGGATCAGTGAAAAGGAGTCGGATCGAAGAATCGACGAAGAACAAGCTAGATCGGGTCGGATCGAAGAATCGAACCCACACAAGCTAGATCGGTGGAGCGATTACGAGATCCGGTTGTGCAACAACTAGATCCAGGTGAAGAAAGAGTCGGATCCGAGAAATCGCGCAAAGAACAAGCAAGATCTGGTGGAGAAGTTACGAGATCTGGTTGTGAAACAACTAGATCCAGTGAAGAAAGAGTCAAATCTAGTGAGAAAGTTCATAAGATCGTGCAGCTGGTGTGAATGACGAACAGTCGGAGTCATGGAACAGGGATCTCCATCTTCGAGTTCGGTATCGGGGAGGTACCTCGAGGTTTGACTTTCGGTACTCCATTTGGTAGTTCTTTGAGTCAATTTGTCACTATAAAGCTTGATGGAACAAATTTTCTATTGTGAAAATCGATTGTTGTTAGGCTATTCAAGGTTTTGATCTTGATGGTCATTTGTTTGGGTCTCGGAAATACGAGAAAAATTCTTGATCGATGGATTACCAAATCCAGAGTACAAGATCTCGGTTCGATAGAGATCGATTTTTGTTGGGTTGGTTAATAAATGCGATGATGCCCGAATCTCGCAATGCAGATTATAGGGAATACACCGAAACAAACAAAGACATGAATTGTGGAAAGAAATCGAAACATATTTTGGCTCTAATAATAGAGTTCATGTTCAGTCTCTCAAGAAAGCACTCCATACAACTCGTAAGGGGGCGATGAAAATGAAAGAGTATTTGTCTAAGATGAAATGTATTTCTGACAATCTGGCCATTGCAGGATCAGGGGTGAACACAGATGATTTGATTTCCAGTGTATTGATTGGTTTATACAGGGAATATCTACCTATTACTACCTTCTTGCAGGGAAGATGTGATTTACAATGGCAGGAACTACACTCTACACTGATCGGGTTTGAAGAAACCCTGGATCAGTATAATGAAAATACTTTGGTGTTGCAGGATTCTCCATCTGTTAATGCTGCGGAAATTAAAACCAGTAACACTAAGTCGAATATTCAGAACTGGAATTCCAATGGGAATAGAGCAAATACCGGTTTCAGAGGTCGTGGTAATGGAAGGTTAGAGAGCGAGAGGGGTTTCAAGTCATCAACCAAAGAACAAGCAAACCCATATGTCAAATTTGTGGGAAGTTTGGACATTCAAAGAAATTTGTATGTTACTATAGGGCGAGACATGAAGTACATGGGCTCTCAAACAGGAGTTCTCCTCTGCGCTGAGATGAAGCCTTTCACTCCTCAATCTCATACACCTTCGTCTTTCTTTACTCGCATCGGGTGGTCATGATGGATCGTGGTACATGGACGGTGGTGCTATATCTCATGTTCTTGGGGATCCTTCTCGGATGCATAACACCTCCACATACTCGGGTAATCAATCTTTAATGGTTGGTAATGGTCAGTTGCTAAAAATTACGCAGCTCGGGTGCTTGCATTCCATCTGTTGGTTCGCATTATCATTTCATAACACTTTGTGTGTACCTAACATTAAAAGAATTTGTTGAGTGTCTCCCAGAGTTAGCGTAGATAACAATGTGTTGATTGAGTTTCATCCTCATGTATGTTTCGTGAAGGACCTTCAAACCAATGAGATTCTTCTTCACGGAACAATACAAAACGGTCTATATCGCATCTCTGGTCCACATGCACAGTTACCTTCTTCACATGCTGCTTTGTTTGTGTCCAATAAAAGTTTGTCTTCACTGTGGCATTCCAGACTTGGTCATCCGGCACAAAAGACACTCCAACAGGTTATGCATCAAAAACTTCATCTTCCATTCAGTTCAATCACTGATCTTTGTCAGTCTTGTCCACTGGGCAAGAGTCATGCATTACCATTTCATTCATCCAGTCGAATGTCGAATAATGTTTTGGATTTGATACATACTGATTTGTGGGGTCCTGCACCGATTACTTCTCCGAGTGGTTTCAACTATTACATTCATTTTATTGATGATTCCACTAGATTTACATGGTTATATCATTTGAAATTGAAATCAGATGCTTTGAATGCTTTTATGCACTTTAAGAAAATGGTGGAGAATCAGTTTAAGTCTACTATCAAGAAAGTTCAATCTGACTGGGGTGGTGAGTATAGATCTTTTAAATCTGTACTTGATGAATGTGGCATTATTTTTCAGCATCCATGTCCTCATACACATGCACAGAATGGTCGAGCTGAACGTAAGCATCGCCATATAGTTGAAATGAGTCTTGCATTGCTTGCTCATAGTAAAGTACCTCTGAAATACTGGTGGGATGCTTGTTCTCTTTCTTTGCTTTTTTGATTAATCGTCTTCCTACTAAAGTATCTTGCATGGTGTGTCACCTTTTGAGAAATTATTTCATGAATCCCCCGATTACACTTTACTTGAGTTTTTGGATGTGCTTGCTTTCCATATTTGTGTCCTTATAATGCTCATAAGTACCAGTTTAGATCTGAAAAGTGCATATTTTTGGGGTATAGCAGTCAGCATAAGGGCTACAAGTGTTTGAGTCCATCTGGGAAGATTTACATCACTAGAAATGTTGTGTTCCATGAGAATGAATTTCCTTATCCTTCTTTATTTTCTGATAAGTCTCATACAACAACTTCTATATCGCCCGAGTTGCCTATCAGTTTTCCTTTGTTGGTTCCACATCAGCCATTGCTTCCATCAGGATCTTCATCTTCCTCATCGGAAGTGAATGGTGTCCCTGCTTCAGTTGAGGTTACACCTCATGTTGCTGAAGATTCAAGGACTGGTGTGGATCCTCAAAACATCCATCCAATGATTACTCGGGCCAAGGATGGAATCAGTTTAAGAAAAGTGTTTTTGTCTACTACATCCACTCATGAACATGATATTCCTGCATCTGCTGCTGCTGCTCTTCAGATTCCTCATTGGAAGGCAGCAATGGATCAGGAGTATCATGCTCTCATGAAAAATGGTACTTGGTCTCTGGTTCCATCTGCTCCTAGTCAAAATGTTGTTGGAAATAAGTGGATTTTTTCTGTTAAGAGGAATTCTGATGGGTCTATAAATCGATACAAGGCTAGATTAGTGGCCAAAGGGTTTAAACAAGTACCGTGATTGATTTTGATGAGACATATAGTCCTGTTGTTAAGGCTTTTACTATTCGAGTTATTTTGTCGTTGGCTGTTCATTTTGGTTGGTCGTTACGTCAGATTGATATCAATAATGCATTTTTAAATAGTCAGTTAGGTGAGGAGGTCTACACAACTCAACCTATGGGGTTTGTGGATCTTTCTCGCCCTATCGCTGCAGGTGTGTCGCTTACATAAAGCTTTGTATGGTCTGCGTCAAGCTCCTCGGGCATGATTTGATCGGTTGAAATCCACTTTGTTGTCTTGGGGCTTCCATAATTCCAAAGTCATAACTCTTTGTTCATCTATCATCATGAGCAAGTTGTGTTGTATGTCTTGGTTTATGTGGATGACATTATAATTCTTGGTTCTAATCAATCTTCCATTCAATCTTTCATTAATAAGTTGAATGGTAAGTTTGACTTAAAAGATATTGGAGATTTGAATTTGTTCTTGGGAATGGAAGTTCATAGGTCTCGCAAAGGATTTGTACTTAACTCAAACGACTTATATTCATCGGCTTTTACAAAAGGGAGGTATGTCTCATGCAAAACCAATTGCTACTCCCTTTCTTTATTGGTATTTGTCAATGCTGACGGCAAGCGGTGCTTTGTTTCATGATAAAACTCTTTATAGGAGTTTGCTTGGTGGTCTCCAATACCTTGTTAATACTAGGCGGACATTGCTTATATTGTCAATACTTTAAGTCAATTCCAGCAGATCTCTACGGTATTGCATTGGCAAGCTCTTAAGAGGGTGTTGCGCTATCTCAAAGGTCTTTGTTGATTTGGGTTTGTTTTTTAAACCGAAAGTCTTTGATTTATTTCTCACTTGGGTATTCGATGCTTGATTGGTGCCTCGGTGGATGATAGGAAATATGTGGCGAGTTATTTCGTATTTTGGGATCTAATTTGATTTCTTGGCGGTCTAAGAAACAAAGCAGTCGTTGCTCGGCCTAGTACGGAATCGGAAGATCGTGCTCTTGCGCGAAGTAGCATGGTGAATTAAGTTGGATTCGGTCCCTATTTTCGGAATTGAAAATTTCTCTTGGTACTAGTCCTACTTGTTTGGTGTGATAATATGAGTCTTTCTTTGCATTAGCCAAGAATCCGTTTATCACTCTCGCACTAAACATATTGAGTTAGATATTCATTATGTCGAGAGATAAAGTGTTGGCGAGGTTGTCTTTGATTCCTTACATACAGTAAACAAGTAAGTCTCTGCAACCCCATCACACCTCTCTCTCTCTATTCCCAATTTGTGTGCTTGTCGAGCGAGCTATTCGATTAAATTTCGATGTTTTTTGCTGATTTTGTCATCGAATTGATGTTCTGACGCGTGTGAATCCGAAAGCCCAAATTGGGTACTCTCTAACAACCCATTTGATGTCCAGATCATGGCCTCTCACGACCGTTTATTGATCCCATCCACAAGTTCGCCCCCATCAACTACAGACACCCATCAACTACAGACCCTCCCCTGCCGCCAATTCCCGACCAATCGATGAACCCGGTCCCCAATTTAATTGTAGCCAAAATACCTACTTTTGTATTTTAATTTTAAGGATTATAAGTAGTTTGTATGTCTTCATCTATTCTATATTGTCCGGGGTTAATTTTTTGAGGTGTTTGATGAAATGCCAATTAGATGATTAGTTTGATTAATTGAGATGGCTTTGTATTGATAATTTAAGAGAGCTCTGAAGTTGTTTGATGAAATGCCTATGAGAATATTGGTTTGAGATGCTCCTGGGATAATTAGTTTGATTTCATCGAGATGAGTTTGTATTGATAATTTGATAGTTTAAGAGTGCTCTGTAGTTGTTTCATGAAATGCCCCATAAGATCCATTTTTTTGTTTTTTGTTTTTAATTTCCACATTCGTAGATTGAGCTTTTCCTCTTGTTGATCCCTATTGCGGTTGTTGGTTGCTCGCTCAAGTCTCTCTCTCTCCTGATGATAATTGGTTGCTCCATCTTTTTTTACCAGGTTTAATAATTTATAATTTTTTGTACTCCCTTATTGAAGGGGTTGTTGGAGACCTAAAAAATCTCTCTAGGACCATTTCAATTCTGTTTATGTAAGATTTCTTCCTTGATTTAAATGTAGGCCTTTCACTTACCTTTTTGTTATAATATGATATACACTTCTATGACTCAATATGTTCTTCCATGACTACTACAAGGCTGACACTCTCTTTCAAGTACATCTCCTTTATATTTATTTAAAAGCTATTTTCCTTTCAAACTATACTTCCTATGATGCTGTAAATATGAGATAATTTAGATGTTGTTTTGATTAGCAACGTACCTTCCTCGGTATGCAGTAAATCATCAATATTCTTCAACTTAGGTGATCATAAAAAAAGTTGCGTGCTATTGATCATGTTAGTAGTTGCTTGCAGTAACTTTTTTTTTTTTTTTTCTAATTACCTGAATTGATAGGTCGCATAAATAAATTGTGATTACATTAGTTATTACTTTGTTGGTTTGATAGTAAATAAGTAAGTTTGAGATTAATATATAGCATATGTAAAACACACTTTATTCTTTTTTTAGAAAAACACATGCATTATTTTTATTTTAATACTAACTATTATGTCTTTAAGTGTTTTCATTAGACTCTATTCAGTACTCTATTTCCTTATTGACGGTACGTAAAGAAAAAAGATAAATTTAATAACGAA
This sequence comes from Stephania cephalantha, assembly GCA_039657325.1. Taxonomy (NCBI): domain Eukaryota; kingdom Viridiplantae; phylum Streptophyta; class Magnoliopsida; order Ranunculales; family Menispermaceae; genus Stephania; species Stephania cephalantha. Next base: position 19,618,821 of record CM077567.1, on the reverse strand, counting down.
AGACTATGTTTTTATTCACCAAAAAAAAGACTAAGATTTTAAAGAGAGAACCATTGAGAGAAATATTGAGAAGTCAACAAATTAAAAGTGGAAGAAAGATCGACTAAGATAAAGGTCGTCATCGAAAAATTTCATATAAATTATATGCTAATTACATAAAATTTTGCTTTGATTATTTCATATATAAGTATATTTTTTAATTTTAAAAATACATGTAAAGGTTGGCCCCTTAGCCCTTAAAGTTTGGTTCCGCCCCTAACTATGGAGTTTGTGAATTTGAGTTTTGGCACTTTTAGTTTAACTTGCTTCTAAATGAATGCCTTTTTCTTTAGTTTGGTTTGGCGGACATTTCTTAATTTTTTGTTGCAATTATTATCCAAAAGAATTGATGATTAGGTTGTAAATCTCACAATATGCTTTCCTTGTACTTTTGTACTACTACAGTGAAACGAATCTTTCATTTCTTTACATGACAGTCATAAGTTGCTCACACCTCTAGCTGTAGTGGTTGTTGACCATATAGTCATCTGTAATGATTATCTAAATGACGAGCAATTTGCAATCTTTGCTTCGTCGTCTAAATAACATGTTGGACTTGGCAAGGTATGAGATACTTGTTAATCTATTATAGTTTCTAAATCTGTGTTTGTTGTATATGTTCTAGGTGAATGGCAACGACAATAGGTCCTAATGTCCAACTCGTAGAAGCCGTGATCATCCATTCTCATCTCAATTGAACATTTTTCATATATAGGGGGTGAATAAAATATGTTTTGCAAGCCTATATGTAGCTCTATTAATTATGTTAATTGCTTGAGTAGTATTGAAATATGAATTATGGGCTAAATAGACTATTCCTTATTAGGTTTTTTACTCTATAATCAACACATATAAAGAGTATTTGACATCATGGATTGATTCTACCAATCATAGTGTATCTGTTACTAACTACTTCACAATTAACGACATTTCTCTATTTCCTTATTGATGTTATATGTATGGTACTTTTAAATGACCATCAATTTTTTGTTTCATGCTTTAATTTTAAGAAAACTAAATAACTTAAGACATTAATAATTCTGTCAAAATTGATATTATGGCTTCCTCTCATTACTAAAGTACTTGTTAATTTCTCATGTCGGCTTTGTCCATTCTTTGCAAAGTGAAGATCATGATCAAACAATTCAAGTATTCATTGGATTTACCATTCTTGTCATTCACATTACTTAACCTTAGAGAAATAGGAGTCAGAGTACTATTGTCATGAATGCAGTGGATGTGTTACAATGTCATATTTAAATGTTATTGAGAATTTAAGTAGGCGGTGCGCTAACGCAAGGACTTTCTTGATTGATCTCTAATTAATGCTTAGATAGTACCTACACCAGTTGACAAGTTCTCATGTTCTACGAAAAACTGATTGATGTAATTTTAATTATTTTAGTTCTATTTTATTTACTTAAATTATTTTATTTAATATTATATTTTTACATTTATAATGTATTTATATTAAGTCTATATTTATAAAATTTGTTTGATTTACAACAACAACAACAACATAGCCTCAGTCCCTACTTAATTGTTTACATGGATCAAACTTTTCCATTGTGCTCGATTAAGTGCAATTGATTGTGAGCTTTCCAGACCATTCAAATCCCTACTAATTAATGCATCCCATGTTAATTTTGGTCTACCCCTACCTCGTCGAATTTATACAGTTTCTATTGAGTCAAGTTTTCTAGTGGGGGCATTTGCAGGCCGTCTTTGTAGGTGACCAAACCACTGCAACCGCCCTTCTCTAATCTTTGTATCAATTGGTGCTACTCCTACTTGTCTTTGAATTTCTATATTTCTTATTCATTTGGTTGATTTAATAAATATTATTATTTTAATTTTAGATTTAAGTGAATTTATGGAGCGTGCGTAGCACGTGCAGTGCACTTTATGAAAACTAATATATATATATAATAAATATGTGAATATGGACCGTGATGACGTACCATTTCTACCCTTGAGGTTTTTCAAATTTCCAATTTTCACTCGCATCAACTTAATCTCTCCGTCTCCATATCGAACTCCGACTCCGTGTTGAAATTACAATGTCATCCTCAATTTTATTTCGTGGATCCCTTTTCCGTAACGAGCCCATCTTCTCGTCGGATGTCAATCTTCTTCTGAGAATTTGTGCAGTCGACTTCTCATCTTCCTCTTGGTACCCTCTGCTCCAAATCTTTACTCTCACACTTACGTCTCTTGAAATCACCATGAATTCTTCTTTAATTATGAACCAATTTGCCCTAGCATACATGCCTTCATCTCCCAAAGTCGTTCCACTTTAATGGTTTTGATCTCCCATGTGATTGAAAGAAGGTTTATGTACCTTTTGATCATGTTGAAAGATAGCTCACCCTTAACTCTACCCTTTTGGGTTCTTCAATGTTGTTGGTGAGAATTGTGGGAAATAGGTTGTGCAAAGGATTTGCAGTAGTGATTGCTTTGTTTGAGGTTAGTTTCTTCATTTTGTTTTGGATTGTAAAAAGTCTATATTAGATATTGATGATTTGCAATATACTCATAGCCGTGTTGTGAGTGTGATTGCTGTTGAAAAATTACTTGATTACCGTGTTTACATTAGGTTTTGTGTTTTGGATCTTCTACATTTTATTTTATTGGAATTTCTTATCTTGAGAACACCAGGATGTTATGTAGTTTGTTGTTGTTTGCTAATTGCCTTTAGTCCTGGATTTATGCTGCCAATTTCTACTACTTAATTTGTAGCATAATCAATCTTAATGTTTGAGTCATTTTCAAATGTTACAAGGATGTGTCAATATGTCTCCTTGGCACTTACAATTGGAAATCCCCTCTAATATACGTTAGCCTTTATGCTCTTGGCATGGACCAATACTTGAACAGTGTCAAGATGAATTGTAAGAGCAACTTCACCTAATAACTCTATTGAAACCAATTGGTTTCCTTCTTCTTTTTTGAGTTCACTACTTGGTTTTCTTTATTAATTGCTAATAATTGCTTTTATTTTAAATGAAGTTTCAGAGGAATGATTGTTTTTCATTTTTGTTAACTTGGTCTTAAGTTAAATCATCCATTAGAGTTGCTTCAAGAGGTTTGGATGCTAGAATTTAATTTGTCGATCACTGATTTGATGTTGACTTCCACTTGTAGCACATGCTATTATAGTGAGATCATTAATTTGGATCTTCACTGATGTTAAGAATGACTAACCGTGGAATGACAATGTATTGATTGTATTAAATTTTATATTCATGTAATTTGTGGAATTATAGTTGTATAACTGTGAGTTTTATAAACTTTATTTTAATTTTATTTTTAAAATTAAAATTTTGTAGCGCGTGCATAGCACGTCCACCGCACGTGCGAAGCACGTTATGAAAACTAGTATATATATATATATATTAAAATCACGAATAACAAATGATTTATTCGTTACTTTAATTTTCGTTTATACCCTTTAATCATCTATTTATGCGAAGTCGCCTTTTATATAAAGAGATTCGTGAAACCAGGTTATGTGTTCTCTGTGCAATTGCTTATGTGTTGCATTTGAACTAAACTATACACTTGTTAATGTACAATCGGTTGTATATAGACACCTACATCATGTTACACTTTAATTGTGCGATTGTTTAAGTGTTGCACTTGAACTAAACAACTATACAACTATTAATTAATATATAACCGGTTGTATATAGAATATATTCCACATATTATAAAGCTCATTCAACATTTCAATTTGGATACCGGTTTTTTAATTGCACAAATTTGATTACAAAATTGCACGTTAATAGGAAGTCTAATAATCAAATTGTCTAGCTAAACTTAATGGAAAAAATAATTTCACATATTAATTGAAGCCCTACGAGTGTAGCGAGTGGGCTCCAACGTATGTACGTAGCACGCTCAAAGAACTTATATATATATATATATATATATATATATATATATATATATATATATATATATATATATATATATGAGATTATGTAGATTACTTACAATGCTTGATTAGTAAGGAAGATATATGTTAAAGGCCTCCCCCCTTATATATATATATATATATAAAGGAACTATTTCTGTCACAATTACTATTTTGCTATTTTTATGTAATTTTTTATTACACGTGGCATATTTTATCTAGATGTTTCTATTTATGTTTGTGGCATATTTTATCTAGATGTTTCTATTTATGTTTTTTTTCCTATTTTTTAAGTATATAATATATATTTAATTCGGTTTCATATAATATTTTGATACTTCGTCTTGTCCGCGCGCGAAGCACGGGATGTCAACTAGCTTTCAAATTAATATATGTTTCTTATACACACACACACACACATATATATATATATAAATATATATATATAAGAAAGCTATGTACATGTTGACACATGTCAACTCTACATAGCTTTCAAATTAATGTTTGCCAAATTAATATCAGTATCCTAATTAATACCATAAGTACATTATTTTCAATTTTTTTTTTGTTTTTGTTCTTTTTATTTTTGTACACAATAACAACTTTATTACATCATTCCTCATATATTTTATATTTGATTTTTAAACAACTTTTATTTATAAGAAAGTTATGTACATTGTTGAAACATGTCAACTCTACATATATTAAATAATTAGTAGTTTAAGTACTTTTATTAAATGTATAGAAAATTAAAATAGAAAATATGGTGTTATGACGGCCCTTTCCACAAAACAGGGCACTGCCCAGCCTAATCTCGTAATCAAGCCTTAATCCAAATCACATAAGACTTAATTACGTATTAGTCAGTCTTTCGTCCCTATATTCCTCAATCACATGTTACAATATATTATTAAAGTCAGAATTAAGTAAAATTCCGTTATTATGTTATGCGGATGTTTTCATTATCCAAAATCCTAAATGTCGAAAACCAGGAAAATACAACATCAAATGCATGTATATATATGGAACTAGTCACTTAACCCAATGTACAACCCAAAATGACATAAAAAATAATAATACAACAAAAGTCGAGACATACAAAATGAGTGAGGAGAGTCGCCGAACTGCTCAGAGGAAGTCGCCGATCTTCTCCTTTCCCGGTCTGCTGCTGCTCGACGGACCCACACCCACCGTCACAAACTAGACGGTGAGTATAGTAATATTTAAGTAATAACTGGAGAATTCTATGCCACATTTCCAAAATATAAGACTGATATTTAAAAGCATAAATAGCGAAAGTATTGCTGAATCAAATAATGCTAGTAAATACCACAATTCAAAATGTAGAGATTAACACAGGCTAAGTCGAGATGATCTACGTCCGGTCGACGATGAGAACCTATCACCAAATCTTTTCCACTACTATATGGAGCTGCGCTCAACATATCTCACACAAAGAGCGGAGCTACGCTATATGCTTATACAACATCAATCTCATTCTGGCCGACCACCCCGAGTCTCATAACTCGTGTACCGCGCAAATGAGTGGTGAGTGCCGGAACCCCGATAGACCCATATACCCGTGAAATGTGCATCTCTCGTGCAATGAACACTAGATAATCTCTACTTTAGTTTTCAAAGACAAATAATCACAAATCTCTAAGATTCTAAAACAAGTTAGGCTACAAAGCCCAAAGAAACAGAACACAACTCCAATTGAATCCAAATTTTCCCAAGAGCATGCTTTTCATCATGTATCTATCAAGAACAATATTAAGAGTAGAAAATGGAATCAATGAAATACTTCACAAGGCATTATGTCAGTATATTCAATCATGAATATACATAAGAACAACATGATGTAAGAGTACAAGTAGCAATGTCTACAAATAGACCAATAAATTAATAAGAAAATGAAATCAAATATAGAATTCTCACAGCTTTACTTACAATTCACACGCTGTCCTAGCCTATCCGACCGTTTGGCACTCTGAAATGCGTTTTCAAACTCCCGATATCTCCGCTTAGTCCCCCGGAGTTGTTTGACAGGTGTTAGAGTGTGTTTAGGCCCATTTATAATGTTTAGACCATTATTGGACTTAGCTGATTTTTAGTACTGGCTGGGTAATTAGCATGCTAATTTTGAACAGTAGCGCGCTAATTTCCAGATTAGCGCGCTACCTCGGCTGTCTAGCGCGCTAACCAGTATTAGCGCGCTATCTTTTGACATTAGCGCGCTAATTCGAACATTAGCGCGCTAGATTTTGGACCTAGCGCTATGTGCAGCAGAACCCAAAATTCTGCCCTTCGAATTCTAGGGTTTTGCCACACATAAGCCATGTTTTCGCGTTAGGGACCCTCATACACATTACATGAGGTACCTAACACCTATAACAACACACAACAGTAACAACAACATCAATTTATATGAAATCATAAGTGTATGGTGTGGATAACTTACCTCATTTGTTGTTCTTCTTCTTCCTCACCAAAACTTACAGTGATTCACATTTCTCTCCTTCCTATACACTCCAACAATCTCTCTTATTTCTCCTTCCTTCCTAGCAACGATTTTGGTGAGGATAAGAAATGAAAAATGTTGACTAATGCTCCATTTGACTATATAGAGATATGTTTAAATGATAGTCATAGATCATGGTGTGCACACGTGTCTCGAGGTTCATCTTACAGACCACCTTGTCCCACTAGTCCCTCAAGTCATTCTTCAGTGACTAAACATGTTGACACACCTTGCCTCATGATGAGTTAACACGTGTCTCGATGCACATCCAAGGCATATTGTTTTATTTTTTTTCAACTATAGGCACATATTATGGTTATCTTTAAATGTGACCACATTAGCCACTTATAAACCCACATTAATTCACAACTCAATTAAATAAGCTTACCCCGGTAAGCCACTACCTCGGTCCTACGTCGACACGCGACTCGAGGTAAGTCTCCGTTCGTCTCGATACCTATACCCCGTATCAAAATTGACTTAATAGTCTACACATATACAATACACTAGACATACATCACAACAAAAATAAAATATACCTTGGCCCTTGCCTCGATCAATGGACATATCACGGTGTAGGTCCCACAGTACGGGTCGTTGAGCCTGTTTTAAGACATAAACACGGTTAGAGATTTTGGGCCGTTACTGGTGTACTCCAGTGAAATTTGCTTAAGGTGAACCGATGTGTGCAAATAGCTTATTTTTTGAAATAGCATATGAAAAAGTATTGTTCGTTGCTATCATTAATTAGTAGCCAAAAAACTTAAATCACCAGCTGCCAAAAAAATTAATAGCCAAAAAAGTTACAATGAAATCTTTTTTTGTTCTAATAATTGTCGTTGAAAGTTATATCACCAGCTGCCAAAGTCCGGTGCACTTTTACTATATGTCAAGTAAAGGTAGCCAAGTTTCAATCCTTTTATGTAGCTAACTTGCACTAAATAACAGTTGCTCGCTACATTGATAAGTTTTTATATTGGTTCATATTCTCTCATTTTCTGTCGTGGTTATGCTAGCAAATGAGATGTAATAGAGGCATTGACCTTAATTATTGTGATGTAATTGGTAATAATCTATATTTGATTAAACATTATTGACGTTAAACTTTTTCTTATTAAGAATTTTTATGCACTTCTCTACCCATTGATTAATGATTTACTATGGCACCCATAAAACCTATATGAAAGAAAATACCTATTATCTCTTGACACATGTCCACTAATTAATAACATAATAATAATTAAATATTTATTATGTGCATGTACGTTTAGGATAATTGAACTATTTAATTAATTAAGCTAATTGAATAACAATTAAGAGTGGGTACGTGAACATCATGTAAAGAATATCTAAAGCTTATTTGAGGAATATTGGAATTTGGAAGAATATATAAATAAACCAATTTTACTGCAACTACACATCCTTTAATATACCATTAAAAGACAACTAAGAATTCATAATCAAGCCTTTTTGTTTCCTGCACAGCTCTGATTACAAGTTGAATTGTGCTTTTTGGTTGATGAAATTAAGTTTCTTTAAAAAAGAATAAAAACATACCCTATAAATATAAATAGTCAATTAAAAACAATTAGGCCACCTATATATAAAACCCTCATACGTAAATGTACTTTGAAAGTTGAAACAATCATTTTCAATTTCTTAAACTATAGAATATCATTTCATATATTGCATTTAGACTTAGATATTTGATATCAAAAGTAATTATTAAATTTTTATATAGCAAGGATTTTTATAAAAAAATTATATAACAAGGATTACCTTATACATTTTAATTGATTGTAACTTTTTATTTTAATTTTTAGAATTTTTATTCTACATAATAAATATTGTTAATTTAAGATTTTGTGCAGTACACTAGAGTACAAAGCTATCACTAATGCAAGTTTCAAACGACCATATAAGAATTAATAGTTGCTCTATTTATTCAATGAATTTAGATTTAATATCAACTATATTAACTTCATCGACAATTAATGGCCCAATAAATAGTGTTTCACACACAAACGTTGAATCATCGGGTAAATAATTTTATAATTTGTTCTAAATTATTATTTATGTATTTGTTATATACTAGTTTCGAGAGCGTGCTTTGCACGAATGAACTTGCTCGCTACGCTCGCGAGAATTAACTATGAACTTACACTTAAATTTATTATGATTTGAAAGAATATAATAAAATATAAAATGAGATTTAGTAACTAACATTTGTATAAATATAAATAATTAAATCTTAACTAACAGCTTTGAAAATTTGGATCTAAATTAACAAGATGATGCATTTGTTGATTGGAATACTACCTCTTTTTTTTCATTTCAAATAAGAATTCATACACGAAAACCAATAAAGTAGCTAAAAAGTTCTTGGTAACCTTTTTTTTATACAGAGAATAAACTTATATTTAGTTGAACATTTAAAAATCTCAAAACCTTACAATTGTTTAATTCAATATACTTCAAAAAAAAATTCTATTATAAAATAAAGTCACACTACTTCATGATATGCTTTATCTACGATTCATTTGAACATCAACATGCATTCCAACCTAGGACAACATTAGCTATATACAAGTTCAAAAGACTTAGTAAAATCGAGATCATTATGTTAGCTAAGAACAAGAAGGAGTCTCAAATTCTTTCCTCAGTTAACAATATCAGATTGAAATAGGCACAATAAAATGATATCAAAAGATTAGAAACTAACGCATGAATCAATCATGAAAATTGACAGTATCTAAAGTTGGCCAAGCTAAAACAAAATCACAAATTTAAAGATTACATGTTGCATTACGCAGTCGGTTGATACTTTATAGGCTTTAGATCTCTATGAATAGCATTAGCCGAATTTATGTATTTAAGACCACGAAGAATCTAGTATGTATAGAAAGTATAGAAAGTACTGCAGCAAGACATACATGCATGGAATAGAACCATAAGTTAGTTGTCACTCAACTCAAGCTGATATGTAAGAGGACTCTTGTTATCATAGTAGGCTTTGAAAAATGATATAAGTACCTGACATGAACCAAAATATAAACATGAACCTTGGGACTCACTTGTAGAAATATATAAGATTGAGGACTCATTTATGAGCTTGTAGAAATACAATATGGAGCAAAACACTAACCTAGCTTATATTGTTTGACAATTCATGAGAGTCATCTTCTCCATCAAACTTTTTATTCATAATTGAAAGCTATATATATGTATTACATCCTATGTATTTGATCCGTAATCAAATATGTATCCTAGTTTAAGTAGGATTACACATAAATAACCAAAATATATGTATTCTAGTCTTATTCAAATATATATAGTTAACATTGATATGTATCCTAATCTGAATACATATCAATCTACTTCATCTAATAAGAAATTAATCTAAGGATATTGACTTATCCAATTGATCGGTAATCAAATATGTATCCTAGTCTAAGTAGGATTAAACATAAATAACCAAAATATTTATTCTAGTCTAATTCAAATATAGCTAACGTTGATGTATCCTAATCTGAATACATATCACTCTACTTAATCTAATGGGAGATTAATCTAAGGCTATTGACTTATCCAATAGATTCCAGCTAATGCAGCCAAATCCATCAACATGAGCCTTCAATTTGGGCCGGTCTCTCCCTTAAAAAAAACAACCGAATAAATTTCTTAATATATCTCTATATGCAAAGTAAAGAGTGAATTAGGTGATCAAACTCCTGAAAAAAAATTAGGTGATCAAACGATGAGAATAGCCTATTTAATAGGTAAGTTAAACGTGAAAAAAACTAATAAAAAGGAAAATCGGTAACTGATAAGTAATGAAAGGGTAAAAAAGATAATTCAAGTGAAGAATGAATCTTTTGCTATTCGTGCATTTAATATATAAGTAGATATAAATATATAATTTAAGGTCTACCTATTGTTTGTCTATCAAGTCCTTGATTCACATTTTATACTTAAAATTATTTTTGGTATGAAGTTTTCCAAAGTGCACTCTAATTCATGGATGGCTCACATATATATCAAATACATTACCAAAAAGGAAAAAAAAAACTACATGAACGAAAAATATTTTTTAATGGTATACACAAAGGCATTATTGGAAAAGTAGACAACAATTTGTGTCTGCTGCTCTCAACTATTCATCTTTATGGAAATTTTGCAACATTCTCAAATTATTTAAAAACATGAGATTGCAAAAGTGGTAGTTCACATATAAATAGGGATGAGTTGAGATCATTTTCAGAGTGGATTCAAAAAATCGAGGACGGTAATATTGGAGGAAAATGATGGTGTAATTGATTTTGATATACCAGATGATGTACTCATGAAAGATTCTAATGATCCACTAGAGAAATTGTCAATAGTACATATCCAAATTTTATAGTCAATGTCCGAGATGCAAAATATTTGGAACAACATGCTATTGTTCCTCCTACATTGGAAGATGTGATTAAAGTGAATGATTATGTCATGTCCTCATGGCAAGGAGAAGAAGTAACTTATCTAAGTTTAGATAGTGTATGCAAGGTGGATATACATTCAAGTTCCCATGAAGATATTTACACTCCTAAATTTTTAAGTTCCAAATCTGCTTCTGGACTGCCGAATCACAAATTAACATTAAAGGTGGGTATACCAGTAATGCTACTCCATAATATAGATCAAACTGCATACTTTTGCAATGATGCAGGGTTGGTTGTATCTCAGCTCGAACGACATGTAATTGAAGCAGAAATTATTACTAGCAGTAATGTGGGTAGTAGAGTTTTTATTCCTAGATAGGTGCTAACTCCATCAGATATCAAACTACCTTTCGAGTTTCAACGAAGACAATTTCCATTAGTCGTCTCCTTTGCGATGACAATAAACAAAAGTCAAGGTTAGTCTCTATTGCATGTTGGTATATATCTGCCTTAACCTGTTCTTACCCATGGACAAATGTATGTTACAGACTCAAGAGTTAAAAGCAGATCTGGATTGAAGATTTTAATATGCGACAAAGAAGATAATTTTTCAAATTGTCAATGTTGTATACAAAGAAGTCTTCTAAAATTTATTATGTTAATTACAAATACATCATTCTTCATATATTTCATATCTTTTGTTTTTTAAACAACGTTCATTGTGCTATTGATTATTTATAAAAAAATATAGATTCGTAGTATTCCCGAATAACGTTTGGGTCTAAAACTAGTTAGAGATTTTAAAAGTACTCATTTTGATAAAAAAAGTACTCATTTAATTAAAAATTTGACAGTGTATAAATAAATAAACCTAATTAATTAAGATAACTTCGAAGGCATTGATTACAAAGGATTGAAAAGATTTTGAATAATGGTCGTCATTTAATACATTAAACAATATAGTAAAAGAATTCAAGGACGACCACGTCATTTTTAAGGCATGCGGCTAAACTTAAAAATGGGGCTTTTTGTAAAAAAATAAATATTTTTAATTAAATTTTAATTAAAAATTAGGTGAGCTATGAACAACATCAACACGCGTTAAGGCTTTTTTTATTATAAACTAATTAAAGGATATTTTTTAGGCAATATATATTTCCTACAAAAACAATAAATATGAGATCAAAAAAAAAAAAACTCAATCTTAATCGAAGCCTCATATCAAAACGATAGTGAGGTCTACTAGTTGTAAAGAAATCTAATAAGAAAAAAACTCAAAATAGTTATGCATAAGTGCACAGCTCAAATCTTTTTGAAATCTGCACTATAAAACATTTATTGCCAAAGCATCTCAGGAGGTGAGATAAATGAGATATCAATTGCCAAACGACAAAGATTTTAGGGAGATCACAACTCCCATTAAAGTAACAAAAACAATTGTTGAAAATAGAAAAATACTATATATGATAAAATAGAAAAAAAAATAGAGACGTAGTATATTGAATAACAAGAAAGGAGGGACGTGACAGAATTCGTGGAGACGTAGTATATTGAATAGCTAAGAAAGAGAGATGTTGAGGAGACATAGTATATTGAATAGCTGTCACACCCTCAATAGCGTGACCGGAGTAAGCTGGCTAGGCAGCGGGAAAACCTAGCAATATCCGGGTTTCAGTGGACTCGGAAGGTTTCATGAGTGTTAGTTGCTGAATAATGCACCTCGGAGGGTTTGCAGCACAGTGCGCGGAGGCTCGCGCATGCGGATGGGTAAATTGCATGCGGCACGGATGTGGCAGGTTGTATGAGCGTGGACAAGGTCGCGCCTTGGCGCGCGCCTAGGCACGACGCCTAGGCGGGGAACACAGTGGCGCCTTGGCACGAGCACGGTTGGGCCTTGGCACGTTCCTTGGCACGAGCAAGGCAGGACTTTGGCAGGTTCATTGGGCACGAGCGAGGCAAGTTCCCTAGGCACGAGCAAGGCAGGACCTTGGCAGGTTTCTTGGACACGAGCGAGGCAGGTTCCCTAGGCACGAGCAAGGCCGCGCCTTGGCACGAGCAAGGCAGGACCTTGGCTGGTTCCTTGGGCACGAGCGAGGCAGGTTCCCTAGGCACGAGCAAGGCCGCGCCTTGGCACGAGCAAGGCAGGACCTTGGCAGGTTCCCTAGGCAAGAGCAAGGCCGCACCTTGGCACGAGCAAGGCAGGACCTTGGTGTTGGGTTTTGGGGTTCATACGCAGCGGAAATTACAAAACAATTTTGACAAAAACCCCAACAGGATCCGAATCTAATTCCATTAAAAACGTTTAAAACATGAAAACTTAATCATACCTCGGTCGCAATATACCTTTCTGAAGGTTGATCGATCTCTATGGCGCTGCCAACGACGAACGCCCTCTGGCAGCAGTCCACACACGAACGGCGGCCGAGATTCGAAGTGCTAGCTTCGAGAGAATACCAAACCTTTTGTTTCTCTCCAAAATGATCCAGAGCGTACCAGAAAACCCTAATTCGTTTCTTATACGAAAAATAGAGTTTCGGCCCTTAATCTTTCCTATATGTGTTTTAACTTAAAGCGTCTATTTATACAACCCTTGTATATAGACGGTTAAGTAAATTACACATATACCCCTACTTAAAGAAGTATAAGTGTAATACACCACAAGGACGTTTCTATCACGAATTTTATCATATAAGGGGGTGTATTCAATTGAGATTTTAATAGACTTTTAGTTACTTTTATTGACTAAAAAAGTTTAGGGGTATTCAATTAAAACTTTTAGAGAGTCTCTAAAAGTAAGGTGTATTCAATGTGAACTTTTATAGACTTTTAAAAAGTCTCTAAAAGTTTTGGGGTAATCAATTTAAACTTTTAGAGAGTTCATAAAAGTAAGGTGTTTTAACTTTTTGGTGACTTTTGTAGATTGGTTACAAATCTTGACTTTTGTAGACTTTTTGTATAAAAATACACATAAAGAAGTTTTCAACTTCTCCTCACCTCAACCCAGAAACTTTTAGAGACTTCTAATTTTTGTTTGTTACATTTTTCAATAAGGACTCATTGTTCACAAGAGGTCTTTTCTTATCAATTGTTTTTTATCAACTTCTACAATCACTCCACAACTCTTGGATTTCATTGCTCACTCATTATACTCTAATATCTATGTTGATGAAAATTGATTGATGTCATTATTAACAAAATCTCATTCTTGCATCGCTATACATTTTTGATAGTTTTTTTTTTTAATAAAGAAGTTTCGTTTATTTAGTGTATTATTATAATCTCAAAAAGTGTAGTATTATTATTTTTGAAGAAAATAATTGTATAATTTTTTTAAAATGCAAGAAGTGTATTTTTTAGAATTTAAACTATCATTATTAAGGAAAAAATATACTTTTTTGCGTAAGTCAAACAAAAAAATAAAGTGCAAAATTTTTACACTAATATTTCTAATGATCTTTTCTCAAAAAAGAAAAAATATTTCCAATGATCTTACTTGATTTTTTTCTACCACTAAAGGATGATTTATTTACCTATTTATTATGTTGATATTTATTTACTTATTTGTTATGCTATTACCTTGAGAGTAATTCATTAATATGTCTATATGTTTTTTTTTACTAAAATACAAAAATACTTTTTTAAAAATTAGCAATAGTTCTTAAGAAATAAATATAATTATTTATTTTTTATAATAAAGTGCAAAATATTTGTTTCATTTTAAAAATCACAATAATCTATTAGTATCATCAAAATCATGTTTAAGAAGTTCACAAAAGTCACTAAAAATCTTTAAATGTTGATAAAAGTCATCATAATGAAATCTACATAAAAGTTTATCAAAGTCTTTAAAAGTCTACCAAAATCTAAAACTTCATAAAAGTCATTCACTTATAAAAGTAACCAAAAGTCTATTAAAATCTCAATTGAATACACCCCTGTAAAATTCGTTTTTCTGAACCATCTTAAAATCTCGCAAAACCATTCTTAGTGTGCGACCCAATAGGCTCATACAACGTTGGCAGTGTACCAAAACTCATTTTGGTATACAAGTCATAAGCGGCCTCTAGCAAGACATTATGACTACCCAAATTGTACGAATATCAAATCGATACAACCTAATCAATAATGTATATAACATCCTTTTGTCACACGATATCCTTTTGATCAAACATAAGGCATGGAATTGTCATCCAACATGTTCAATCGTACTAGTCTCGATCTCTAGGTAGACTGAAAACATCCAAGTGACATTGATCAATATTAATGCACTTAGACTAAGCCTTTTAACAGTCTAACACATCGAGGGATCCACTGGATATCTCTCTTTATATGTGAGGGACAAATTCTATCTTGATTACATAACTTCATCACATTGCTCACACAGTAACCAATCACAACCTTTATAATCGTCCGGTTAAAGACAACGTTTGATTGTGTCAAATCATTGTGTTCCTAATGTTGAAGTCTCTGGTAATCTCAAGTCCGAGGACTAAAAAATATACCTATCATGAGAAACAACTATGACTTAATCC
This sequence comes from Stephania cephalantha, assembly GCA_039657325.1. Taxonomy (NCBI): domain Eukaryota; kingdom Viridiplantae; phylum Streptophyta; class Magnoliopsida; order Ranunculales; family Menispermaceae; genus Stephania; species Stephania cephalantha. The sequence continues at coordinate 19,603,392 of CM077567.1, read as the reverse complement.
ATGTGATGTTCTCATAGTGGGTCGGTCCAGTACTTTGTTCCCTAACAAGTACTCGTGATCTTGATTCATATCCCTATACGTATAATCATCATATGATCATCAATCAAGACTCACACTAGTCTTAATTCATCATAGTTCCCAGTATAATGATCGACTAGGGACATTTATGATATTTCTGTAAATACCCATGGATCTTATTATAATGTAAACATGCAAATTAATTATAATAAACAGCAAATGAAATCCTCTATTTTATTAACTAAAAATATTCATAAAGACAGTTAATGGATTGACCTATGACACATGCCCCAACACTTGGCAGGTTCCTTGGGCACGAACGAGGCAGGTTCCCTAGGCACGAGCAAGGCCGCGCCTTGGTACGGGCAAGGCATGCCTTGGCAAAAGTTGACAAAGCTTGACTTGGGCGTTGACCAAGTCAAAGTACGCTTGGTCTCATTTTGTGATGTTTCCTATTGGAGTTGAGGAAACGGCTTAACATCTACTATAATGAGAGGTGGTCTCTCCTAGGGGCGGCATGGGCAACGGAGCAAGGAAGACCTTAGAGTATGCCTTGGGCAGGCATGCCAAGGCCAGACCCATGGACGGATCATGGTGCTAGCCACCCCGAGCCGGTGGGACTCGGATCGAACCGAGCCCCGGCTAGCACCCCGGGTGCCTTAGCGCGCAGCTAGGCACCACGAATCAGACCCTGTCCCTCGAGCAAGGTGAATTTTAGGCTTGGACGAACCAAGTCAAGAGCAGTTACAGACGGTTATGTAACGACCTTGGTCATGGCTCAAAGCATGACCAAGGCACGTCCCAGCAACTACCTTTCACTTTGAGTATGTGCCTATTGACCAGGGGGTCAAGACGGTTATGGAACCAGGTGGCAGCAAAGGAAGGAAGCAGTTAGGTGGCTGTTTCAAGCACTGCATGGGTGTGGTGGTTTACTTAGTCTCGTGTAATGTACATAGGACATGTGTCCTCGGTAGTTATGTAACTGACTTGGCTGTTTTGCTATAAAGCCAAGGTATGTAAGCTTGAGAAAACACGGGATTTCATGTATGAGATGCATGAGATGCTAGAGTTGTAATCACACTGAACTAAGTAATAAACTTCCTTTGTTCCATTGTTGCTGTTCAATCACGTTTTCGTTGGTGTGCTGAACTAAGGCGGTCCTTAGGCACCACGGGTCGGGTTGGGGGAGAAAAATTTTCCTTAGAGTGAACCCTCACTTGACGGCCCCGTGACAATAGCCAAGATATAGGTATAGCCAAGATGGAAGGACGTGAGAGATATTGTAAAAGATCTTGTTTGAGAGACAAACATTAAGATTTTTTTATTTTTTTTTCCTTAGGGATTATTTCTTGTTATTTAAAAAGACAAGAGAATATTGGAAAGAGATAGTGGGAGAGAAGATGCGGGTTGGAAGAAACAACAACGCATTATTAACTTTTTGTTCTACCCTATCTTTTCTTTTCTACCGCAACAAGAAAACTACATTTAGGGTTTGCTAAGGAGTTTTCGGCAATGCCGGAGCGCTCCGACGATCTCGAGTTGGCCAGTGCCCCGTACCCCACCTCACCCCACCCACCCCTTTATTGTGTCTCTTTGCATTTTCTTTTCCCTTTTTTTGCTTTCCACTCTTCTCAATTTTTCTTTCTTCGTGCCTTACCGAGTAGAGGGGTTTTGAGTGGAAGACAACAATCTACATAGCGCACAGAAGAGAACTTTTTGGGAAAAGAGTGGTTTAGAGAGCAATATTTGTCTGCTACGCCGATGCTCCAACGTATCGTGCATCAACAGCGACATTGACATTGTTTGAGGCGGAGAACATGTTGTCGTTAGGGGTGGCGATTTGTGTTGGCTAGTCGTAAACGTGTCGTATAGTAAACAGGTCGTGACCCATATAATGCAAACTCATGACATTACACATTTATTAATCGTGTTAATCGTTTTCGTATCTAAATGGGTTGTGTTAAACATGTCGTGTATTCGTGTCACCCATTCACTAAATATTTTATTTAAACTTTTTAATTTATTTAAACTTGTATAATTTATTTACTACATTTTGAAATATCTATATGAATAAATTTAACTGAACATAATTAAATATCTAATAAAATAAAACAAGGTTGTAGTCTTAAGTTTTACTTTACTTTTTTATTCTAAGCCTTCAGTCTTAATAATAAAAGAACAATAACTTGTAACCAATAACATATACAAAACTATAAGAATTTTCTAAAAAGCTAACATATAAATTTTACTTTGGTGAAAACCTTTATATTTTTCTTAATAAATAATTATTAATAAAATCTAAACGCAAATAATATATTAAAAGTAAAATGAATATTTCCTAAATAGAGTATGATAAAAGATATATGCAAATAAAAAATAAATCATGATATAACATGTATTCAAATGGCGAGTTTTAAGCTAATCTATTTATTATAACCTATTTATTATTTATACATTATTCTTTAATCGTGTTAAACGAGTCATAAACGAGTTAAGCATGTTAACATGTTAATGACTCAGTTATTAATCGTGTATAAACGTGAACATGTTTATGACCCAGACCTATTTATGTCAAACCCATTATATATTTATTACGTGACATGTCGTATCGTGTTAATTATTTTATGACCTAATTTTCCACCCCTAGTTATCGTTCATCATGGCGTGGCCAGCTCTGGTATTGTTTGTCTCCTCTCAACTCTAATTCGTCTTATCTTCTCGTATTTGTTCGGGTTTGACGGGGTGTTGTAGAACAGAGTAATTTAGATCTTGAAGAAGAGGGATTGAGGAAAATCAAGGCACCCTAACAGTCATGATAGACGCGTTCTTAGGTTCCTCTAGTGATTTTTTAGAGGAGTTATCTCTTTTATGTTTTGATCTCATTCGGTAAACAATACGTAAGGATATATGAGTTTGTGTTGTTATTTTGGTGTATTTAAATTATCCATTGTAAGGTTGTTTTTCCTTTTTGTCAGGGCTATCTCCCTGGTTTGAAATCGACGTTCTTCCCTATCCAATGCGTCTGAGTGGCCTTCGATTTTGGTTTGAGATGAGACTTCATTTGCCTCTGTTGTTCTCATTGAGAAAGATCTAAATTGTTGTATTGAAGCTGTAATGCTTCTAAAAAATTATCAATGAATTTCATTATGCCTTGACAAAAAAAAGAAATAGCAGCGCATGTATGCTAAGTACACATTTATATCACATAAAAAATAACATGCAAGATTACAAAACTACCTTTACTTTATGCCATAAATGGGGCCTTGTTCGAATCGGGGCTTGGGCCGGTTGCCCACCAAGCCCCATATAGAACCGGGCCTGGATTAATTTGTAGGTTAAATAGTCTAGATAATCTCAAATTTTAAGTTTTGTCTTAAAATAATCTCAAAATTTTATTTTTTTTAAATATCATGAACTTCGAGATTTGTCCTAATTTATCCCACCAAAATCTTGAGGCTAATTTATAGTAATGTGGCATCAATTTTTAGTAAAATGTATATTTATGGTGATTTTTGGAGGTAATAGACAAACATAAAAAAAATTAGGGTAGAGGGGGTTAATAGTTGCTCTCTATATTAATTATCAAACAATTCAAAGAATGCGTAAAGTACATTTGGTTCCTGAACTTTGTCAAGAGGTCGATTAGACATTAAATTTTGGGTCATTCAAGGAAATTTGTTTTAGCAAGGATCATCTAAGGATTTTGTTTTTTTTGGTCAAATCCATCCAAAAGGAAATTCAATTGGCAAATATTATGAAACCTTAATTAGATTTCCTAGAAACTCAAAATTTCTTTGTTGATTTGAAATTTCAATGCAACTTATTAAGGGAGTGGCTAAACAGACCCCATTTCTTGTTGAGTTTACCTCGTTACTCAAGCATACCTCGATTTTTGAATTCAAATTGATAAACGTACCCTAATTTTTAAAAAACCCCCCAAAATGCCCTTATTGAGCTACCCCACTTTTTGTTGAATACAACCCATTACTCAAACATACCCTTTGTCTCTTTGGCCTGTAGGTTTCAGACATACAAGGTCGAGACCGCTTCAAAGGTCCCGGCTAGGGCTGGCAAAAGTTGTCCAGACCTATTTGTCGATTTTGTCCGGACCCGCTCTAAATGGGTTCAGATACTATTTAAAAAAAAACATACGAGCTGGATAGTTTTTTGTGTCCTTTTAAAATATGGGTATGGATACGGACAACGATTTCAAAAAACTAGGTTCTCGTTTGGCGATTAATTCGATGGGGTATCTTGGTAATTTTACGTATACTATATAAATACATACCCCCAAACCCTAAACTATATACTCTCTTTCCATCTCACGAATCTCACATCACGCACGCAGTCATGCTCCTCGCGGCTTCTCACGCTAACGACCTCGCCTAAGTCACCTCCACCCTTACGCTTACGACCTCACTTATGCTCCTCCACCTTTACAGATCACGCTCAATACCTCACTTTTTCTGGATTTCCATCTCACCCTAACGCATTCCATGTCAACCTCACGCTTACGGCGAACACTTCACCTCTCCCGTCGCCTCTCAATTTTTGGCCTTTGCCCATTCATCTCTATGTTCTCAGTGTAACTTTTTCTACTCCTTATTCTCCACTCACATACATGTTTTTTGTTTAGTTTTTCTAAAATTATTTTCAAATCTGTGCTCTCACTTAATCTGAGTTGAATGACGAAGTTTCATGACCATGTGATTTGAATGATGAATTGATATTTAGACAATTTTTTGTTTGAAAGATTTGAATGAAGAATCAATATTTTAAGATTTTTTCCCATTACTAAGTTCCATGACCTTGAGAAAAAATCATAACTTTTAAAATTTCTCAGTTAATAAGGCAAAGGTTGAGATTTTGGTTCGATTTGATTTTCGTTGCTTCCATTAAGGGCATCCGCAATGGTTACACTAAAAAAATAGTGTAATGGAGTATCATCTCAATAATCAACTAAATTTTCTATTACTACACTTGTCTTCACTATAATTAAGCACTTTACTACACCCTTTTGGGAACCATAATTACATCACACTCTATTATACAATTTAAATTTATTTTTTTAAAAAAGGTAAAAAAACAATTGAGTTTTTATTTTTCTTCTTTGAAAAAAATGTTCGTGGGCCCCACGCACAATTTTTCTGTGCGTGGTGCCGTGCTCTCTGCGTTTGTTCGCAGATGAACGCTTAGTGCACTTGCGTAGTGGGACACCACTACGCGATCTTTAAGCACCCTTGCAGGTGCTCTAAGCAATTGTCCTAGTTTAATTAAAAAAAATGTAATGTGATTTTATTGCTTAAATTCTATTTGAATTCTTCATGTTTTCTTAATGAAATTGATCCACTAGACTTAGATATGATTTTTATTTTATATTATTGCAGTGTTATGGGTGATAATATGCATAGCATTGCATTTATGCCTCCTCAAAAAAAGAAAAAAATCAGTCTAAAGTGTAGGAAGATTTTATTGTTATTCTTCTTAGTACTTTTGAGTATCCAGACAATAGGAAGAGAAGGAAATGCAAACATTATATGGGTGTTTTTTTGGCTTAATGTAATAATGGTACAAATAGGATATATGAAACGTAACTTATCTAGTTGTCCTAATCATAGTAGTCGTTTTGGTAACCATGATATAGGTCAAATGATATTAGAATCGTCAGTTACGGGAAAGAATATAGGATTGAGGTCAATAAACTATGATTCTGGAGTTCATCTTGAAAATAAGGCTATAATAGTTATCATGCATGAGTTACCTTTCACCTTTGTGGAGTATGAATAAGTTAAATATTCTTATACCTCTATTGTTCTTGAAATTAAGTGTGTTTTGAGAAACACAATCAAGGCAGATATATTGAATATCTACAAAAATAAAAGGAGAAAACTTTTTAATATGTTGCAATCTCTTCCAGGAAGAGTGTGTTTGACTGCTGATATGTGGACTTCTATTACATCAGATAGTTATATTACTTGAGTGAGCATTATATTTATGAGAATTGGTTGTTGCAAAAAAGATTTTTGAATTTTTTTTATGCCACCTCTACATAATGGTGTAGCAATTGCCGAGCATGTTTCTATTTTGTTAGGGTCATGAAACTTAGATAAAAAGTTGTGTTCCATTAATTTTAGATAATGCAAGTACAAATGACACATTTGTTCAAATCTTTAAAAATATTTCGAGAATTAAGAATGCCTTATTAGTTGGGGGTGATTTCTTTCATATGCAATGTTGCACACATATTTTAAATCTAATGGTCCAAGATGGTTTAAAGAAAGTTAAAAAGGTACTTGACAAAGTTCGTGATAGTATCAAGTTTGTAAAAGGATCATAGTCTCGAAGGAAAAAGTTCATAGATTGTTCAACGCAATTAGCAATCGATTGTAAGAAAGGATTGGTGGAAGATGCGATTATAAGATGAAATTCTACATACCTCATGATTGAATCAGCGTTAAATTATTGTAATGCCTTTGCTCATCTTGCTTTGAGTGACACGAATTATGTATTTTTTCTCAGGTTGGAAAAGTGGAATAAAGTTGAATGTGTTTCTAAGTTTTTGAAAGAATTTTATGATCTAACTAATATATTTTCTGGTGCAAAGTATCCGACAATCAATCTTTTCTTTCATGGAATGTGAAAAATCCAAACTCAGTTGAAGGATGAATTGAAGAACCCAAATCGTTTTATCAGATCCATGGCTTCAAAGATGCAATTAAAATTTGAAAAGTACTATAAGGATTGTAATAAATTTCGGTAATTGATGTCATTTTCGATCCTCGGTACAGAACAGTAGTTGACTTTACTTTTTCAAAAATTTATAGTGACAAAAGGCATGTTCAAGCCTGCTAGGATTTGCAATAAACTTCAATCGTTATTCGAAGAATATTATCATGAATCTCATCATTCGAGTGGAGATTATGAATCCACTAGCAACCAAATGGAACAGGTTGTTGAAGCAAATGATATGGGAGAAGATGATCTTTATACTATGGTATGTTCTAGAATTATGATTTATTTTTTTTAGTGTTTAATTTAGTTGTGTTTCTTACTTAATGATTTTTTTATTATTTATAATTATGTGTTAGGGTTATGACTTATTCCAAGGTGATGATGTTTCAAATGAAAAACAGTCGGACTTGGATATTTACTAGCATGAGCCATTGTTCGATAGAAAGAAGGATTTATACATTATAGATTTTTGGAAATCCATTCAATATTTATACTCAAAGTTGAGTATGATGGCTTGCGGTGTTTTATCCATTTTTTTGACTACTGTTGCTTCTGAGTCAGGCTTTAGTACAGCAGGTAGTACACTTGACAAGTATATAAATTCTCTTTTATTTGAAAATGTTGAAGCATTGATATGTTATTGTGATTGGGTGAATGGAGCAAAATTGAAGAACAAATCTAGTGAGTATTATGTAATTAGTTATTTCTTATATAAAAAGGGGGCAAAAGCCCAAAGGAGATTACATAAGGGTCATTCTGGAGAGTGCAACTCCCCTAAGGTTTTCACTTATGATTGGTTTAACTCTATCTAGGGGCAGAGGGAGATGAGTAAGTCCCTGAGTATATTCTTTTACCGGACTTGCTAGCATATCTGCCGCTCTATTGCCCTCGCAATATGTGTGGGAAAAGATTAGGGTCCAGTCGCGTTGCATAAGTCTTATGATGTCACGTACTAATCGAAAGAGGAGGAGGTTATGAGGTGAACGACCCTAGATGATTTCAAAAATGTATTGACTATCAAGTTCCACCTCAACAGCCATGAAGCCTTGGTTCCAGCAAAGGGTTATACCTTGAAAAACCCCCTACAGTTCTATTAGGATCGTAGACCCCAACCCAATATTATGAACAAACCCTGATACACAGTTACCATTTGTAAGGCCCAAATTAATTAAATAAGGATTGGCGTTAATCTTGTGCCAGCCTCCTCATCATTAAGACGACCGATCGACCAAAATTACCTTAATCCCTTGATAATCTAGTTAGCATATTTAATTATCTTAACTTTGACCTCTAAATAATCTTTCTTTAATCCCGAATAATGCTTCAAATCTAAATTTATATATTCAATGAAACTCAATTCATGATTTGTTTAATTAGAGCAAATTAAGAAATTATACAGATTACTCTCCGTATTTTTGTAAAAATTTTGGTGACACCTCTCTTAAAAGTGACCTACCGAAAACTTCCACATAATAGATAGCAGAATTAGGGGGAGGCCTGGAATGACTTACATCTCTCCGCAATTCACAATATATATCAAAATCAAATTGATGAACTAACTTAGAGTCTTTGATACTTATTCATAACTTTACAATCCTAAATAACAAAAATTGAAATATAAACCTTCTCAACTTATTTTAACTAAATTAAGAGACTCACAATCCTTCAATGAAACTTCATGTCTAACACTCACCTCAAAACCCCAAAACAATGTATATTAACAATTTAAAACAAAAATTTATTTTAAATCTTGAAAAAATTACCACAATCTTTGAGTCTTCTCTATTCTTCCCTTGTCGTCATATAGAATTCAACACCATCAGAAACAAACTCGAAGATGTCAAGTAAATAAATTCATACATTGATCTATACTCCTGCAATTGTTAGTTTGATACTTGGAGACATGTAATTGTATTTTAAAATAAACAATAAGATATATGCGTCAACATGATATGTGATCCACTCTGTCGCTGTCTCCTAAGTATAATCAGATGTCGACTTCTAAAAATAGTACAGAGACAATATTAAAAGATCATGAAATGTAGAGATAACTTGTCGGCTTTAGACTCCGCTAATCTCTCAAGATGGCATAAGGGCAGGATTAAAACCAAGTTTCAAGCAATCCAGACTCCGAAACAAACTTATCCCCGTTACTATCTCTATGTATGCATGACTAAGAATGATGAAATGCAATGCAGACTATGATACAATTACAGAAACAAACACATATTCTATAAATAGTAAAGATCGCTATAGGGTTTACTTACCATCAAACTAACTCAAAGTTGGTTACGAAGCCTCACACGATGTTTATCCGGATTTCACGTACTTTGAACCTATTCTCCGAGGTTTGTTCCGAGTAGTTTCGAAATCCTCGACGTTACCTAAAACCATTGAGAAATTCGGATAAGATCCCTATTCGAATCTCGTATGTTTTCGGCCAATTTTTGAGTTATTTCAGTATTCTCAACTCCTAAAAACCAGGAAATACTTCAAAATCAACTCCTCGGATGTCTGGATCCCAATTTTGACTCTAAATTGTGGTTTAGAATTGAAAATTACTCTTGACTAGGCTCTTAAATAATTTTTTAAATTTTGGGCATTTTCGGGTATCGAAGCAAGTATTACGAGAAAAAACCTTTGTATAAATCCTAAGAAAATTACGAAATCCTCATTTTTCATAAAAATCCATAATTTCAATTTATTTATCCAAAAATATAATTTTTCTAATTTTTCTCATTTTTTGGAACTTTTTTTATTTTCCAGCGTTTTTTTTAGTTATGGAGGAAAAGTTTGATCCCTGAACCGACCCAGTTCGACTTAACCGAGCCGAACCCAATTCAGGCATTGTTTAAGGGATCATCCCTTTCCTCCCTAATCCATCGAAATAAAATAGGGGTTTCCTCTATTTCATTTTGATGGCTTGTCACCATCGTTCTATCGGGTAAGGGGTTCTCTCTCCATCATCATCGTCTTCATCTCCCTTAACTCCCTCCATCATCTTCAAATCTCCATTAACAATCACAACAACCAACACACATCAACAACAATAGCAACAATACAAAGACAAAAACAACACAATACTTTCATCATCGCCTCCACCTCAATCACAGCACACAAATCTCGAGGTAGATTTAATGGTCTTATTTCAATATATATTTTAATTTTCCTTGAGATGCTAATTGCGTATCTCGAGGTCAATCTTATGGCTATTAACAAGATCATCATCACCAACTGACTTAGATGGGATCAATCGCATTGATCTCCTCAAAATACGTATCGTGTATCTTGAGGAAAATCTTATGGTTTTTATAACAATCCATACAATCACTTGATTTTCCTTGAAATGTGGTTGCACGTATCTCAAGGCGTGGACATCCATTCCAAAATCACCAATCGTCCACTTCATTCCCTTCCTCAATGCATATGCTACGCGTATCCTGTGACGCATCCAATGTATACTTTAATTTAATTTAAACTTTAGGATTCATTTATATATAAATTATATATATATACATATAATATATATACACTAATGTATTTTTGCGGTTATAAATTCGCCATGCGCGCCAACGACCATCATCGGGCGTGCACACTATTGTACATCCTACGCATGTCACCAGGTGCCCACACATTTATTAATTATTTTATTTAATTTCATGGTTTTCTTTTCAATTTATTTCCAAATTAAATTTCGAGAAATACCTCAATTTGGCCAAAATTTGAAAAAAATCTCCGACTCACTCTAAAACTCACAAACACCGCGTATACACTTTAACTTGACCCTACTCCATGTTGAATAGAGTATAATACACTCACTAGTCACGCGACACACAAAAATGATCTTTTAGACGTATGATCTCCGATCCATAATTCATGGGTGCCACCTCAGATACTTAAATCATAAATTAAATTTGAAAATACTTAATTAGCATCTTAATCAAGTTTACAAATTTTTGAATGTCACATATTAGGAATTAACGATCATAATTTGGGCATTACGTAGACAAATCACTTGACTCGGACTCGAGATATTTTCTATTTGAGTGGTGGTTGCTTATAATGTGGTGTTTAAAATTATTATTTTTTGTATTGCATCGCATGTGTATACGTTGCTATCGGGCAAGTTGGTTTGACGGGTAGCTACATTGGGAAGTATGTCGATGCGGGTATCGAGTAGGAGTGACCCGAGGATGCTAGACTAGGCTAACTATAGTACATAATGTCTAATTAATGTAGGAGTGATTTTGAGCACTGGGTGCCGTGTAGACAGGGGTTAGTGGGACCACTTATTTGTCAGCATAAGATAATAAAATATGTTATCCATATGTATTAATATGCTTAAGTTAATTCAATTGATCAAAGATAAATTAAGTTTTATAGTTTGGGTGGATTAATCTAGGACCCTATGTCTTCATCTTGATAATCCTCGATGATGATTCCTAGGCTAGATGTGTACAAATGTGTGTCACTAGAATGTGTGACTTAGTTAATGAGGATCCCTTGATTTTCTTAGAGATGGGTGTACACATTTAGATTAAAGTATTTAAATGGGACTTAATAAGATTTTTTTACAAATCCAACTATTTTACATGCAAATCTTGGATTTTGAAGAGGAAATCAAAGCGGTTATGGAGAGAATTCTGAGACAATTGGAGATCTAGAAGCCCAAATTTAAAGCATTCAATCTTAGGTAATCATTTCCTCCATTGTTATCTCATTCAATTCATCATGTGAACTCGATTTGGGGGTTGTGACAAAAAATGAATTTCAAACTTGAATTCTTTGTCTATCTAATGATGTTCATATGTGATTAAGTTAAATACACCTACAACACATGATTTGTAAACTAATTTTCATGAAATTGGGTTTTTGAGTCAAAATTGAGAAATCGGTTAATGGATATAAATGATGAATCTATTGTTGTAACTTGGCTATTTTTTTGGTTGATTTCCTTCATGAGTCGAGGATAGGGTCAACGGGGTATGGAGGAGGCCAATTGAGGTGCTGGGAGCAGAATCTTCAATTGAGAATTCTGCTACCTAACATGCTTAGCGTGCTACCCAAGCTAGATAACGTGCCATCCAGTCGGGGCAGGGCACTATTCTTCATCCTAAAGAATAGTAGCACGCTAGGCATCACCTTAGCGTGTTGCTCAGATGTAGTGCACTGGGTGGGCTACATAGCGCGCTACAGACATAACAAATTGGATTTTAAAAGTAGTATTGGAAAGTTAGATCTAACACATATATATAGAATCTGGAATCATGCTAAACACATAAAATTAAACTTTAAGGACTTAGGGGACCGTAGCTCGAGTATTAGGAAGCTAGATGGGGTTGGATTCGGGAGTCCGGGGAAGTCAGAGCGCGTATTAAGGTGCGTAAACCCATTGGAGACCTTTACAAAATTCATGGCGTGTTTTATCAATATCGGATTACATGTGTGACTGCTGGTGGGCACACATAAGTTTTTATTCTAATTCGGTTGCGTATATATTGGTTGTGGCTAAATCACTTGCACGTGTTTGCTTGTTTTTAGGTCTCGTATTGATGGCAATAGAATATATCTACAACATTTAAGAGGGATTTAACGTGTTCCCTTGACTTGAAATAGCATTTGGAAGGGGTTTATCCATTAGCCATAGTTGGGGTTTAGTCATTGTAAGCCTTCAAGTATATACGTGGTTCCTGTCCTGTTTTATCGATTTCCCAGCTAGTTTAGGTAGGAGTTTTCTTGTGTTATTCGATTGTTTACTTACTATTGCTTTACTTTCGAGCTTGTTTAATTTGTATGTGTTGTTACATTTCTCGTTGTTGTTTTTGCATGTTGTATGCTGCCTATATTCATGTGAGTACGACTTTCTTTTGCCAAATGTATTACTTACATGTCTTATAGTTTATCAGTTTATTCATGAATATTGTATGGAATTCTCTTAGGACTTTACTCACTGGACACTTCACTGTATTTGTTGGGTGACCGAGTGTATATCCTTTGACAAGCAAAGGCAAGGAGGTACTAGGTGACTACCTCTAAGTTACTGATGCCAGGTTGTGTTTAACTACAGTATGTATCTATCTACGTTTTGTTGGTTTTTGGGGACTGTAGAACACTAAATACATGTATATGGATCTCTTGTTGTACATGTTTCACCTTATTTATATACATGGTATCATTTTATTGGGTTTTTCACTACTTAGGATAGTTAAATATTGCATAATTTATCACTTAAACACTTCCGCTATAAAATTGTAATATAACTTGATAAAATGATTAACTTGCTAATTAAATCACTAATATTAAAATGAAAATTAATTAGCTAAGCTAGGGTTTAATGGAAAATGTGTAAAGAACCACTTAGGTCGTACAACGTCATAGATAGGAGGCCACTACATGGCAGGGCTAGGTGACAAGTGATGCGATGTTGTGGTGCCTAGGGTTGCCTCAGAATTTAGGGCCGCCGTAGTTTAATATCAGAGCCACGTTTGATGGAGCCTAGGAAAGAGTTTTAATGGAAAGAGAATAAAACTTAATAAATAAACATTAGATGTGGAAACCCGAAGATCCTGATTTAGAATCTTAGTTGGGAAGCAAATGTGAGTCGCGTAGTGATAGGGCTTATATATGTGTCATGTTTTGATTATATATATTGTATACGCATATATTAAAGATGTTCAGACAAATGCTATTTTATCAAGATGGCGGATAAACACATCTTGCCAGACATTTAGATGACATGCGCAAAGCGGTATACTACGCCAAAACAAAGTTGTTTTATAATTACACAAGAAGTTCTTCAAGAAGAATTTGGTATACGAAAGTATTTTGACTAGTGCAATGACACCCATACCAACCTTCAATAGAGTGATGCCAACCAAGTAGAGTACGAGGACTGAAAATAGAGGTATAAATGAGTAAAGTGCAGATAAGTTTTCTACGACAAGAAATTTTGATCAAGTTTCGGCTGAGGCTGAGGGATGACTTCTAAACTTGAAACAGGGTAGCTAGACATTGGTGTAGTACATGAAAAGGTTCCAGTACCAAGTAATTGCCAGCATTATTTTGTCGACAAAGGCCTACACACTTTAAAAGATCTACCACAAGGCGCTAGCATACGAGACCAATTGGCTGAGCAACTACGACACACATCTATAGTTGCTGAGGGACATCAGAGTTGAGCTCTAGGTCGAAGAAACGGAGAGATCATGATGATAGAGAGGACGGGCATCACGGTTGAGGTCATAGGGACGATGGACAGACATATAAAGCTTGCGCAGTATCAGCGCTTCAAGTACCACAACAAAAATATACTCAAGACTAGAAAGTTTGAGCACATGGATCTCAGGACCAAGGTCAGGTAATGGTTTGGTAGGACCAAGACGTAGGGATAAGTGTTTCGATGTTAGCTGTAAGGACTATCCGCTTAGATCAGTAACAATTGTGGTACCGACACTGGTGCACTCGAAAGTCGGTGCACGCCATAAATGAGTAATGCCGGGTGAAGCCCAGTAATATACTCAGGGTATGTAAATTAGTAATTTCAGTTAAAGTTCATGCATGCATGGTAGAAAATGGTATGTTATGGTAGGATCATGGCATGGTATTTTTCATGGTAAGTTGTGCTTGTTATGTCTATTATGTTGTGATACATGATAGGAGAGGCTTACGGTTACCTGATGTTAGGTAGCTGGGTTAAGGAAACTTGGGCATGGTATCAGGCTGATGGGTAGGTTACGGAGGTATCGGAGAACGTGATGGATCATGATCGCCTCGGCGGCTCGCGCCAATGTCTTAGAGCAACACTACGTCCTCTGTCATTGGTACGAGAGTATTGGGGTGTTAAGGGATCGTAGAAGGGTACTATCAAGGCGGGAGATGTGGTCACACAGGGATAGGTTAATTGAACCAAAGGCTCCTTGCGATTTAATTTCTGGGATGAAATCTCCCCTAGTTGGGAAGAATTGTAATGGCCTAAATTAATTAAATTATGATTAGCGTTAATCTTGGGAATTAACGACAGTAACTCGGGCATTACATGGACAACTCGGTTATCTCGGACAGGAGAATCGAGGGTATATGTTCTATATGAGTGGTGGTTGCTTATAATGTGGTGTTTAAAATGATTATTTATTGTATTGCATCGCATGTGTATACGTTTCTATCGGGCGAGTTGATGTGATGAGTGGCTACATTGGAAAATGTGTCAATGCGAGTATCAGGTAGGAGTGACCCGGGGATGCTAGACTAGGCTAACTATAGTATATGATGTCTAATTAAACCATAGTCTAAGGTATTTGATTAAATAAATTAAAATATGAGTACCTCGAGATACATGTTGAGGCGCGGGGCACTAGATGCCATGTAGTCGTGGGTTAATGGGACCACTAATGTGTCATTATATGATAATAAAATATGTTAACCATATGTATTAATATGCCTAAGTTAATTCAATTGATCAAAGTTATATAAAGTCCTATAATTTGGGTGGATGAATCTAGGACCCTAGATCTTCATTTGGATGATCCTAAACGACGATTCTTAGGCTAGATGTGTACAAATGCGTGTGTCATTGAGGTGTGTGACTTAGCTAATGAGGATCCCTTGATTTTTCTAGAGAAGGTTGTACACATTTAGATTAAAGTATATAAATGGGACTTAGTGAGATTTCTCTACAAACCCAACCATTTTACATGCACATCCTGGACTTTGTAGAGGAAATCGGAGCCATTGTGTAGGGAATTCAGAGAGAATTAGAGATCTAGAAGCCCGAATTTGAGGCATTTAATCTTAATCATTTCCTCCATTGTTATCTCATTCAATTTATCATGTGTACTCAATTTGGGGGTTGCGACAAAAAAAAAAAACGAATTTCAAACTTGCATTCTTTGTCTTTCTAATTATTTTCAAATGTAATTAAGTTAAATACACCTACAGCATATGATTTGTAAACTGATTTTCATGAACTTGGGTTTTTGAATGAAAATTGGGAAATTGGATGAATGCATGTTAATTGATATGAATGATGAATATGTTGTTGAAACTCGACTATTTTTGGTGGCTGATTTCCCCCAAGAGTCGAGGATGGGGTCAACGGTGTATGAATGAGGCCAATTAGGGTGCAAGGAGCAGAATTCTTAGTCCAGAATTCTACCGCCTGACATGCCTAGCGCGCTACCGAGGCTGGATATCGTGCTATCCAATCTGGGCGGGCTTTGGATTTTTAAAGGTTGTTTTGGAAAGTTTAGTCTAACATATATCTAAACAACCTGGAATAATGCTAAACGCATAAAATTGGACTTCATGGACTCTGTGGACCGTAGCTCGGGTACCTGGAAGCTAAATGGGGTTGGATTCGAAAGTTCGGGGAAGTTAGAGCTCTTATTGAGGACCATAAAACCATTGGGAATCTTCATAGAATTCATGGCTTGTTTTATCGATATCGACTAACATGTGTGACTACTAGTGGGTACACATGGGTTTTCACTTTAATTTCAGTTTGTGTATATATTTGTTTCTACTAAATCAATTGCACGGGTTACTTGTGTTAGTGCTCGTGTTGACGGCAGTAGAATATATCTACGACGGTCGAGAGGGATTTAAGGTGTTCCCTTGACTTGAAATAGAGTCTAAAAGGGTGCATCCGTTAACCGTAGTTGGGGTTTAGTCTTCGTAAGCCTATAAGTATATACGTTGTTCATGTCCTTTTTTATTGATGTACCGGCTGGTTTAGGTTGGGGTTTTCTTGTGTTATTCGATTGATTATTTACTACTATTTTACTTCCGAACCTGTTTAATTTGTATGCATTGTAACATTTCTCGCTGTTGTTTTTGCATGTCGTATGCCACCTATATTCATGTGAGTACGACTTTATATTGCTAGATGCATTACTTGCATGTCTTATAGTTTATCATTTTATTCATGAATATTGTGCATACTTCTCTTGGGATTTTACTCACTAGACTCATCACTGTATTTGTTAGGTGGCTGAGCGCACATCCTTCGACAAGCAAAGGTAAGTGGTACTAGGTGTTTACCTCTGAGTTACTGATGCCAGCTTGTGTTTGACTAAAGTATGTATGTATTTACGTTTTGTTTGGTTTTGGAGAGAGTAGAACACTAAATACATGTATATGGATCTCTTGTTGTACATGTTTCGCCTTTGTTATATACATGGTATCATTTTGCCAAGTTTTCCACTACTTAGGATTGTTAAATATTGCAAAATGTATTCACTTAAAGACTTCCGCTGTAAAATTGTAATATAACTTGATAAATTGATTAACTTGCTAATTAAATCACTAATACTTAAATGAAGATTAATTAGCTAAGCTAGGGTTTAATGGAAAATGTGTAAGCAACCATTTAGTTCACGGAGCGTCATAGATAGGAGGCCAATGCATGGCAGGGCTGGGTGACGTGTGATGTGATGTGGCATTGCCCAGTGTTGCCTTGGAGTTTAGGGCCACCTTACCATTCATGTCTCGAATTAGGCCTCCAGCTGAATCCCAACACTAGGATGGGTTGAAATAGTCATCTATATTTAATTTAACTGTGCCACACTAGGGAAGTTCCATTTGATGAGGCTCTCTTCTCGTGGGGGAGGAAGTGTCGAACTTAGTATAGAGGCCCTTAAAATTCTTTCTTGCTTTAAGATTTTAGTTGTGTAACTAGTGGGTTCCGTGAAGCTTTTGTCAAAAAGAATCTTGTTTCTTCTATTTTAGAGGTACCAACAACCCACTCTAAATAGGAAAGGACATTTCAAATTCAAGGTCTGACAGGTGTGATCATTGAGGTTCGCTAAAAGCCAAGAATCATGGTTCGAGGTGAAGAATTGATGTTAGTACTGTGGTGGGATGAGGGTCTGCCAGGTGAGTCTTGACTCATTACAATCTTTTAGAACGTGTAACGATGTCTCTGGGGAGGACCTGCAAAGAGGACAAGTATTATCATCGGTAAGGTTTCAAATTGTTCTTATATAATTAGTAATAAGACCATTATTGGCCAAAAGCCATAGGAACATCTTCACTTTTTCAGGGCCTTGCTAACCCCATATTACCTTCCAAATGTCTGAGCTAGAGGTTGTTGGGTGTTTCTCTAGGAATTCGTAAGCTGAGTTGGTGGAGAAGATGTCATTCTTTGAATTATTCTAGAGAACTATCTATGGGCAATTTTCCCTATGAGGTGGTGGTGTGGCTTTGAGGATGGCCAGTTCGGTTGGAAGGAGAATGAGTTGCAGTCTTTGCCAATCCCATTAGCCTTCATCCTTAACATAGTCACATATTTTGTCTTATTTATTTGTGGAGGTATTGGAATAGTGGTTGATAAGTGATTATTTAAACTTATATATAGCACTAGTTTAGTAGTATATTTGGTAAAAATATCCAGATGAGCTCTAATTGACGATATTTATGTATTTTCAGGCATACAAGGTATAAAATACACAAAGGAGTGATTTCGAGATGAAATGAGGATTAAATGCATAAAAGCATGTTTGATGTCGTGGCTAATATGCTTGACGTCGTGGAAGAGTGTACACAATGTGGGCAAGGCGGAAAAAATAAAGAAAAGAAGAAAAGAGGTGCAGTAGTGTCGGCGTAGTGGCGGCGCTATTGGTACATAGGGATGATGCCAGGGTGGACTACACAGGGCCCCAAGCTCACTGAGAAGGGAAAATGCACACAAAGAGGCCGAAGCTATGGTGGTTTGTAGCATTAAACAAACATCGTAAAATCACTTACAAACAGCGCCGAGATGTAGAAAATCGAAAGTTTAGAGTTCTAGCTCATTTGGAATTGTCTATTAAGGTTTCTAATTGTATTCAAAAGTGTTTTAGGAGTATAAATAGGTATTAGAACGTAGTAAACACACACAATACCATACATTAGCATACATTACTACAAATTAGCCTAGTTTACTTTGTTCTTGAGTATTAAGAAGAGTTTGGAGGAGAAGACATTGAAGACTCACGCGTGGTTATTTGGTATTATTTTCTTGATTCAATTGAATTTATTGAATCCTATTTTTAAGTGAACTGAATACCATGATGTGTAAGTAGTTCATTAATCTTAAGGATCAATGGATCATATAGTATGAATGCTATGCTAAAGTAGTTATGCATGGATTAAATTGTTAAGTTTTATTTTAAGTAATTTGCTTTCAAGCATAAATAAAAATAAAAAAATAAAAAATAAAAAGTTTAAATTTCAAGTTTGACAATTCGCACTTGATCTTTTGTGTTTTCTTTTCAGGTTGAATTAGTGTATGTGTAGTAAAGGAGAGAAGGACTTAGTGCCTTATAACCCTAAGATTGACAAAACCAACAAGGGAAAGAAAAAGAAAGGAATCAAGATGGCGAAGGATCAAGTACGAAACCAACAATAGGGCTGCAGGAACAATCAACCTGAAGGTGATCTGGTAGTGAAAGATAAAGTGCGAGGACTAAGATGTCTTCGTGACTACTTCAAGACAGAAGTTTAAGAGACTTACAACGGAGTGATGAGGCTTTGAGTCAACATCACCAAGTTCGAACATAGACCATCTCCAATCTACATGGTGCAGAATAGCCTGTTCAACGGGCTAGCGATTGAAGATTCAGTTGCTAATGTAAATAATTTATTGGAGAAGTGCAACACCGTGCACATTACTAGAGTTACAAATGAGGAAATAAGGATGAGGCTTTTCCCATTCTCATTGGGTGGAAAAGTCAAATCCTGGTTTTAAGGTCTGAATTACATAGTATGACTTTTACCCCTATAAAGGTCAGTGAATAGAAACTTGAAGTCAATGAATTCAAGCAGGAGGATATTGAGTCTCTTGGCAAAGCTTGGGAAAAATTCAAGGAAATTGAGATGTCTAGGACATGGATACGTGAAATGGGCAGAACTACATATTTTCTACTATGTAATGAATCACAGCACCAAAACACCAGTAGATGCAGCAACAGGTGGTACTCTTCTAATCAAGGATGAGGATGGAGCATTAGATCTTCTAGATTTTATGTCTCTGAACTCTGTAATCGATACTCGTTCCACAGTGAGGAAACCAGGAGGCGTATATGAGATTGATTCGCAAGCTACGATCATTGCATAACCATCCAACCTGAGCAGTCAAATGGTGAAGCTTCAAATGGGACAACATAGTTCATGAGTGCAAGCTATACAACAACTTGTTAATCACCAATCCATGGTAGTTAATCCAATGGACATGTAACAAGGAATAGAGCTCGAGGATATCAACTTCATGAACAACCAGAGCTATGGAAACAACTTCAAGCTGAGAGGAATGACTCCTCAAAGGTTTTATCAAGGATATAACAACCCCAACTTCTCATATGGATATCCCGTTAACGCGATGAAGTTACCTTCAGGCTTCGATCAACAAGTCGAACAAGGGAAGATAGGACAGAAAGAATAGATGAATTATTTAAAGTCGATTGAGAAATTCTTGCACGCCATCGACATGAACAATAGGGAATGCCATTAGAAGCATGAGAAAGAGATGAAAAACTTGAAACAAGCTCTAAAAATGATGGATGAAGAGAGAATACAATCCATGTCAGCCCCCTCGTCATTAAGACGATTAACCGGCCTAGTTTACCTTAATCCCCTAATAACATAAACAACCTAATCCATTATTATTCAACTTTGACTACAAATACTTTTCATTCAGATCCTTAATAATGCTACATAACTAATTTTATATCCTTAATGAAACTCAATTCATGATTTATTCAATTGAAGCAAATTAAAAAATTATATCCATATTTTGAATAAATTTTGGCAGAACCTCCACTAAAAGTGGCATGCCATAAAGCTTCCATCTGAAAGACAATAGAAATTGGAAAGAGGCCTAGAAGGACTCACAACTTCCCGCAAGTTCACAATATAGATCAAATTTAATTTATAACATAACTTAGAGTTTCTAATAGCTCAATTACAACTAGATAATCCCAAATATACCAAAATTGAAACTTAAACCTCTACATTTGTTTTAAACTAACTTAGGTGACTCTCATAACCATTCAAAGAAACTTCACGTCCTAAACTCACCCTAAAAATCTCAAAATAATATATATAAACAATTTAAAATAAGAATTTACTTTAAAGTTTGAAAACAATCACCATAACCTTCAAGTCTTCCCCATTCGTCCCTTGTCTTCAAATAAAATCTAACATCATCAAAAACAACTCAAAGATATCAATGTTGGGTTTTCGGGTTCATACGCAGTGGAAAATTCAAAATAATTTTTGAAAAACCCTAATAGGACTGAAAATAAGTTCCATTAAAGTAGATCTACAAAAGTAAACCATACCTTAATTCGTGATTTCCTTATTTGATTGTTTGATATCCAAGAAATTCAAGCACCCGTCCTCTATCGAAAATCCACACACAAATGGTGACCACAATTTGGAGTGCTAGCCCTAAGAGAGATTGAAAACATTTTATTTCTCTCCCAAAATTCAGAGAAATCAAAATTTGCAAAAAATGAAAATCTTATTCATTTTATTGTTTCAACCTCTATTCATATGTGTAGATAAGCCGACACTTAAAATCTCATTCGTAATACAACTATTGTATTTAGGTAGTTTAAGCAAATTACACATACGCCCCTATTAATAAGTTATCATATAAAAATTGTAAGGGCTTTTATGTCATGACTTTTATCACATAAACTCATTACTCTGGACCAATTGAAATTGCGCAAAACCATTCTATATGTGAGACCCAATAGGTTCATGCAACGTTGGCAGTGAACCAAAACTATTTTTGTACACAATTCATAGGCAGTCTCTAGCAAGGCATTATGACTACCTAAGTAGCAAGAATATCAAAATTGATACAACCTAATGAATAACATATATCATATCATTTTCTCGTGCGCTATCCTTTGAAAAAACATAAGGTATGGAAAGTCACCCTTAATGTTTAATCGTACTAGTCTTGATATTCAGGTAGACTGAAAACATCCAAATGACATTGATCATAACAATTCACTTGGACTTAGTCATTTAACAGTCTAACATATCGAGGGATCCACTGATATCTCTCTCTATACGAAAAGGATAGATTCTATCTTGATTACATACCTTCACATATTATTTACATGGTAACCAATCCCAATATTTATAATCGTCTCGTTAAAGACAACATTTGATTGTGTCAAATTACCAAGCTCCTAATATTGAAGTCCATGGTAATCTCAAGTCGAAGACTAATGATATACCTATCATGAGTAACACCTATAACTTAATCCCTGTGGTGTTCTCATATCGGGTCAGTCCAATACCTCGTTCCCATAACAAGTACTCATGATTTCAATTTGTATCCCTATACGTATGATCATCACATGTCCATCAACAAAGATTCACACTAGTCTTAATTCATTATAGTTCCCACTATAATGATCGACTAGGTACATATAGGATATTTCAACAAATACCCATGGATCTTCCTATAAGGTAAACATGCAATCACTCATCTATGAAAGGGCTTTGTAGATCTGGATTACAGTAAAGTAGTTTTAAAATGAAAACAAACATGCAATGTTCATTTCTCTTCGGAACAACTGGTAACTAATACGTTTCCATTAATTTCAAGGACGAAAATGTCTTAAATTGGGGAGACAGTAATGACACGTTACCTTAAGCAGGTGATTAGTGTTAATTTGATAATTAATCCAAGTTAGGCTAGTGGTTAAGCCTGGCTTGCCTTAATTAGCGTGTGCATAGATTTGCATGTCGTTTGGTGTTTGTTTGATGTGTATTAGTATTTATTGAAATTAATTGGTATAATTTAGGTTCTTGGTCAATGGGGAAAGGTGTATGGATCTCGAGAGTTGGGTAAATCGGTAAAAAGTTAGAAAAGCTCAGTACAAGTAAGTGGGACTCATATTTTTATCTATTCGCAACGTAATTATTATAATTAGTTCATATAGCATTATGGATTGGGAATAGGGCAATGTATTGTGACTCGAACTAATTTTTATGAGAAATTATATAGAAAGAGGTACGATTAGCGAATCAGACTAGAGTGATGATGAAGGTGAATGGTAAGCTACCGACACCTTCCCTTCAGCTACCTTGAGGTAGTTGATGGTTGCTTTCCTATTGTTTTATATCAAAAGTGATTTCGGAAAGGGCTGTGATGGGGGAATCTGACTGAGGTTGACAATCAAAGTATTGAGAGGCCAACCAATACCCTTCCCTCATATTCGCATGCTAACTGATTGCTACTTTCCATTTAAGAGTGGGTAGCTACATTATGCCTGAATACACTACATAATTCACACGTCGGCCAACGTTTGAGGCTCTATGGATTGTAATTCAGGGTAACGAGAGTGTCCAACTCTTATTTTGAATGCAAAGGAAATAAAAAAAATAATACAAGACACAAGTATAGTTGCAATTGATCTATAAACTTGCATTTTGTTATCTATTGTTATATCATTTTAATACCTGAATAGATATGTTTTAGATTCATATTGTTATTCATTGATTCTTTGATATTAGTTGATAATTGATACGTCTACGAGCATCACTTACTGAGCAAGTTGGAGCGCTCATTCCCCAATTAACATTTTACGTTGTCGACATATGCTTCAACTCATTCAACTCAGGAATAGAGAAGATTAGGAGTCTAAAGTCTTCTCTAAGGTGAATTGATTTCCCTCTGTTTATATATTGTATTGAATTACTATTTAGTAAATAGGGTTAGGATATGATTTTACGACCGAGGTTTACGCCGGTTTCAGGTATATCTTATGTTTTATCAAAAAAAATTTGATTTCCGCTGCGTTTTTAGTTATTTATTCGATATAAGATATAATGTAAAATGTGATTATCAGGTATGAAGGATGGGTGTATTGTTACTCTAATTGAGTTTGACTGGTTTACCGAGGCTTAATTAGGGTTTCAGGTCGGGTATCGCCTTAATCGGGGTAGGGGATGCAACAGTTGGTGTCAAGGCATAGTCAGAGCCTTGGTTTTCTCTTGCGATATTTTTTTGAAATTAGTGATAACTCGAATACAGTTTGGTATCAGAGCGTTGCTTATAAATCAAGCTTCCTAATTCTTGAATTGTTTGAAAATCTAGAATAACTTTGATACACTTTGTCAGAATTTGAATTCATTACATGTAATTAGAATATAAGTCTAGGTTCATTGACTTAGAGATTAAGTTCTCAAGTTATTGAATAACCTAGGACTTAATAAATAGCTTTATCAATGTTTTGGAGGGGTAATGAAAGATAAAAGACTGAGTAATGTGATTTATTATGATGTATTATATCTATGCGATAGATGCTCGTGTAATGTCTTTCCTATGCATTATCTTGAAGGTCTTATCTCCCATCTATATCCTTGGAATCCAATGAAGAGATGGTGAGAGTTCTTGAGAACCTGAATTTCAGGGATATTCCAACAAAGGAAAGACATCGGAAATATTATGACGACAAAAAGTAAACTTTTCTCCTATTGGACAATCTCTAATGGTCTTTATTCTCACTGATATTATTAAATTAATGGTAGTCAGTGTAGAAGGACTTATTTGACCTGGACTTTAAGACATATATTAGGAAAATTGACATTAAGAAGTGAATAAAATTATAAATGACCTTTAGTGAGACTTTAAGGTGATGATTCACTTTGAGTGAATATATACTAGTGTCGAGACTAGTTAGACGAGATTAAAAGGCATTCAATGAGGAAATTAGTGGTAAACGATTATAAGAACCTAATTAAGGTTAAATAACCACTAATAAATGTATATTTCATGAGTTGTTATGAAGTATAAGATTCTAGATATGGTGCTAATAAATATTGGAATAATGAAAAACTTTATTAGTGTTTTAATGGTTTAACTGCACTCACTAACCGGATGATCTTAATAGCAAAATTACATTAAAAGTTAAGATTCACATTAAGAGATAAGAGTTGAAGGATTATGAAAAATCTGCGTTGATAGTCAACTCTATCTTAGTTGTTGGACTTCTATCGCTTTATGATAATTTTAGATGAAGATTTAAAGTTAACAACTTGTAATTTTTTTTATAATTTGAGTTAAAACATAGCAGTGAGCTAGTGATATGTTTTAGTCCGATCTTATAGACTGTAATAGTCTAAATTAGGGAGAATGCGTTATCAATGAATATGAGGATTTGAGAACTAAAAGAATATTTTATGATACTAGATATGAATAGGTAAGCGTGTATCAAGAAGTTGGTACTAACTACTACTTTTAAATGAAAATTGGGTAAATATCTAAATTCACATGAATCGTTATTCGTAGAAATAAAGTTATCACTCGAGATTCAAATAAAAATTGAATTTGTTTAGAATAATAGTAAGTCCTAAATGAAAATTCAAGTTTTATGAACGAAAATTATGACTCCAAAAGTTTCAAGAGATTCGCTTATCAAATTTTCTTGGAACTCTGTCACAATTTGAGATTAAATTCATCAATTACTTGATTATGATGTCAAACCAATGATCAATTATGTTTTTACTTAGTGTATTATGGGAATAGTATGAGTTTGAGAACTCAACTCGAGTGATGAGTTAATTTTAAGAAAATAAAGGTTGAATATTCATTGCTCAGAATCAACAACTCATTTGGATTTATCAAGTGAAAACAGTTGTTCTCAAAGGTTGGTTGAGATTTGGTTTTCATTAAATTAAAGATCAGAATTAAAACTATATGATTATGATGTCAGGCGATGGCTTGTTCATGTTGAAAATCAAGGTGGAAACCATAAAAACTCAATATAGCTCGTGTTATGTTCATAAATGAATAAAGAAATGGATTTGTTGAACTTTATTGGAATAAAATCATCGTTGAGTTATCAATGATAATATAAAAATGGTTGAAGACTTAGTAAAGACACAAGAAATATCACAAAGTCATGTGAACTCTGACGATAAATTGGTATATACCAGATATTGCTAGTGCAAGTACTAAGCTTTAAATGTAAGTCACTCAAACTCATGTTGAATGTGAATTAAGAGTCAATGCACTTGACTAAGATCGAGACAGTTAGAGAATTGTCCTATATTCAACACATAGTAGAAAAGTATTGTTATCTTGGAATGATTGAATGATATAAGCAAGGTATACAAAGATTTGTGCATTGATATGTTGTATGTTCAATTAATCTAAAAGTGGAAGTGATATAAATACTAAGTGATACAATGATGCATAGAGAAGAAATTGAAATATGGTTTAACTACAACAATTGCTTGGTTATATCTGAAATATGGAAAAATTAGAGATTTATTCTAATACCTTTATTCCTGATAATTGTGTGTCAATACAAAAAAACAAGAGATTGTAGCTTATACTATTATATAGTTCATACAAGTTTGAGAGGAACTATAGTTAAATAATTGTTTTGGTAGACATACTAAATAATTTAAGGCATCGCTTGTAAAATAAAAGTTTGAAATGTATTTCAAATGATGAATGTAATAAATTGCAAAGATGAATTCTAAAGCTGAGACTTAGGGTTATAAGATATGGGTGTAGATCCCAACTTATTTGTGATTCCATTCAACTGAATAGATTGCGAAAGTTCATTTATTCATCACAAGGTTTAAAATATAGATCTAACTAAGTGAAAGAACTTTTGAGAGTCTTTTAGTTATTCCTATATTAGAGAATCTTATAGAAAACACTAGAAGACAATGAGAAGTATGAAAACCACTGAATTAGTGAAAAATGTGATTTGGAGACCTTCAAGCTATGAAAGTTTGAAGACTATAGTTATCAGAGTGAAAGAAATTTGAGGATAAGTGAATAACCTAAGTTCTTAAATATAATGAATTCACTATGAGAAATTACCCACAAAAAGTAATTGATGTTATCAATGATTTGAATAAAGAAAAGATCTGGAATTGTAATTATAATAGGAATTTATCAGTATTATCTCGTGAGAGAAACGTGTGATAAGAATGATGATCAGGCACATTATCAACTGTGTCGTTGGAATTAGTATTTACTGATATGTTCTTTGAACCTCAGATTGGGGCTGAGTCTAGAGTTTCATTATTGGGTGATATGGTGATTAAGAAGTCAAATTGAACTTATTTGATATGCCAGGATTTGGCTATTAATAGTTATTATTCCAATTAGACTATCTAGAGAAATTGTGATGAACGTATTAGATTCTGAAATGAAAATACCAGTTTAGGAAAGGATTTTGGGCAAGAATTACTTCGATGACCTCATGGATCTCTTTATATTGGTTATGCAGGCAATGTCATATCGTATTGAGGCATACGAGAAGATTATGGATTGTCTTAAGTGATGAATATGGTGTTAAATTCATACAAAGATATGAGAGTTATTGAATAGGTTGAGACTGAATAATAGAAACCTGAAGGGTTAAGTAAATTCTTGCCTATATCTGATGGTAGACGGATAACATAACTGGTGGTTATGTAATGAAATTAACTAGACTTTGGCGTCGACATAATAAAATGAAAGTTGTAGTTGATTGATTGACCAAAGTCTGCGAATTCTTGTCAGTGAGTTTATATTATTCTTTTGACGGATTGAGCAAATATATGTATTTGGAGATGTGAGATGACATGGTGTTTCAGTATTTGATTCCTCAGACGGAGATTCAAGACTTGCTTCCAGCGTTGGAAGAAGTTATTTATATAGTAGAAAACCATTCTTAATTTCAGTACATGATTTTTTCTTTGTGTTGACAAAGAAATCGAGTTGCTAATCCTTGTTTTGAAGAGTAAATATTTTGAGATTGTGTCTCATAATGTTTAACCACTGCAAGAAAATAGATTCTTTTATGTGGGCTCTCTTATAATAAAGGTAATCAGATGGATTACATCGTGGAATGATAAAACTTAATATGCTTAATGTTATTGTACGTTGATGTTCAGAACAAAGATTGGAGGCATAGCTTTTTATAAAAGAAATGAGATAATTAAGAGCTACACAGAGAGGGTATGATAGACTAGGTGATATATAACTACAACTGGATAAATATAAACATATTGAGGAATCAAGCATCATAGATTGTAGGAGAATTAAAAAGACAAATTCATTTTGCTTCTAAAAGTCTCATCTATGAAAGAGCTTTGTAGATTCAGATTACATTAAAATAGTTTTAAAAGGAAAAGATCAATTGAAACAGGAGTTATACATGGAGGAACAATGTCCATTTCTCTTCAGAACTATTGGTAACTAATACGTTTCCTTTAATCTCGAGGACGAAAATGTCTTAAATTGTGCCGACTATAACTACCTGTTACCTAAAGCAGGTGATTAGTGTTAATTCAAGTTTTAATTAACCTAAGTTAGGCTCGTGGTAAAGCTCGACTTGTCTCGATTAGCGTGTGCTTTAATTTTCATGTCGTTTGGTGTTTGTTTTATGTATCTTAGTATTTATTGAAATTAATTGGTTTAATCTAGGTTCTTGGTCGACGGGAAAAGGTTGATGGATCTCGAGAGTTGGGTAAATCGGTAAAAAGTTAGAAAAGCTTAGTACAGGTAAGTAGGACTCATATTTTTATCAATTAGGCAACGTAATTAGTATAATTAGTTCATATAACATTATGGGCTAGGAATGGGGCAAAGTACTATGACTTGAACTGATTTGTATGAGAAAGTATCCGGAAAGATATACGACGAGCGAATCGGACTTGAGTGACGATGATGGTGATTGGAAAGCTACCGACACCTTCCCTTCAGCTACCTTGAGGTATCCAATTGTTATTTTTTTATTGTTTTATAGAAAAGGGCTGCGATGGGGGAATCTGATTGAGGTTGATGACCGAGGTATTGAGAGGCCAACCAATACTCTTCCCTCAAATACGTGACGCTAGCCGATTGCTACTTTACATTTAAGAGTGGTCAGCTATGCTACGCCTAAATACACCAAAAAAATCATACGTCAGCCAACATGTAAGGTTCAATGGACTGTAATTTAGGGTAACAGGAGTCTACAACTCTTGTTTTGAATGCAAAAGAAATAAGAAATAATACAAGTCACGAGTACAATTGCAATTGATCTATGAACTTGAATGTCGTTATCTATTGTTATGTCATTTTAATACCTGAATAGTTATGTTTTAGATTCATTTTGTTATTTATAGGTTCTTTGATATTAGTTGATAATTGATACACCTACGAGTATTACTTACTGAGCAAGTTAGAGTGCTTATTCCCCAATTAACATTTTTCAGGTTGTCGACGTGCGCTTCGACTCAGGAACGGAAAAGATTAGGAGTCGATAGTCTTCTTTAAGGTGAATTGATTTTCCACTGTTTATATATTGTATGGTATTACTATTTTGTAAACATGGTTGGGATATGGTTTTACTACCGAGGTTTATGCCGATTTTTGGTATATCTTATGTTTTATCAAAATAGTTTTAATTCCGCTACGTTTTCGGTTATTTATTCGATATAAGATATAATGTAAAGTGTGATTATCTAAAATGAAAGATGGTTATACTATTTCTCTAATTGAGTTCGACTGGTGTACCGGGCCTTAATTAGGGTTTTAGGTCGGGTATCTCCCTAATCGGGATAGATGATGCTACAAAAGTAAACATATAATTACCTGTAGTTTCGAAGAGAAATGGAAACTGCTCTTTTATATAATATTCATGCTCACAGGTTAGTTCCTCATTTCTATGAAATTACCATTTCATTTTAACCAAAGAAATCTCTTTGATTCTCACCCTCTAAATCTTACATTCGAATATCTGAATTGGTTGTTCGTCGTAAGTTAAGTCTTCCCGAAGATCAAATTCATTCCAATCAATCCTTGGAGTGAACCGAGTCTCCGTTTTGCGAAGCATAGACATATGGAAGACATTATGAACTTCGGCTAGCTGAAGAGGTAACTCTAACCTATAAGCAATAGGACTAATCCTTTCCTATACTCTGAACGACCCAATGTACATTGGAGCTAGCTTACCTCGCAACCCAAATCTATACAATCCTTTCATAGGTGAAGCTTTCAACAAAACGAGATCATCCTTTGACAACTCCAACAACTTATGATGTTTATTTGGCGTATCTCTCCTCTTAGCTATGCCATAGTCAAACATTAGCAAATCTACTGAATTCACTCTATATAGTTTTGAATTACTCACAAAGAGAATTGTATTTCTTACAGTTACCACCAAACTCCAAGACACAAGCTCGATGCATGTCCTCTAGCACCAAAATCAACCACTCAGGCTACTCATCAGCGTGCCAATGGTATACCACACTAAGGTTAAGAAAAGTTCCCAGCTGTCTCTGTAATTTACTCCACAGTCTGGACGTGAATCTTGGATCTCTAACGGAAGCAGTCGACTCTAGAACTCTCTGAGATTTCAACACCTCACGTACGTACACCTCACATAATTGGTCAAGAGGATCTCGCATAAAAACTGGCAAGAAATGCGCAGACTTCATCAACCTGTTAACTACAATCCATATAACGTCGAGCTTACATTGACTCAGAGGTGGATTAGAAACAAAATCTATTGATATATATATTCCCATTTCCACTCAGGAATAGGCAGAGAATATAATAACTCTCCAAGTTTTCTATGCTCAGCCTTAACTTGTTGACATATCTCACATCTCTTTACAAACTCAATAACATCACTCTTCATTCTAGCCACTAATAGATACGTCTCATATCACGATACATTTTAGTGTCACCTGGAAGAATATAGTAAAAAGATCCATGAGATTCTTGTAGCAACTCATGACTTAACAAATCTTAAGCTGAAATCCATAATCTATCCCTGAACCGTAACGCACCATCTTCAAAAACTAACTAATTAGGATGATCTACACTAGTCGATAATTTCTAACGCACTATATAATCTTGATTAGCTTTCTGAGAACCACTCTTCCAATAAATCATCTCCAATTTAGTCCGAATTTGAGCTCAGAAGAACAGATTAGTAGCTTTGAAATTAGCTATCTCAATTGATGATGTGTCAACTGAACTTTCACGAATCATCATCACATATGCTTACTTAAGAAGTCTAAACTATGAAACTCTACAGTAACTACATTCTCTATGCCTATTCTTCTCCTACTCAAAGCATCCTCAACCACATTTGCCTCGCTTGCTTGATACTCTAGAGTGAAATCGTAGTTCTCAAGAAACTTAAGCCATCTGCACTTCCTCATACATCCTTCTATTTATTTAAGTTGTAATTGTATATTGACAGTCTATTAACACCTTTCCGTGTAGTTCTGAATTACTCAGGCTCAAATTAACTTGTATTATTACTTCTCGTCCCACATCAATTGATGATGAAGTAAAGCATACCAATTTTTAAAGGAAACACTTTAACATTAACATAGCCTGATAATACCAATAACAAAGAACTCATACAATAACCTATTTCTTCCAGTAACTATCACCTTCCAAGTCGCAAGCTCAGAAATTTTATTATCTGGAACTAAGATTAGCTATACATATATTGTGTTAAGATTAAGAAAGGTCCCTCCCAACTATTATACATCTCTTCCCTATAGGGAAACAAACTTTATGTTCCTCATCGAAATAATAATAATCCTGGTTCTCCGTAACGTTTAAATCTTTCTACACTCAAATATCCCGCTTACTTTTCTACAAGAATTAAACCTTATTACAGGCAAGAAAAAAATTTAAACTTTATCAGTCCTATAATTACATTATCAACAACCTTCAGTTGTCATTACAACTTAGGTTAATCCATCATAAATTTATGAGCATGCAGTTTCATTCATATAGGGTAATAATAATATAACCCTCTAGGTTAGTATCACTTAGCTTCTACTTGCCGATATATCTTATATTTCTTTATACAATTGACACTGTCAATTTTCATTACAGGTCACCAACAACTCATTCTTATCACAATGATTTTAGATTTTGCCTAAATGAATCTTTTTAAAGAAATCCATGAGATTACCACAACATGCTTGACATACTTTTTATTCGAGTTCCAAGAACTTTCTTTACATGCTTAATATTTTGATCTAAGATTATCCATATAAAATACCAATAACTAGTAGTCAAACCTTGACTTACTAGTTAATCTCAATCAATTTCTCCAACAATTCATCACTCAATTAATCATCATTATCTTAGCTCCCACATGAGCTCCAAAGAATATACTTGTAGTTACCATCCAGACAACTCAACTGATGATGTGCCTACGCATGACTTTAATTGTTCATCATTGCATATCTCATTCAAAAGATATTATTAAGCATCTTTTATTGAAACAACATCTCTGTCTATTTCCTATGCAAGGTACTGTCATCACAATCACCTTTAATGAGTGATGTTTCATAGTAAATTCCTAACATTTAGGAAATTCAAGGTATCAATCTCACCTTGTATTTTTTTATCACTCTTACCATCTCACTTTTTAAACTTCTACAGTCTGAGATTCACTACTTATACCAATCCATTGGTTTTTATACTTCCTGATTGTCTTTTAACTATTCTTCTAAGATTCTCAATAATCTTTAAGAATGATTAAAAGATTCTCAACAAACCTTTTCTCTTATTTACAAGTGATGCCTTCCATATTTGGTACAATTACCAAATAGTTATCTTGAGATTATCAATCTCCTATAGTTCTCCTTATAAGTCTTGAACTATATTTATAAGTATAAGCTACAATTTTGCTTTATTATGTCACCACACATTTTTACCAGAATAAGAAGTCTTAGGATGAACCTCTGCAATTCAGGTACCATCAAGCAATTGTAGTCAAACTATACTTCAACTTTCATCTAAGGCATCCTCGTATCTAATTTCAATTTACCACAATCTCATACTTGAGTTAACTGAATAAATTACATAACAATACTAGAGATCCTTGGATCAATATTATTTCAAGATTACTTTTCTCTTTTACCTTTTTGTTGAATATATGAAGATTACTTTTCTCTTTTACCTTTTTGTTGAATATATGACAATCTCATATTTTCGTACTCCCAGTAAAATCCCTTGATTTGTTGTTAATAATCAACATTCATACAAGTAATTTACCTTTGAAACTTAGAATTGTCACTTGAAGAATCTGGTCTAAACCAATTAACTGTCATGTTTGTAACTCTTTACGATAATGCTCGTGCATCTTCTAAGTCTTCAAAGATTTCATTCTTCTTATTATTGGTAAAATAATAACAACTTGGTTAAAATAGGGTTTCTAAACTTGACACATTTTATTTATGAACATAGCATGAGTTCCAGTAAGTTCTAATGGTTTTCACCATCCATTTAAAATGATTCAACAATCGTCTGAAATCATCTTTAAATATATATTCTAATTATACCACTTTGACAACCAGATCTCAACTAACTATTGAGAACAACTGATTTCACCTTATTATCAGAATGAGTTGTCAATTATGGATAATGAATATTCATTCCCACTATCACATATTGATAAGTTGGTATTTATAGGTTTTTAGTAGTTTATTTTAGTATATTTAATGTGGAAAGTCTCAAAAATATATATTTAATTATATTTATTGGTCATTTTCAAGTGAAACGGAGTTCGCGGTTGAATTCGTGGTGAAAAAAATACTCAAAATGGAGTATTTACATGCATTGATCGGACGCCGAACTATTTGCCTCGAGCTAAGTGCTGCGCGGCAGGTAGAATAGGAGATAGCAGACCCAGTAGGCCGCCACATGTCACTTTGCCATTGGATAAGCAAATCATTTCTTGCAATTTTCTCTTCACACCAGTGCCACGCGTCGCTCACCTATTGGTCTCCACGCTCTCCCACGTCATTCCATCAGATTTCCTCCAATAGGAAGCTGCCACGTGGTGTCCCACCATCACCACATCACAAACAAACCATTTCTTTTCCTTGTTCAGCAGCTCTTCGATTTTCTCGCGATTCGTGCCCATGCGATCTCCCAGATTATCGCCGAGTCGTGCGAATTCTTCCACCCACCTCCATGCATGTCACGCGTCAGCTGCGCAGCCTCTCCACCACGTCTTCCAACAGCTTTCCACCAACCACCGCTCGACACGTGGTGGGCTTTCCATACACACCATGTCATGTAGTCGTTCTCCACCAATAACACGCTACCATGTCAGCGTGCGGCAGAACAAACGACCAATTACATTGTAACATGTGGACAAAAGTGATTTCAAGCCCAAAAACAGCCATACGATGCTCTTCGACGCACGAGTCACCTCCCCAACACCCAAAATTAGTTTCTCTCACCTCCTAGGACCAATTTTTAGTAGTTTTATATATTAGGAACCTAGGGTATTATTAGAGAACACCGACTATTATATTTTTAGGATCGACTTCTTCGACGTTTGCCTAGGTCGGTGGGGAAACAAGTCGGGATTATGGATTCAAGGCATATTATGTGAGATCATTTATTTTATTACTTAATTTAATTTAATTCTCTTATTTCGTTTTTGTTGATTTTAAGGAATATGGTTTAGATCTAGGGTATGTATGTGGCCATTGCATGCTTTTAAGGGGACAACCTATAGTTATTTGGACCATTAGTATCCGTATAATTGTGCTTTTGGACCAATAAAGTGATGAACACTCACTTGTTTGCCGTAAAACCCTTTCAGTTCTTGAGTGTGCAATAATTGTATCTAGGTTAAATCGGCAGCGGATGCGATTCAGTTATTTAGGATTAGTTTTCCCACAGATCCATATTACTCCGGTTAGTGCGTTAAACCTGATTGGCAGATGCCTAGTGTTATGCATCAATTAGGGAAGTAGTTAGTAGCAGACGTCCTGGCTATCAAGATTAGGGGAATGATGAATTTTTTGTGGATGTCGATTTTCTATAGCTAATCTAGGAGAATATAAATTAATGACTTTTTGGGAAAGATTGAAGACCATGATTGCCATTGAATCCTGATTCTGATTTGTAGAACCGTAGACCTAGGTGTTTTATTGAACTATTTGAAAGTTATTTTTATTATTTTATTTATTTAGTTTAGTTAGTTTAGTTTGTTAAATTATTAAATTATTTATTTAAAACCACTGATTTTTCCTTTTTGTTATTTTTGACCTATGAAAGACTACCAATCTCTGTGGGATCGACCCTTTGCCACTATTCTACAAAATAGTTGGTTTAGGAAACTTTATTTTATTGACACGTTCGGCACGCGTCACATATTATACTTTGGATTCCTCAAATCCTTAGATTCATTGATAATTCATACTCCCCAATTTAGACTATACCAGTCTAAAACATCAGACTAGGATATCTTACCAATTCATTGCTATGTTCTAAATTAAACTATCTACCAATTTTAAATTTTATAGTTGACATTTCATTACTCGACAATTTTTCTTATCATTCTAATATGAATTCACACCATAACTGGAAACTTTATTTCATAACAACTTATGAAATATAAATACATTAGTAGTTTTCTAAACTTAATAGGATTTTAACATTAACCACTAATTTATTTACTGAATAACTTTCATTATTTCTCAATTAGACTCAATATAAGTATTAAATCACAACTCAAAGTGGCTTACCATCTTTGAGTTTCATATAAAGTCATTCAGTATTCTATTGTTTCATAAATTTCTTCCTTTTAATACACGTCTCAAGGTCTAGAACAAATGAATACCTCTCCACTGACTATTATTTGTCTAATAATATAAGCAAGAACAAAGACCTTTAAGAATAGTTAATAGAATAAGAGTTTGATTTCATCTTTATAAGTTTTTCTTATGTCTTTCCTTTTCAATTTTCTCGAGGATAAGATTCTCTTGAACTCTTACTTTCAATGCTTTCTCATATCATGAGAAATCGAGGCACTTCAAATAACATATCTCAGTCTTTTATCTTTTGGTTACCCCCCAAAATCACGATAAAAGTTATTTAGCATACCCTAAGATTATTCATAACTCGGAAAAACTCTTAAAGTCAATAAACTTAGGTTTTCGGTACAAAGGAATATGCTGTCACTTACTTCTAAAACAAGTCGAAAGTGAAAACAATGTTAAAGCCTTGTCCATGATACCAAATTGTGTCAAAGTTACCACTTATATTCAAAAGTGATAAACCTTAGGCTCTAATACTAAGCTGTAGCATCCCCTCCTCCGATTAGGGCAATACCCGGCCTGAAACCCTATTAAGGTGACACGAACTTTAACACCATCAACAATTACGCTCATCTCGAGGCTGATCAAACGATCCATATAATTCAAACTAAACTTATAGTTTTAATATATATTTATATATCAAATATATCAATATATATACTTTGGTATTTTCTCACCAATAATTCACCAGACATGCATACGAGTGTTCTTAAGTGTGCACATTCATTTCACGACCCCCTTGTCGCACTTAGTGTACCGGCTATTTTTTGGTTAATTACTTATTTTCCATTTATAGGCTTTTATAAAAATTTCTTTATCTATACTACAACCTATAAAATTCATAAACATACCAAACAAACACAAATCATCATGCGAACACATGCACACGCCAATCGAGGTACGCCAGATTTAACCATGAGCGTAACTCGGGTTAATTAAGATTTAGATTAACACTAATCACCAACTTAAGATAATAGGTCATTACATGAACTAGTTGAACCTCCACATGTATCACAAGTCCCGCGTAGGTCTGATAGGGTAAGACATCAACTTGAGAGATTTGATTTTCATATTACTGATAGTAGTGAGGTGCTACTTATATATTAAAATGATCCTACTACCTATCAGGAAGCTGTGTCTAGCCCTAAGGCTGATAAATGGCTTAGTGCCATGTATTCTGAGATGCAATCCATGTATGATAACCAAGTTTGGAACCTGGTTGATTTACCTGAAGGTGGTAAGACCATTGGATGTAAATGAGTTTTCAAGAAGAAAACTAACATGGATGGTAATGTGCATACTTATAAAGCACAGCTAGTAGCAAAATGTTTCAAACAGACTCTAGGTGTTGATTATGATGAAAATTTTTATCTTGTAGCCTTTCTTAAATCCATTGGAAATATAATCGCCATAGCCGCATATTATGACTATGAGATATGGCAAATGGATATCAAAACAACTTTTCTAAATGGAAAGTCACTTGGGGATATGTACATGATACAGCCTGAAGGGCTTGTTCATCTTGAAAATTCTAAGAAGGTGTGCAAGCTTCAATGATCCGTTTATGCATTAAAGCAAGCTTCTAGGAGTTGGAATATTCATTTTGATGAAGCAATTAAGGAATTTAGTTTCATTATAAATGAAGATGAGCCTTGTGTATAAAAGAAGAACAGTGAAAACATGGTTATTTTCTAGGTACTGTATGTTGCTGATATATTACTCATTGGAAATGGCATCCCAACCTTACAGAGTGTCAAGACTTGGTTAGGGGAGTGTTTCTCAATGAATGACTTAAGAGATGCAGCCCACATATCTGAGATTAAAATCTATAAGGATAGATCTAAAAGGTTGATCGGTCCAAGTCAGAGTGCTTATATTAACAAGGTACATAATAGGTTTAGTATGCAAGACTCTAGAAAGTCGTTGCCAATGTCTCATGGTATAAGTCTTAGTAAGACTCAATGTCCATAGACTAATGATGAGCGAGAATGCATGAATATGATTCCATATGCATCAGCTATTAGATCAATTATGTATGCCATGTTATGCACTTGACCTGATGTATCGCCTGCTTTGAGTGAAACAAGCAAATATTAGTTTGATTCAGGTGAAAGTCACTGGATAATAGTAAAGAACATTCTCAAATACTTAAAAATGACTAAAGAAATGTTTTTCTCTATGGAAGTTTGGAAGACGAGGCATAGTGATATAGATGACTTTAGATTGCAGTCTGGTTATGTGTTTACTTTGAATGGAGGCATAGTGAGCTGGCAAAGTTCGAAGCAAGAAACTGTGGCAGATTTTACAACTGAAGCTGAGGATATTGTAGCGTCCGATGCAACTAAGGAGGCAGTTTGGATAAAAAATTTCATCTTTGAACTTGGTGTGGTTCTAAGTATAGCTAACCCTGTTTGCTTGTATTATGACAACAACAGGGTGATAGCACAAGCCAGAGAACCAAGATCACACCACTGATCCAAACATATACTTAGACGTTTTCATCTCATTCGAGAAATCATTCAGAGAGGAGACGTGAAGATTTGTAAAGTTCTTACAGAATACAATGTTGCAGATACTTTGACAAAGGCTCTTCCACAAGCGAAACATGATGGTCATGTTAGCTCATTAGGTATTAGATACATGAATGACTTGCCCTAGGGAAAATGGGAGATGTTAGGAAATGTGCCATAGGTCAATCTACAAACCTTGTTTATCTTATAATTTTAGTTACTAAAATAGAGGTTTTTGTTTGTTGTTTTATTATAACTGATTGCATGTTTACCTTATAATAAGATCCATTGGTATTTGCTGAAATATCCTAAATGTCTCTTGTCAGTCATTATACTAGGAACTATAATGAATTAAGACTAATGTGAATCTTGATTGATGGTCATATGATGATCATGCGTATAGGGATACGAATTGAGATCACGAATACTTGTTAGGGAACAAGGTACTAAACTAACTCGCTATAAGAACACCACATGGATTAAGTCGTAAGTGTTACTCATGATAGCTATATCATTTATTCCTTCTACTTGAGATTACCATAGACTTCAATATTAGGAGCATGGTAATTTGACACAGTCAAACGTTGTCTTTAACTGGATGATTATAAAGATTGTGATTGCTTGCCATATGAATAATATGTGAATGTGTGTAATCAAGATATAATTTTTCACTCTTGTATAAAGAGAGATATCAGTGGATCCCTCGATATGATAAATTGACAATGGCCAAGTCCATGTAAATTGATATGATCAATGTCACTTGGATGTTTTCAGTTTACCTAAAGATCGAGACTAATACAATTGAACATTAAGGGTGATTTTCCATACCTTATGTTTAATCAAAGAATATCGCATGACAAAAAGATATGATATATGTTATTCATTAGGTTGTATTGATTTTGATATTCATGCTACTTGGGTAGTCATAATGCCTTGCTATGACTTGTGTACAAAAATAGTTTAAGTTCATTGCCAACGTCACATGAACTTATTGGTCGCACACAAAAAAATGGCTTTGCGCAATTTCAATTGATCTAGAGTAATAAATTTTATATGATAAAATTCATGACATAAAAGCCCTTACGATTTGTTATGTGATAGTTTAATATTAAGGGCGTATGTGTAATTTGCTAAAATTGTCTAAATACAATAGTTGTATTATAAATATGATTTTAAGTGAGGGATTATCTACACATATAAATAGAGGTTGAAACTCTAAAATGAAAATATATTTTTTTTACTATTTTTGAATTCTCTGGATTTTGTGAGAGAAAGAAAAACATTTTCTTCCTCTCTTGGGCTAGCACTCCAAATTGTGGTCACCGATCGTGTGTAGATTTTCGATAAAGGACGCGCGCTTGAACATCTTGGAGATCGAACAATCGGAGAAGGAAATAATGAATTAAGGTATGTTTTAGTTTTGTAGATCTAGTTTTATAGAACTTATTTTCAATCCTATTGAGGGTTTTTAAAAAATTGTTTTGAATTTTTCGCTGCGTATGAACCCCAAAACCCAACAAAGGCTAGAGTGAAGAAGTTGATTGAAGACTCCGATTTGGCACATTTAGGCTATAATTCATATGATGGTAGTAACAGGGTGTTAATCTCTGGCATTGTTAAGAGATGGCGGCCCGAGACAAACACGTTCCACATGCCATTTGGCAAGATGGCTATTAATTTAGCTGACGTGTTGGTTGTTTTAGTTCAGGTCACTGAAAAAACTATTGTTGCCAAATCTAAGGAGCATATTGTGGTCACATCAATGGTAAGTTGTTTGTTGGGGGTTTTAATCAGTGAAGTTGATGAAGTGATTTGGAATATGCCTGGCATCACCATTAGGTTGGCATTGTTGAAGGAACAATTTTCAGTCCCAAATAAAGAACGAGAAGAGGAAGAGGGGAAGAAATGGGAGTATGTATATCCTCCCGTTGAGCCTACATCCTATACCTACTAGGAGCGACCCTTTTTGCGAACAAGTCCTGTACAAGAGGCCCCCTTACTCCTATTCAGCTATTGGAAGATGTGGAGAAGATTGGTGAATACTCATGTGGTGGTGCGACACTTGCTTAAATGTATCATCAACTTGGCATTGCAAGTCGCGCTGGGGTCACTCAAATTTGCGAATACATGACATTGTTATAGGTAAACTATTAAACGATGTACTTTGACTTATTATTACTTTGTTCATAGCATTGTTTTGTGCAGGGGTGGATGCACGATCGTATTCCATATATTAAGTTGCGTCTGCGTATTGACTATGATGAGGGAATGCGTCACGTTATGAAGTGACACCATAAAAAGGAGTCGAGGCTAACGTTGGATCTTCTCATAGCATTTAGGAGGCGACTTGATAGGATGCAACCCCATGAGGTGATGACCCTAAACTACACTACAACCACAAATATATCTTAATTTAATATACGAAAGGCTTATATATATTTGTTTTTCCTCAGTACTTTAGGATACCACTAAGAAGGGTGCACCTCCTGTCCACGAAATGGCATTCTATGCAGGTTCAATGTAGTATTTGGATGGCATTGAACCACACAATCCTGCAAGGGTGTTGAGGCAATTGGGATATGTTCTAGGCATTCCAAAAGAACCATATCAATCAATTTCTGCCGATAGGAGTAGCCTAGCCCATACGTACTCAGTGAAGTACAGTTACGACCCCCAATTTTGGGATGATTAAGAGGGCCATCTAATTTCTAAAGAAAAACGTGGTGAAAGGGAAAACCATTCATGGCAAGCTGCACCAAGATATCTTGAATGGTTTCAGTCTGTAAGTCACTCATTCACTGAAAATTCAGAACATGTAAAGGGAGGGGAGGAGGAAGACGAGTCAACTTTAGTATGAATATGATTTATGTTTTGCTATATTCATTTATATGTCACATTGGGTCTATGTTATCGATTTCTTACTTTATTACCTTGTCTTGACAGAGTAATCGTTGGGCACTTAACGTTGCATTGTGGTTCGGATCCATGCCGATGGCCAACATTACAGTCGCAATGCAATCGCAATGGAAGATGCGGTAATTGGCTTCTTAGTTGGTGTTGAAGAGGAAGAGATGACCATTGCCATGACCACCCTTAGCGATGGATGTATGACATCAACTGGCGCGGCTATGACTCATGGGACGGTTATCTGACACGACTCAAACATCAAAAAATTTAGACCAAAATTTATGTGTTACTTCTAGTACAATTATTGACAAAATTTGTTTTTTTTTCAGTTTGCATTTAAATTGTGGGGTACAATTTGGGTATTCTTTGACTTCGTTGTTTATTTTTTGACTGTTGTGGTGTGCAAGGTTCATTTAGGAACCTTCTGCATTCTGTGTTTGAATGTTATTGACTGTTGTTAATAATTTATTATTGTGTTTGATTTATTTTTTGGATGAAACTCTTTGTCGGACTTGCAGGACCAAAAGGTTAATGTACTAACGGTCAAGCCCTACCAAACTCATTGCAAACATATCGGTTGGATTATGTTGAAAGAGGTAAATGAATTTTGATCACGAATGAACACAACACACCACTACCAATAATATTTGGGGTTTGTCGAGTACTTTGGTGGGGTATGTGTGAATATTCGATCAATAATTCGATCCACAAACTCCGAAAGGTATAGCTAACTTACGGTCACATTGTACCATAATGCAATGATTGTTAGCGATAAAACCTAATCGGTATTTTTCCAAAATAAGTGGGGTACAACTTGCAAAAGGGTGGGGTACGTACACCAAAACCAAAATACATTGCTGAGGTGTTTGGTAATTGACGAAGAACAATGACTGAAAATTTCAACAAAAGTTTAGGTCAACCTGCTCCGCACTTCATCATTTTAAAAGTAGTAAGGTGCAGTTACAAAAATAGTGGGTATGAATACTAAAACAATTATACGTAACCGTAACTAAAAAAATGTTTCGGCAAAAGAAAATCATTACATTTTTAACCGATTTAGTGGTCCAGAACCATGATATATTTTATAAATGTAGGGAACAAGTAGCAAAAAATAGGGTATGTAAAGTAAAACGATCGTAGTTGTCCGTCACCTATAATAAGTTTATGGTTGTT
This sequence comes from Stephania cephalantha, assembly GCA_039657325.1. Taxonomy (NCBI): domain Eukaryota; kingdom Viridiplantae; phylum Streptophyta; class Magnoliopsida; order Ranunculales; family Menispermaceae; genus Stephania; species Stephania cephalantha. The sequence goes on along the minus strand of CM077567.1, from coordinate 19,561,474 downwards.
AGGCTCCGTACAACATTATTTTTAAAAATAAAGTGGTACGAGTAGCAATATAATGGGGTATAGAGGGAACTACAACTATACATAACCAAAAAAAATTATGGTTTACGGCGACCTTATGCCGTAACCTATTATATTGTTTCTACCGTATTGATCTGTCGTATATGATTTTGCAAAACATTGGGGTATAAGTACTACAGAGTTGGGCACTGGTAAGATAACAATTATTCATAGCCGAAAGAAGTTGTAACTTTCGAATACCCTTTATAGATACCTACTAAAGAGTTTCTGTTTCCTAACTCCGTGTTGCATTATTTTAGAAAATAGTGGGGTAAAGGTATCAAAGGAGTGGGGTACAAATAAGAAAACAATTGCATGTGACCGCTTTGTTGTGTTCAGTTATGGTTGCTCATTGCTTTTTCTTAATGCGACTTATGTTTCCACACAGTCGAATTATCCTACGATGAAGTTTGAAATTTAGACGTGGGGTATTTATAGCAATTTTTTGGGGTATGAGTAGAAGTGCGATGGTACATGGCCGACACGTCGTCTCCAGTAATGGTTATTCCTAGTCGAAACCTGAATACTAGTTTCGAATAATCAATACCATAAGTTAGGAATACGTCACGGTCCTGACTGATCGAGAGCACTAATAAAAAGCAAAACATTACATTTTACAAGCATCAAATTAATAAAGCAGCCACATAACAGTTTGTGGACATCCAAATGAATATTTTGAGACAAAAATAAGAAATGAATCTCATAAAAAAGATACAATCCATGATTTAGAATTTGAAAACAAAAGAAACAAGTGAATTCCTAACAATTAGTTTTAACCAAACGAAACTGACAAATTGCAAAAGATGGTGTAATCCCATCTATACACACCATGTATAACCACCAACAAATAAACATAGCACATGTTTTAAGATTCAAACAATTTAAAGAGACACATGACCATCATTCAAACAAAAGAAGAGCCAACACAATCGCTATACCATAACCATCCATATACAACCATATACAATCATTAATACCAAAAAATACAAGCAATACATACACGCAAAAAGGGGTGCATGTTCCAAGTTTCAATCAATCAAGTTCTAAGTTTCAATCTATCAATCAATAAAGTTCCAAATTTCGATCAATACAATCGCAAGTTGCATGTATAGTTTGTTGTGTTCGAGGCAGAATGTTGAACCCATTAGCCCATGCCCTACTTTCTTCCTTAGCGTATCTTTCCCATTGCCTCGCGATAGGTGGTAAAGGTGCGCCATCCTTCATGTGTAACCGCAATTGAGTAAGAGTAAAGGTAAGTTCAAAATGAACAATTAACAACACAAGCTACGAAAAAAGGAGAGGGATGTGAGGACTCTCACCATCAAAAAATGAGAAGCGTTTCTTTTAGATAAAGGAGGGGCCGCACTAACGACAGGGAACCAAACAACGCTTCCTTTCTTTAACAAAGAAACAAAAGACCTCTTGTAATAGTTGGTGATAATAAACCCCATATCCAGTAAAGCTAACCAAGAAGAAAGTGGTGCTTAGGTCTGAAAACAATTAATGGAATTTTTACATGATATTGTTTCTAATTGAAACACATTCATGTAGAAATCTCTGTTACTATCAAGCACCTCCACTAGTTCCCTACTCACTCGCATCCAGCCATCCCTAAAATCATACCCTAAGGCATGTCCTATCACTTGATACGAGCAGTGCGCGTCAGAGTCAAAATCTATTTTACTATGCCAGTTTGGTACCCACATATCAGTGATCTCATCAACATACCTAATAGAAGCCTGAGATCGGGTCATTGATTGCCTAGGTGCGGCAAATGGGACTGAAGTAACCTGTACTCGTCCCTTTCCTCCCTTCCTTCTCCTTGCGCTATTAGAATATTAGGTTGGCTTGGTGGAATTAAAAGCAACAACCCAGAATCTTGGGTTCCTCGAGCCTCGTTAGACTTAGTTAGAGCCTCAGCAACTTCAAACACAGATTCATGTTTGTCTCGAGCCTCGAGATACTTAGCTCAAGCCTAGGCGAACTGAAACCCAGACTCTTGTGTTCCTCGATCATCGGTCGACTTAGCTCGAGCCTCGGTAGATGCTCGAGCCTCGGCAAACTCAAACTCACTCGGGTCCCGCGCTATAGATTTTTCGATATTCTCCTTGTATTTTCAGGCCATTTTTTAGGGCCAAGGGACCACTACTACGCGGGCGACCCCTTTTCTTAACCTTCTTATTGGGTATGGAAATAAAATTTGAGGCGGGGCATGTGATTTCCCTCAACTTTTGGACAATCTTTGTTCTCATATCAGGACCGTCATTTCGGTACTTGGACTCTAGTGCTTCAATTTCAGCCCGATATTCAAAGTCATCTTCTTATTTATCACCAACGCATATCGTTCACAATTTCAACTTCTTCTAATGTGGTTGAACCTTGTCAAGAGTAAGTAGGCTACCATCCAACAAATGTAATGCAATCTCATGGGCATACGACAATCCATGAGTGGCACGTGAGACGCACCCACAAATGGAACTATCAAGCCCAGCACCATCGCTAACCATCTGCATTTCCCTGTGAACCTCATCTAATGCATACCAAGAAACGAACATAATGATTTTGCTAAAAATGTAGTGTTCTAACTGATATGTTATGAGGTGCATCGACCGATTAAAGGAAAACTCTACGGCTCTTTATTAGTGGGAAAGTACCAAGTGTATGGACTTCCACGCATCCCTAAAGCTTCCCAGTGATGCCCCTAACTCCCTCTTCAAAATAGCATGAACACCCTCTACACAATTCGTAGTGGCAGTCCCAAAATGCATGACCTTATCTGTCCTCGCAGCCATAAATTTATCTTTCTAACAAAACCACGTATCCCGAACGTAATCTAACAAACCTGGCACTCCTCCATATTCATCTTCTAGCTCCTTAAGCATACCCATATATGCTAACTCAGTATGAGACTGTACAACATCTGAACACATCTTATACCATCAATTGTAGTCTTCCTCCCTGGAGAATAGTTCTTTTGTCTTGGCAACCACATTCCTCTTTACATTCCAATCACAAAGTAATCGCATGCAACGAGGGAATCCTTCCTTTATGGCCCCTATGAGTGCTTGATCTATATCGATTAATATGACCCCCGAGAAGTGGCCACCCATCCGACAATGACCTTAACTTCCTCAAAGACCATACATAGTCAAACATCGTCTCCTTGGCTAACAATGCTTGCGCAAAAATGAAAGTCATGTTAGTAGAGGTGACACCAACAATTACGAGTAATGGGTACTCGAACCTATTAGTCTTGTAGGTGCATTCCATTAGCAAGACACGAGGAAAGCACCAAAGAAGCTACAGTGAAATGGGGTGAGCAATGAACAAGCCCCTGATGACATTCGATCCTTCCGAAAAAACATGTTGCTCAACATATCCATGCTCATCCAAGTTCTTCATTAACATCTACATTTTTTCTTGTCCTCAGCTTCAAACCTTATTAATCGTGATCTCTCATTGTAGATTGTTTTCATGATAGTTACATTCTCTGGATTCTTCTTCATAATGTTGGCTAGAATGTCTCGAGGCCGGGCACTAGTCTTGCTCAAATCTTGGAGAATCAACCTCTCGAGTTAGGTAAGCCTTCTAGCATATGAGTCGCTAATCAAATTGTTTGTAAACTTGTAGCTGTGCACCCTACACACCAATCGCACATGCCATTTGTCATCAACCTTGTGTTTCACATTGAACTTGAATTGACATCCACACTTCTTCGAGGTAATGACCTTATGCTTATTCTCGGCCCCATCCCCATTGTTGCTACCCATTTTCTGCTTCTTTCCCTTTGAAATCTTACGATCAAATACATTGAACCTCTCGCACCTAATGGATAACCTAGCTCCCCGACCCATGGGTGCGTCAGATTTGAGTATGATGACAACAAAGCCACACTGTTTTGCTATAACCTTTGCCCAATAAGCTACTTGCTCTTTACTATTAAATGGCTTGGCCAATATAAAGGTAGCGGTGAAGTTCGAGAAGAATTCACTAGATATACACCTCGTGTCGTGCATTGGGACCTACAATAACGAAAAAGAAGCACTAATTAAACAAAGAACAATGACAGAAACATCAAATTTCATCATTAATAAACTGTCCAGAGTAGCAAGATCGAGACCCACAAGGTGCATTTCGGTGTAACATGAACGAGACTAACAGTGTGCATCTCAGTAACATGGAGTTGAAAGGTATAGCCAGATAAAAAATCACAATAGCCAAAACCTTTACCATCATATACGTTTCTATTGGCCGAGTAGAGTTACCTACTTACGACATAGTAAGGCTGAGACGCATGTTGGACGTCTTGGCCTTGTGAGTCTAAGAAATACGGGCAACATAACACATTCAAAATCTCCATGTAAATCGATGACAAACTTGAGAAATTACCACATTTGGCTCTGCTTCTCATCGTCTTGGCGATTCTTTTGAGTTTTCCATCTTCAAAGTAATGACAAGTCCCCAAACTCAAAGCCCTAGAAATTCGAAAATGGCAAAATCGAAAGAACTAAAACAAACACGAGAAATGACAACACAACCTACTACATAACGAAAAACGAGAAGAAAAATGACTTACTTGGTCGATTTCGTGAGGATTCACCCTTGTTTTGACAGAAAATGAGATTTGACGGAATTCAAAAAGGGGTCTGTTTAGCTGCTCCTTTTATTAAATTATTCTATTTAATTTCATGATTATCTCTTATTTTTAGGTCCAAATTAAATTTCGTAAAGTACCCAATTTCGTCAAAAATTGAGAAATATTCCCAATGCGTTCCGAAACTCACGGACACCGCGTATATAGTTCAACTTGACCCTCTTTCGCGTTGAATATAATATACAAATTAGTCATGCGACACATGAAAATAATACTTAGACTTATGATCTTTTGTTCGTAATGTGTAAGTCCCACCTCGAATATCTAAATCCCAAATTAAACTTGAAAATACTTAATTAGTCGCCTAATCAAGTTTATGAAATTCTCAGATGTCACAATTCTTCCTAATTAATTAAAAAATGTGTCCTCGAAATTTAAACTTACAGGTTATTGAACCAAAAGAGATATGAGAAAATGATCATCCATATATAGCTATTTTAATCCAAAATTGTAAAAATCATTTCCAAGGTGAACCGTTAAGTGGACCCAATCACTTTCATTGTAATTAAAAACTCAGTGATAGAGATCATAACCATTTCAACTTTTAATTTCCAAATCTTTCGTTTTGTAAAAGTTATCACCGTTACTTAGCCAATCCTAGCCTTTTGTGAATTTCAGACGAGTTAAACAATCAACTTTGTAAAATATATGATAACCTAATTCGTAAGCCAATTCACTTAACCTTCTATCTGACTGGTTAGAAAATTAATGCTTTTTCTAACTTTGTCAAGTCATTTTCTATCCATGAGTTCACTAAGAACCTCATTCCATTCAATTATTGAGATCTCTCATAATCCAATGTCTTAATCACTGACAGTTCACCAATTTCTCTCATTGCCTGAATAGAGACGATTATCCTTAACTTTAGTAGATATAAATTTTAATACAAAATATCAACATATTTAATGATTATACTCTCATAATATAACTTTTAACTTGTATTGCATATAAGTTATAAATATGTTATCTCTTTTTCATCTCTACTCAATACATATCGTTGACTTTACTCAATTTACTGTAGAAGAATATTTAATTCTTCAAACACATTAAGTCAGATATATTGTCCTTTATTCAGTAATTTAAACCACAACAGATAATATTGAGTAGCTGATTAGTAAGTTGTACATCCCTTTTTATTTCATTTATATCTTCACCATCCATAAAGACATCTTGCATCAACTCTAATTTAAAATAACCTAGTGCTTTAAACTCCACCACTAACTAATCAGGTGGTGTAGCACTAAAATTGAGCTAATGAACAATATATTCACTAATATTAGCTATATACTACTTTGGTTCAAAACTTTCAACATTTGATGTTTGATTCCTAGTAAGTTCCTTGTGAAAATAAATTAAGTTTCATCAAACTTATAGTTTGACAACATAATTCTTATTGGGACTCATTGATCTGAAATTTCCACTTTCCGTTCTTATGTGAGAATTTATGGACCATTTGTCTACTTATACTTAAGCATCCAATTGACTCAAACAAAACTTCATAGAATCTTTTATTTTGATGTATGTCACCAATTCATTCGATTATTCAAAAACTAGTGTCACGAGTCACTAGTCTTCTACGCTGCAAATAAATCGTGATTATGAAACAGAGTTACTTAGTCTTTTGGTCATGCACAACTACTCCAGTGTCTTACCTTGATTAAAGGAGTTTGTTCATGTCACTTCCTGAAGTCACAAGTCATCTCAATGTCTCATTTTGTTTTATACAAAGAGTCTATTCCGTTCACTTTTTGTCAATCTTAGCTATTCTCATACCGATCTCAATTTTGGTCCTTTTAAAACTTACCAAGACTTTCTTTTAACAACCATAGCACTTACAGCTCCTTAATCTTAACTTAAAAAGACAATTTATATCTGCTCTCTTTTCGAAAACTTAGCTAAGGATAAAATGGCTTCTTATGATCATTCAATCAATTGAAGTTTTCCTTGGCTAACCTTTATTCGAAACAAAGAAATCTTCCTACTCAAACAGTTCCACTATTAGCTATTGCCTTAATTTGTTTTCATTAGACTCAAATTTCCCGAATTTTCTTTTTCTCTTCAAACAAGATTCGGTACTTTTCAAGATATTATGTAAGATATAAATTATCTTGGTAATAAGTAATTTCATTTTTATAAATTCACCTTTCCATTATTGTTCATTTGAAGAGATAGAAGAATTTGAATTTTCAATACCTTGACTAACTTAATGACTAATCAAACTCTTAAAGAATGTTGTTTCATGTGATGGCCCCAACCCTACAAATTAGGCACCGCCCGACACTGGGCCTCCATTAACCCGTAATAAACTAGTTCAGAGTTAATAAAGGCCTAATCAGCCTCACAAACTGGTCTTCAATACCTCATAGTCCACACAACAATGTATATATTTATGAAATCATATGCAACAGAATTTAAATGTGGTAAGAATGCGATAGCAAATAAATTAAACACACAATGAGTTCAACGTGTGGAAGCTAGAATGTTGAAACCCCATACAATGAATACAATATTCAATGACCTACATATGTTGCACATCAATGTTCTCGAACAATGAGTTCAACGTGTGGAAGCTAGAATGTTGAAACCCCATACAATGAATACAATATTCAATGACCTACATATGTTGCACATCAATGTTCTCAAACTTGGAGATTATGCCTGCAATTGTTACCAAAAGCGGAGACAATCCCAGTGAGTAAATCCAGAAGAAGTTCAACAGTAATTCAAATTAAACAATAAATAAGTCTATAAATCATGCAAGAAATAAATGAAGTTGAAAATAACAATAAACTACATGATAGACAGACTACAATAGTCAACGATAAAGACTAAGTGACCCAGCAGTAAAGTATAGGTGCATAAGTGGTCGTGACACTCCACACGTGGACTCAAAGCCACTTAAAAACATGCAAGTGTAAAATATTGGTACGGCGGGACTGAGTCGGCTTTAACTCCACAAAAACTGTTCAACACTGTCGGCTCACTTAAGTTGCAACCTGAGAAAATTCCAAAGGGAGCCACAGTCGCAACCAGATGCTCAACCGCAATGGACTACTTCAAATCCTGTGAGGAGCCACCACGACTGCGAATGCTCACTCAAAGGATTCAATCTCGTCTTGGATTCAACTCACAAGTAAACAACGACTCAACTCGACCACTTAGACCCTAGGTCACTCGGTAGGAAAGTAGAGTCCATGAATACGTATCATTTTCATCAAAATATGCAAGGAAATGAAAAAAATTAATATTGAATTTCTTACTGGTTTACTTACGTCCAATCACATTAATACCTAGCCCGAATGTCGATCATCACTACCGTTTCGTGTCGAACTCCCTAAATCATTCAATTCTCTTTTATTATTATCATTTCTAAGATTTATTCACATTTTATTTAAGTCAAGCATGCATTACCAGGTTGATCTCTATAAGCTTCAGTTGTTGCACGCTTATCGAGACAAATCTCATTTTGGATTATTCATTATTTAGTTCTATTTTCTTTTTATTCACCTTAATTTTGAAAAATAAGAAATTTTCTTGAGTAGCAAGCACATTGATCTCGTCTTAGGTCGGACTACATTAGCTAAGTCTCGACTCGACCAATTTTCTCGTATTTGGCTTTTATTATTCCCAACCAATTGATTATACATTTTTTATTTATTCTTTTTTTCAGAGATTACATTGTATATGTAAAATGTGTATCATATATATTTACGTGTATATATCATATACATTATAAAAATAGGTATATATACATATATATACACCATTTATATATACAAATATTTACATATAAACTTGTGCATTTTATTTTTACATGTGATCTGATTTTTTTATTTTTAAAAAAATAGCACGCATCTCGAAGTAGTCTTGAGATGCGTGCGATTTAAGCGCATATCCCAAATATCTATCTACACCTAACATCTAACACAGATCCCAAGGCAAATCGAGGATCATCGTAAACACGACACATATCTCGAGGTAGTCGCGTCACACATTTTTATTTCGGCACTAATTTGGAGGCATTCATTAAACACACCCTATAAACACTAGTTACACCCCATCTTTTTCCTTAAAACACCAAAAATGACCACTTACCTAGGCCATGGGTGTGTCTCCGGTGAGGAGTCCGAGAGGAAGCGTTTGAGAAGGAGGCCAAAGGATGGACGCCGGAGAGGGACGCCATGGGTGAGGGACGTCAAGGGAGGCCATGACTGGGGGAGCCGAATTTGAGGGGAGGCCGAATCAAAGGTTCGGGTGGCCACCAAGAAAGAAAGGAGAGAGGTGGAGTTCGAGAAAGGGTGGGAGAGAAGGTGAAACTGAGATGAGGGAGAGGGAGAGATTGAGTGTTTTTTTTTGTTTTGAGAGGGAAAGAGTGGAAACTGTGATGGAGGGAGAGGGACTTCGAGAGGAGAGAGAAAATGTGTAAGAGAGAGAAAACGTGGAGTGGTGTTATTGGGTAGGTAGGTAGGTATAGGTGAGGTGTCAAGAAATTAAAGGTTGTGTGTGTGTAAATTTGACTTTCTTTTTTTTATTTCTTTTTCTTTTCTTGGATTTTTATGTGAGATGTCACCCACATATTAGTCCACACTTTACTTTTAACCCACACCCAAATACAATACATCACACCATCTTTTTACCTTACCAAAATTTACCACCTTAAACTTCAATTATTTACTTATGGTTTCTCTCTCTTATCGGTGTCATCAGTAACATTGCGCATACTCACCCTCTATCATGCAACTCACGTCACACTTCACACATATCGATACGAACTCTTACTCGCGAATTCTGCAATATAAATCAATTTAATAGTATGCCACACATATTTAATAATATACACCATATCACACAAATATGAAATATATCATTTCCGAGTCAATGTCCAAAATTTGACCAAGAACGCCACGTCGAGTTGTCTCGTCACGGCCCCGTAAAAAGGCGTGACTAGGATCTTGAATTTTTTGGCCTTTACAGTCTTCTTAACCAATAGAAAATTTTGTCCTTGAAATCGAAAAGAAGTTATGCCCATGACTAGATTAAGTAGATACAATGTTTGAGTGCAGAGTTATTCATGTTGAATCTATAATTTCCTTACATCTTAACCTGTGTTCTCTTTTATGATAGTTCGTATGACCAATCAGTTTGTCTAGTGTCAATCCAACTATTATCTATGGGGTTTTTCCAAAACTAGGGGGGTTTACAATTTATTTCACAAAATAGGGTGGTGTACTTTGAAATAACCAAAGTAGGCAATAACGCCTTTTGAAAAGGCGTTATTGTGTGTGATGTTGGTTTTGTGGCGGTGACGTGGCGGCGATTTGTATAGATAGCGCCTTTTGAAAAGGCGCTATTTGTACATTTGGCCGCCACCTCACCGCCACCTCACCAACATCTAATAACGCCTTTTCAAAAGGCGTTATTGGTTAAGTTTGTTGGCAGTGACGTGGCGGTGAGGTGGCGGCCAAATGTAGATAGCGCCTTTTGAAAAGGCGCTATCAATACAATTCCGCCGCCACGTCACCGCCACAGAACCAACTGGACTCGCCGATCGTCGCCTTAACGCGCCGCGCATTGGTCCGCGACCTCCCTGCTGGCGTTCTGCTGGTTTGCGCGGCCGGCCGCCATCACCGCGAAGTTGCTAGACGCGTCGTCCTCGCGCCGCAAATCCTCATAGCTTCTTGGACAGCGTCGTCCTCGGCCGCTCTCGTCCTCGCATTGCCGTCGTCGCTGTGTCGTAGTTGAGCGATCTCGACTAAAAAAGAAACCAATTTTGAATATATATACATTGGTTATAAAAAAGAAACCAATTTTGAATATTATATATATATATATATATATATACATTGGTTCCAACCTTCAACTCTCTTTTCTAAACTAACTAACATTAACTAACCTAACCAAACTAAACTAACTAACTAACTAACTAACTAACTAACTAACTAAACTAAACTAACTAACCTTAACTAACATAACCAAACCAAACTAAACTAAATAACTAACTAACCTTAACTAAACTAAATAACTAACTAACTAACTAAACTTAACTAACTAACTAACTAACTAACTAACCAAAGTAAACTAAACTAACTAACCTTAACTAACCTAACCAAACTAAACTAACTAACAAACTAAAACTAACTAACCTTAACTAACTAACCTTAACTAACCAAACTAAACTAAACTAAACTAACTAACCTTAACTAACCTAACCAAACTAAACTAACTAACTAACTAACTAACTAACTAAACTAAACTAAACTAAACTAACTAACTTAACTAACTAACCTAACCAAACCAAACTAAACTAACTAACTAACTAACCTTAACTAAACTAAACTAACTAACCTTAACTAACCTAACCAAACCAAACTAAACTAAGTAACTAACTAACCTTAACTAAACTAACTAACTAACTAACTAACATAACCAAACTAAACTAACTAACAAACTAAACTAACTAACCTTAACTAACCTAACCACCTAAACAATACAAACTAAGTAAACTAAAATAACTAACTTAACTAACTAAACAAACAACCAAAAAAAGTAAATCATTACCCAAATAATGAGTCATAACCCGACCTAACCTAAGTCAACTAACAAACGTAACCTAACTAACTATACTAACCTAAAATTGCCCAACAACAATGAATGAAGTAAACTAATCAAAAGTAGCACGTGTGATGCATACCTAACTTTGTGCATGACATTGTGGTGTTTTTTGTGTCGAAGTTCAATGAAGACCGTGACGATTCTCACACAAACAACAAAAAATAAACTAACTTAATTGCAAACTAAACATACTAACTAAATGGAACTAACCAAACTAAACTAACTAACTTAACTAACCTAACTAACCTTAACTAACCTAACCACCTAAACAATACAAACTAAGTAAACTAAAATAACTAACTTAACTAGCTAAACAAACAACCAAAAAACGATTAACTAAACTACCAAGCGAAACTAAACAAACAACCAAGTAGCTCGAGAGTTACTTGTTAACAACCTAACCTAACGTAACTATGTGAACTAAACTCGACTAACCTAACCTAACCTAACTATGTAAACTAAATTAACTAAACTACACTAAGGAACATACCCTAACTCAACTACACTAAACTAAATTAACCTCAACACCTAAACTAAACTAACTTAACTAACTAAGCTAATTAACCTAACCAAACTAAACTAATATAACCTAACCACCTACACCTAACTAACTAAGCTAACCACTTAAGTTAAATTAAACATATAACCTAAACTAACTTAACAAACTAAACTAACTATTGAAGAGTAATCACATATACGACATTATAATAATATGGAAAACATGAGAAATAAGTTTATTCAATGAGAAGGTTGTATACACGTACTCCATGAACCCAATATATAAGTTATCTACAAATCACCATGACATCAAGAAAACTTATCATGCAGGTCTATTCCGGCGGTTACGTTGACGTTGTTGCTCGGTGATGCAAACCGGACGTACTCTTTGTCTAGTTGGACGATGTGTTTGTACATCCGGTTGAGGTTGTTGAGGTAGCTGGTCTTGCATTGAATCACGTCGAGTAGATTGATGCGTTTCCTCTGGTGCTTCACTCGACTCACCTCTGCTACTGATGCTCCCAAAAATAGGAGGTGGAACCATCCCAAAATATTGGCTTCCTGTATGGGGTTGGGGGAAAGGAACATGAGGCTGCGGCATGGTCAACAAGTTCATGAATGAGGGATCTCCACTATATGGCATATTGTAATTATAAGGAGTAGGAGTATATGGACTAGGCATGTATTGAGGCAGTGACGGATACATTTGATGATGAGGCATTCCATGATCCACATATGAAGACGACGGCCCAGGTGCGTAAGGAGCAAAATGGTAAGGAGGAAGATTCACGCTCGGCGGCCTGGGTACAAGCATTTGAGGTTCTGGTTGGGGTGTGGACGATGCAGGAATGTACCCATGAGAAGAATGAGTTGGTGGGGATGATCGTTGGCTACTCTCGCCAACAGTCTCTGTTCTACTCACTCTCGAACGAGATGAACGTGCTGGAGGAGAACGTCTGCTACTCTCTGGAGCAATCTCAGTCTGAGTAGATGGACGTGGTGGACGAGGACGTCTAGTGCGTTCCCGCACAGTCTCTGGTCGTGTTCGTCTTCTTCTCACCTCTATGCCTTGTTTGCCCTGATCGTCTTCTTCATCCTCCTGTTCATTATCCTCATCTATGCCTTGTTCGACGTCAATTCTGTCATGCGAAAGAGTAGACTGTTGCCTTTCATCTTCGTCTAAAATTTTAATCCCTTCATCAAGCGCAGCAAGACCTTGCTCATACCCATCCTCGATAAACACTCGCCTCAGTCGATGCACCAAGTTACGCAGATATACAAAATATAAGAGGTCAAAGCACGCAATATAAGATATTGGATGTTCGAGGAAAAGAAAGAGTTAGGATATTACCGAGTAGTCACGTAACGCCTCGTCGTGTCCAATGAATCTCCTAGTGACCAAGCGATACCACGTCATGTAGTCTTGGTGATCGTGGCCTTCATTAAGTGCCGTTGTGGCAATGGTGTCCCCACGATTCTCCCACACGTGTATGTAGCTTGCCTGAAAAGTCATCCAATTTTCATGATGATGTCCACGCAATTCGAGGCGGTGCAGTTGAGCGTCATAAGCACAATTAGGTGGCACCACTTGTACCATGCCGAATTGTCTCATAACCCTTTCTGGTCGATGCCACTCCACAATGTGGAAACAAATAAGGGGACACGTCGAAAGCCAACTCCAGTGACCATTTGTACAGTAATCGGGAAGAGACCCCATGAGTTCAGTATAAGGTTGCCATACCACATCATCCTCATGCCTTTGCGAGTCGAGTGCATCACGTAAGCCGATACGACGTGCGTCGCACTTTGTGAAACCGAAAATGCATCGAGCCATCTGGTGTAGAAAACAATAAGTTAAGATAAATGAAATTGGACAAGATTTTTTAGCAAATTAATGACAAATCGACTTTAATACTGTGTCCGAGTGGAACGTCCATAAGCATATTTTGGCCATCCACCGTTCGCTGCTGAGCTCTAGAAACACGCAGGCGCCGCGGTGCTATGAATGGAAATCTGTCCCATGCCCACAGTTGTACAAGAATTGACGCGCCAGCAACCTCATGTGCCCCTACGCGAGATCCGCGACACAACTCCCTGTACAAATAAGCCAAACATGCACTCCCCCAACTATATTGTCCAGCTACTTGGAAATCCTCCAGCAATGGTAGGAACATTAAATGTACGAATCGATTGGACTTGTCGGCAAAAAGACAACCACCGATGAGTTGTAGTATGTACGATCGAACGTAACGTTGGACCGACTCCTCATCGCTATCATCATCTATTGCTGGTACGCTACGCTCAAGCCAATCGACCTTAAGTTTACAACCAACGACGTCATCTCCACCAGGAGTTCGTCCAAGTAGCCTCTCGCAGACATCAGCATAGTCTGCGTCCGTCGTTCCCATCACAGGCATACCTTCGATAAGTTGTACCTGCACATCTTGGAGTGTAATGGTGCACTCCCCACAATGCATGTGAAATTTATGCGTCTCAGGGCGCCATCTCTCTACAAACGCAGAATCAAATCAAAGCCCCCTGGTGTCCATTTAGACATTTTAGGCCTATTTTACTTCAAATCATTCAAATCACAGCCAAATTCCTCAACATAAAACTCACCATGGCCTTTAAAATAAATTTCGAATTCATCGCGTCGTCGCGATTTCGTCGAAAATCGCGCATCCGAGGTCGATAACGCGCCACCGCATGTTGTTCACCGCGTCGCAACCGCCCATGATCGGCTGCCGCATGCGACCCTCGCCGCGTCGCGCTTGGATTCCCCGCGCTTCTTCTTGCTGAGCACTTCGCATCCATGGTGATCCGCTCGTTCATGAGCCGCCGCCCGGCCTTCTTCTTCTTTGGGACGCTGTCCGTCCGCGCCGCGCCCGTCTTTGAGTCTTTGCGCCGCCGAATCTGGAGCCGATCGTCCCACGGCCGTCGCTACGAGCCGCCACTGGAGCTCTATGGCGTTGGAACCGCCGTCCGTCACCGGCCGCCATCTCAGCTATTGTTGGTTCGCCAGCTGCGTCACCTCCCGCGACCTCGCGTGGACCACCACCACGACCGCGCCGATCTAGCCAGAGCCGATGTGCGCGTTGCCTTTCTCCTCGCCCTTGCGCGGCGGGAGTCGCCGTCCCTCGCGTCGGCGCTCTCCGCCATTTCTCTCTCGTTGTCTCCTTCTTCCTCTACTTCTCCCGCATTTTTCTCCTCTATGTCTCGTTTTCTTTTAGGAGGAATGTACTTCTCCATCCTTGAACTCAGCCCCAAATCCTTAAGCGTCCACGTCACATCGGTGCCACCGTAGTGCGCAACCGGACATCGGCCTCGACGAACAACGAAGGCGATAAGATGCTCGACCTCATATGATCCGGTGTGGCCAAGACATCATGAACCTTTCTTTGCTCGAGATTCGTACCAGTGAAACTTTTTGAGTGATGTCGTTGAAACTCACGAGAGGCGCCTTGCCTTAGCCGTCATTCTAATTCCCGTATTAGTTGGCGCGCTCAAGCATCTCCTCATGTAAGTACGAGCATGTACTCCTTGCAAAGTACGTTTCAAACAGTGAAACTTTTTGAGATGTACAATCACGTATGATTTATACTTATATGGCAACTAACTTTTAGAACGATTTGGAGACTCTACTTCAACACGTAATTCATTTACAAGTCCCTAAAGGTGGTGGTCGACTTCACCAACCCTGAGACCATAAATGCTTAGTGTCACTAAAGTGGAGTTACTTGGGCTTCTGATCCAACACTACTACTCCAAAACTTTCGTCAAAGCTAAGGAGTCCGTACATGATGTAATCGTTAGCTCTCAAGTCATCTCAACACTCTTCTCCCTTAGAGTCTGCTCTTCGTCCTTTTTCCCTTTTCTTTCTCGCCTCCCAAGTCTTGAACCCGCGTCTTTTTAAGACTACGGACTTGCGAGACTTGTACCACTGAGCTGGACCTAATCCATTTCTCTAGATCCGATAAATTTATCGTAGTTTCCTCAACTCTCCTCACTTCCCAACGAAGACTTAGGTAAGGATCATAGAGTTCCACTCTAAGTTCAACCATTCCTAACTTCCATTTGGTGTGCGTCTTAATTAATTGTAATTTCCTTCACGAGTCGAGTATTTACAAGCTGAGTCTCGATACCAACTATGACGGCCCCAATTTCCCATAAAATTGGGCCCCGCCGGCCTCGACCTACGTGGACCCCAGAGCCGGTCTCGTAAGGTCAACGCAGGGCCTAGTCACCTTCCAATCCATTATTACAAGTAATTTCAAAATTTTAAGTTGAGTTATTAGTATTTTCAAGATTTAAAAATTTAGCGGAAGCAACTAATACATTAAATAACTCAACAAAAAGATCGGGGAGTTAGGCAACCTAATTGTGGAACCCAAGTAAATATCATCGAAGAGAGTAAATACAAAAATTCACCTAGCTATGAAGCCTTCCTCTCGCTACTCGTCGTGGCTCTGCACTCGGTCAAACATAAGAATGACGAGCCCAAGTAAGTAAATCCGATGGGACATATACACAACATTTCATGATATCCAAAACAACACTTCACGATATCCAAAGCGATCGAATTCATGTAAATAGAACGAAAGGAATAAAGAACGCATGAATATAAAAAAGCTGTCCGATGGGACATATACACAACATTTCACGATATCCAAAACAACGAGTTCACGATATCCAAAGCGATCGAATTCATGCAAATAAAACGAAAGGAATAAAGAACGCATGAATATAAAAGACTGTAAACAATCCATCAATGAGTAAGGCCAAATAACAAGGAGTCCCGACCAAAAAGTCGTTGAGTCGCGGCAAAAATCCCAGCAGACTCGGGTTAGGACGAGCCCCATGCCTCCCAACCCTAACCCTTGCGACTATGAGCCATCCATAGACCCGGATCTAGGACGAGACCCCTGCCTCCCAGCCCTAGCCCGGGACGACTATGAACCATCCATGGACCCGGATAATATCGACGGACGACCATGAAAGACATCGGATTTAGGCGAGAGCCGCGGACCCAATCAAGGCTAAATTTTTAAATCTTGAAAAATGCTACTCCGAGATATAATAATGGATTGGAACCCAGGCCCGCGTTGAACGAAGATATCCACGGGATCATCCTAGAATGAAATTGCATCGTTCGATGAAAAAACGACCCGACGTCTCCCGACGTCGCGCGAAGATTGGGATTTAGAATACACCTTGTAATTTATAATGTATTAATGTATGTTTTTGATACATTATTGTGTAAATTTGACGTATTGACGATGTAAAACAGTTACCTCGCCCTCCAGGTTCGCGTTGATCTGTGTGTAGATTGGAGTTGCAATAGTGATGGATCTGAAGGTCCTGGAACCATTGCAGTACAACTACAAAGAATGTTAGAAAAAGAAAATGAGTGTTGTACGAAACCAAACGATAAGTATTTAATAAATGTTCACACAAAAACACACGACGAAAATGTTCAAAAGCAACATATGTACGAACTTAAGTTACTTCACACATTATACAAAATCGACTATAGGTTCTCATTGGATGGTTGAGGTCTCCTTGGACAATTTTTTTTGTTATGTCCCTCTAAACGACAAATACCACACCGGTTCTTCCTAGTTGGGACTCGTTCACGGTCTTTATTTGGACATGTTGTTCTTCTATATCCTTCTTGATGACATATCCCACATCGCAAAGGTCTTTGGACATTAGGAAGATCCATCTCGGTATGTCTTCGCGATCCCTTAGGTCTCCATCGGCCACGTCTGTACCTGGGGTCGGGTATGATTTTCATCCCAAAAGTCGGCCAATACTTCTCATCCGGGATGGCCTTGAATTTGTAGGAGTAGCATTGTGCGTACACATCTATCCTATAGTATGGCTCGATGAATCGCGTAGCGTAGCTCACTCGAATAAACGCACATGCCTTGCTAACACGTGTGAGCAAGGGAAACCAAAAACGATCGCAATTTATTACAACCGCACACCCGGTCCTTTAAGATGACGACTTGTGTGTTGTTGCCTTTATGCATGCGATCTCCATGTCTTCCGGCCGCACTTCGAACTCACCAATGTCTCGATTGATCAACGTGACGTGATGCCTCCTTGTGGATTTCTCATATTTCGTGAGTGCCTTCATGACATATTCGCGTACGCTTGTCCGTTTGAGATTGCCTCATTGATTTCCTGGTTGCGTTGATCGTGGTACGTCACCAATCTGTAGTATATCATCGAGTCAACGCTGTAATTGGCAAGAATCGAGCACCCTTCAAGACCCCGTTAAAACACTCTGCAATTGCCGATGAAACTCTAGTAAGTAATATTGGTTCGTCAAATATTTATTGTATTTGAGTGCAAAGAATAAATTGTATTTCGTACTTACCAACACCATTAGAATTCATCCATCCGTACCGCATGCCTCTGTCGTACGATCGCGTCCGAAGTTCTTTGGGGATGGCATTGACATATTGTAGGCATTGAGGCGTTCGTGAAGATAAGTATGTGAAACGCTCCATGCACGCAATAAATTTTCGTTCTTGATGTTGAACAAGCTGCTCGACCGAGGAGTACTTTCAAGGGGTCATTTTTGAAGTGTGTGCCGAAATTACTAAGCAAGTGTCGCAAGCAATAACGGTGGTACCCTTTAGGGGGACAAAAGCCGTTGATTGGGGTGTTGACCGCCTCCAAAATGCCAGGGTGACGATCAGAAATAACACAAATCCCTTCTCTATCTGTCACGTGTTTGCGCAACATCCGCAAAAACCACCCCCACGAATCAGTTGATTTGATTTCTGCAACGGCAAATGCAACTGGTAATATGTGTCAATTTCCATCAACAGATATCGCAATCATGAGCTTCACTGTATTTGTCATATAGGAATGTCGCGTCAATCTGAAGCAGAGGCCTGCAAAACTTGAAAGCATGTATTGAAGCTTCAAATGCAAAAAACACACGACGAAATGAGGAGACGCGGTTCTTATTTCATCAGCATGCCATTGTCTGTGTGACCACTCGATTCTTGTCCCCGGACTCTTACTCCTCACAGCCGCCAACCATCTTGGTAATTGAGCGTACGACTCATCCCAATCTCCAAAAGCCCATGCAATTGCTTTCCTCTTGGCATCCCACATTCGCTTGTAGCCGACTTCGTGTCCGTATTTTTTCTTAATTATTTCTATTAATGCTTTGATCGTGATACCTTGATCGCTCTTGACGACGCTTTGGATCTCTCGCGCAATCATGTTGGCGTCAAGTTGGGCATGACCGCGTTGTACGTTGGGATTAATACACGTGTGCGTACGTCTAACTGGTGTTATCTCCCATAATAGTGTTTTCTTTCGGAAACATGCGCGAAGACGCCACATACACCCGTGTTGTGGAAATCTGCACTTAATCGCCCACGTAGTTGTAGTCGATTCCATCACATGGTATTGACAATGTCTATTAACATGCCACACTTTAACGACATGTTGTAAGTCGTTTTTATTGTCAAAACACATCCCTATCTTCAAATCGAAGTTAGACATGTCCCCCCAAGTTTGCTTATGGGAATGTTGGGTCGCAGTTGAATTAGCCACCTCCCAATCGATTTCGTTATATCCCGGTATTGGTTGGTGAACTTCATCGTCACTAGCTTCCTCCAACATAATCTCTTCATCGATAGCAAATTGCTCATCATCTTCGACATTCTCCGCACCCGGAGGATCATATCTTGGATCATCCGTGCAAACGTTAACGTCATCCCAAATGGCAACTGATGGAGCTTATTCGTTGTGATGCGTTTCCTCATCAGTTTCGTTATTTTCGTCGTCGTTATCGTCATCGTCATTATAGGCATTATTATCTTCATGTAATGGAGCAACGAACCCCTCTTGCACGACCTCAGCCTGTGGGGATTGCATATGCAGCCTTTCCATCATTAAAGGTTGTCGTCGGCGGCGCTTGCGCTACGTTCGCCAAGAACTTGCGAATGAATCGTACGATTTTGAATTGAGTCGACTGACTCAAATGTTAAATATATATCAACCGTTGCGGTTATTGGTAAATTGGCCACCGTCTCCCACATCAAGTCGAAGTGTGTCGCATCATTCAACAACACAGGAACGAAATAATGTGAGCCTCCGGAGAGGATTATCATGTGGCGATAAGTCATCTGAACTATAGTATCCGTTGATGAGATAGGGAACGCGTTACAAACATCATCAATCATTTCACGGCCACTCGACCCAAACTTAACCCACAACACTACTGATGGGGGTGAGCTGTACGCGATGCCATTGACCCCATTAACAATGGAGCCGTACGCATAGAATAGAAAATGGATGTTTCTTTGTGACATGACCTACATAAGTTTGCGAACTTGGATGTAAAAATGTTACAGACAAATGTACAAATTTGGTAAGGGAAATAGTTGACAATCATGTGGTGATAAAGCGCAATCGAACTTTCTGATGTAGAAGATCGCAATAATAGCGCAACTACAGAGCATACTCATTCTTTCGCACTTACATTTTCTGTGTAATAACGTTCAATAAATAAACATATCAACCGTTCTTCATAAACAAAATACATATGTCCCTATATATCATGCAAACCATAACCTAACCTAAATAAATTATTATGAAAATACTAAATTAATGAACTTACTTGTTTCCTCCGCTTTTCCTCTTCAACGTAATATTCCTGCAATAACATTGTATTTTCGTTAGTTTAGAACACAAATAGTATAATAAATCGGCTATAAGAAAACTAAACTAAGCAAATAAAAGTAAACCTTTACCCAAATAATGAGTCATAACCTAACCTAACCTAAGTCAACTAACAAACCTAACCTAACTAACAGTACTTACCTCAAATTGCCAAACAACAGAACTGAAGTAAACTAATCACAGTTAACTAACCCAAATAATAAATGAAAACTAACCTCAAGTAACTTAACTAACTAAGTTAGCCTAATCTAACATAAAATAACCAATTACCCGCAGGAACAGAACAAAGATGGTATATTTAGGATAGAGTTGGACTATATGTCCTCAATAATGTTTTGAAAACGTAGATAGAAAATAAGACAATTTTCTTTATATATATATATATATAAGCTCAGTTATCAGCATTAACCAAATAAATTCTTCAAACCTAATTAAAGAGCAGTACCAACCTAAAATTGCCCAATAACAGACCTTAAGTACACTTATCACAGTTAACTAACCCAAGTAACCGTAGCAAACATGTACCCAAATAATAAATGAAAACTAATCTCAAGTAAGTTAATTAACTAACGTAACCTAATATAAAATAAATTAACCAAACTATGTGAACCAAACGTAACCTAAAATAACCTAATAAAACGCAAACATATCCAAAAAAACAAAAAAAAAACCAAAAAATTGTAGATTTGTTCATGAAACTTAAGTGGATCGCAACGAATTCAAAGTCTAAATGAGCTTATTCTACTATATATATGGTTTCATAAATTTTGGGGCTTTCCTTAACATAAAATAGAACATATATGTTTGTGCAGTTTTGTGTATTGGAGGTAGGTGCATCATGGGGGAATCATGCGTTGAATCAGGTATGCATATGGTTGGCCGTGTTAAAACTGGCGTCTCTCTATTACTTTCAGATCATATAGTAATTCTAGCTTCTTATTAGCACGCATGCAGTTAGGTGTAATTGCGATTCAATATTGATTTGCGAATTAACAACACCTATGTCACTATATATTAACAACCTAAACAACATAAACTATACTAACCTAAACAAATTTGGCATACATATCTTGCAACATTGTGATAACTAAACAAACTACATTAACTAAACTAACTTACCTAAACTAACCTAAATACCTCAACTACCTAAACTAAACTAACCAAACTAATACATAAACTTAAACTAACTTAAACAAACTAACTAAACTAACTTAAACAAACTTAATTACCTAAACAAACTACCTTAAGTAAACTAACTAACCTAAAGACCAAAAATAACGTAACTTAATTGACTTAAGTAACTAAACAAACTAACTAAACTAAACTAACCTTAACAAACATAAATACCTATACTAAACTAAACTAAACTAAACAAACTTAACTAACTAAACAAACTTAACTAACTAAACTAACCAGCAATACCTAAACTAAACATCTAACCTAAACTAACTAAACTAACTTAAACAAACTTAATTAACTAAACATACCTCCTCCTTCGGTAAATTAACTAAACTACCTTAAACATACTTAATTAACTAAACTTAATTAACTAAAATAACTTAAAACAAACTTCATTAACTACACTAACTTAAACAAACTAACTAAACTAAACTTAACTAACTTAAACAAACTTAACTAACCTTAACTAAACTAACTTAAACAAACTTAATTAACTTAAACAAACTTAAACTAACTTAAACAAACTTAATTAACTAAACTCACTTAAACAAACTTAAAACTAACTTAAACAAACTAACTTAAACAAACTTAATTAACTAACTAAACTAAAACAAACTAACTAAACTTACTTAAACAAACTTAAACTAACTTAAACAAACTTAATTAACTAAACTCACTTAAACAAACTTAAACTAACTTAAACAAACTAACTTAAACACTTAATTAACTAACTAAACTAACTCAACTACACATACCTCCTCCTCCTCCTCCTCCTTCCACTCATTCTGCTCAATGCTGATGCCGATCGCCGCATGCCGCCATGCTGCTCCTTCCTCCTCTCTCGCCGCCGGAGATCCCTCCTCCATTTCGCTGGGCGACATTTTCGCCTCCACGCGAATTCCTCCACGTACCACTGCCGCTGCTGCTGCTGAGAGACGCCGCTCCTTGCTCCGGTGCCCCCTCCAATCCTCCTCTACTCGTCTCCGCGCGCGTCACACACTCGCCGACTTCAACAAACTCGGTGCCGCCCCTCTTTCTTCCTCCTCCTCTGTCTCTCTCCACGGATCGCTCCCCCCCTCCCCTCCTTAAGTAGCCGACCCACCCCACTCGCCATGTTGTTCCGTGACCTACCACCCCTACCCCTACCCCTACAATCCCATCTGTGTAAAGCGAAACCGACGAGAGAATATATTCTCTGGCGTCGTTTTCGGAAGATGACATGATGGGGTGCAGATAGCACCTTTTGAGAAGGCGCTATCTGCGCCCATATGTCACGGGTTTTCCCGGTCCACGTGGATCCACGTGGACCGGGAAAACCTAATTTTTTATCCACGTGGACACTGATAGCGCCTTCGCAGAAGGCGCTATCAGTGTAATGTGTCCACGTCGGTCCACGTGGACATGTCGACGTGGACAAGTACACTGATAGCGCCTTCGCAGAAGGCGCTATCAGTGTAATTTTGTACACCTCACCTTGACACATGGATAGCGCCTTTTCAAAAGGCGCTATCCATGTGTCCACGTCAGCAAAAAAAATTGGTCCATTGTGATAGCGCGTTTTGAGTAGGCGTTATTGCCTAGTTTGACAAAAAAAATCCCCTCATTTCCCTCTTTTAAATTAAAATCTGTTGTACTTTGGTAAAAAATTCATTATCTATACTGTTTGGCTTTCTTTGTGTTATTCTGAAACCATCACCGACTTTAATGTCTAAATATCATTACTTACCAGAATTACAAGGCCTCTCTCTTAGAGTCTTAAATAAAGCCTTACCACTTTAGCTCAATCACTAAATGCATACTTACATCACGCACATAGGCAACCAATTTTCTTCACTTGCTATAGAATTCATAATGCAAACATGATCCTGACCTCTATAATTTGGATCAACCACACAGTCTAACCGTCAGACTGAAAGTGTCCATTAATGCAGTAACCCCACCACACTCTAGTAGTAAAAGAAAAACTCTGCCACAACCTGACAATAAATATAAGGACATCAATCCGAAATAATGGACACTGGCACACCATCCAACTCACCATCTTGGCTCCATATATGTAATTGGCTCAGTCGCACTGCGAGTCTTTCATTAAAAATTGGAAAAAAGTAAGCAGACTAGGCAATTAGCGTATAATCATCTCTAAGCATCATCAATCGTATGATATTCACAATCCGTGAAAGTCAATGATCATGTTAGATTATCTGAACCATAATTTTAGTTATTGGAGTATTTTTGTGTTCATTCTTAATCTAATCATGCTTATTCTCCAAGCGTCTGACAAATCATGCTTCAAACATTTCCATTAAGTTCACTTTTCCACAAGACAATATCATTTCTTTAGAGTTGTCAGTTAGTTAAGCATTGAACTATCATCAGTGTTAAGACACGTCATGATACTCAAGTTTAATAACGTCATTGGATTAGAGCCTCGAAAGATAATAGCCCTAAAGCATGATATGCGTCCTTCAAAACCTTAAAGAAACCTAGCCCCATCTATCTTCAGGTTCTTTCCCGAGCAACATGTTCACTCTATTTACATGTGCTCGTCCTTTTCTATCATGATTTTTTTTTCAAGTGAATTACTTTTGTCGTAGCAACTTTACACACTCTCATTACTTTTACCCCTTTTTTCAACATGCACTACTCGCATGAAAATTCCCTTTAATACGATTACTAACGCATCTGAACCAATTTTAGATATATGAGAATCTTGAGATGTAAAATCTTGTAGGATTAATACTTAGGTGGCCTCTAACCTCTAGAACAATTCACGGACTCTACCTCTGCCCGTAACACTTAATTCATTCATAAGTCCCTAAAGGTGGTGGTCGACTTCACCAACCCTAGGGGTATAAATGAATAGTGCCACTAAAATGGAGTTACCGAGGCTTTTAATCCAGTAGTACTACTCAAGAGCTTTCGTCAAAGCTAGAGGAGTTCGTACATGCCTTCTTCATTAGCTCTCAAGTCATCTCAACACTTTACTTCCTTAGAGTCTGCGTTAACTCGCTCCACTTAGAAATTTTGGTTGTTTTTTTATTTGACGCATCCCTCATTTTACCCTGCCACTTCATCAATTTTCTCAAATTTTACCTTCCCAGGTGCCCATATTCAGATTATTATACATGAACATATATGTAGACTAAGGTCCCATTCATTTTCTTTTAACAAAAAATGTCAATTTCTTTATATAAATTATTCCAATTGGGTCCTCTGGAAAGACGTGCAGGGACTTCTCATGATTTATGAATAACTTGAATCTAACTCCATGTATCTACTTCAAGGACTTGTGAGAACAATCCTTTCCTACCACATGCAACTAATATGTGCCCTGGAACTTGAAAAATTTCAAAATCTTCAATGCATACCAAGTATACTTAGTTGATTTCTCAAATTGATAATATCTAATAATGCGATTATGTAGTAAACTCTAACTCCTTGAGGTACAATATTTTTTTTTAAATCTCGTTTCACTAGTTTAGGTTGGATCATATTAGGGTCAAACCTAAACCAATTTACATCTCATGGATAAACAATAAAGTAGGACTATTGACACACTAACCAAGGTATGCATAACTCTTCGCTACACTTCCTTCATTTAACAAAATTTTTTTATCCCATATTCACGAACTTGAGATATTCATTAAATTGATAAAAAAGTAGCAAATAATTTAAGGTTCTCTATCGTCACGCATTTTCATGATTTGACAACATGAAATCATCAGACTTTGCTTCCTCTACTAATTTTCACTTATTATTTTATCTCGTAACAAGTTCCAATTTAATATATTGAAATCTATTACTTTTTTTATACGTCGGCATCTACACGTTTTACTTCTATCCAAAGATTAATCATCACCATCAATCTTTCCTTATTCTCAATTTCCTCGAATATGATAAATCTATTATCTATTTTTTCTAATTCACTCATATTGTGCCTCACGTGAACTTTTGTCAAAGAGTGAAGAGTGAATATAGTGTGTTACGTGAAATATATATAGAAATATATATATATATATATATATATATATCGATACCATATAATTCATACAATCAAATAGCATATAATAAGGTTTATTCTAAATCTTCCCTAGTCTCACCTTCGCTTGCTTCCCATCTAAGTCTCTAAGTTATGATCATAAGGTTTTCACACTAAGTTCGTTAGTGTTCCTAGTTCTACAAGTTTATGTTTGCTAACTAATTTGATTGTAGGCTTATCAAAAGTTAAAGTCAAAACCTTACTCTCTGATGCCAACTATGACTGCCCCAATCCTACAAATTGGGAGGCCTCCATTAACCCCCGATAAACCAGTTCAGAGTTAGTGACGGCCCCAACCCTATAAAATGGGCACCGCCCGACACTAGGCCTCCATTAACTCCTGGTTCGAAGTTAATAAAGGGAAAGTCAGCCTCATAAATCAGTCTTCAGTACCTAATTATCCACACGACAAAGTATATATATGAAATCATATGCAGTGGAATTTAAATGCGATGAAAACTTAATAACAAATAAATTAAACACACGACGAGTTCTAGGTGTGGAAGCTAGAATGTGGAAACCCCATACAACATATACAATGTACAAATTATAGTAACGAGGGGAAATACACGTATC
This sequence comes from Stephania cephalantha, assembly GCA_039657325.1. Lineage (NCBI taxonomy): Eukaryota > Viridiplantae > Streptophyta > Magnoliopsida > Ranunculales > Menispermaceae > Stephania > Stephania cephalantha. The sequence goes on along the minus strand of CM077567.1, from coordinate 19,535,150 downwards.
TCTCAACCCAAATACCTGTTTATAAAAATATAATAAATGTAACATATATACATCAAATGTCCTACGTGTGCCGCATATCAATGTTCTCAGCTTAGTGATTATGCCTGCAATTGTCACCAAAAGGAGAGACAATTCCAGTGAGTAAATCTAGAAGAAGTTCAACAATAATTCAGATTAAACAATAAACAAGTTTAAAAATAATGCATGAAAGAAACAAAGCTGAAAAGAACAATAAAGCGCATTATAAACAGACTACAATGATCAACGATAAATACCAAGTAACCCAAAAGCAAAGGATAGGCGCCTAACTGGTCTTAACACTCTACATGTGGGCTCAAAGCTACTTGACTACGGATAAGTGTCAAATACTGGTATGGTGGGACCAAGTTTGCTTCAACCACACCGAATCCATTCGATACTATCGGCTCATTTGAGCTGCAGCCAGAGAAAATTCTAAAGGGAGCCACAGTCGCAACCGGATGCTCAACCGTAATGGAATCATTGAAATCCTGTAAGGAGCCACGACATATAGCAGATGCTCACTTAGAGGATTCAGGCGCGACTTGGATGCTCAACCCACGAGTAAACAATGATTCAACTCGACCACTTAGACCCTAAGTCACTCGGTAGGGAAGTAGAGTCGAACAATATGTATCATTTCCATCAAAATATGCAAGGAAAAAAAAAAAGAATTAATATTAAATTTCTTACTGGTGTACTTACCTCTAATCAGGTCAATATATTTCACCCGAATGTTGATCTTCACTACCGTTTCGCATCCGAACTGCTTAAATCATTCAATTATCTCTGATTATTATCATTTCTAAGATTAATTCATATTTTATTTTATTTATAGATCTTAGTATACGTCAATTGTTGCAGCTTATCGAGACAAATTTCATTTTCATAAATTACCTATTTAAGTTCTATTTTCTTTCTATTTACCTCAATCCCAAAAATAGGAAACTTTTTTCGAATTGTGGACATATTAAACGTGTATCGGGTCGAAATCCATTAGCTAAGTCTTGGCCTGACCAATTTTCTTCTTGTATTTGACATTTTTTCTTTCTAACCAATCGATTATTATTTCATTTAACTTTTTTTATTTTTTATTATATATATATGTACATATATTTTTTTTTTATTTGTTTTTCTATATTATTTTCATAGATCACATTGTATATGTAAAGTATACATTATATAAATATATATACATATACATATACATACATACATATATATATAAACATTTATATATAAAATATATTTACATATGCATATACATTTTGTTTTACTTATAATTATTTTTAAAAAACAATCAGCATGCATCTCGAGGCAAACTCGAGATGCGTGCGATTCAAGTGCGCATCCCAAGTATCCATCTACGCCCTATACCTTAACACGGATCTCGAGATAATCATTAATCATCACAAATACAGAATAAATCTCGAGGTAAACATCTACATCTAATATCCCAGCATGGATCCCAAAACAATCTAAAACCCATACAAATCTCGAGACACCACACTATGCATACACCCATAGGCACATACACACACACTAAGCCGACCCCATATACATTAAGCTAACCTCATCTTCTTCAACGAATACACCACACCACTTACCTTAGTTGTGGGAGAGTCACCGGTGAGTGGTGGTGGTTGGAGTCGATCGAGGGTTCCAAGAGAGAGGCCGAGTGTGATGAGAGGGAGGTCGAAGGAGGAGACATTGAGCTCCAATGAGGGGACGATTTCAATGGAGATGGAGGGATTGGGGAAGGAGACCCAGATGAAAGATAGTGAAAAGTTAAAAACTTTTTACCTTTTTTGTTTTGGAGGTCAGAAAAATAGAGAGAGAGAGAGATTGTGATTTTTTGAGGAGAGAGAAAAGTAAGATGAAAATAGTGGTTGATGTGAAAGTTGATTGGGAAAAAAGTGATGATGTGTCAACCATTGAATGGTTGATTGTGAGAGTAACGTTTTGACTTTTCTAGTTTGAATTTTGTGTCATGTGTCACTCACATATTTGTTCACACCAACTTTTAAACTACACCCAACCATACAATATCACTTCATTTTTTTATCACCAAACCTCACTACTTCAACACATAATTATTGAAATCAATCACTTTCTTGTTGTCTGACTCTCTCCTATATTTCTCGCCCATCTTGACACATTTTTCGAGAAATTACGCGTTGCAAAATCTCGACTAATTCACATACTCACCCTCAATCCCACAACTCGAGTTACATTTCACACGTTATAAGACAAACTCTTACTCGCGAATTCGACGATATAAACCAATTTAATCATATGCCACATGTAAAATAATGATATGCATAACATCACGGTAGGCACATCAAACACAATTTTTTTTTATATTTGAGCACGTCGATTAATAACAACTCTTAGTCAAGTTTTGGACCACTATTGATTCGTGATTAGCGATTAATTAATGAATTAAAAATACGGGTCGTTACAGTCTTCCTAACTAAAAGAAAATTTCATCCTCAAAATTAGAAGGAAGTTATGCTCATGACTAGATTAAGTAGAGATAATGTTTTAGAGCAATTTCTTTTCACCTTAATTATATGATTTCCTTACATCTTAACCTGGGTGCCCTATTATTATATATAGTCTGCATGAGCAATCAATTTACCTAGTGCTAATCCAGCTTTTATCTAATCTTTTTGGTTTTCTCTGTGTAATTCTTAAACAATCGCTGACTCCAATGTCTCAACATCATTAGTTACTAAAATTTTATGGCCTCTCTCATAGAGTCTCTAATAGAGCCACACCACTTTAGCTCAACTGCTAAAGTCATACTTACATCACGCATATAGATAAACAATCTTCCTTACTTGCTACCGAATTCGCAATACAAACATGATATTGAACTCTATAATTTTGATCAACCATACAGTCTAACTGTCAGACTAAAAAGCTGCACTTAAATGTATTTTGGTATCCATCAATGTTAGTAACCCTACCTCAACCTGATAGTAAAAAAAACCTTGCCACAACCTGGTAGTAAATATAACAATCGCAGTCCAAAATAATGAACACTGGCACACCATCTGACTTACAATCTCGGCTTCATATGTATAAATTGCTATGTTGTACTTCGAGACTATCTGCAAAAGTTGTAAAAAAAACGCAAGCAAATTTAGGCATCTAGCGTATGATCATCTCTAAGCATTCACAATCGTATGATCTTCGTAACCTGTGCGAGTCAACGATCATGTCAAAGTATCTGAACAACAATTTTAATCTTTGAGTTTTTTTGTTCATTCCTAATCTAATCATGCTTATTCTCCAAGCATCTCATAAACCATGCTTCAAACAATTCCATTAAGTTCACTTCCCCACAAAATAATATCTTTCCTTTAGAGTTGTTAGTTAGTTAACCCTTAAACTATCATCAGTCTTAAAATACGCCACAATATTCAAGTTTAATAATAACTCTGGAGTAGAGTCTCGAAAGATCCTAGCCCTAAAGCATGATAGGTATCCTTCAAATCTTGAAGGAACCTTGCCCTATCTATCTTTAGCTTCTCTCTCGAGTAACTCGTTCACTCTATTCACATGTGTTCGTCCTTTTCTATTATGATTTGCCATGTGAGTTACTCTTGCCTCAACAACTTTACACATTCCTATTACATTTTTTTTACAGCATGCACTATTTGCATGAAAATTCCCTTCAACACGCTTACAAGTGGATATGGACCAATTTTAGATATGTGAAAATCTTGAGATAAACAATCTAGTAGGATTAATACTTAGGTTGCCTCTAACCTTTACAACGATCCGTGGACCCTACCTCTGCTTGTAAAACTTAATTCATTCCTAAGTCCCCAAAGGTGGTGGTCGACTTCACCGACCTTTCAGACTATAGATGAATAATGTTACATTTCATGAACAATAAAGTAGGACTATCGACATCCTAACCAATCTACTCGTAATTGTTTGCTACATATCCTTCCTTTAACAAGATTTTAGGTTATGTCAATCATCAATTTTATTAGTGCTTGAATTCATTCTCTATACTAGAGTGTAATATATATTGTAACTGATATAGTTACATTTTTTAATAGAACAAGGAATTATACAAAGTTTAAATTTAATATATTGTATTCGTGTTAGAGAATTCAATTTTATTAGTGCTTGAATTCATTCTCTACACAATCTAGAATTGATGACTGACGCAAATTCAAACTTCGAATCTCCCGCTACTATCCTTGAATATTTATCTTAGATTTACATGCCTGAGATATTCGTAGAAATGTCAGAGTAGTAGCATGAGATTCAAAGTTGATTGGTGACAAGAATTTCTTTTAATAGTTACATTTTATTAGTAGAGTTTAATATATATTGTAGCAGGAGATTCATGCACTAATAAAATTGATGATTGACACAAATTATACAAAGTTTAAATTTAATATATTGTAAGTATAGCAGATTGCTACACGAATTATACAAAATTCATTGAATTCTTATCTCAGATTTACATGCCTGAGATATTCATAGAAATTTCATAATAGTAGTAGAAGATTCAAAGTTGATTGGTGACACAAATTTTTTTTTTTTAGATTTGGCAACTTTGAAATCAACAAACTCTACATTCTCTACACTTCTAACTTGATTCTCGTAACTAGTTCCAATTTAATATATTGAATTCTATTACTTTTTTATTCTTTGGTATCTACACGCTTTAATCCTATCCAAAGATTAACCATCAACATCAATCTCTTTTGTCATCAAATTCTTTGAATCCAATAAATTCATTCCCTATATGACAATTCACTCATCGTGTCCCCAAATGAAACACATCAAAGATTAAGACATTAAAAGTAGTTAAAACATATATCAATCGATACCATATAGTAAATGCAATCACATAGAATATATAAGGCTTATTTAAGTTTCCCCAGTCTCAATTTCGCTCGCTTCCCAACTAAGTCTCTAAGTTAAGATTATAGGGTTTCCACACTTAATTTGTTAGTGTTCCTAACTCCACAAGTCCATGTTTGCGAACTAATCTGGTTGTAGGTTTATCAAGAGCTAAAGTCAAAACCTTAGGCTCTGATACCAACTGTGATGGCCCCAACCCTATAAATTAGGCACTGGATAGCACTTAGCCTGCATTAACTCTCGGTAAACCAGTTCGAAGTTAATAAAGGCCTAGTCAGCCACGAATCAGTCTTCAGTACCTGATAGTCCACACAACAAAGTATATATATGGAATTATATGTAGCAAAATTTAAATGCTATGAAAACTCGATATCATATAAATTAAACACACGAGTTCTAGGTGTGGAAGCTAGAATATGAAAACCCTGTACAACATATACAATGTACAAATTATAGTAACAAGGGAAAATACATCTATCTCTCAACCCAAATACCCATTTATAAAAATATAATAAATGTAACATAGATACATCAAATGTCCTACGTATGCAGCACATCAATGTTCTCGAGCTCGGTGACTATGCCTACAATTTTCAACAAAAGCATAGACAATTTCAGTGATTAAATCCAAAAGAAGTTCAACAGTAACTCAAATTAAACAACAAACAAGTCTATAAATCATGCATGAAAGAAACGAAGCTGAAAAGAACAATAAAACGCATTATAGACAGACTACAATGGTTAATGATAGATACCAAGTACCGTGAAAGCAAAAGATAGGTGCCTAAGTTGTCTTGACACTGTATACGTAGGCTCAAAGCCACTTTACTATGGGTAAGTGTCAAATACTTGTACGGTGGGACCAAGTCCGCTTCAACCGCACCTAATTCATTCGGTACTATCGGCTCACTTGAGCTGTAGCCAGAGAAAATTCTAAAGGGAGCCACAGTCGCAACTGGATGCTCAGCCGTAATAGAATCATTGAAGTCCTATGAGGAGCCACAACATATGGCGAATGCTCACTCAGAGGATTCAGTCTTTTAGGATCCCCGAGCGCGACTTGGATGCTCAACCCACGAGTAAACAACGATTCAACTCGACCACTTAGACCCTAGGTCACTCGGTAGGGAAGTAGAGTCCAACAATATGTATCATTTCTGTCAAAATATGAAAGGAAATTAAAAGAATTAATATTAGATTTCTTACTAGTTTAGTTACTTCTAATCACGTCAATATATTTCGCACGAATGTCAATTTTCACTACCGTTTCGCATCCGAACTCCCTAAATCATTTATGAAATTAATTCATATTTTATTTAATTTACAGATCTTAGTATCCATCAATTGTTGTAGCTTATCGAGATAAATTTCATTTTCGTCAATTACCTATTTAAGTTATATTTTCTTTCTATTTACCTCAATCCCAAAAATAGGAAACTTTATTCAGATTGTGGGCACTTTGAACGTGTATTGGGTCGAAACACGTTAGCTAAGTCTTGGCTCGACCAGTTTTCTTATTGTATTTGACATTTGTTCTTCCTAACCGATCGATTATTATTTCATTTAACTCTTTTTATTTTTATTATATGTATATGAACATATATTTTTTTTATTTTCATTTATTTTTCTATATTATTTTCATAGATCACCTTGTATATGTAAAGTATACATTATATAAATATAAATATACATATACATATACATATACATACATACATATGTATATAAACATTTATATATAATCATATTTACATATGCATATACATTTTGTTTTACTTACTACAATTTATTTAAAAAAATCAGCACACATCTCGAGGTAGTCTCGAGATGCGTGCGATTCAAGTGCGCATCTCAAGTATCCATATACACCCTATACCTCAACATGGATCTCAAGGTAGTCGTTAATCATCATAAATTTGACATGAATCTCGAGTTAAACATCGACATCTAATATCTCGTCACGGATCCCAAAACAATCTCGGACCTACACAAATCTCAAGACACATCCACCATGCATACACACCTCAAGACACAAATGCATACACCCTAAAACACATACACACACACTAAGCCGGCACCATATCCATTAAGCTAACCTCATCTTCTCCAAAAAATACACCACACCACTTACCTTAGTTAAGGGAGCGTCCCTGGCAAGTGGTGGTTGTCGGAGCCGATTGAGGGTGCCAAGAGAACGGCCGAGTGTGATGAGAGGGAGGCCGAGGGAGGGAATCTGCGAGTGAGGCAGAGAAAGATGAAGATCATGACGAAGGAGGAGGTCTTGAGCTCCAATGAGGGGACAATTTCAATGGAGATGGAGGGATTGGAAAGGAGACCAAAATGAAATATAGTGAAAAGTTAGAGACTTTTTACCTTTTTTGTTTTGGAGGTCAAATAGAGTAAGATCCATTTTGGAGAGAGAGAGAGAGAGAGAGAGAGAGAGAGAGAGAGAAAAGTAAGTTGAAAAGAGAGGTTGATGTGAAGTCGATTGGGAAAAAAAGTGATGATGTGTCAACAATTGAACGGTTGACTGTGAGAGTAACTTTTTGACTTTTCTAGTTGAAATTTTGTTTCATTTGTCAATCACACATTTGTTTACACCAACTTTTAAACTACACCCAATCATACAATATCACTTCATTTTCTTATCGCCAAACCTTACTACTTCATCCCCGACTTATTTAAATCAATCACTTTCTTATTGTCTGACTATCTCTTATATTTCTTGCCCATTTTGACATGTTTTTTGAGAAATTATGCATTGCAAAATCTCGACTAATTCTTCATGTTCATCTTTAACACTCTCACCCTTAATCCTGCAACTTGAGGTACATTTCACACGTTATAAGACAAACTCTTACTCGGGAATTCGATGATATAAACCAATTTAATCATACGCTACATGTAAAATAATGATATGCATAACATCACAGTAGGCACATCAAACACAATTTTTTTATATTTGAAGACATCAACTAACCGCAACTCTTAGTCAGGTTTTGGATCACTAATGATTCGTGATTAACAATTAATTAATGAATTAAAAATACGGGTCATTACAGAGTTAATAAAGGCTTAGTTAGCCTCACAAATCGGTCTTCAATACCTGATAGTCCATACAATAGAGTATATATGTATGAAATCATATGCAACGAGATTTAAATGCGGTGAGAACGCGATAGCAAATAAATTAAACACACAACGAGTTCTAGGTGTGGAAGCTGGAATGTGGAAACCATGTACAATGAATACAATATATAAAGTATAGTATATCTCAACCCAAATACCCATTTATAGACCGTAATTATAATACAAATACATTAAATTACCTACATAGGTTGCACATTAATGTTCTCGAACTCAGAGATTATACTTGCAATTGTCATAGAAAAGCAGAGATAATCCCAATGAGAAAATCCAGAAGAAGTTCAACAATAATTCAGATTAAATAATAAATAAGTGTATAAATCATGCATGAAAGAAATGAAGTTGAAAAGAACAATAAAGCACATGATAGACAGACTACAATGGTCAACGATAGAGACCAAGTGACCAGGAAGGAAAAGATAGGCGCCTAAGTGGTTCTGACACTCCACACATGGGCTCAAAACCACTTAAAAACATGCAAGTGTAAAATATTGGTACGGCGAGACCAAGTCCGCTTCAACCGCATTGAAATTGTTTGGCACTATCGGCTCACTTAAGCCGCATCTTGAGAAAATTTCAATGGGAGCCACGATCTCAATCGGATGCTTAACCGCAATGGAATCCTTGAAGTCCTGTGAGGAGTCATGACCACTGCAGATGCTCGCTCAGAGGATTCAGTTTCATCTATGAGCCACGAGCGAGACTCAGATGCTTAACTCACGAGTAAACAACGACTCAACTCAACTACTTAAACATTAAGTCACTCGATAGGGAAGTAGAGTCCAACAATAAGTATTGTTTTAGTCAAAATATGTAAGGAAAGGAAAAGAATTAATATTGAATTTTTTACTGGTTTATTTACCTCCAATCACATCAATACTTTGCCCGAATGTCGATCCTCATTACCGTTTCGCGTTCGAGCTCCCTAAATCATTCAATTCTCTTTGATTATTATTATTTCTAAGATTTATTCTCATTTTATTTAAGTCACACATGCATTACGAGGTTGATCTCGGTACACGCCAGTTGTTGCATGCTTATCGAGACAAATCTCATTTTGGATTATTCCTTATTTAGTTCTATTTTCTTTTTATTCGCCTCAATTTTCAAAAATAAAAAATTTTCTCGAGTAGCGAGCATATTGATCACGTTTTGGGTCAGACTACATTAGCTAAGTCTCGGCTCGACCAATTTTCTCGTATTTGGCTTTTATTATTCCCAACCAATTGATTGTATAATTTTTTTATTTATTACTTTTTTAAAAGATCACATTGTATTTGTAAAATGTTTATCATATATATGTATGTGTATGTATCATATACATTATAAAAAGAGATATATATATATATACACCATTTATATATACACATATTTACATATAAATATGTGCATTTTATTTTCACTTGTGATCTGATTTTTTATATTTTTTAAAAATCAATACGCATCTCGAAGCGCGCATCCCAAATATCTATCTGCCTAACATCTAACATGATCTCAAGGCAAATCGAGGATCATCATAAACACGACACATATCTCGAGGTAGTCCCATTACACACATTTTTATCTCAGTGCTAATCATGAGGCATTCATTAAACACACCTCGTAAACACTAGGCACACCTTATCTTCTTCCTTAAAACACCAAAAATGACCACTTACCTAGACGATGGGTGTCTCTCTGGCGAGGAGGCCGAGAGGAAGCGCTTGAGAAGGAGGCCGAAGTATGGACGCCGGAGAGGGACGCATTGGGTGAGGGACGCCAAGGGAGCCCATGAGCGGGGGAATCAAATGTGAGGGGACGCTAGATGAGAGGTTCGGGTGGCCACCAAGAGAGAAAGGAGAGAGGTGGAGACTGAGAAGGGGGTGGGAGAGATTGTGAAATCGAGATGAGGGAGAGGGAGAGTTTGAGTGTCTTTTTTTTGTTTTAAGAGGGAAAGATACTCGAAACCGTGTGGAGGGAGAGGGACTTGGTGAGGAGATGTAAGAGAGAGAGAGAAAAAAAGTGAAGTGATTTGATTGGGTAGGTAGGTAGTTGTATGTGATGTGTCAAGAAATTAGAGGTTGTGTGTGTAAATTTGACTTTCATTTTTTTTATTTCTTTTTTCTTTTCTTGGATTTTTATGTGAGATGTCACCCACATATTTCTCTACGCCACACTTTTAACCCACTCTCAAATACACTACATCACTCCATCTTTTTACGTTACCAAAATTTACCACTTCAAACCCTAATTATTTACTAATGGTTTATCTCTCTTATTGGTGTCATCGGTCACGTTGCGCACACTCGCCCTCTATCACGCAACTCGCGTCACACTTAACGCATACCGATACTAACTCTCGCTCGCAAATTCTGCAATATAAATCAATTTAATTGTACGCCACACATAATTAATAATATACACCATATTACACAAATATGAAATATATTATTTCCGAGTCAATGTCCAAAATTTGACCAAGAACGCCATGTCTAGTTGTCTCCACATCACGGTCCCGTAAATAGACGTGACTAGGATCTTAAATTTTTGAGCCTTTACATTTCAATTCTTTAATTCATTTCAATGGAAATTCTCGCAATTTATGAGCTTATATTGACGTCCTATACAAATAACTTACTGATTCTCAATTAGTATGTCTATCTCTTCGTTTATTATATTTTAAGTTGTAGTGATAAGCATCATAACTTAATATCATTAGAAATGATTATTTGGTACTTTGAATCTTAAAACAAAATCACTTGTGTTGATGTTTAATAGCTAATCCAAGCTATTATTAGATCACTTCCCCAATACCTTAACTTCTTACACCTTGATCTTATGACTACCCCTTTTATTTTTCAAGTTAGAAATTTCACTGATCTTTGCTTCATAACAAAACCTAATTTGGTATTAACAAAGATTACTTCTAACCCATGTATTTCCATTTGTTTTATCAGTTTGACTCATAGAACCACTATACTCAACGTCGCCTATGAATAAGTAACTTGAGTAGTCATAATAAAAAATTTACATACTTCTTTTTAGAAGTTGTTTGATTGTTGTAAACGATTGTTCTATTCCAATTTCACTTTTAGTATTTTTTTGGAAAGGAGATAATACTTTACTTCAAAGTATTTTATTTTCGTAGAAACCGACTTTGACAACTTTATTTGATCTTATCGCAATCCCATTGTGATTTTCAGTCATAATTCAGTTTGTCTAATCAATTTCTACTTTCAAAACCACGTGTCTTTGTTTTCCTTGTTGAGAATCTTTTCACATTTTCCTGAGCATCTTATAATTGTAATAGTTTGATACTTTCCATTTCCAAGAAATCCATGTTCAGTACTTATGTTCTGCATCATCTAGACTTCTTGTTCAACCAATTTCCTATTGGTCTCATAACTAATAATTTTCATCAGTTATATTTGTATCGAACTACTTACAATATCATTGTGAATGTAGACTTCCCAAGTCTATTTCACTTTTGATCATGCTCAATTTCATTTCATAAGTTTATTTTATCTTTTAGTTATCCGTTTCTAATCTTACTCGTCGTATCTTACGAGTTAAGTATCGAATGGACAAGGAGAATAAACTTCCTATCACATATCTAGCGATAATTCATAAATACATCACAAATATAACATAATAACCAAAAACATCCCATCTCATAGTCATTTCCCAACTAATCGCGCTCAATCACTTTTTGGTTCTCAACCAACTTTTATCCTCAATTGAACTAAACCTAGTCTCCGATACCAAGTTTGTCAACCCCCTCATCATTAAGAGAACTGACCAAACTAGATTACCTTAATCCCCAAATAATCTAGTTAGCTTAATCCATTATAATTTAACTTTGACCTTAAAATACCTTTCATTCAGATCCTTAATAATACTCTATAACTAATTTTGAATAAATTTTGGCAGCACCTCCACTAAAAGTGGCCTACCGAAAAACTTCCACCTAATAGACAACATAAGTTGGGAAGAGCCTGGAAGGACTCACAACTCCCCGCAATTCACAATATATATCAACTTCAATTTATAACATAACTTAGAGTGTTCGATAGCTCGATTAACTACATAATCCCAAATAGACCAAAATTGATACCTATACCTCTCAATTTGTTTTAAACTAACTTAGAAGACTCTCTTATCCATTTAAAACAAAAATTTACTTTAAAGTTTGAAAACAATCACGACAATCTTTAAGTCTTGTCCATTCGTCCTTTATTTTCATATAGAATCTGACATCATCAAAAACAACTCGAAGATGTTAGGTAATAAATTCCTACATTGATCTGTACTCCTATAATTGTTAGTCTGATACATTGAGACATGTAATTGCATTTCCAAATAAACAATAAGATATATGCGTTAACATGACATGCAATCCACTCTGGTAATGTCTCCTAACTATAATCCGATGTCGACTTCCAAAAATAGTACAAAGACAGTAGTAAGAGATCAAGAAATGCAGAGATAACTTGTCGGCGTTAGAATCTACTAGTCTCACTAGACGGCGTAAAGGTAGGATTGAAATAAAAATTGGTTTGAGGTCAAAGTTAAGAAAATGGATAGGCTAACTAGATTATCAGGGGATTAAGGTAATCTAGGCCAGTCAGTCATCTTAATTACAAGGGGCTGACAAAGTTGGTCTCCTCATGATACGCATCACGAGGCGTGGATAACCTCTCCAAAATATCAATTGTTCAACCCATTTCCTTTCTCGATGCTCACGCTATGCATATCTCGGGGCGAATCCAATGTTTAAACAATTCAAATCAAACTATAGAATTAATTTATTATGTATATTTTTGCGGCTATAAACTCGCCATGCACGCCAACGAGCATCTTCGGGCAAACTTTTGTACATCCCACACGTGTCACCCTCGACCCAACATGTCACTAGGCGCCCACCAATTTATTAATTATTCTATTTAATTTCATGATTATCTCTTATTTTTAGGTCTAAATTAAATTCCAAAAAATACCCCAATTTCGTCAAAAATTAAGAAATATTTCCAACCCGCTTCGAAACTCACGGACACCGTATATACACTTCAACTTGACCCTATTTCATGTTGAATATAGTATAATACACCAATTGGTCCCGCGACACACAAAAATAATATTTAAACTTATGATATTTGGTTCGTAATGCGTGGGTCCCACCTTGGATACTTAAATCTTAAATTAATCCGAAAATACTTAATTACTCGCCCAATCAAGTTTATAAAATTCTTGAATGTCATTATCTAGACAGATTGGTCAGCTAGCCATTACTTTGAATTCAAAGAAAGAAATGCAGTTTTCACGTAAAACCATCACAAATTCTAAGGAAAATGTTTGTGCTATTCACATGATGAGCACTATGGCAAAGAATGAGCCAATGCAAGAGCAAGTGATGTACAAGCCAAAAAGTGTCAACACTTTGGTTATGAGAAAGTACGAAGCGATGCACGAAAAAGGAACAAAAGTGAGGCAAGATGAACTCGAAGGATTCAAGCAGCAAAGGATCGATCAATGCCTTGAAGAATAACAAGAAGGGAAAAAACAATGGAGAATTAAATAACATGATGAAGACTCTTCCGAATAAGTACTTAAAGGAAATAGTATCAAGGTTGTTCCAAGGAAGCCGGAACTAAAATTCAAGTTCACATCGAGACTTCAACCAATTAAGAGGAGAGTTCCTGGAGATTTATGCATACCATTAAGCATTGATGGGCAGCGGTTAAGAAACATTTTGTGTGGTACGGGAGCCTCAGTCAATGTATGCCTATAAAGGACATGTTACAAGCTGATTTGAAGATCAATTGTCCCGATACAATAGATTTGCAAGTAGTTGATAGTAACTTGGTACCAACAATAGGGAGAGTCTTGAATGTGCATGTGCAAGTGAGTAGATTCACATACATCACTGATTTAAAGATTATTGATCATGATATAAAGATGATGTGCATGTGATATTTGGGAGGCCATTCTTGAACACAGCTAATTCAGCCTTGCACACGAGGAAGAAAATGATCACAATGAGTATCGAGAATGATGATGATGCCGAGAATATTATCCTTGTTGAAGGGCAAAAAATACGCCTGAATGGGAGAGATATCATTATCTCTAACCTACAAATGGAGTATCTTTATTTATACTCAGACTAAACGAGTGAAAAAGTGTCGAGCTAATGACTTTAAACTAAGCACTACTGGGAGATTGCCCAATGGTTTTTAAATTCATTTTTTGAATTTTAGTCAGTTAGTTATTTAGTTAGCTTAGTTAGAACAATCCAAACGTTTTAGTAATTTTCTAACTTTTGAAAGTTTTGTGCTAAATGTTCAGGAGATACCATTTGTTGGATGACATTTCATCAGAATGGAAAAGTCTTAATTAAATCAGCAAATAGCAAAAAAGAGCAAAGGAGTTAAAGTGGTAAAGGTCAGGTAAATGGAAAAATCATGGGTAAGTTTTTATGGAATTTTTATATACGTATTTCACGCTGTCATGACGCCTTGTGTAGAAATAGACAGAACTAGGAGATCGCCAATAGGGACTTAATGAAAAATATGTAAAATTATGGAGATGGACTGGTCGACACCGTGTGAGTGCACACTCAGCGTTGTGAGTGCTAAGGGACATCAAGCAGGGCGCTGAGCTGTGAGTAAAAATTTCTTACAGCAGTCCCGGTGTCGTGGTGGCACAAAGAGGATGTTGTGCCCTATAAGGGATAGCACCGACGTCGAGAAAGGGGTTTTAAACCCTTTCAACCCATATTTTTCACACTTGAAACCTATAACATACACCACTAACCAAGTATACACCCCCTCTAAAACCCAAGATTGAGCAATTTTAAGAGATAGTGCATTGTGGATTTGCACAAAGAGCAGAGCTAGGACATTGATTTGAAGAAGAGATTCAAGTAAGTATACTACGATTTTAGTTTATGAGCAAATTGAGAGGATTTTGATTGATAGAGACTTGGAGAAGGAATCTAAACCAGAAAGTAGTTCGACATTAAAGTAAGTTTACAATTTCATTAGTTGTGCTTTGAGATTTTTGGAAATTCTTGATGAAATTGCATGAATTATGGATATGAGGTTGTTGGATAGGGATTTTAAGTTGTGTGGATTTAGAGCATCATTGTGGCTTTGGTGAATTAGTTTGTCTTTTGCATTAGTTAGCATGTGAATGACCCTTATGAATGAAAATTTTGATTTTTGGTGATTTGAAGACCTTGTGTTGTTGTGTGAATTATTGAGAAAATGCCAAGAACAAGGAGGCAAGCAAGTCAAATTAGTGAAGTTAGAGAAAATGACTATGAGGCATCATCCTCAAGAGATCTAAATGAGGATGAACTAAGACCTTTTAAGTTTAAGTATTAAATTAGCAAAGAGGCTAAGGAGAGATATGAGGTCATTGAGCATAGTGAATTCATTTGCGAGAGAGGAATAAACTTATCGGCTAAGTATGACAAAAGAGTAAACAATTTCATTAGGCAACAAGGTTGGGAGCAATTCACTTAGTACTATAGAAAGAACAATGATAAGGGAGTGAGTGAAATTGTGCATGAATTTTATGCCAACGCAAAGTTTACCAAGAAATGTGACCCAGTGAAGCCGAGAGGGGTATCAATCCCCTTTAATTAGTGTTACATAAATGGCATCTATTCGTTAGAGCACTTGTGTATGGTTGGAGAATCACATACCTTCCTGGATGATTTATATGAGAGACCCTACAACCTATACTCATTTGGAGTTATTGAGATATCATTGGTTGTCCGAGGATGGCCAGGATGAATAATGGTAGCTGAGAATGTGCCCAAGTACATTATGAAGGGGAGCTATAGGAAAGTCTTTAGAATGTGGCAACACTTTCTGGTTGCTTCATTATAACCTACCACTCAGCAGGGAGAGATCAACAAGCCCAAAGCAGATTGTTTGTATGAGATCATTAAGAATGGGGGGATCAATGTAGCATTTTCCATCCTGATTAGGGCGATACTCGGCCTAAAACCTTAATTAAGCCTTGGTAACCTAGCCAGACTTTACTAGGCCAACAACCTAACCTTCATCTCTTGATAAATACAAATTGTATATCGAATGTTGACGTAAAACAAACAGTAAACGTAGCAAAAATTAAAACTTTTTTGTGATATTATACATGATATATAAAATCAAATCCAACCAGAATAAACCTCGATTATACCAAACCTCCCATCCCTTGTGATATTACAAAACTGTAATTCATTACAAATATATAAGACAGGGGTAAATTCATTACATCGAAGAGAAGATTAGGACACCTAAACCTTCTCTGTCCAATAGTCGTAGCACTCGTTAGTACTCCTGAAATATTAATTAGGGTGAGCGCTCTAACTTGTTCAATAAGTAAGGATTCACAAAGCCATCGACATTCCATATAGTAATCAAGAATAATATGCAATAACAATATGCACCATAGAGTACTAACGAGATTATGAAAAGCATATAATCCAATAAGTAATTGATGCAAGTCAAACCATCAATGGCTATTACATTGTGATTCTCATTTCATTTGTAAATCTAGAGTCGATTACCCACTAACACAATTAATGCAATTGCTAGACCAACAAATTGGCCGATGTGTTTTTTAGCCAATCCATTAATGTTTAATGGTTATGTCCCAAACTCTCTAGTAAATATGCAATCTACGCAACCAGTTTATCAAAGTAAGATTTAACATATAGGCCAGGAAATCAGAACCATATCCTATATAACATAATCTCAGTTTCATGATTTACCCTCACCGATCACATTAAACATTGTTTTCCATTTAATAAACACATCGCAGTGTACATAGCCCCCATTCAGTCCATAAACGATATGAACTACATATACTAACATATCCAGGTAACATTAATAAATAAAAGAATCCATACTTCCCTCGGTTTAGGTTTTCGTTTCCAAATTTCCTAACTTTCTGAGTCACTTGACCTCTCCCGATGTTCCAAAACCTGTCACAAAATATTTGTGGTAAATATTGGCCTAATACCCTATTTTAGAACCCCCTAAGTCAGTCCCTAAGACTTAAGGAAACTCTAAGCAAAACACAGCACAATAGCTATTTTTCTGGGATTGGAGCGCGCTACCTCACTTAGTGCGGCGCTGATAAGTGTTTATTTAGAATTATATAATGGTTTAGTTTATTAATATATTTAGTATAAATATCCCTAAATGAGCTCTAATTAATGGTGTTTATGCGTTTTTAGGTAATTAAGGCGTAAAGGAAGGAAACAAGCAAAAACGAGAAGAAACGGAGCTAAAACTCACCAAAGTGTGGTTGACAGCGTGACATGAAGGTGTGGTGTTGTGGAGAGTGAAGGAGAAACGTGGATGACATAGGCACGACATAGGAGAGAAGACAAGTGAAGAAAATCAAGGTAGTAGGCTTGGCGTCGTGGCATGCCGGTTTGGCATCGTGGAGCCATAAGAGACGGCGCAGGGAATGAAAAGCAGTGTGCCGAATGAACTTGGGCAAGGAAGGACACACATGAAGTGGCGCAGTGGCAGCACCGTGGCTCAACATACACAGCGTCGGGGTTTAAATGACAGTGGCGGATTGAAAGAAATTAGAAAGTTAAAGTTCTATTTCAAGTTAAAATGTAAAATAAGGTTTTTAATTTTTATTAGGAAGTATAAATCGATGTTAGGACATGGAAAACATATAAGAGATCAACCATTAGCAACCATTAGAGTAATTTAGCATAGGTTTTACTTATTTTGGAGTATTAGGACGATTTGTGGAACGAAGACATTGAAGACTCATGTGTGGTGATTCGGGTAATGTTTTATTGAAATTATTTGAAGTATTTCAATTTGTCTCTAATTTCAATGAATACCACTAACCGCATGTTTGTTTCAATGATGTGTGAGTAGTTTATTAATCTTAGGAATCAATGGATCTTATAGTATGAATGTTATGCTATGAACATAGGTAGAAATTAAGTATAAAAAGTTCAACGGTTAGGATTTATATTGATTTTGAATGTAATAATATAGACTTCATGATCACATGTTTATTGATATTAGGTTTTAGAAGTTTCCATAGCCATTGAAACTTTTAAGCTGGATATGGACGGTACAACCGTAAAATACACAACATCGAGCAATAGTTGTTGATTAGGGAGACACAGATATTAAACTAATTGGTTATCAATCTAAAGATTTGGAAGATTATAGCAATATGGAGCTTACATTATTCACACCGATAGGTGGAGCTATAGTTTGCACATTAGAATCTTTTGTCATGACAGTGGGTTAAAGTAGATTTGAAGGAAATCTATTTATTCTAATTAGGCATTATAAACAACATAATAAGATGATAAAGTGGTTGAAAAGCATAGTATTTCATTACCTAGGTGAAGTTGTAAACTAATATAGATTTAATATAAGAATATAAGTAAATTGCATTGATTTGTTATATTAGTTAGTTTAGTTATAAAGCCATTTACACACGATTTCCTTTGCAATAGATTCATTGTAGCTTAGTACGTAGTGAGTGCATTAGATCTCTACTAACCAAGATGAGGATGGAGCATTGGATCTCCTTGATCTTATGTCTCAAAAATCTACAATCGTTAATCGTTCCATTGTGAAAAAACCAGCGGGGCATATATGAGATTGATTCACAAGTTTCGATTATGGCACAACTATCAAATCTGAGCAATCAAATAGCAAAGCTTCAAATGGGACAATAAGGTCCATAAGTGAAGGCGGTACAACAACTCATTAATCACCAAGCCATGGTGGTTAACCAAATGGATATACAACAAGGAATGAAGTATGGGGACATCAACTTTATGAACAACCAAGGCTACGAGAACAACTTCAGACCGAGAGGAATGGATCCTCAAAGATTTTGTCAAGGATATAACAACAAAAACCCGAACTTCTCGTATGGAAATCCTGATAATGCACTGAAGTTACCTCATGGCTTTGATTAACAAATCCAATAGGGGAAGCTTAGATAGAGTGAAAAGATGACTTCATTGAAGTCAATTGAGTAGTACTTACAAGCTATGGACATGAGCAATAGGGAACGCCATGAGAAGCACGACAAAGAGATGGAAGGAGTGAAGTAAGCCATGAAAAGGATGAATGATGAGAGATAAAAATTCATCAAAACTTTAGATAGATAGATTGGACATTTAGCTATTGCCTTGAACTCAAGGAAATAAGGATAATTTCTAAGAAACACCATCACCAACCCCAAGGAGAATGTTAGTGCTATTCACATGATGAGCACTACGACAACAAGTGAGCCAAGACAAGAGCAAGTGATGTATAAGCCGAAAAAAAGTCAACATTTTGGCTGTGAGGAAGCATGAAGGGATGCATGAGTATGGAATGGAAGTAATGAAAGATGAACTCGAGGGACTCGGGTAACAAAGAATCAATGCCTTGAAGAGTGACAAGAAGGGAAAGAAACAATAGACAGCCAAGGAAAAAGATGAAGGACCTTCTGAAGAAGCACCAAAAGGTAATTTCATCAAGGTAGTTCCAAGGAAGCCCAAACCGAAGTTCAAGTTTATCCCGTGAGTTCAACCAATCAAAAAAAGAGATACGGGAGAGATATGCATACCAATAAGCATTGATGGGCACTGGTTTATAAATGTCTTATGTGATACGGGAGCCTCAGTCAATTTCATGCCACTAATGGACATGTTGCATGCCGACTTGAAGATCAATTGTCTCGATATGACAAATTTGCAAGTAGTCGATACCAATTATTGGATGAGTCTTGAATGTGCATATGAAAGTGGGTAGATTCACATTCTTCACGGATTTTGAGGTTATGGATCAGAATATGGATGATGTTGTGTCTATTATACTTGTCCGGCCATTCTTGAGCATTGACAATGCGAACTTGTACACAAGGAAGAAAAAAATCAAAATGAGTATCGATGAGGGTGATGATGTAGAGAAAGTTGTCTTTATCGATGGAAAAGAAGTACATCCAAATAGGAATGATCTCATAATCTCCGATTTACAATTGGAGTATCTTGATTTAGACTCGGACTAAACGAGCAAAAAGGTGTCGGGCTAATGACATTAAACTTAAAGCTACCGAGAGGCAGCCTAAGGGTTTTTAAATTTTAGATAGTTAGGTATTTAGTTTAAAAGTATAATCAACTCGTTTTATTTTTGACTTTCAAAAATTTGTGTCAAATGTGCAAGAAAGACCATTTGTCGGGTGATAATTCATCGAAATAGAAATGTCTTACCAATCTCATTAAATAACGTAACAAAGAACGAAGGAGTTTAAGCGGCAACGGTGAGGTACACGCGCAAATCACGTGTAGGTTTTTATGAGATTTTTATATTTACATGGATTTTATTCGATCACGACATCTTGTGTAAGTGATGGACAAAGTCAGAGGAATGTTAAATAAGAATTAACAGAGAATATACGCGAGACACATGGGCAGACTACTCGATGCCGTAGGTATGACCCACAACACCGTGGGTATTAGTGACTATGCCACCAAGGCGCCGAGGAGATCAAAGAAACACGCTTCATCAGCGTTGTCATGGCTCCAGTGTCGCTGGGGTCTTAAAACCCCTTTGTTCACCACTTTCTTTACACTTGCATCAACACTCTACCACAACCACCAAGTACACATCCCTCTATAGCCCAATTTTGATCAATTCTAAGTGAGATAAGAGAGCTCGTAGTGATTTAGTGTAAAAGAAGAAAGTGCATTATGGATTTGCACAAAGTGGAAAACTAGGGCTTGAATTTGAGATTTAGATTTCAAAGAGAGCTAAGGTTCTATTTTGTTAGAGAAGTGAGATAGCTTGGATTGATAAAGACTTTGAGGAGTGTTCTACACCAAAAACTAGTCCAGCATTAAGGTAAAATTATCTATTACATTAGTTATGCTTTAAATTTTGAAAATTTTGATGAAATTGCATGAATAGTGGATTTGAGGTTGTTGAGGATAAAGACTTGCAAATTGTGTGAATGTTGAGCATTAATGTTACCTATGGAGTCTTAATGATCCATGTGATATGAATTAAGATTTTTAAGGGATTTCAAGACCCGTATTGCTAAATTGCATTTGTTGTGTTGTTGCTAGAATTAATGAGAATGTCGAGAACAAGGAAACAAGCTAGCTAAGTTAGAGCAAATGATTTTGAGTCATCTACCTCAAGAGATCCCACAGAGGAGCTTCGACCTTTTAAATCCAAATATTTCATTAGTAGAGAGGCAAAAGATAGATATAAGGATATTCAAAATAGGTAGTTCATTTGTGAGAGAGGAATCAAGTTGCTAGCCAAGTATGATAAAAGAATCGACAATTTCATTAGGCAACAAAATTGGTAGCATTTCTGTCAAGATTATGGAGAGAAAAAAGTTAAAGGAGTGAATGGAATTGTGTACAAATTTTATGTTAATGCGAAGTTTACTAGGAAGAATGAGCCAGTGAAGGTGAGAGGAGTGTATGTCCCTTTTAATGAGTGTGAAATAAATAGTATCTATGGGTTAAAGCATTTGAATTAAGTTGGAGTCGAACCAAGTTTTTCGGATGATCTATATGAGAAACCTTATAGCCTATATACGTTTATAGCCATTGAGAGAACATTGGTTGTCCAAGGACAACCCGACAAGGTAATGGGAGCTGAGAATGTGCCGAAGCACATCAAGAAGTGGAGTGTTAGGAAAGTCTACCGAATGTGGCAACATTTCCTTGCTACATTACTATACCCCACCACTCAGCAGGGAGAGATCAACAAGCCAAAGACGACTTGTTTATATGAGATCGCAAATAAAGGAGAGATCGATGTCGGCACAATCATCTACACCAATCTGATTAAGTCTATTATGTCTAAGCAAGACAAAAAAGATGTTGTTTCCTATATTGATCACTCAGTTATGCTTGAAGGCCGAAGTGTAGTTTAGAGATAATGAAGAATTTGGTATTGAGGCCCAAACAACCATGGGTGAAGCTTTTATGCTTACACTGAAATCACCGCCTGGTTATCAAGACTTGGAGGAGGAAAGAGAAAGAGCCGAGGGAGCTAGACGTGAGGTAGAGTTATTGGCCATATGGTAAGAGGATAACGCATCAACAACATTAGCAGCAGCGGAGTTAGCACAAGAGCTAGAAGATGAAGGTTAAAGAGGAAAAAAATGAGCAACAATAGCAGTGGTTCACTGAGGGCTAGGAGTTCGTAGACCCACTGATTGGAGAGCAGGACTTAGATGGTCATGAGTTCTTTCCACCACAAGAGGACTTAACTTCACGGCAGCAGAGGCTGTAGATTGTTGAGATGATGAGAAAGTATTGAGAGGACAAGGTGCAGTATCAGGTGGCTATGTTAAGATATGAGCAGGATACGGAGAGGAGAGTGCAAGATCAACGGAATGGGCGGTAAAATTTCATGTTTCTTGTCGATCATCTTAGGGACACAGCTAGGATGAGAGGAGCTGACGGATGCGACCTACTGATAGGTCATTTGGTTTTCAAGAAGCACCAGCTTATATGTTTGATCAGGATTTTGTACAGAGCAGGAGGATGGAGCGTCTATTGACACCATTCTACGCTAAAGTTGATGATGCAGATGATAAGGAAAACGCACGGTCTTCATGTCAGTGTTTTAGGATTTCTTTAGACATGGAGAGATGAGAGATACATTGATACCATTTATTTTAACTTGGGGATATTGTGTTAACTTTTTAATTGTTTAAATTCTATGTTTTGTTTTGTTTATGCTTATATATTTGTGTTTTTATATATGTTTGTGTGTTTTAGTGTTTTCATGATTTTAGAATTATTTTTAAACCATGAGTACAAGGTTTGATTTAAGTTTTGGGAGCATCAACACTACACTAAACTATGAGAAGTGGTAAGAAATGATGAAATAAGGATAAACACTGCAGGTATGATCATTTAAATTTTATTTTTTTGAAGCAGTTAAAGAGGAGAGCATGGTAATGTATTATTTATTTCATTTACTTACTATTGGAGTGTTTAGTTAATAAAGATTAGGTTATATATAGTAATATGTAATGAATAAGTAGTTCATTTGCATGTTCATGCCTTTACTAAAGGATGAGTAAAATACAAGTGTCTTATTGATATGAAACTCAAGAGATTATTTTTTATTTTTTGAAGAAAATAATGAAATGTAGCAAAAATTGTATGATTTCATTATTAGAAACCTAGAGTTCGGGGAGACAATGAACTTAAAACACTTTTTGTGGAAAATATTAGATCTCTAAGGAATTTGATAATAAGTGTGAATCTTACTTGATAATAGAAAGTAAATAAAGATTTAGTGCAAATAGGGGAATAAATAGACATTATAAATGAAAACTTGGAGTTAACTTGCTTAATTAAGTGAAAGTGATAAGTGATAACAGAAAGTTATTATGACCATTAGAATCTTTTCCTTCACGATAATGGGTTATAGTGGATTTGAAGGAAATCTGTCTATTCTAATTAGGCATTGCACACAACATAATAAGGTGATAAGTGGTTGAAAAGCATAGTATTTCATTATTTATGTGAAGTTGTGAACTAAGATAGTTTTAATATAAGAATTTAAGTAAATTGCATTGATTTGTTAGATTAGTTAGTTTAGTTATAAAACCATTTACAAAGGATTTCCTTATCAATGGATTCATTGTAGCTAAGTACGTAGTGAGTGCATTCACCTTTCCCTGAGGACGATATCCATAGTCAATGTTAGTTGAGTATATTATTACTGCAATCGAGCTGTTATACTTGTAGATGAAGTCAGGTGAGCTCCACCAACTGGGTTCATCCCAAATGATGAAAGAAGAGTGCTCCTCTGCTACATGGAGCGTGCTCCACCATGCACTGTCTCGACAGTGAATAGAGCAACAACCACTATTTCATTACCGAATAACAACAACCTCACACACTCCCCAACACATCAGGAAGAACCTCTAGTAAGGTATCAACGCATTTCCAGTGATCAACAACAACAATAATAGAGAAATCATTATCTACCTATGAATTGAGCTTCAAAACACTAAAACTCATTTACCTTAGTGATGATCACTAATCTATAGCAGTTTCATTTCCCTTATTTAGTTGATGATCCTCTCCTTATCAACTCCTCACTTACCTAAAACCCTTAGTTGCTCTCCCTATATCGATCAATGAAATGGTAAGGATAAGTTTGATGGTTATTTATTTATATATATGGATTTTCCTCGAGATATGCATTGCATTATCTCAAGGCTGATCAAGTTAATGATATGTTAATGTGAAACATCTTAAATTGACACATCCTAACACCATCAACATATACGCTCATCTCGAGACGATCAAACGATCCATATAATTCAAACCAAACATATAGTTTTAATTATATAAATTTATATATCAATTATATATAAATAAATATACTTCATGTATTTTCTCACCAATAAATTCACCAGACATGTCTACGAATATTCTCAGGTGTGCACATTCATTTCATGACCCCCTCGTCGCACTTGGCATACCGACAATTTAATATTTAATTGCTTATTTATTGATTATAGGCTTGCATAAAAATTCTTTTTTTGTACTATAACCTATAAATTTACCAAACATACCATACAAACACCAATCGGCACATAAATCCACGCACACGCTAATCGAGATACGTCAGGTTTAATCACGAGCCTAACTCGATTTAATTAGGATTCTTGTTAACACTAATCACCAGCTTAAAGTTACGAGTCGTTATAGTCTCCCCAATTTAAAGCAGTTTCGTCCTCGAAATTAAAGTAAACGTAAAATTACATGTAGTCTCAAAAAGAAACGAAAATTGTTTCTTCATATAAGACTCCCGCACCAAGGTTAGCTTATCATATCTGTGAAATTGTCATTTCACCTTAACCAAAGGAGTCTCTTTGGTTCTCAGCCTCTGAATCTTACGATCAAGAATCATAATCAGCTGCTCGTCGTAAGATACGTCTTTCCGAAGATCAAATTCATTCCAATAAATCCTTAGCATGAACTGAGTCTCCGTTTTTTGAAGCATAAAACATTATGAACTCCGGCTAGCTGAGGAGATAACTATAACCAGTAAGCAATGGGACTAACTATTTCTTGCACTCTAAACGGCCCTATTGGGGCATGTACTATAGGTCAATCAATAAACATTATTTATCTTATAATTTTAGTTAACAAAATAATGGTTTTTATTTGCTATTTTATTTTAAGTGATTGCATATTTACCTTATAATAAGATCCATGGGTATTTGTCGAAATATCCTAAATGTCCTTAGTCGATCAATATACTGTGAATTATAATGAATTAAGACTAGTGTGAATCTTGATTAATGGTCATGTGATGATCATGTGTATAGGGATACGAATCGAGATCATGAGTACTTGTTAGAGAACAAGGTATTGGACTGACCCACTATGAGAACACAACATGGATTAATTAATATGTGACACTCATGATATCTATATCATTTAGTCCTTCGACTCGAGATTACCATATACTTCAATATTATGAGCATGGTAATTCCACAGAATCAAACGTTGTCTTTATCCGAACGATTATAAAGATTGTGATTAGTTATCATGTGAGTAATATGTGAAAGCAATCAAGATAGAATTTGTCCCTCTTGTAAAGAGAGAGATATCAATAGATCCCTTGATATGTTAAACTGTTAAATGGCCAAGTCCAAGTGAATTGATATGATCAATGTCATTTGAATATTTTCAGTCCACCTAAAGATCGAGACTAGTGCGATTGAACATTAAAGGTGACTTTCCATACCTTATGTTTAATCAAAGGATATCGCATGACAAAATGATATGATATATGTTACTCATTAGGTTGTATCGATTTTGATATTCATGCTACTTAGGTAGTCATAATGCCTTGCTAGAGACCGCTTATGACTCGTGTACTGAAATAGTTTTGGTTCACTGCCAACGTCGAATGAACCTATTGGGTCGCTCACAAATAATGATTTTGTGCAATTTCACTTGGTCCAGAGTAATGAATTTTTATATGACAAATTTTATGATGTAAAATATGTTATGATTTATTATATGATAACTTACTAATGAGGTAGGTGTAATTTGCTTGAATTGTCTAAATACAATAGTTGTATTATAAATAGGTTTTTTAAGTGAGTTTATCTATACATAAAAATAGAGGTTGGAACCCTAAAACGAAATAAAATTTTTGTTTTTACTATATTCGAGTTCTCTAGATTTGGCGACAAAAAAATTGTTTTCAATCTCTCTTGGAGCAGACACTCAAAATTAAGGTCATCGTTCGTAAGTGGATTTGTAATAGAGGACACGCATTTGAACTTCTTGAAAATTGAACAATCAGATAAGGAAATCATGGATTAAGGTATGGTTTACTTTTGTAGATCTAGTTTAATAGAACTTATTTTCGTTCATGTTGGGGTAACTACAAAAAAATAGTGAATTAGCAACAGATTAGAAAGGGAATAGCAGTAGCAACGAAATACTAACATTAGTAGAATCAGAGACGCATTCACAACGGAATGAAATTCTTTCGCAAAATCGTCGTCGCTAAATATTTAGCAACGGAAATTAATTTGTCTCTATTTAGAGACAGAACATAGATGGATTATAAATGAAAATCGCACTCAAAAAAGGGGTTATGAGTTGAATGTCGTTTCTATTCCATTGCGAATTAGAAACAGAAAAGAAACGGAATTCAACTCATAAACCCGAAACATTTACGTATCGTTCTAATTAGAAACGGATTGGCAACGAAATACTTGTATTCCGTTGCTATTATGTTTGTATGCTCAAAAATGTTTTATTGCAATTTGTTCCAGCACTATTCTTCTAAACAACAAAACCTACAGCTTGCCTTCTCCAACGCCCTGCACCCCCTACAATGACTCTTTGGGGGTGATATAACATCCTCCAAAACCGAATTTCATATCATTTCATTCACACGAAATATAAAATATTATATACTAAATGGAACCCAAACAAAAAAGAATTCAATCTCAATATGCACGAAACTTTGTTTGAAATTTGTTTACAAACCCAAAAGTTGTACAAACAAACTAAAATACCTAACTCTCGTCACCAAGGTGCTCCTCGTCCACCTAATCCTGGATGTCCTGATCATCATCGTTTTGTGCTGCTCTAGTGAACGAGTTGGATCCATCCCACCTTGCTGGTGATGCTCCTGAGGTGGCGGTGGTGGCGGTAATGGTGGTGCCTAAAAGGTGCTCGCTCTGAAGTCCTTGCACATTCCCAACTGGCTCTACACGAAAGCCTCGAACTACGCAAGCCTTTGAACAACTGCATCAAACTCCAAACGCCAAACCATCGGCTATCAGGACGTGGTGACTCCGGGATCTTCATATTTCCTCTTCCTCCTAGCAAGTGACCCGAGTCCATACACATGCCCCTTTGGGCAGTCCCCTGCTGCATCATAGCAGAGTTGCTCTTCATCTATCGGATGGTCCGGTGTAATCTGAGTGTTCTCCACACCCCTCCTCACGAGCTCCGCCTACACGAAAAAAAAGTCGTCAAAGAAAAACCAAAAAATTAAAATAAATCATTGAAAAAATGAAGAAAAAATTTAAATAGCCCAAAATCGTTTATAGTGCTTAAAAATAGCAAAATTTATGTAAGAAAAGAAACAAGTAATTAATAGATATTTAAAGAGCATAAAGAACTTAATTAATTAAACATCATCGATTAAACTAACTAATTAACAGTGCAACATATTGATTAGTTTCCTTAATTATAACACCTTACCTTATGCATGTGCAACTTATTGATTAGTTTAAAGAGCAAGAAGATATAAAATTACTTTTCTTCATTCGACTAATTGGCAAATTTTTTTATGTACAACATACTAATAAGTAGAGGAGTTGCAATGATTGGCAAGCTCAAATACTAGAATGAGTGAAATTAATCCCACAGAGAGAGCAATTGAGATACACCGCACAGTTAATAATGATGCACAAAATGTTCAAGAACTTGATGAGAGAAAAATGGTTTTTTTCTATATCCTCTCTTTTGATGTTTCTAGTAAAATCATATTCTAGGTTTTTTTGTAAGACCAATAAGATACCACTTTGGTCTAGCATTCCAAAAGTCTAATTAATCACCTTATGTTATCATTGGTTCCTTCACATAGAAAAAAGCGAGCTTACAAGTGTCTCACTTCGGTCATTACTCTAATGTTTGTTAGGAGTTATCTCAATGTGAATTTGACGGTTCTAAAAGAGGAAATATCTCAATTTAATTATTTTTTTATGAAAAACCAAAGTGCTTAATAAACATAGGAATCACATCATAGTTCACATGTTCACAAAACAAGGAATCACATCACTGTTCACACATCCATAAAACAAATAAATATAATAACAACAAACAAAAGTGCTTGTTAAACATAAGCAATAAAAGATTTAGAATAAACGAAAATCACGATTCAAGCATGATGGAAGATATCTCATTATATGTATAATCATATCATTTATTTATAAGCAATTATAAATTTTATATTAACAAGACACTTATATGAAACTGCGCTGATCTGCTATCAATGAATATAACCCCATCGTGATCTTTCGTATGGACATGAAGGAAGACATCATTAGGAGTAACATCATCATCCTCATCCTTATCCAGAATCTACACACAAAAGATCAAAGTTTACAACATATTTGTAGCGACAAACTTATAAGTTTTAAGAAAACGTCAAATAACCATGACACTTTTTAATATCTCTCTATAGGTCCGAAAAGACCGTGAGCCACCGGTGTGCTTCGAAGGGCCTGTACCAGGTCATCCTTTTCGTTCATTCTGTTTTGTGAAGCATCTCAGATTGGCCTTGAAATCTGCGCTCACCCAATACTCACAATATTTATTCCATGCTTCATTAGTCACAAAGTCTGACCTCACACCGAGGGCGCGGAGCTCGTGCATCAACACATCGTACCTAACACACGCCTTTGCATGATAGGCGACTCTCACGATCGCTTCATCAATCGATGGATCCCATCGGAGGTATGGCTAAAAAAGATGAACATAGTTAATTATGATTTTTTCAAAGAAATAATTAATTTAATCATTTATTCAATCGTTTGGTGTCATTCACTTACTTTCAATCTCTCCCAATATGTATCTTTTTTTATGATTGGGTACTGACTCCGAACAGTACCCCTCAGTAATCATCCTCTGTTTGAAGATTTTGGTCATTCTCTGAGCACAGACTTTCGCAAGATGTAAAACCCAGCTGTTTTGTCTGTTCATTTTCAACTTGATGAAGTTAGTCAAATGTTATTCTTGCTCAACTTCTAGTTAAGGTACGTATAATTAATTAGTAATTTGTAATGAAATGATAACTTACCCGACAGACTCAATAATAATGGGGAACTGACAATGTGGGGCGTGCCTCCACCTCCTCCTGCTTGAGGTGTTACTGAGGGAGCGGGGAGAATGGGGCTGCTGGGAAGGTGCAGGGGAGCTCCATTGCGCCTCCGAAGGACACGTGCGAGGTCTCCCATGGCCTCATAAGACCCGCCAGATGGTGCAGGTGATGCAGTAGAAGGTGGAGTAGGTATAGTAGGTGATGAAGTACCATGTCGAGACGAACTACCAAAATGATTAGAATGTGACGATGGAGAATGATTGGATGATGACGAACCCGTCGACGAAATAGTGGAAATATGTCATCGAAATCGGCCTCGTTGACGACGACGGAGAAATAATGTCGAGACCTTGGTCGGACGACCGTGTACCAAAAACGATGGGTCCCGTGTGACCCTCTCGTAGTGATCCGCTATCTCCTGATGCACTTCGACCCTTGACCTCTCGATGGTCCTCTAACTCGTGCTGCAGGAGCGCGTCCTCCACCACCTATCGAAAGTTGACCGTCAAGAAGCTGGTCTGTCAGAATCTTGTTCGCAGATCTGCATGTCATGCCTGCTAAAATACGTCACATACAATCATAAGTAATCTGAGTTAAGAAAGGAATCGACATAAACGTCAAAATACAAGTAAATAAACATACGTCAATCGTTATTATCTATTTCAAATTCACTTTCACTACGAGAATCTGACACCCGATCTTCCTCGTCATTGTCACTATCCTCCGGTACATTGATCATGTTGGAACTCATTGGATTAACTACCAATCCAATGTCATTTTGCGAATCAGTGACGACGTACGTGGGTGGTTCATCTGCTTGGCATGCCGTATCTGTCGAGCGAACAATCTCATCATCGGCAACGGTTCCCTCATCGACGAACTTTGGCTGACAACAACAAACAGCTAACCATGCTTGTCATTCATGCTTCATATAAGGGTACGGAAAATAGAAGACCTGACAGGCTTGCATTGCCAAAATGAAAGGCTCGTACTTGTTATACCGTCGAATTCGATGAACCTCGACCAACTTGAGTGAAGGGTCCTTACACCCGCAGGCTATGTGGGGTCAAACCATTCACAATTGAACAACACAATGCGCTTAAAGCTACTGTATTCAATCTGGATAATCTCTTGTAGTCTTCTGTAAAAATCGTGGGACACATCAACGTAGTTAGAGCCTTTCGCACAAACCCCGTTGTTCTGTATCGCTTTATTAGCACCATACACCATTGTGTGAATTTTGTATCCATTAACAACATATCCTGAGTATACGACACAAGATCGTATAGGATCGATTACAAGATGACCAAGTGTCTCATCTGTGATGTTATATCATGCCTGCTTACAAACACTTAACGATTATAAGACAACATTATGAGAAAGGAAAATATTTCTAAATAACAGAATTTGACATTACATATGTTTAAAACAACTTAGGGAAATTCTGCTCGAGATTATAATCGATGTCCGTCACTTCCCCGTCCAGCATATGTTATTCGTCGATGAAGATGCTACAATTCATACTCGACCATTAGAAGAAAAAGGGACCAGATCTTTTAAAGTATGAACATAATAAATTGACTTTTTAGAGTGACTTAGGAGATTTATGGTGCACCTTCAAGACAATTGAGTAAGATGTAAGTGTGAACAGCTTCGTACTCTGGTTCCGTCAGGAATTTTTCTTTTCCGGTACCAACGGTAGGTCCTGGGTAAGTAAAAATGGAGAAGTCACCGACGAAATGAGGATTGAGACCGACAGCATCATCTTCATTGCGTTGACCTTGATTGTGCAAGGTGGCAATGTGGTCTTTAAAATAATAAAAACAAAACGAGGTTATTTCCTCTACCAAATATGCATTGCACATCGATCCTTCGACCTTCGCTTTGTTCCGCACATTATTTTTCAAGTGCTTAAGGTACCTAAGGAATTCATGCTGATGATTAAAAAAAATAGTTTGATTATTGACGAACGACATAATCGGTTAATTTGTAATTAAGAATGAGCAAAATTACCTCTCAAACGGGTACATCCAACAAAATTGTATTAGGCCAGCAAGCCGACCCTCATAAGGCAAGTGGATTGGCAAGTGTTCTATTGAGTCGAAGAAACTTGGAGGAAATATTTTCTCCAATTTACAAATTATTAGAGGTATTTTGGGCTCTAAATGAGCCATATCCTGAATTGTTACACTTTAGTCGTCAGTGATCGAAAGAATAGACTAAGTTCGCTAATGGCGATCCAAACAGCGTCTGGAAGAAGTTCCTAGAATGCGATTGGAATTAGTATTAGCATGAAAACATGACAATCGTGACTCTTCATCCCAAACAACTTTTGGCCCTTTAGATCTACGCAACGCTCAAAATTAGAAGCATATCCGTCAGAAAAAAGAAAATATCGTATCCACTCGCATAATTTCTATTTTTTAGGGTTATCAAAAGCGTAGCATGTTAGCGGATACTTCTTTGACACTTCATCCATATGTAGAGAAGGTTGGTGACAAAGTTCGCGAACATCTTGTCTCGACTTCACATTATCCTTAGTCTTTCCCGGCACAATCATAATAGTGTTAAATATGTTGTCGAACATATTTTTTTCTCTATGTGCATTACATCCAAGTGATGTCTAATCAAGTTCGTCTTCTAATACAACAAGTCTCAGAAGATGATCAGTTTCCTCCATCCCGAACCCTTAGCAATCTCTGCATTTTCCGCATCGGCTCCAATTTTCGTCACTTTCATTAAACTCAAAGATTCAATTTCCATCAAAATTTCTTCGCCAGATCATATAAGTGGATGTTCGTCATTTATTATTGTTTTGCCTCTCAGAAACCC
Organism: Stephania cephalantha; assembly: GCA_039657325.1. Classification (NCBI taxonomy): domain Eukaryota; kingdom Viridiplantae; phylum Streptophyta; class Magnoliopsida; order Ranunculales; family Menispermaceae; genus Stephania; species Stephania cephalantha. Next base: position 19,502,883 of record CM077567.1, on the reverse strand, counting down.
TTTTTTGTCTTTCCTAAGATTAGAGTTTTGAGGTAAAAATCGACGATAACAGTCGAACCATGAGGTTTTACTACAATGGCGAAGTTGAAATGCTTCCATATCGTCCATGCAGTATGGAAAAGCCATTTTGGCGTGTGTGCTCTAACCTGACAACATGCTATATGTGGAAGCCACTTACTGTCCACAATAGGGGTGCTCGCATCTGGAAATTTGATTTTTTCGAAACATCGTACGTCATTAAACCATTGTGCTATAAATCTTGTAGTTCTCTCACGAGCGATTGCAAGAATATATCTATTTTATGGCTAGGGTTGGTCGGTCCGGGAACGATAACCGTCAAGAACATAAATTTTTCTTTCGTGCACATCAACAGTTGAAGGTTGTATGGAGTCAAAATCACGGGCCACAAAGAGTAAGGCCTCTTATTTAACCCATATGGTTGAAAAATATTTGTGTAGAGCCCTAAACAAACATTTCGAATCTCTATGCTGAACTCTTTTTCATTTCGTTAAAATGACGACATGCCATCGAATCCGAACAATATTGCAAAACATAATTTGGGGACACATGTTCCATGTGCTAGCACATGTCTAGTTGTTGATTCGGAAGCAAACGAACGTTGCAATCGAGGGCCTAAGGGAAAGTAATACATTTTGTGTTCCGACCGCGACTACGTCGTTATGTCATGCACTGAGAATGCCCACAAATTTTGCACGATGTTAACTCTCTATTCACAGTTGACATTCCCTATAAAATACGATGACTTAATTTAGATGCAAATGACGGCAATTCAATTTTTATTTTGTAATTGTTAGACTAATCAATGCCTTTAGATAAATTTATAAAAAGGTTTGTGTAAAGTTTATTGCAACGCATTTAGCTAGACCATAAATATATTACTTCTACAAAAAATTCGACTGAGCATTCCCTATAAAATGGACTACCAAAAATATCATAACCTAATAAACATCAGTGAGGGAATGCCTAGAAGGACTCACATCTCCCCAACAATTCACAATATCATGTCCCTATGAATTAAAAGGCTTTATTCAATGAAGACTTTAACATCTCTAGACTTGGTGAAAATGTTATCTATAACAAGTTAATAGACTCCAAACTAAGAGACAGAAGACCACTGAGAATAGTTGAGAATGCCAACATGCCTATCATGCCATAATGAATAGACAAAGCAGAAGAAAAGAATTAGATGCCCAAAAATACTTAAATATTAAGAAATTTTAATGCACCAATTGAAGTTTCAAAAACAACAACTAACATACTTTACAAATCAATTAGTCATAAGGAGTCCCGACCAATGAATGCATGAGAGGAAATCAATTATATTTATTTGAAGATGAGTTTTAAAAGATGCTTAATTAACACAGTTCAACAACTATTCAACTTAGAAAGTAAAAATCTAGAGACCCTTTTGCAAAGTGCATTTGAACCAATATAGAAAGTAAAAAAACAAGCAATTTAAGGAGGTAACTAACCTCGTTCATGTCAATGAGATTTTCTCCCAGATCATGCATAAGAATTGACAAAACTCGACTGATTTGACTATTATAATTACTAGAGTTCCTCGAATTATTTAGGTGAGTCTTCTAACTTCAGTAAAACCAATCATTGTCATGTTCATACAATAAAATTTAGATTCCTGAAAGTATTTGAAGTCTAAAGGTAAATAATAGTTACATTTTGGTTATATAGATTGATTAATCTTTAGAACCAAATACTTGGCATTAAGTTCAACATCAGTTTTGCATATCCTACAAAAAATTCGGCAGAGTCTCCCTTATACAATGAACTACCAAAATTATCAGAACCTAATAAACATCCATGGGAGAATGCCTAGAAGGTCTCACATCTCCCCAACAATTCACGATATCATACAAACATGAATTAAAACGCTAAATCCAATTCATATTAACAACTCAAGATATTCAACAAGGAGTGAACTCGCAAGTTGCAACCGAAATGAAAGTATTGAACACATGAACAATTCCTTTAATTGCATCCCAACTTGGATGGTAAAGTATGTAAAAATTGGTACCGAAAGAATTAATGTATCCCCTCTTTTTCTCGTTGTGCCTCTTTTGCTTGCCTTTCATGTGGTGAGGGGTCCAATTAATTAAGCTCCTCCACATTATAAGTTATAACCCTTTAAACACATCCAATAAATAAAGAACAGCACTATGTGCACCCCATTTGTTTATGAGGGCACCTCAAAAGTGTACCGATTTACATGCATTTTGGGGTGCCCTCATAAACAATTGAGGTGCACATAGCTGTGCTCTAAATAAATGATGAAGAGATCTGCTTAGTTATATATAGAACTTAAACTTCTCTCTTTAATTATTAGTGTACGTTCTTTAGATTCTTAACAAATTAAGTAAAAGATTATGCGAGCTTACAAGAACATATGAATTTGTTATAAATGACATTTGATCGGCATCAATTCAATTCTTGTACTGTGAAGCGTGAACTACAATTATTATTTTTTTCTTATTAGTCTTTGTTTCATTTGACATATCAATTGGAGTAATTTTAAAGGTATATACAGCAGACAAAGATAAACTTAAGATGCATTCTTTGACAAAAAAAAAAAAAAAAAAAACTTGAGATGCATTAGTTATAAAAAAAACATTTAGTCATTAAGTATTACAGAACACATTAATTATATTAACAACTCGTTAATTAAATCGAATTAATTAACTGTAAACATACATTGAGTTAATGTATCTGACCTTAACTAATTTAACTCCAATTCATATTAACAACTCGAGATATTCAACAAGGAGTGAACCCGCAAGTTGCAACCGAAATGAAAGCATTGAACACATGAACAATTCCTTTAATTGCATCTCTACTTGGATGGTAAAGTATGAAAAAATTGGTACCAAAAGAATTGGGTTGCATAGAATCTACTTTTCTTTTTAGTTTTTTTCTATTACTTAACTCCGTCCCTTGAAACTTTAAAAAATGTGTCACTGGAAGAAATGGTTGCTAACTTCTATTATATGTATATGATGAATCATTGATGAGAAATTAAACAACAAAGGAATGCTAAAAAAAGAGAGATATAACCAAGATACATCCTATTTATGAATGGGACAAGTTTATTGCCATTTATACCTCGTATTGGACCTCTAAAAAAAGTTACAAGACCTCACTAGCAACTGCCACAACAACAAACCAAGCTACGCCACCATTCAGAAAATTAATATCCCATGCAGTGAACATGGTTAAACTCGCACCAATTGCACTTAGTGAGAAACTCGAAAACCCCCTCCCATTCACCAAGTCCTTGAAATAGCAACAAGGATCTTGTCTTCCACTAATCCCATGACATTTTGGCATAAGTAGAACACCCGACTAGTCCCTAAAATATGTGCAAATTCTCTATGCAGGACATGTTTGCGGCAGGAACAGACACAACATTCATAACTCTAGACTGCGCAATGATTGAGCTTGTGATGAATCCAATAGCAATGCAGAAAGCACAAATGGAAGTAAGAAACATGGTAAAAAAAAAAAAAAAAAAAAAAAAAAAAAAAAAAACAAAACGTATTAGAAGATACACTTCCAAGTATTGGGGTCCCAACTTTGATCAGGTGTTCAACATATGCCAAAAACGTTTGGGTCCCAACTTTTTACTGGTTATCATTATTGTTGGAAGATAAACTTCCAACTTTTTACTCTATTCTAAATTCAGAGTTTCTTTCATTTTGGGAGTTTTTGTCATCTTTGTTTATTTCAAGTTTTGTAGATCGAACAACAAACGCAACGAATCATATAACCACATAGGGAGTGTAAATAGTTATATAACCACATAGGAAAGTTACAATATAGAGAAATAGAACTCATGTAAGTAGATGTTCTAGCTAGGAAACAAACAATTGACACACAAAAAGCCGACACATGAGTACATATACATGATACTGGAGAAGAAAATACCTTGGAGAACTCCTCGTCAGAGACCTGCAACTTTTTTTTTATACGAACTTTACCTTAGCTAGTGTCTCGCCTTCATGGATGATCAAGAAAAATGGTTCGCCAAAATTTTGAACTTGTTGTAAAAAAGAACAATTTCTTCAATATAAACTTAAACATGTAGTATATCAATACATGAAATCAAGCCATATTAGTGTACCGTCTGGTTTTAAGATGAATCCTTAGTGAAATGACAAGGTCAGAAAAGCTATCTTAATCTAAGGACAAATTCAAGCCTAGCTTCCATGAACACTAATTTAAAGTTTAAACACTTACATGCTTTTGGATTCTCTGAAGGAATTCTTCGAAGATCGATCTAGAAAATCTGCCACTGCGCCTGTTCCAATGACCAATATGAAAACTCAGTTGCGGCCAAATAAGACAACAATTACATCTAAAAATACAAACTCAGATTTTCCAACCTTAGCTCTACAGATTTGTGAAATTCAGCCTTTTTCATAGAATGCAAACAGATATATTTTCAAAACTGATCGAAATCGACTGCAGGAGATCCAACGCCACATGCAGGCCTAATTGATTTTGAACAAGAACAACCAAGGACTACAAATGAACTATGAAGGCCTAATTGGGAATTCTCCCTTGTTAAAATGACCAATTGAACCAAGGCTTCTCTTTCTTGCAATCTGAAAGTCAAAGACCCAGATGAGAAAATGAAGTAGACTAAAAATAAAATATTTGAAACTTGAACTCATCAACATTTTTTGACGTTTCTACTTGTGCATATGCATAATCAAATGTATCATGTGTTCTGCAGGTCACTGAACTGTGGTGCAAGTAGTGGCATGTAAGTGCACTATCATTGTTTTCTCACTTTATTAATGAACTGAATCATTAGTTCTTTAGAACTTCTACTTGTGCATACGCATAATCAAATGTATCATTGAGCATAATCAAACACAATATATCAAAACACGCTAAAATTATGTCGACTCCTTTTTTTCAACAGGTATAGACTAATTCATAGTAAAAGGAGTTGAGAAAGAAACAGAATATTGACAAAAACAACTAAAAATTCAAAGAAAAATTGAAAAAACTGACCTCAATTAGGGATGAAGAGGAAGTACTCGGTGGTGGTGTTGATGGGGGAAGAACGGTGGTGGTATTGAGAGAGACCGAAAACAAGAACGTTTTGCTTTGCTTCACTGGATTTGGGGCTTCTTCAACACAACAGTTGTTGTTTGCTCGCTCAACAGTTGACTAGATTTGGGGCTTCTTCACGAAACAGAGATAATCCCTACTTGTGAGTGGATTATCGATCGATGGCGACGATGTAGTGAAGGGTCTATTGGGCTTGTCCGACAACCTAGCTGCTGGGAGCCAGACCGTCCCTTCGACAATCGCCGCTACAAAATGGAGTCAAGACCGCCAAGCCTTGAATGCAATGATCGACATTGTAGCTCCGAAGTTCAAGGAGCAATTTGGTGGTAATGATCCTATTTCAGTTTCAGATTTAGACGCAGACGACAGCAACCAAAAGATGAAGACGAGAAGAGTTGAGGTGTTGATGGTGTTGTTGTGGAGGTTCGTGGGTTGAGGAGGCTTTGGTGGTGTTGGTGGTGGTGTTAGGGATTTGCTGGTTCGTGGGACGAGTTGTTGGTGGAGTTGAAGACGAGAAGAGTTCGATCCAATATCAGGGCATGTCCCTTTTTTATCTCAAGTTGCAGTTTAACAACGGAATACCATGGGGACTAAATTTCCCAACGGAATCGAGACGGATTATAAGATAATCCGTTACAATTTATTGTTTCCATTGAATTCGCAACAGATTAGCAACGAATTTTGATTAATCCGTTGCTAATTCATTGATAATCCGTTACAAATTAATTTATGCAGCAGATTAGCAACGGATTAACAATGAATTAGTCAAAATCCATTGCTCATCCCTTGCTAATCTTAAACCCGTTGCTAATCCGTTATAAATAATAAATTGCAATGGATTTGCAACGGAATATTAGGCAGAAAGTTTTGGCGCGAATTTTTACCAACGGAATTTAATTATTTTCGTTGCTAAATTCCGTCTTTAATCCGTTGGTAATCTGATTCAAACTGTTCAAACAATTTCTCACCCACATTCCGTTGTTATTACATTGCTAATTAGCAACATAATAAGTGTCAGTTGCTAATTCCTTTGCTAAATTATTGTTTCTTTGTAGTGGGCTTTTTCAAAAATTATTTTGAATTTTTTGCTGCGTTTAAACCCCAAAAACCCAACAGTGGTATCAAAGTCATAGGCTCGGTTCTATTAAAAGTTTGCAAGTTTTCTCTGACGTCAATGTTTATATGATGTACATATGAGTTTTGTGATAATTGTTATCAAGAATTGGTTTTAAAGCATGTTGTTAATTCATGTGTATTGATACATACGCATGATTTGATTCAATGATAGAATTCATGTTTAGAATATTTTGATTAACATATGTTTGAACGATGCGATTTTCGTATGTTTGCATGGTAGAAATCAGGTTTAGGTTAATATGATTTTGGTATTGGATACATAGTTCGTTTTGTTCAATAAGTATATATGTCTCCATGATAGAAATCATGATTAGGTTAATATGATTAATTTAATATGATTCTGGTGTTGAATGCATGATTAATATTTCGTTTCTTGATTCAATTGTTTGTTTTGTATGAATAAGAATCGAAATTGGTTTTGATCATATATCTTATTGTGGTTATCAGTTAGTATATTCCTATTAAATAGAAGATAAACTTGTAATCGGATAAGAATTACAAATTCTATAAAAAAAATGTGAGATATATAATAAATTCGTATTTGATAAGGATTCAAAGTATATTAAATTCTAATTGGATTATGATAAGATATTAAGTTAGAGGTGCGTCCAAATTAATTAAATTCAAAGTATCTTTTAATTAATATTTTTCATAATTGAAATAAGAGGCGGTTTCGGTCAATTTGATTAACTAAAATAATGAGAAATTTTAAGCTATTTTCAATTTTCGGAGCTGAAATTCATTGTCTAAAAAACACGGGCGTTGCCCCCGTACTCCCCACCATTGACTAGCACTGACCAAGGCCAATGGACCGCTTCTTGTTCGTAGCACAAGGAAATCTGTATAATCGTCAATATTAGTAAAATTTCCTAACTTGTTTAATGAATGTAAATGCCTTGTAATATATGATATTTATCTTGTTTAATTTATAATCACTAAAAAAAATAAAAAAAAACCCCACTTACAGATTTTAAGTCAAGTGTCATCCATTCTTAAACACTTGTCAAGGCTTCGATCACATCAATATGGTTCTGCCTCCGCAGTGTGTACTGTGTTATCTTAGTGAGGCAAGTTGAGTAACGGTTACTTTATTGTTTGAAATGGTTAGACTTGATAACGTTATCAAAACGGTTTTGGGCTTTAGGAACAAGTTGAGATAAAAGATGCTAAGACATAAGATGTCATAATCTCATAAAAACAACTAAAAGCTACATATGATGTAATTGGTAAAAAGGTACCTACCTAAATATCCTAATTCAAAGTGTCATGCCTTAGCTGTTTTGGAATTAGGTGAAACATGAATTTTAGTCCCTTAAATTAACATAGTGTTTTCATGGGGGTTGTTAATTTAGTAGGAGTCTATTCCCCTATACTAAAATAAACTTTTGTGTAATATTTGTTGTAGATCTATGGCCTCTTCAAATCACACTAATCCTTTGTCACTTTAATCTATCTTTGAGAATGATAAGTTGTTTGAGACAAACTTTCTTGATTGGTTCAGAAACTTGAGACTTGTTCTTAAGCATGAACTTAAGTTGTATGTCCTGGATGATCATATTCCTGAGGAACCACAATCCAATGCCTTAAGAATCGTGAAGGATGCACATACTAAGCATATCAACAACTCGACTGATGTCGCATGCATTATGTTGGCATCCATGGTTCCTGAACTTCAAAAGGATATGTAACACATGGATGCTTACTATATGGCTACATTGAAGGAAATGTTCCAACAGCAAGCCAGGCAAAAAAGGTTTGAGATAGTCAAGAGCCTTCATTCTTGCAAAATGGTTGAGGGTGCGCCAGTTAGTCCTCATGTTCTGAAAGAGAAGGGCTATATTGACCATCTTGATAGACTTGGATTTTTCATAAGCCAAAAGTTGGCTGCGGATTTGATCTTGAATTCATTGCCTTATAGTTATTCACAATTTGTGATGAACTATAACATGAATAATATGGAGAAGTCTATCTCAGAGTCGCAATTGATGCTTTAAACTATTGAGCAGAAAGTCAAGAAACCCATTGCTATTGTGTTGATGGTTCAGAAAGGAAAGACTATGAAGAATAAGGCCAAAGACAAGGCTAAAGTTGTCAAGGCTGTTGTGAGTGTCACAAAGCATGTGGAACAAGTCAAGCCTAGGGTTGCTTCTACTTCACAGCCCAGAAGGAAATGGAAAAAAAAAATTGTTATTTATGCCATGCACCTGGACATTGGTTCAGAAATTGCAAGCTCTATCTTGAAGATCTAAAGAAAAAGAAAAGTATTACAACTACTGCTTCAGGTATTTACGTTATAGAAGTTAACTTGTCTACTAGTGATTCATGGGTATTAGATACTGAATGTATATCTCACATTTGTATTAATGTGTAGGGTCTCACCAAAAGTAGAAAGCTAAAGAAATGAGAATTCATCATACGAGTTGGAAATGGAGCAAAGGTTGTTGCGTTGGATAACGGATGCTACGAGTTAATTTTACCTAGTGGACTTGTTTTAGTTGTAAATAATTGTTATTTATGTCCCTTCTTGAGCAGAAACATCATTTCAGTTTCATGTTTGGATTTGGATGATTTTTATTTCATTATTACGAATCATAAATGTTTCATTTCTTGTAAAGACGTTTTCTATGAGAATGTTAATTTGTGTGAGAGTCTTTATATTGTAAATATGAGAATGTCCACATATACTCATATTCTTAACGTAAATACAAAGGGATTCAAGTAAATGATTTGAATCAAAATTACTTTTGGCATTGTCGTCTTGGCCACATAAATGAGAAACACATTTCTAAACTCCATAAAGATGGACTTTTAGATTCATTTGATTTTAAATCATATGAAATATGTGTATCTTGTTTACTAGGTAAAATGATAAATAGTCCCTTTACTGGACAGATTAAAAGGCCAAGTGATTTATTAAGTCTAATACATACTGATGTATGCGGTCCTATAAACACAATGTCTCGAGCTGGTTATTAGTACTTCATTACTTTCACTAATTATTTCAGCAGATATGATTATGTGTATCTCATGAAACATAAAGGTGACTCTTATGAGATAACTCAAACATTTCAGAATGTAGTGCAAAATTAACTTGATAAAACTATTAAAACACTTCAATCAGATCGAGGTGGTGAATATTTGAGCCAAAAGTTTGATGATCATCTTAAAAACTGCGGGATTGTCTGACAGTTAACTCCTCCAGCAACTCCACAGTGGAATAGTGTTTCTGATAGGAGAAATCAGACTTTATTGGATATGGTTCGATCTATTATGGTCATGCTGAACTTCCTATTTCCTTTTGGGGCTATGCCTTAGAAACCGTTATGTTTATACTGAATCATGTTCCTTCTAAAGAGGTTGATAAAACACCATATGAGATGTGGTTTAGAAAAAGACCAAGTTTGTCTTTTCTTAAGATTTAGGGCTGTGAGGTTTTCGTACGACGACAAATCTTAGAAAAAATTATCAGCAAATTCTACCAAGTGTGTATTTGTTGTTTATCCTAAAGAAACTAGATGATACTATTTTTATAATCCCACTGAGAACAAAGTGTTTGTTGCTTGAAATTGTGTCTTCATGGAAAAAGAGTTAATTTCAAAAAAAAAAACAATGGGAATAAATTAAGTCTTGAAGAAGTTCAAGAATCACAAATAAACATTCAACCACCAAGTGGAGATCAAGAAAGTCTTGAACTAGTTAAACCTTCAAAGGTATCAAAAGGCCCACGTAGGTCTGATAAGGTAAGAAATCAACCTGAGAGATTTGGATACCTTATTACTAATAGTAGTGAGGTGTTGCTTATGGATCAAAATGAGCCTACTACTTATCAGAAGGCTATGTCTAGCCCTGATGTAGATAAATGGCTTAGTGTCATGAATTATAAGATGAAATCCATATATGATAACCAAGTTTGGAACCTAGTTGATTTACCTGAAGGTGATAAGACCATTGAATGTAAATGAGTTTTCAAGAAGAAGATTGACATGGATGGCATTGTGCATACTTATAAACACGGCTAGTAGCAAAAGGTTTAGATAAACTCAAGGTGTTGATTATGATAAGACTTTTTCTCCTATATCCTTGCTTAAATCCGTTAGAATTCTAATTGCCATATCCGTATATTATGACAATGAGATGTGGAAAATAGATGTCAAAATAGCTTTTCTAAATGAAAAATTACTTGAGGACGTATATATGATACAGCCTGAAGGGTTCATCATTCTGGGAATTCTAGGAAGGTGTACAAGCTTCAAAGATTTATTTATGGATAAAAGCAAGCTTCTGGGAGTTGGAATCTTCATTTTGATGAAGCAATTAAGAAATTTGATTTCATTAAAAATGAATATGAGCTTTGTGTATACAAGAAGGTCAGTAGAAACGTGACTGTTTCCAGGTTTCTGTATGTTGATGATATATTACTCATTAGAAATGACATCCAAACCTTATAGAGTGTCAAGTCTTAGTTGGGGAAGTGTTTCTCAACAAAGAACTTAGGAGATGCAACTTACATCCTTGGGATTAAAATCTATAGGGATAGATCTAAAAGGTTGATTGGTCTAAGTAAGAGTGATTATGTTGACAAGGTACTAAATAAGTTCAGATGCAAGACTCTAAAATAAGGTCGTTGCCAATGTCTCATGGTATAATTCTAAGCAAGACTCAATGTCTTAAGACTAATGATGAGCAAGAACGCATGAATACGATTCCATATGCATCAGCTATTGGATCTATTATGTATGCCATGTTAGGCACTCGACTTGATGTATCATATGCTTTGAACGTAACAACCAAATATCAGTCTGGTCCCGGTAGGAGTCACTGGATAGCAGTAAAGAACATTCTTAAGTACTTGAGAAGGACTAAAAAAATGTTCTTGGTCTATGAAAGTTCGGAAGACGAGGTTGTTGTAAATGGTTACAAATATGTAAGTTTTCAAATTGATATAGATGAATTTAAATAGCAGTCTAGATATGTGTTTACTTTGAATAGAGGTGCAGTGAGCTAGAAAAGTTCAAAGCAAAAAACTGTGGCAGATTCTATAACAAAAGCTGAGTATATTACAGCGTCAGATGCAGCTAAGGAGGCAGTTTGGATAAAAAAGTTCATCTCTGAAGTTGGTGTGGTTCCGAGTATAGCTAACCCCTTTTGTTTGTATTGTGATAATAACGGGGTGATAGCACAGGCCAAGGAACCAAGATCACACCACTAAGCAAAACATATATTTAGACGTTTTCATTTCATTCGAGAAATCATTGAGAAGAAGGACGTGAAGATTTGCAGAGTTCCTACAGAAGTTAATGCTGCAGATCTTTTGATGAAGGCTCTTCCACATGCGAAACATAATGGTCATGGTAGGTCATTAGATATCAGATACATGAATGATTGGCTCTAGTGCAAGGAGATGTTGGGGTATATGCTATAGGTTAATTTATAAATATTTTTTATCTTATAGTTTTAGTTAATCAAATAGAGGTTTTCATTTGTTATTTTATTATAAGTGATTACATGTTTACTTTATAATAAGATCCATAGGTTTTTATTGAAATATCATAAATGTCTTTCGTCTGTCATTATACTGGGAACTATAATGAATTAAGACTAATGTGAATTTTGATTGATGGTCATGTGATGAGCATGCATATACGGATACGAATCGAGATCATGAGTACTTGATAGAGAACACCAAATGGATTAAGTCATAGGTATTACTCATTATAGCTATATCATTTAGACCTTTGACTTGAGTTTACCATAGACTTCAATATTAGAAGCATGGAAATTTGACACAATCAAACGTTTTCTTTAAACGGACGATTATAAAGATCGTGACTGATTACCATGTGAATAATATGTGAAGGTGTGTAATCAAGATAGAATTTGTCTCTCTCGTATAGAAAGAGATATCAGTGGATCCCTCGATATATTAGACTATTAAATGGTCAAGTCAAGGTAAATTGATATGATCAATGCATTTGAATGTTTTCAGTCTACCTAAAGATCGAGATTAGTACAATTGAACATTAAGGGTTAGTTTCCGTGTCTCATGTTTAATCAAAGGATATCACACGATAAAAGGATATGATATATGTTATTCATTAAGTTGTATCGATTTTTATAGTCATGCTACTTGAGTAGTCATAATGCCTTGCTAGAGACCGCTTATGACTTATATACCAAAATGGTTTTGGTTCACTGCCAACGTTGCATGAACCTATTGGGTCGCAAAAAAATGGCTTTGCACAATTTCAATTGGTCTAAAGTAAAGAATTATATATGATAAAATTTATGACATAATAGCCCTTACGATTTGTTATATGATAATTTATTAATATGGGCGTATCTGTAATTTGCATGAATTGCCAAAATACAATAATTGTATTACAAATAAATCTTTTAAGTGAGCTTATCTACACATATAAATAAAAGTTGAAACCATAAAATGAAATAAGATTTTTATTTCTACTATTTTTGAGTTCTCTAGGTTTAGAGAAAGAAAAAAAAACGTTTTCAATCTCTCTTAGGGCTAGCACTCCAAATTTTGATCACTGATCGTGTGTGGATTTCTAATAGAGGACGCGCATTTAAAAGTTTTGAAAATCAAACAATCAAATAAGGAAATCATGGATTAAGGTATGATTTACTTTTGTAGATCCAGTTCAATGGAACTTATTTTTTAGCCTATTGGGGTTTTTTCAAAAATTGTTTTGAATTTACCGCTACATATAAACCACAAAAACCTAACAGTAATATACCTTCGAGCCAGTTTACCTTGCAATACAAATCTATACAGTCCTTTCATAGGTGAGACTTTCAACATAACATAATTTTCTATTGAAAACTCCAAAAACATATGATATTTATCATCGTATCTCTTTTGTTTTTGCTGTGCCGTAGTTGAACTCTGGTGAATTTGCTGAATTCTCTCTATGTAGTTCTGAATCAACTTTTGCCCCAACAAAACTGTATCTTCAACTTATGCCTAACTTACATGTTAATGACAAGGCTAATCATACAGAGCTTCAAAATGAGCCATTCCAATGCTAACCTGACAATTATTATTATAAGAGAACTCATACAGAAGAATGTATTTCTTCTAATTACCACTAAACTCTAAGACAAAAGCTCGAAGCATATCCTCTAGCACCAAAATCAACTGCCCAATATGCTCATCAGTCTGTGGATGATATGTCGTACTGAGGTTAAGAGCAGTTCCCAGTTGTCTTTGTAATGCACTCCACAGTATGGACGTGAATGTCGAATCTCTAACCAAAGTAATCGACATTGAAACTCCATGAAATCTCAATACCTCACGTACGTACACCTCATATAATTGGTCAAGAGGATCTCGCATGGAAACTAGCAAGAAATGAATACACTTCGTCAACCTGTCAACTACAACCCCTACTACGTCGTGTTTAAGCTGACTCAGAGGTAGACCGAAAATAAATCCATCGATATAGGTTCCTATTCCCACCCAAGAATAGGTTGAGAATGCAATAACCCTTCAGGTTTTGTATGCTTAGCTTTAACTTGCTGACATATCCCACATATCTTTACAGACTCAGCAATATCAGTCTTCATCCCATGCCACCAATAGATACACATCATATCACGATACATCTTAGTGTTACCTGGATGGATATATTAAAGACATCTATAAGATTCTCGTAGCAATTCAAGCTCAACTAATCTTAAACTGGAATCCATAATCTATACTTAAACCATAACACACCATCACCAGAACTAATCAATTAGGATGATCTACACTAGCCGCCAATCCTTTGACGCTCTACATAATCCTGATTAGCTTTCTGACAATCAATCACCCGCTGAATCATCTCTGGTTCTGCCTAGATTTGAGCACATAATCCTTAAGGAACTCAAACCATCTACGCTGCCTCGTATATCTTTTGAGTATTTCAATATTTTATTATGTTTATCAACACATTATTTCCATTTATTTGAGTTGTTATTGTATACTGACAGTCCGTTAACACCCTTCTATGTAGTTTTAAATTACTCAGGCTCCACTTAACTTGTATCTTTACTTCTCATCCCACACCGATTGACGACGAAGTTAAACATACAAACTTTTAATGGAAACACCCCAACATTTATAGCCTGATAATATCATTACTAGAGAACTTACTTAGCAAAATATTTCTTCAGGTAACTACAACCTTCCAAGTCACAAGCTCATAAATAATATCCTTTGGAATTAAGATTAGCTGCAGACATATTGTGTTAAGATTGAGAAAGGTCCCTCCTAGCTATTACACATCTCTACTCCTCCGGGAAATAAACTTTTGGTTCCTCTCCAAAATAATAATCTTGGTTTTCTATACACTCTCTACTCTTTCTACACACATATATCTCACTTACTGTTTCACAAGAATTAAACCACAATACCGGCAAGAAATTTACAGACTCTATCAGTGCTACAACAACAACATCAACAACCTTCAGTTGTCATTACAACTTAAGTTAATCCATTACAAATCTATGAGCATAAAGTTTTATTTATATAGGACAAGTATAATACAACCCTTTAGGTTAATAACACTCAGCTTCCACTTGATGATATATCTCATATTTCTTTATGAAATTGACACTGTCAACTTTCATTCCAGGTCACCTAACAACTCATTTTTATCAATTTTTGATTTTGCCAGAATGAATATTTTAAAGAAATCCATGAGATTCTCATAATACTCTTGCCTCACTTTAGGACTCGAGTTCTAAGAATTTTTTTACATGCTTAATGTTTGAATATGAGATTATTCATATAAAATACCATAACTAGTAGTCAAACCTTAACCTACTAGATAATCTCAATTAATTCCTCTAATAATTTATCACTCAATCAATCATCATTAGCTCAGCTCCAATTTGAGCTCCAAAGAACAGAATTGTCATTACCAATATAGGCAACTCAGCTAATGATGTGCCTACGCAGGACTTCAATGGATCACCATTACATATATCACTCGAGAGATATTACTGAGCAGTTTTTATTGTAACTACATCTCCTATCGTTTTCCTATTTAAGGCATTGTCAACACTATCACCTTTAATGAGTGATATTTCAGAGTAAGTTACTAACATTTAAGAAATCCAAGGTATCAATCTTACCTTCCATTTCTATCACTATGACAATTACATTTTTAAAACTTCCAAAGTTTGAAATTCACTACTATAACCTTACACTAATCCACTAGTTTTTAAACTTTCAGGTTTTCTGTTAATGATTCTTTTAAGATTTCAATAATCTCTAAGAATGATTAAAAGACTCTTAACAAACCTTTCCTCTTGAATACATATGTATTTCAAACTTCAATCGTTCAAAATACCTTATTATTGTGCCGGCCCTGTCATCCCAGGGTGATGTGTCTTTGTGTACTCCTTGCCTGGTGGGCCCAACTACACTTGTCTGGCACCTACCCGTCCTCCTCTTGTCTTGAAATTCATGTCCACGTGTGTTTTATCAAATTAGTTAGTGGATTATATGTATTTCCTTAACTTATTCTTTTAAATATTTAAATGTTTATTAAGTTCAATAATTTGTAGTTTATTCTAATGCCTAACCATACTGGTGGGTTGTATCTTACAAGTTGACATAAATCAGCGGAAGTCTTAATTGATACAATTAGAATAGGTAATTTAGCATGGTAAACATTATTCAAAAGAGCAAATCTTACTGTGGAAAACCCGGAAAAGTAATATGTATATAAGCGACAGTACCATAAACAAGGTATATATACTTGTACTGTGTCATCTCAAGTCCCCTAATACATAAAACAATACAAAATATCAAAATAAGCACGTATTAGTAGGTCCTTGATGGCGGGCAATCAAATGTAGTCTCCTAGGATCCCCTTGCCCCTACCAGTACTAGGATCTGCACTCAATCGGCACAAAAAAGACAGATGACGAGTCCAGTATGTAAAATCCCAAGGAATCCCTCTGAGCATTCGCGTAAATAAAGTAAGGAAATGCAAGAAGTACTGTCAAATAAACATGAGGAATGTAAAGACAGACAGCTGTAAATGGCTCGTCGCATGAATAGATAACAACTAAGCTAACAATTGTGTGTGCTCGCTCAAATGGACTAGACTGTACTTTGGGTCACCAAGTTCCAACCAGTGGTCATGCCCAACTGGACCGACACTTGGTCCCTCGTGGTGCTCGCCAAATCCGCTGAGTTACCGACACGTGCACCAAGGGCAAGCTCAGATTGTTGTTCACTGAGGGTCGGGTCACACGTGCTACAGTCATGTGCATCATGAACATACAACTAGGAAATCCAGGGGAGTAACCTCAAACCACATCCAAGAACAAAATGGAATAGTAAACAACAAAGAAATAATAGGAATGAAGTTTAGAACATAATCAAATACTCAGAGTTTTTAGTTAGGTTTTACAACTCTCAAATCGCTCTCCGGCCTCCCTAGACTCCCGTATTCGACCTGTCAACTCCCTGACATTGAGCTACGACCTACTAAGTCCCTAAAGTCCGATTTTATAATTTTAGGTTGTTTATAAGTGTTTAGACATGTATTAAGTTGAAAATCACCAAAACAACCCTTAAATTCATATTCTATCTGTCATTAGCGCGCTAGGTGAAATTAGGGCGCTAGGGAATCTGTCTAGCATGCTATTGTTCTTCATTTTGAAAAACAATTGGAAACCCAAAACGATTAGCGCGCTAACCATCCCAGTTAGTGCGCTAACTGACCTTTGTGACAGAATTCTCAAGTCAAGGATTATGTCCTTCCCCTCTCAATTAGCTACCCTAACTTGGTTTACAACCTCTCCATACCAAAGTGACTCCAAAACATCAGTTAAACTTATCTCAGAACAACAATTAAGTCAAAATCCTCAAATCCCAACATTCATTAGTTTTTTTTCCAAATTCAACAAAAATCCTAATTCATGCAAAACCACTTATATATCCTTAATAAAAAATTATCATTAAACCCATAACTCACTAAGTTTCCATAAAAAACCAGGGATCTAACCCTCCAACTTGGATTTTACCAAAAACACACTAAAATGCGTTCATTGAAGAGTGTATGAGATAAGCAATATGATTACCTTAGTTTGATGCTCAGTTTTGATCTCCAAAGTGATTGAATTCCAGCTTGAATCCCCTTTTCTTCTCTGGTTTTCTCAGATTGCATGAGAAAATTGAGTGGTGTGATGAAAACTCTACTAACTTCCTATATATGTTTGGTTAAGATCATGTGTGCATACATATCTCGAGAATTATCTTGTGGTTCATAAACATATTGTCCCACACCACCTGATGACTCCATTAATACACTCATTTCCTAGAATTACTCACAATGATCATCTTGATGTCCATCTTATGGTCCTCATTATTTAGTTCAAACTATAGGCTTATCATTTATTTGGTTTATGTACCTACATTAAGCCTTATAAACCATATGGTTAGTGTTTTATTTATCAACATTAACCAGCTCATGGTCCTACTAACCTTTGGCCACCCATTATTCAGTGCCCCGCGTCTCGACATGCATTTTGAGGCGCGCATAGCCTATTATTCAAATTTTAATTTAATTAGCCTATGGTTACCTTACCTATTTCAATTAAAGTACTTAGTCATGTTTATGTGAGTTTGTCGAGTTTCTCTAGTGTACCCGTACTTTGCCTCTCGATACCTGTGCTGACACGCATTTTGAGGTAATTACCCATCACACAACCTTACATGATATAACTATTCAACATACACTCATTCGATATATTTACAAGTAAATTCATTGAATGCCTCGCAATTAAACAACATAACGCACAATTTACTAGTGTACCTAGGTCGATGTGTCCTAGCCTACCTGCGGCGTCCACGTGGATTTGAGCTGGCATCCATATATGAAATTACGAAATAAATAACGACGTTAATGAAACGGGCCATTACGATTATCCTCTTTGTTTTACAAGTGATGTCTTTCCATATTTGGTACAACTACAAAAATAGCTATGGCGAGATTATCAATCTCTAATAGTTCTTTTCAAAGGTCTTGAACTATATATATAGAAGTATAAGCTACAATTTTGCTTTATAGTGTCAACACACATACTTACCAAAGTAAGAAGTCTTAAGAAGAACTTCTAACTTCTTCCACAATTTAGGTATCATCAAGCAAACATTGTAGTCAGACTATACTTCAAATTTACTCCAAGAGATCCTTGTATCTATTTGCAACTTACAACAATCCTCGTACTTGAGTTAACTCAATAAAACACAACTATACTATTGATCCCTAGATCAATCATTTATATTATTTAATTATTTTAAGATTACTTTTCTCTTTTGCCTTTGTGCTGAATATATGACAATCCCAAATTGTCTCTATCCCAGTCAAATATCTTAATTTGTATATAAGATTCAGCACACATACATGTAATTTACTTTTGAAACTTAGTACTAGCACTTGTAAAATCTGGCATGGACCAATTTACCGTCACGATTTGTAACTCTTTACGGTAATGCTCGTGCACCTTCTAAGTCTTCAAAGATTCCATTTTGTTATTGATAACAAATAACAAGTTGACTAGAATAGGGTTTCTAAACTTGACACCAACATGAGTTCTAGTAAATTCTAATGGTTTCCACCATCCACTTAAAGTCATTTAGCAATCGCCTGAAATTATCTTTATATATATCCTTAACTCTGATCATACCACGGTGATAACCAGATATCAACTAACTCTTGAGAACAACTAATTTCACCTTATTATCGGAAAGGGTTGTCAATCCTCTAAAGAATATTCATTCGTACTACCATACATTATTGTTTAACTTCTCATATTCATTGATAACTCATTATCCCTAATTAAGACTATACCAGTCTAAAACATCATACCAGGATATCTTACCAACTCACCGCTATGTTCTAGATTGAACTATTTTCAAACTTTCTCAGTTTTGAGATTCTCAATTTCATCTTTCATTATTCGATAAATTGTTTTTTATTCCAATATGGATTTACATCATATCTAGAATTTCTGCTTCATAACAACTTATAAAGTATAAATAAAATAGTAATTTCATAACCTCAAATAGGCTTTTATCATTAACCACTAATTTATTTACTAAATAACTTCCATTATTTCTCAACTAGTCTCAATACTAGTATTAAATCAGATCTCAAAGTGGTCTACCATATTTGAGTTCCACCTAAAGTCATTCAGTATTTTATTACTTCATAAATTTCATTCTCTTAATACACATCTCAACTTCTAGATCTAATAGATAATTCTTCACTGATAATTATTTATCTAATAATATCAACGAGAACAAAGACCATTGAAAACTGTTAATAGGAGAAAAGTTTAATTTTATCTTTGTAAGTTTTTTTTATATCTTTCTTTTTCAGTCTCCTCAAGGTTAAGATTCTCTTGAACTCTTACCTTATAAAATTTCTCATATCGTGAGAAATCGATGGGCATGAACCATCTTGTTATCATTTAGGATAGACATAACTCTTATATCTGCCATGCAGATATAATAAAATACAACAAATAATATATCTCAGTCTTTAATCTTTTGGTTACGCCCTAAAATCACGATAAAACTATTTATCACGTCTTCACCTTCTTCGTAACTTGAGACAACTCTAAGAGTTAGTAAACTTAAGTCATGGTCCCAAGGTATATCAGAGCTAATATCCTTAAACTTCGATACCAAACTGTATCCGAGTTATCACTTGTTTTTAAGTAATGAGGTTATACTTTAAATTATGCTCAAATAACAAACTATATTAGAGTTATATCTTATTTTGAAACTGATAAAACTTAGGCTCTGATACCAAATTGTATTAGAGTTATTAAATGTAACAAATCCCTTAAACTCAGGCTTTGATACTAAGCTGTAGCATCCCCTATCCCGATTAGGGCGATTATCGGCTTGAAACCTTAATTAAGCCCCAGAAATCTTGCTAGACTTAACTAGAGCCAGCAACCTAACCTTCATGTCCTAATAAATACAATTTTATATTGAATATTGACGTAAAACAAATAGTAAATGCAACAGAAATTAAAACTTTTTCGCGATATTATACACTATATATAAAACCAAATCCAACTAGAATAAACCTCAGTTATACAACATCTCCCATCCCTTGTGATATTATTAAACTGTAATTCATTACAAATATATAAGACGAGGGAATATTCATTACATCGAAGAGAAGATCAAGAGACCTAAACCTTCTAAAATTTTAATCGTGGTGAGCATCCAACTTGCTCCGTAAGTAAGGATTTACAAAGCCATCAACATTCCTTATAGTAATCAAGAATAATATGCAATATCAATATGCACCATAGATTACTAACGGGATTATGAAAAGCATATAATCCAATAAGTAATGGGTGCAAGTCAAACCATCAATGACTATTGCACTGTGATCCTCATTTTATTTGTAGATCTAGGATCGATTACCCACTGACACCATTAATATGATCATTAGACCAACATATTAGCCGATGTGTTGTCTAGCAAATCCATTAATGTTCAATGGTTCTATCCCAGACCCTCTAGTAAATATGCAATCCACACAACATGTTTATCAAAGTAAGATTTAACATATTGACCGAGAAATCAAACCCATATCCTATATAACCTAATCTCGATTTAAGGATTTACCTTCGCCCATCACATTAAACACCGTTTTCCATTTAATAAACACATCACAGTGTACATAGTCTCACATTCAATCCATAAACTATATGTACATATACTAACATATCCAGGCAACATTGATAAAAAAGCAAATCCATACTTACCTTGATTTAGGTTCTTGTTTCCAAATTTTCTAACTTTTCGGGTCACTTGACCTCTCCTGGTGATCCAAAACCTATCACAAAACATTTTTGGTTAATATAGGCCCAATACCTTATATTTAGAACCTCTAAGTCAGTCCCTGAGACCTTAGGAAATTCTAAGCAAAACACATCGCAGTTGCAGTTTTCTGCAGTAGGAGCGACCTCCGTCACTTGGTGGGGCACGCTTCACCAACTTGGTTCATCCCAATTGATGAAGGGAGCACGTTCCTTTACTACATGGAGCGCGCTCCACCCTGCAATGTTTCAATAGTAAACAGGGTAGCAGCCACTATTCCATTACCAAATCGTAACAACAACCTAACAAACTCCCCTAACACATTAGGGAGGACCTCTAGTGAGGTATCAACCCATTTCCAGTAATCAACAACAACAATAACAGAGAAATCATTATCACTTATGAATTGAGTTTCAAAACACTGAAACTCACTTACCTCAATGATGATCTCTTATCTACAACAGTTTGATTTCCCTTATTAAGTTGATGATCATATCTCAATTAACTCCTCACTTACCTTACCTCTATCAATCAATGAAACAGTAAGGATGAGTTTGAAGGTTTTTTATTTATATATATGGATTTTTCTCTAGATACATATTGCACTATCTCGAGGCTGATCAAGTGAATGATGTGTTAAAGTGACACATCCTAAAGTAACACACATCCTAACTCCATCAACAATTACGCTCATCTCGAGGCGATCTAACAATCCATATAATTCAAACTAAGCTTATAGTTTTAATTATATATATTTATATATCAATTATATATAGATATATATATTTCATATATTTTCTCTCCAATAAATTCACCGGACATGCCTACGAGTATTCTCGGCTGTTCACATTCATTTCACAACTCCTTCATTGCAATTGGTACCAGCAATTTATTATTTAATTGCTTGAGAGAGATAATAATGTGAGCGAGATCATCTATAAGAATTGGAGGGAGTCTATTATGTTTGAGAGAGACAACAAATTGTTGTTTTCAATCATAATCACCTATATGTGTTTGAAGGCCAGAGTGCGATTGATTCAGGATGAAGAATTTGATATTGAGGTCTGAGCAACAATAGATAAGGAGTTATTTTAACTTTGAAATCACTGACTGGTTACCAAGACTCTAAGGATGAGAGAGAGAGCCGAGAAGAACATACTTGAGGCCGAGTTGTTGGCCAAAGAGTAAGAGAATCATGCAACAGCAGCAGCGATAGAGAGAACCAAAGAGTTGCAGAATGAATGATATGGAGAGGAGGAGGATCAACAACAGATATTTGCTGAGGGCTTTAAGTTTGTAGATCCACTTATAGGATGCAATACTAGGATGGTCTTGAGGTTTTTTCACCACCTCCAATGTGACATCCGAGAATTTTATAAACTTGATTAGGCGGCTAATTAAGTATTTTCGGATTTAATTTAAGATTAAAGTATCCAAGGTGGGACCCATGTGTTATGTATCGGAGATCATAAATTTAATATTATTTTTGTGTGTCGTGTGCCTATTTGATGTATTATATACTATTTTCGACGTGAAATAGGGTCAAGTGGAGTGTATACGCAGTGTCTGCGAGTTCCAGATTGCATTGAGGAATTTTCTCTAATTTTTGGGTATTTTTTGAAATTTAATTTAGGTATAAACTATAGAGATAATCATGAAATTAAATAAAATAATAAATAAATTAGTGGGTGACTAGTGACACGCGGGGTCGAGGGTGACGCGTGGGATGTACAATAGTGTGCATGCCCGATGTTGGTCGTTGGCACGTGTGGCGAAGTTATAGCCGCGAAAATATATAGGTGTGTATATATTTATATATGATATAGTTTATATATATATAGAAATGAATATTGTAGTTTAAAATCAAATAAAAGTATACATTGGATTCACCTCGATATTACGTGTAATGTTATCATCGAGGAAGTAAATAATGAACTATTTAGAGGCTATTGGTGAGATGTATACACGCCTCAGTTTGCGTGTAAGTCGGGATCAGAGGTAGTGTGAAATAAGACAGTTTTTGCGAGATCTTGTTTTGAGTATTGTGTTGGTTGACAATGGTCAAGGTTGAGATTATATTCAAATTGGTGCAAGTTGTTAAGTTTGGCAAGAGGATAGTTCGGAAGAATTTAGTATGTCGTAGACAAAATTAAGATTTTTGGAGTTTTGGTGTGACTAAAATCGGTGTTATGAAAGTTTTATGAAGATAGACTATTGTGTAGAGAGTTTGACTCGATTTGGTGAAAACTCAGATTGAAAATGAGCATCGAAAGTCAAAAAATGTTAAAATAGGGATTTTAAGAATTAATAAATAAAAAGAAATTAAGCTGCTGACAAGCAGCTAAGGGTTTATATATAAATATATATATGAAAGATCAAATAAAATGAGTTTTTTCATTTCAATCAACAGAGAACGAAATTTTTTCGTTTTCTAAACCCTCTCATTTGGGTTTTCACTTCGCGAGCTTCCAACAATCAATTTTCACCCTGTTTCTTTCCACAACACTATAGAGCATCGCAAGACGGTCAGTTTGAGTTAAGTTTCTACGGTGAAAACAATGTATTCGGCCCGCAATTTGGTAAATTCTCAATACTTGAAAATTTTCACAATTCAATTTGAATTCTTGCAATTTTTTGATTTCTTTCGCGGGGTTTCGATAAAAATTGGTAGAAATTGTTGTTAATTGGTATATTGGAATGATTAACATCAATTTGGGATAAATTCCATCAACGTGGGTTAGGTTTTTGATGAGGTGAACTAATACAATTCAGTTGATAACTATTTTGGAGATGTTTTAATTGTTGAAATTTGATTTATATTGGGTTGTTGGATGAATTGATTATTGATTTAGACCCAATTTAACTTCGCGGGATGTGAAAATATTTTGGTATTGGTATCGAGTGGTTTTGTGGCGGTTATTGTCAGGTTTTAATTGTGAAAATATTGATTTAGAGAAGTTTTTCAATACAAAATAAATAAAGTTTGCCTAATCAATAGGCCATATGGGAAAATTCATAACTTCTCCATCAGTGATTTGATTTGGGTGTTCTTAAAGTCTATGGAAAGTAAGGCATGAGTACTACAAGTTCGTTTTATGTCATCATGATAAATATTGAGGTTTTCAAGGTTAAAAAGTTACCCAAGTTGGCTAGTTGAAAACTAGTTGAAACAGTTATAAAAATTAATATTTTTGGAAATTGTTCTCAAGCGTACTTTAATCGCACTTTTCATTGGGTTTCGTAATATGATTTCACTTGAAGCTTAACCTATAATAGAATTAGGCATGCAGGGATGCTATTGGAACCATTTTCAATGTGATCCGACGCTCCTAGAACCACAAAAACTAAGCTTGAAGGTGGCTATTTATAAGATTAAGTAAATCCCTTAGTCACATTTACATTGTATGATTATAATTTCATATAAATTGCATTGATCTTTGATATTGCATTTTTGTTGTACATGCATACAAGGGTTGAGAGGATAAATCAATTTGAGTCTCTGTATAGTGTCTGCCTGACTGTGCGCACAGGGTATATTAAGCTAGCTAACTATGTATTACGGGGTAGAACTTATAGTGTCTATCGGACTGTGTACAGGGTAGAACTATATTATGCTTGAGGGGCTAGAGTCACTAATATTTTGCATCACGTGATTATCATGAGATCGCGTTGAACCAGATCATACTTTGATAGACTCAAGAACGAGACTCGAATGATTATTCTCTACGAGCATGAGTCCTTATTATTATTTTCTTACACTTTCGGAGAGCGTTATCTGATTGTGGTTGGATAACAAAAAGGGGATGGATTCACAATTGTATTTAAATTCCTTAGATTATATTCTTCGTTTAATCATTTGGATTATTATGCATTTGATTATTACAGGTGTACTGATAGTATGGGATTTACTTATCTGACATTATCGAATTTTTATAATTGGATAATGATAGGTTCTAGCAGTGATAAGCGAAAGGAAAAGCTTTCTGACTGAATGTGACTTTCTTAGTTCTTTTCTCTCTTTATGTATTATTTTTGAGTTTAATATATTGTATAAATGGGGTTTTGGGTTCGAATGCGAATAGGATTTCCTTTGGAATGGCTGGAATAGTTTTTGGACAAGTGGAGATAATTTTTGAGTTAAAGTAATGTTAGTTTAAAGTTTTGATACTTTAAATCAAGTTAGAATGAATATATAATTTAGTTGATGCAATATATATTGTTATGGGTGGATTGTGAGTCCTTCGGCATTTCCACCAAAGTTGAGCATGTTTTGTTGAAGATTTTTGAAGGCCGAGATTTCGGCGTAAGCTTAGAAATATAGGAGATGATGTCGAAAAGCTATTACGAAATTTTGACGATTATCTAATTAATGTAAATGAACTTTGAGGATAATATAATTAATTTTTATGGAACTTTAAAGATTAAGATTTACTTTAGAATCCTTAATGGTTGATAATATTTTACAATTGAAGTTTACAAGATCTTATTCTTAATTGTTTATTTGATGGAGAGGTTAAGACTGCTAGATTATCAAGGGATTAAAGTAATCTAGGCCAGTTAGATGCCCTAATTAAGTAGGTCTGACGATGTTGATATCAGAGCCTAGGTTTGGCTCAATTGAGGATAAAACTTTGGTTGAGAAGTAAAGGGTGATTGAGTGTGATTAGTTGAGAAGTAGCGCGAATGAACGGGAAAAGTTTAAAAACTTTATGAATTTTGTTATATTTGTGTTGTATTATGTGATAGGAAGCTTATTCTCCTTGTCCGTTCGATATTTAACTCGTAAGATACGAGTTAGGCTAGAAACGGATAATTATATGTGAGAATAAACTTATGAAACGAAATCGAGCGTGTTTTGTTGTGAAATAGACTTGTGAAGTATGAATTCACAAAGGTGTTGTAATTGGTTCAGTACTAATATAACTGATGAAAGTATCAGTTATAAAATCAATAAGAAATTGGTTGAAAGGGAAGTCCAAATGATTCATATACATAAATATTGAACAAGGATTTCTTGAAAATCGAAAGTATCAAACTATCACAATTCTCAAATGCTCAGGAAAACATTAAAATAGACTAAAATTAAGTCTCAAGCGATAGAGAATCGTTTGGAAAACGTAATATGAAATTGGGACTTATGGGAAGCACGAGATATGGATTATCTTGAGTTTAAAATGAGGTTAGTACTGGTTGCATGGTTAACTTGGGAAGGCCTATTATATGAAATATTGGTTTGATTCATAATCAATTAATAGTTGCTTTCAAACGTGTCTCAAATGAAAAGAAAAAGGAGACACGTGGTCATCGAAAACGTAAAATGGAAAGTGATTAGATAAATTGAATCTTGACTTGAAAATCACGATGAGATTATGATTGGATCAGTTAAGTTCTTTATGGCGGTTTCTAAGAAAATAAAATACTTTGAAATAAAGTATTGTCTCCTTTTCGAAACAAAACGTAAAGTGAGAATTGAAATAAAACTATAGTTTAAAACAATCAAACGACTTCTAAAAAGAAGTACAAAAAAAACTTTGATTATTTATTACTCAAGTTACTTATCCATAAGTAACGTTGAGTATAGTAGTTCTATGAGACGAATAAAGAACTGAAAAAAATGAATGAAAATACATGAGTTAGAAGTAATCTTTGTTAACACTAGATTAAGTGTTGTTATGAAACAAAGATCAGTGAAATTTCTAACTTGAAAATGAAAAAATATGTAGTGAGAATATCAACGTGTTAGAAGTTAAGGTGTTGGGGAAAATGGTTTAATAATAGCTTGGATTAGCTATTAAACATCAATACAAGTGATTATGTTTTGAGATTCGAAGTACCCAATAATCACTTTTAACGATATTAAATTATGATGCTTATCACTACAACCTAAAATATAATAAAGGAAGAGATGGACGTACTGATTGAGTATCAGTAAGTGAGTTGTATAGGACGTCAGTATGGGCTCTTATATTGCAAGAATTTCCATTGATATAAATTAAATAATTGAAATAACATCCTTTAAAAGTCTGAGTAGTCGTTAAGATAATCTGAGTTTGAAAATTCAAATTCATCTATCTCTTCAATTGAATAATAATGGAAATGTGAATTCATCAAAAGTAATTTGATGAACAGTAAGATACAAAAGTTACCTTACATAGTCTCTTGAAAGGTACCAAATTTCTTTTTGAGAAAAAGAAAATTCAGGATATTTGAGATTAATGGAAATAACGTAAGGCAATAACAAACAATTTAACTATTTGGTCGCAAAGTTTCTCTGTTTCGAATTCAGATTAGCTGAGGAAGACTTCGATTCATTAAATGATAATAAGAAGTCTCATCGTCCTTAGCTATATATTTTGAAAAGAGAAGAGATATAAATTTCCTTTTTAAGTCAAATATAAAGAGTTGTAAGTGGTCTAGTTGTTGAGCGAAAGTCATGGTAAGTTTGTATATGGACTAAGAACAAGATCAATGTGAGAATAGCTAAGATTGACAAAAATAGAATAGAATAGACTCAATGAAGAAAATATAATGAGATTTTGAGATGACGTGTGACTACCGGAAGTGACACAAATGGACTCCTTTAGTTAAGGTAAGGCACTGGAGTAGTTATGCATGACCAAAAGTCTAAGTAACTCCGTTTCATAATCACGATTCATTCACAGCGTAGAAAATCAGTGTGATGAGCCTACCCATCTTTGAATAATCGAATGAATTGGTCAGGTATAAAAGTATCTATGAAATTTCATCGGAGTCAATTTGAGGCTGAAGTATAGGCAACTAAATGGTCAATATATTCTCACATTAGTATGAAAATGAAAATTTAAGGTTAAAGAGTCCCGATCAAATTAGAATATCGAACTATAAGTTTGATGGAACTTAATATATCTTCACAAAGATCTTACAAGGATTCAAACTCCGAATGTTGAAGTTTTGAACCAAAGTAGTGTACAACTACTTTAAAGATGACGTAAGATGTTTAAAGCACTAATTATTGTAAATTGGAGATGTCGTAAGATGTTTGTATGTTGGTGAAGATATAAATGAAACGAAGAGAAATGCGTAATTTACATCTCAGTTAGTAAGCCTTATCTATGTTTGGTTGGGAATATTGAATAGAGTACTATGTATTTGACTTAATATGTTCTAAGAATTGAATATTTTTCAATTGTAATTGAGTAGAAATGAAAAAGAGATAACACATTTATAAACTTGTATGAAATACAAGTTAAATGTTATACTATAAGAGTATAATCATTGAATATGTTGATATCTCTGTTTAGAAGCATATGTCTACTCAAGTTAAGGATAACTATCTCTATTTAGGTAATGAGAGAGGTTGGTGAATAGTAAGTGATTAAAACGTGAGTTTGTAGGAGATCTTCTTACCAATTAAAGAAGTTAAATGAATTGGCTGACGAGTTAGAATTGGTAATTACTTTTTAGTCCACAATATATATAATGTTGTAAGTCGACATTTAGAGAATAAGTGAGAGTTGCATGATATGTCAGGTTTCTATTTCTGATCAGATTGGGAATTCGAGATCTCTTGTCATATAATGATAGATATGTTTATGAGATATATAGTCATTGGATGACTTGTGTAATTTCAAGTTTTTGGTGGGGAACGATGGAATGGTGACGGATCAAATAGACACGCGGCTCTACTTAGTATCTTATGTTGTACTCAAATATTATTTGCATCAATATGTGATTTTAGACTGATGATAGTCTAAGAATTAATCGACTAATAATTGAAATAAAAAGGGATGGTTAGTGATGAGAAAGTAAACTGGGATGTGTACCAGAATTTGAGTGGATATGGAAAGAATTATCAACGGTTTGTGGAATAGTATTCAAATTAGAATAAGAATTGTGTTATGAAAAGCAAGATAGGTTAGGTATTGCTATGGATTGATACTTGAATGGGATTCAAGGTATGAGATGAGAAATGAATTAAGGTTATCGATTATTCCACAAAGTTGATTGTTTGACTCGTCAGAAATTCACGAATTGTCAGGATTGGCAAAATAATGGAGATAACTTTTCGTTAAACCAAAATGTTGGAAAATGAAAAGTTAAAATGATTATGATCTCTACATTGAGTTGTTGAATACAACAAAAGTGATTGGGTCCACTTAACGGGTCACCTTGAAAATGGTTTTACAAGTTTGGATTAAAAGAGTTATATTTAAATGATCAATTTTTTTTCTCATATCTCTTTTGGTTCAGTAACATGTAAGTTTAAATTTCGAAGACGAAATTTTTGATTAGTTGGGAAGATTGTGACATTCGAGAATTTTATAAACTTGATTAGGTGGCTAATTAAGTATTTTTAGATTTAATTTAAGATTTAGGTAACATGGTTGGACCCATGTGTTACGTATCGGAGATAATAAATTTAATATTATTTTTCTGTGCCGCTTGTCTATTTGATATATTATATACTATTTTGACGTGAAATAAAGTTAAATGGAGTGTATACGCGGTGTCCGTGAGTCTCAGAGCGCATTGGGGAATTTTCTCCAATTTGTGATAATTTTTGGGTATTTTTTGGAATTTAATTTGGGTATAAACTATAAAGATAATCATGACATTAAATAAAATGATAAATAAATTGGTAGGCGACTAGTGACACGCGGGGTCGAGGGTGACATGTGTGGGATGTACAATAGTGTGCACGCCCGAGGTTGATCGTTGGTGCGCGTGGCGAAGTTATAGCCGCGAAAATATATAGGTGTGTATATATTTATATATATAATATAGTTTATATATATAAATGTATGTAAATGAATATTATAGTTTAAAATAGAAATTTTGGGAATTAATAAATAAAAAAAATTAAGCTGCAGACAAGTAGCTGAGGGTTTATATATAAATATATATATATATATATATATATATATATGAAAGATCAAATGAAACGAATTGTTTCATTTCAATCAATAGAGAACGAAATTTTTTCATTCTCCAAACCCTCTCATTTGGGTTTTCACTTCGTGAGCTTCCGACGTTCTTTTTTTCTCCAATTTCTTTCCCCAACACTGTAGAGCATTGCGAGACGGTCAGTTCGAGCTAAGTTTCTACGATGAAAACAAGGTATTCGACCTGCAATTTCATAAATTCTCAATGTTGAGCATTTTTCCACAATTCAATTTGAATTCTCACAATTTTTCGATTTCTTTTGCGGGGTTTCGATAGAAATTGGTAGAAACTGTTGTTAATTGGTATATTGGATTGATTTGCGTCAATTTGGGATAAATTCCACCAACATGGGTTAGGGTTTTGATGAGGTGAACTAATGCAATTCAGTTGATAACTATTTTGGAGATGTTTTAATTGTTGATATTGATTTATATTGGGTTGCTGGATGAATTGATTATTGATTTTAATTTAATTTGACTCAACGAGATGTGGAAATATTTGGTGTTGGTATCGAGATGTTTCGTGGTGGTTATTGTCTGGTTTTGAGGATTTAATTGTAAAAATATTGATTTGGAGAAGTTTTTCAGTTCAAAATAAATAAAGTATGCCTAATTGATGGGCCATATGAGAAAATTCATAACTTCTACATTGATGATCCGATTTGGGTGTTCTTGGAGTCTATGGAAAGTAGGACATGAGTTGAAACACTTACATAAATTAATATTTTTAAGGTTTTCAAGGTTAAAAAGTTACCCCAAGTTGGTTAGTTAAAAGCTAGTTGAAACACTTATATAAATTAATATTTTTGAAAACTGTTCTCAAGCGTACTTTGATCGCGGTTTTCATTAGGTTTTGTGATATGGTCTCACTTGAAGCTTGACCCATTATGTAATTGGGTATGCAGGGAAGCTATTGGAACCATTTTCAATGTGATCCGATGCTCCGGGAACCCCAAAAATTAAGCTTAAAGTTAGTTGTTTGTAAGATTAAGTAAATCCCATAGTAACCTTTACATTGTATGATTATAATTTTATACAAATTGCATTGATCCTTGATATTACATTTTTGTTTTAAATGCATACACGAGTTGAGAGGATAAGGCAATTCGAGTCTCCTTATAGTGTTTGCCTGACAGTATTACAGGGTAGAACTATTTAGTGTCTACCTGACTGTGCACACATGGTATATTAAGCTACCTGATTGTGTATTACGGGGTAAAACTTATAGTGTATATCTAACTGTGTACAAGGTAAAACTATATTATGCTTGAGGGGCTAGAGTCACTGATACTTTGCATTATGTGATTATCATGAGATCACGTTGAACCAGATCATACTTTGATAGACTCAAGGAACGAGACACGATTGGTTATTCTCTCCGAGCATGAGTCTTTATTATTGTTTACTTACCACTTTCGGAGAACGTTATCTGATTGTGGTCGAATAACAAAAACGGGATGGATTCACAATTATATTTAAATTCCTTGGATTGTATTCTTCGTTTAATCTCTTAGATTATTATGCGTTTGATTATTACATGTATACTAGATAGTGTGGGATTTAATTATCTGACATTATCGAATTTTTATAATTGGATAATGACCGGTTCTAGCGGCGACAAGGGAAAGGAAAAACTTTCCGATTATATGTGACTTACATAGTTCTTTTCTCTTTGTATGTATTATTTTTGAATTTAATATATCGTATAAATGAGTTTTTAGGTTCGAGTGTGATTAGGATTTGCTTTGGAATGGCTGGACTGGTTTTTGGACAAGTGGAGATGATTTTTTAGTTAAAGTAATGTTAGTTTAAAATTTTGACACTTTAAATCAAGTAAGAATGAATGTATAATTTTGTTGATACAATATATATTCTTATAGTTTGATTGTAGTTCCTTCGGCATCTCCACGAAAATGAGCAGGTTTTGTTGAAGATTTTTGAAGACCAGGATTTCCGATATAGGCTTAGAAATAGAAGAGATGTTGTGGAGAATTTTTTACGAAATTTTGAGGATTATCCAATTAATGTAAATGAACTTTGAGGTTAATATAATTAATTTTTATGGAACTTTAACGTTTTAGATTTACTTTAGAATCCTTAATGGCTGATAATATATTATAGCTGAAGATTACAAGATCTTATTCTTAATTATTTATTTGATGGAGAGGTTAAGGCTGCTAGACTATCAAGGGATTATGGTAATTTAGGCCGGAGATGTCCTAATTAGGTGGGATCTGACATCCACCACTACAGGCACTAGTACCACCACTTGTGGACTTGACTCCATGACAGTAGAGGCTATGGATTGGTGATATGAGGAGACAGTATATAGAGGATAGGCTCAGTATCGTGAAGCCTTGGCGAGATATGAGTAAGATTGACTGAATGGACATAGTTATTTCATGTTATTTTCAAATAATCAGAGAGACATAGCAAGATATGAAAATGGCAGATGGATGAGACCTAATGATAGGTATATTGGCTTTCCGGCAGCACCAAACTACATATTTGATCCAAACATGGTGTAGAGCATAAGGGTGAAACATCCATTGACACCATCTTTTATTAGAGCCGATGATGATGTGCAGTCCTAGAGCTGAGTCTTATAATTTTTTTAGACCTTGGGAAGATTAGAGATATATTTATATTGATTATTCTTAAATTTGGGATATTTTGTCACTTTATTAGTTGTTTAAATTTTATGTTTATGCATTATTATATCTTGTGTGTATTATTTTTTGTTAGTATTTCTTATGTTTCAGGTTTATTTTTAAACCTGGAGGACAAGGTTTGATTTAAGTTTAGGGGCATCAATACTACACTATGGGAAGTTGTAAGAAATGATGAAATAAGCATAAACATTGTAGGTATGATCGTAACATTTTATTTTTGAAGCAGTTAAAGAGGAAAGCATAGTAGTGTAATCTTTTTCTATTTACTTATTATTTGAATGTGTTTAAGTATTGTATATTAGGTTATATATAGTATAATATTGAATAATTAATTCATTTGCAAAGTTCATGCCTTTGAATAAGGATGAGTAAGAATACAAGTGTCTTGTTGATATGAAACTCAAGAGAGTGTTACCAAATTTTTTGAAGAAAATAAGAAATGTAGCAAACAACGGTATAATTTCATGATTAGAAACTTAGAGTTAGGGAAGACCATGAACTTGAAACAAAAGCAAGAAGAATACTAGAATACTTCGTTTGGAAAAAGTTAGATCTTTAAGGAATTCTATAATAAGTATGAATCTTACTTGAGTAAAAGTAAAAAATGACTTAGTGCTAAGAGGGGAAGATATAGGCACCTTGTGTGATGAATAAGTTGGTGTTAAAACTTGCTTGATAAAGTGAAAGTGAAAAGTGCTAATAAGAGTTTTAAACATAAAAACAAAAATAGAGAATCCTACAAGTTCTATAGGAAAAGGAGCAGAGAACTTGATGGTTGGAAAAGAAGAGGAAAAATTGAATCCATAGGAAAAAGAGCATGGGCCGTGCAACTAGAGAATACTAGGAGAAGAAAAAAAAAAGATAAAGATAGAAATGAAGAAAAGAAAGGTGGAAGTTAGATTAAACTCTTTAAATAAAAGATTTAGCTCGAGTACAAGTAGCTTAGTTGAGTTAATTTTTCTTTTTAACTATATTAAGTCATATGGACTCTTGAAGTGCTAAAGTCTACAAAACTAGTATGGTCTATGCTTATTTGTGAATTTTTGAGCTTAATGAGAAATCATGAGATTGTACACTTGCTACTTAAGTGTCGAGGTGAAATAAACTTATAAATAGTGATGGTTTTGGTTGTGAATTACTTGTGAGTTTTGAAAGTGAATTGTATGTGTTGTTGAATGCTACTTGTTTTTGAAAGTATAAGTTTTTGCAAAGAAAAGCTCTTGATTGGATTACTAACTTGAACTTATTTGAATTAAAGGATACTCTATGAACGATATGAAATGAATATGGAATTAAGTAGTAGTAGTAGTAAGAACACTTAATAAAATATACTTTTGCTCGGGAAGTGCAAAATCTTAAGTTTGGGGGTATTTGATAAGTGATTATTTAGATTTATATATAGCACTAGTTTAGTAGTATATTTGGTATAAATATCCCGCAATGAGCTTTAATTGACTGTATTTATGTATTTTTAGGCATTCATGGTATAAAGCAGACAAATGAGTGATTTCGGGATGAAACGATGATAAAATTCACAAAGGCATGTTTGATGCCATGGCTAATATGCTTGACGCCATGGGAAGAGTATACACAACGTGGGCAAGGCGTGGAGAAGAAAGAAAAGAAAAAAGAGGTGCAGTAGTGTCAGCGTAGTGGCGGCGCCATGGGTACATAAGAACTACGTCGGGGTGGACTAAACAGGGCACCAAGCTTACTAAGAAGAGAACATGCATACAAAGAGGCCGAAGCTGTGGCGGCATCTTGGCTTTACATAGACAGTGCCAAATCACTTACAAGCAGCGCAGAGACGTAGAAAATAGAAAATTTAGAGTTCTAGTTCGTTTAGAATTATCTATTAAGGTTTTTAATTGTATTTTTAAGTGTCTTAGAGGTATAAATAGGTATTAAAACATGGTAAACACACACAATACCATACATTAGCATACATTACTACAAATTAACCTAGTGTACTTTGTTCTTGAGCATTAAGAAAAGTTAGAAGGAGAAGACATTGAAGTCTCATGAGTGGTTATTCGGTATTGTTTTCTTGATTTAATTGAAGTTATTTAATTCTATATTTGATTGCAATGAATACCATGATGTGTATGTTTAATTCAACTATGTGTGAGTAGTTTATTAATTTTAGGGATCAATGGATCCTATAGCATAAATGTTATGCTAAAGTAGTTATGAATGGATTATAAAGTTAAAAAGTGCAATGGGTATAATTTGTATTGATTTTTGATGTAATGTAACGCCTCAAAATAATTAAATTAGGATTAGCATTAATCTTGGGAATTAACGGTCGTAATTCGGGCATTACGTGGACAACTCGATTAACTCGGACACGAGAACCAATGGAATATGTTATTTATGAATGATGGTTGTTAACGTGCAGTGTTTAAAATCATTATTATTGTATTGCATCACATGTGTGTATGTTGTTATTGGGCGAGTTGGGGGACGGGGAGTTACCTCAGAATGTATGTCGGCACGATTATCAGGTAGTGGTTACTCGAGGATGCTAGACTAGACTAGGAAATGGTATTAGGGAATAATTGAACCATAGTTTAAGATAGATTATTAAATAAAGCAAGATATGGTGCGCCTCGAGATGCATGTTGGGGTAAGGGGCGCTGGATGTCGAGTAGTCGACAGTTGGTGGGACGACTAATTTGTTAATGAATGAGTCTAGTGACACCAATCCTATCTTTTAGTATGCCTAAATAAATTATTTAGGAATTAAATAAGATGGCCTAAAGTTTGGATGAATTAATCCACAACCATTAGGTAACTTTAAGATGATTTTAGAACACAGAAGACAAGGCTAGTTGTGTCACATTAGAGTCATAATTTAATGTATGGACAGCTTGAAAAAGAGCCATAAGATTGTCCTCGTAATATGAAATGATCACTTGATTAGATTAAAGTATACAAATGGGACTTAGTGAGATTTCTCTACAAATCCAACCATTTTGCATGTAAATCGTGGATTTTGAAGAAGAAATCAGAGTTGTTATGTATGGAATTCAGAGAGAATCTGAGTTCTAGAAGCCCAAATTTGAGGCATTCAATCTTAGGTAATCATTTCCTCTATTATTATCTTCTTCAATTCATCATGTGAACTCAATTTGGGGTTTGATACCAAAAAATGAATTTCAAACTTGGATTCATTATTTTTTTAATGATCTTCATATATGATTAAGTTAAATACACCTACAACAAATGATTTGTAAACTGATTTTCAAGAAATTGAAATTTTAAGTCAAAATTAAGAAATTGGAAGAATGCATGTTGATGGATATAAATGATGAATTTGATGTTGTAATCCGGCTATTTTTGGTGGTTGATTTCCTCCACGAGTCGAGGATGTGGTCAACGACGTATGAAGTAGGCCAATTGGGATGTCAAAAGCAGACTTTTGAGTTATCCAAGCTGTTTTTAGCTATTTTTTGCTATTTTTGGTTGTTCTTACTGTTTTTTATTGAGAATTCCGCTGCCTAACATGCCTAACACGCTACCCACGCTACATAGTGCGCTATCCAGTTTAGGCAGGCCACTGTTCTTCATCTTCCATAACAAAATAGTGCTAGGCATCACCTTAGTGCGCTGCTTAGACGTAGCGCTAGGTGGACTGCCTAGCGCGCTACAAAAAGAACATATTGAATTTCTAAATGCTATTTTGGAAAGTTTGATCTAACACATATCTAAACAACCTGGAATCATGTTAAACATATAAATTGGACTTCAGGGACTTAGGGGACCGTAGCTCGAGTATCGAGAAGCTAGACAGAGTTAGATTCAGGAGTTCGAGGAAGTCAGAGCACGTATTGAGGTGCGTAAACCCATTGGAAAGCTTCATTGAATTCATGGTGTATTTTAACGATATCGAATTACATGTGTGACTGCAGGTAGGCACACATGAGTTTTCTCTCTTATTTCATTTTATGTATATATTGGTTGTGGCTAAATCATTTGCACGTGT
The DNA here is from genome assembly GCA_039657325.1 of Stephania cephalantha. Lineage (NCBI taxonomy): Eukaryota > Viridiplantae > Streptophyta > Magnoliopsida > Ranunculales > Menispermaceae > Stephania > Stephania cephalantha. The sequence continues at coordinate 19,466,196 of CM077567.1, read as the reverse complement.
TACTTGTGTTAGTGCTTGTGTCGACGGTAGTAGAATGTATCTACGATTGTCGGAAGTGATTTAAGATGTTCCCTTAACTTGAAATAGCGTATGGAAGGGGCTCGTCCGTTAACCATAATTGGGGTTTAGTCATTATAAGCCTGCAAGTATATACGTGGTTCATGTCCTGTTTTATCGATGTAGCGACTATGTAGGTCGGGGTTTTCTCGTGATTATTTGATCGTTTATTTACCGCTTCACTTCCGAGCCTATTTTATTTGTATGTGTTATTACATTTCTCGCTGATGTTTTTGCATGTTGTATGTTGCCTATATTCATTTAAGTATGACTTTATATTGTCAGATGTATTACTTGGATGTATTGTAGTTTGTCAATTTATTCATGAATATTGTTTAGACTTCTCTTTGGGTATTACTCACTGGACTCATCTTTGTATTTGTTGGGGGACCGAGTGCAAATCCTTCGACGAGCAAGGGCAAGGGCAAGGAGGTATTAGACGATTACCTCAGAGATAGTGACGACAGCTCGTGTTTGACTATAGTATGTATATATTTATGTTTTATGCATCTCTTGTTGAATTATTTCGCCTTTCTTATCTACATGGTATCATTTTGCCGAGTTCTCTACTACTTAAGATTGTTAAATTGCATAATTTATTTACACTTAAAAACTTCCTTTGTAAAATAATAATGAAACCTAATAAGTTAGTAAACTAGCTAAAAAAATTCATTAATATTTATATAAAGAATAGTTGGCTAAACTAGGGTTAGTTGGAAACGTGTAACCAACCAGTTAGGTCGCAAGGCGTCATAGGTAAGTAGGCCATTGCATGGCAGGGCTAGGTGACGTGTGATGCTACGTGGCGGTGCTCAGGGTTGCCTCAGGTTTTGGGGATGCCAGAAATAATGCTACGAACATCTTGATCACGAGTTTGTTGATTAGAGGTTTTAGGAGTTATCATTGACATTGAAACTTTTAAGCCAGATATGGAAGATACAACCATAAAATATATAAAATCGATAGATAGTTATTGATTAGGGAGGCACGGATAATAAACTTAATTAGTTATGAATCTAAATATTTGGAACTTAAAGCAATATGGAACTTATGTTATTCACACCGATAGGTGGAGTTCTAATTTGCATATTATAATCTTTCTGGCACAACAATGGGTTGAATTGAATTTGAAGAAAATCTGTCTATTCTAATTGAGCATTGCACACACATAATGAAGATGAAGATTGAAAAGCATAGTTATTCATTACCTAGGTAAAGTTGTGAATTAGAATCTTCTTAGTATAAAGTACAAGTATTTACATTGTTTTGTTACATTAGAATAGTTTAGTTAAAAACCAATTAAAAAAAAAGGATTTTCTTAGCAATAGAGTCAGTTTGACTAAGTATACTGAGAGCAATGCACCTTTCCCTGAGGACGATATATGTAATCAACATTAGTTGATCACATTATTACTACAATCGAGCCGAAATACTTGCGGTTACGACCAGTGGTGTAGTGTGACAGAGGCATGTGTAGGGTTAGCCATTTGTCTACCCAAAATAGAGTTAAGGTTCCATCACCTACAGCCCATGAGCATCACTCCAATGTTTGATCACAAACCTTCCAGATTCGTTTGTAGGCATTTGACGATAGTGCAATTCGTTGTAGGAGAGATCTATCATAGAGTTGATATTTGCCTCGAATCATATTAGCCCATAGCCAAATTGTTTTAGAGAGAATTCCAAGCTAGTTTCATTATATAGGTTTTGTTGAAGGAGTTCATCTTTTTTATGCCCAACCTCCCCAGCAATTTTGGTTTGCATACTTTAAGCCAGTTGACGAGGCTAAGCTTTCAGCTTACCTCATTAAGGCCAAAAAGAAATCCATATATATACTTTTTTTATCTTTTTCACAAGTTGTTTGTGGAATGACAATAGACAGAAGATTATATATAGGTATCATGGTTAGAGTGGACTTAACAAGTGTAGCTCGACCGACAATCAGTTATTTGATTATAAAATTATAATTCTTAATTGATTTGTTGTGTATGATTTTTTTTTGGTAAATGCTCGTAAGAAAAAGCTTGATGATATCAATGCGGAAATGTTGAAATTGAAAATAGATCTAAATCCTACAAAAATTTTAGGCAAGCTTCAAATGATGTGGAGATCGAAGATGATGAAGTTGAAAGTTTATGTACTATTGATTTGTCTACTCTTATGACAAGTCAATAATTAGACACATTTTTTAGTGTAATTTAGATTGATTTTGGCATAAATGATGATATTACACTAGGTATTCTCTTATTTTTGTGGTTTCAGGTTTTAAATAGGAAAATGAAGAAATAGAAAAAAAACTACACTAGCGATTAGCCAACAATTTGGAATATTACTATGAATCGCCATCCAAATCGGCAGCAGAAGAAAGCCAGTGAATCCACGGCAAAATGAAGAATGAAATATAAATAGCCAGATAAATCAGTGGAGCATAAAGAGCTAAACTCAATGATCTACTCAGCGATTTGTGTATAAGTAAGGAATCGCTGACAAATCATTGGGGTCAGTGACTATTTTTTTAGATTAATATGAGGAATTTGTATTTATCTAGGATATGTATTCCTAGGGGAACTATATATAGATACAGAGAGCTTCGAAATAACTCTCTTAAATCACTCTATGACTACTCTTTACTTTTTCTTTTCTCTTTTATTAAGTTATATATGTGAGGCAACATTGGAGCATTGATTTAAAGGTATTTATTTACTTAATTATGTCTTTTAATTACATATTAGCATCATTTTTCCAGCATGTGTGAGTAGTCTACCAATCTAAACAAACACTAAGCATGTAATATACTTTGGATTGTTATGTAGTTATAATTATGGAATCACGTACTTAATGCTTTAAATCGATTCATACAAGTCAATCACGGTAAAACAAGTTTATTTTGCGTATTACAACTAGTAATTCTCTATGTTGAGCGCATAATGGTCAATGTATTATTTAATATAAAGTATTCAATTCTATGTCTATAGTTGTTGAAAACAATTATAGAAGTAGTAACTAGGATTAATCTATAGGGCATTTCCCGAGTGGATGTCTTAGATAATTGTGTTCTAAATTGTTTATTATTCGGTTTCGGTCATATTGGCTTAAGATTAGGCATGATTTTCGTTGAACTTAATGCTATCGTATTTTCATGGTGTTGCGCTTTATCTAATTGGTAGACTTACAATGATAAGAATGTGACATTTTCATTGAATTTTGTAAAATCGGTGGTTGGCTAAAAGGTTATCAACATAGTATGAATTAGGGTTTAATGATTTTAAAATTTCATATGAAATAATTATAGCTATATTATAAAGTGATGTTATATTTTTAGTGTTTGAAGACAATCCAAGTGTATTACATTGTTTAGAGGGGTTCGTTTAGATGTTTATTTAGTATTTTATTTATAAAGATTTATTCATTATTTAAATTATTAGTTTGAGTAAATTAAGTGAGTTTATTAAATTTAAATTTTTATAGTTTAGCTATTTTAATTAATTATTTAGTTTATTTGCATATTGTTTAGTGATTATTTCCCGTTTAATTAAATTAATTAAATTAAAACTAGTTGGATCTGATAAAACTATAGGATAGTTTAAATTCTTAAGAGGTTTGAAAAATCCCTATGGAGATGATATCTCATTTACCACTACTACAAGTTAATAGTAAAATACAAGAAATTATTGTGTATGCTCAACACATGTCCATTTTTGGCGCCGTTACCAGGGATTTTAAAAATAAACTCTTAGAAATTCTTTTGTTGAAAGTCTTATAAAATGGCTGAATACGAGGAAGAATTAACTTTTAGGCAATCTGATAGGAATTTCACGGCTTATGAACCTATGTGCATAACTCTAACAAAAGAATTTTTCAGAATTTGAATTGAAATTCAAACTCATAAATTCTTTACCGTGTTTCTATGGTGAAGATAATGAAGATGCTCAAAAATTTATTAGAGAGTTCATATATAAAGTAAGCACGTTAAAACTTAAAGATGTAGAAATATATTATGTTAAATTAAAAGCTTTTTCTTTCGTATTGAAAGGCCAAGCTTTAAATTAGTTATTTTACCTTCCTCAAAATTCCATAACTAACAGGTCAGAGATGCTACAAGTCTTTCTTGACTAATATGTTCCAGCAAGACAAATTAGTCTATATAGAAAGAAAATTAGTAATGCTAGGATGGAAATTGGAGAAACTTTTAATGGATTTTGGGATAAGTATAAAAGATTGATCTCACTATGTCCAATGCATGGATTTACTGACAAAACTTAATGCGATATTTTTATGAAGGATTAAATCACTTCGAACGAAGATTTTTAGGCAGTATGAGTGGAGGGTCTTTGCTTGATATAACACTAACTTTAGCAAGAGAAGTTATAAATACAATGGCTAAGCAATCTAAGCGATATGGTGAGAAGAGTGAACCGCCCAAAGATAATCTTAGTGACATAAATAGGACATATAAAACACCATATGAGAAGATAGATGAGCTAAAAGCTATGGTTGAATTATTATTAAAAGATAGATCAAGCACAGTAAAATCTTGTAATGAATTAAACCATTCTAATGATGGATATCCTTTGAAACAACAAACCAAGCTAATGATATAATGAACCAATATGATAGGTTTGTTGATAATAATTATAACTTTAATAGTTATGCAAATTACCCACGGCCAAATGTAGGTAATCATAACAATCAGGTTTATCAAAGGTATCAGACGTCGAATAAATAAATAAAAGAACAATATCAAATAATTCAAACATTACAAAATGATATGACTGAAGTTAAAAACCAATTGAGTCAAATGGCAACACAGATGAGTGAATTTGTAAATCAAGAAAAATTACCATCTCAACCTTATCCTACTATATATGAAAAAAATCACCAACTATAACATTAAGAAGTGGTAAGCAGATGGATGAACCTAGAATGCCAGACCAATTAGTTCTTAGAAAAGAAATAGAAGCAGAACTAGAAAAAGAAATTAAAGTAACGAGTATCAAAGCTTTCAACGAAAAGGATAATAAACCTAATAAGGATAAACCAGTTAATATAGAACCACCATTCCCTTACCATTTAGAAGATAACAAAAATGCTAAGAAATTGTAGGAAGAAAAATAAATATCTGATACATTAAAGAAAGCAGTAGTTAATATACCCTTGTTTGAAGTCATTCAAAATCTATCTAAGTATCAGAAATTTATAAAAGATTTATGCACGAATAAGATTAAGGCTAATAAAAAGGTAAATCTAGGAGAATGCGTATCAGCATTAATCTAATAGAAGTTACCTCCTAAATGTTCTGATCGTGGAATGTTTTTCGTTCCATGTGCAATGAGAACATAGGAATTTCTAACGCATCGTATAATCTATGAGTCTCCACAAATGTTATGCCTTTATCTATCTATTTATAAATAACAAACGTACATTTAGAAGAAACCATATAGTCGTACCACTAGCTGATAGATCTAGTGTTAAACCAGTAGGGTTACTCGAAGATGTGCTAGACAAAAGTAATGATTTAATCTTCCCAGCAGATTTCTATGACTTAGATATGAAAGAAGACCCTCCAAACACACTATCAAAGAATCTTCGTTCTAACTGATTTAATCCTTCATAAAAATATTGCATTAGAGTTATGTCTATAAATCCATGCATTGGAGATAATGAGATCAATCTTTTATACCTATCCCAAAATTCATCAAACGTTTCTCCAGTTTCCATCTTGGCGTTACTAATTTTCTTTCTGTATAGACTAATTTATCTTGCTGGGACATATTGGCCAAGAAAGACTTGTAGAATCTTTGACCAGTTAGTTATGAAATTTTGAAGAAGGTAAAATAATAAATATAAAGCTTAGCCTTTCAATACGGAAGGAAAAGCTTTTAATTTAACTGATAAAATAAATAAATTAGAACTGACAATCGAAGATTTAAAAGTAGATGTGGATAGAGATGAGGAAGCAAAATAGATAATAAGTATTCTAGAATCAAATAATGAACTAGCAGAACTTACTTATTACATAGAATTATCTAGATCTCATTCAAGACTTCTATCCTCTATAGCTAAAGCCCCAAAATTGGATCTAAAAACCTTACTAGACAATTTGAAATATGTTTATTTAGGGGGACTGCGATAAAATGCCAGTAATAATTTCTAACAAATTAACTAGTCTAGAAGAAAATATGTTGATAAATGTATTAAAAGAATTTAAAGGAGCAATAGAATGAACCATAGCTGATATCAAAGGAATAAGTCCATCTACGTGCATGCATATGATAAATCTAGAAACTGATACCAAAACTTTTAGACAACCTCAACATAGACTAAACCCCCTATTATGGACGTAGTAAAATTAGAAATATTAAAACTATTAGATGCAGGAATGATATTTCCAATAGCCGATAGCAATTGGATAAGCCCAATCCAAGTAGTCCCTAAAAAGACAGGAATGATAGTGATAACAAATGAATATGGAGAATTAGTACCAACTAGAATCCAAAACAGTTGGAGGGTATGTATAGATTATAGAAAACAGAATGCCTCAACCAAAAAAGACCACTATCTACTTCCATTTATAGACCAGATGTTAGAAAGATTAGCTGGAAAACCTATTACTGTTTTCTAGATGGATATTCAGCATTTCACCAAATATATGTAGCTTCATAAGATTAGGAAAAAAGTACTTTTACTTGCCGCTTTGGTACATTTGCTTCTAGACGTATGCCTTTTGGTTTCAAAGATGCATGGTTAGTATTTTCTCTGATTATGTGGAAAATTTCATTGAAGTTTTTATGGATGATTTCACCATTTATGGTAATTTTTTTTATAAGTGTTTAGTTAATTTAACTAAAGTACTTAAAAGATGAATAGAAAAAAATCTAGTACTGAACTATGAAAAATGTCATTTTATGGTAGACCAATTATTAATATTAGGACATATAATGTCACATAAAGGAATAGAGGTAGATCTTGCAAGAATTCAAGTAATCAAAACGTTACCTAACCCCACCACAGTAAGACAGATACGTTCATTTCTTGGACATGCAAGATTCTATAGAAGATTTGTAAAAGATTTCTTAAAAATACATAACCATTATGCAAACTTTTACAAAAATACGTTCCTTTTGAATTTACTAATGAGTACAAGATAGCATTTTATAAATTAAAAGATTCTTTAACAACTACACATGTGATTAAATCATTAGATTTGTCATTACCCTTTGAAATTATGTGTGATACAAGTAACTACGTAGTCGAAGCTGTTTTAAGTCAAAAAATGGGGAAAGAATCCCGTGTTATATATTATGCCTTTAGGACACTAGATACAGCTTAACAGAATTACACCACTACTAAAAAAGAACTCTTAGCGGTAGTGTTTTCCTTAGAAAAAATTAGACCATATCTATTAGGAACAAAAGTAATTGTTTATTCATATCATGCTGCTTTGCGATATTTGATGACAAAACAAGATGCAAAGCCAAGACTAATAAGATGGATACTACTCCTACAAGAATTCGATCTTACTATAAAAGATAAAAAAGGAGCCGAAAATCTAGTAACAAACTACTTAAGTAGGTTAGAGGATGGAGAATCACTTATACCATTAAGAGATGAATTTCCAAATAAATACTTATATAATATGCATACTGAAGGCCCTTGGTATGCCGATATAGTTAATTAACTTACCACTTATCCCAAAAGAATAAAATTAAAAAGAATTTTAAACAATATTTATGGGATGAACCTTACTTATGGCAGTTTTGCACCGACTAAATAATTAGGAGATGCATACCATATTCAGAAGTAAAATCAATTATATATCATTGTCATACTTATGCATGTGGAGGACATTTCGGCCTACGTAGAACTGCCCGTAAAATTATGGATTCCGGATTCTTTTGCCCACTTTATTTCACGATTGTTTCCTTTACATAAAATCTTGTCCAAATTGCCAATGAATTGTAACCTTAGGATGAAGAAATCAAATGTCTTTAACCCTTGTCCTATTTTGTAAAGTGTTTGATGTCTAGGGCATAGATTTCATGGGACCTTTTCCATCATCAAATGGTATGTTTATATCTTACTTGTTTTTGGAGCACCTAGAGCACTTATAAGTGATAGAGGTTCACATTTCTGTAATCAATTAGTTACTAATCTACTTGCTAAGTACAACGCACACATAGGATATCTACCGCATATCACCCACAAACTAGTTACAAGCTGAAACGTCAAATAAAGAAATTAAATTAATACTACAAAAAATAGTTTGTCCAACGAGTAAGGATTGGAGTTTTAGATTGGAAGACGCATTATGGGCATATAGAACAACATTCAAGATACTCATACGCATGACACCTTATCGGCTAGTATTTGAAAAAGTATGTCATTTACAAGTCGAACTAGAACATAAAGCCTATTGAGCAATAAAAACATGCAACATGAATTATAATGAGGCAGGAAACTAACGTAATTTGAGTCTTCAAGAATTAAAAGAAATTAGGAATAATGCATATGAAAATGCATCAATTTATAAAGATAAAACTAAAGCATTTCATGAGAAGAAATTAATTCCTAAAATTTTTCAAGTAGGAGATAAAGTTCTACCCTTTTGTTCAGGATTTAAATTATTTCCTGAAAAACTCCATTCGAGATGGACAGGACCTTATTCGATTCTCAATTTACTACCTCATTGTGCAGTAAAAACAGAAAGCTTAGAAACATGACAAATATTTAAATTAAATGGTCATAGGTTAAAACCTTATTATGAAAATTTTGTTGAACATGATATGGAAATCGTCTACCTCGAGACTGGCCAACAAAGTCTGCAAAATAATAAAATGGAGTCTAATGTTTGCATCCACATAAGTGAAACCTTTAAAAATGAAACCATCACATTATGGATGTATAAGAAACCGCGTAATAAGAAGAAAAAGTCGAAGAAACAACAACCTGAAGTTCAACATCAAGAAGAGAAGCAACCAGCGGAAGAAGAACGATGAGCGACTAAGGCTTTAAGATTTAGGACATATGTTCGAGATTTACAAAGATGATCTAGAGAAACTATTCCTCCACATAATGATAAATTATGTCAGCTTCCCTGGTGTTTTACTTGACACGGGAGTTGATATGAATATTTTATCGGAACAATGGTTCAGAAAAGCCAAGTTGATGATTGATTTTATACCACCTTTCGTTGTCTATAAAGCAAATGGCGATAAAATCATTCCACTAGGAATATCCATGAATGTGCTAGTACAAGTAGGACGATTCAAGTACCTCACCAACTTTTTCGTAGTACCACAGATTGAGAAAAAGGATGTGATATTAATGGAATGTACTTTTCTTTAGACAATTGGAGCTATTCTCGATGTCGAACAACTTATAGTCACAGTTAGGATGGGAAACGATTACATGTATCTTCAAGATGGTTACAAGATGGACGATTATGTCAATCAATACAATTATGATAATGATTATGAAGGAGATACTTCCTATCATGATGAATGCCCGAAAAGATGTTATACAGACAATGAGATTGATAAGGAAGCTTAAGACGTCAAGTATGACGAAGAATCAACTAATGGTCAGTTTGACTCTCTCAAACTGAACGAGGAGTAATCTTATCTACTAAGTCGAGCCAATGACTATAAACAACAACGCTTTACAGGAGGCAACCCGTACTTTATCTTTATTTTTAGTTTTAGTAATAAGATTAGTGAGTTATTTTCTATTCTCTCAACTTTTGACTCTTATAATGGAAATATTTTAGAATTACTATTCTAAAATAATTTCATGTAAGGGAGGTTGATCGAGCCATTGTATTTTCATTTACTAGATTTAGGATAGTTAGTATATTTATTTTCTTTCTTTTAACTTTCTTTTGGGATATCCCCAATTGAGAGGGATGATCAAGTTGTTTTTTTCCATCTTATTTGTTTTTAACTATTTTAAGCGATAAAGCATTTATTTAGTATATTATCCCTTAAATAAAAGTTCGAACTCATTATTACAATACCTTTTATTGAATACAATCATTCTACCTTAATTATGATTGTTATGTGTGATAATTAATTAAATATAAAATATATTGGAAAAATAGTAGTAAATGACTCATCAATTTCCTAGCAACACCGATTAACACTGGAAATCACTAAGTAAATCGCATTTGTTTGCAGGTTTTTAAGTGAAAATTGACTCAACGATTTATCAGTGATTTTGGTTTTATAATAGGATTTGTTGAACTAATCACTGAACCACTAAGACCAATTTTCATCAATTTCACTGGCGATTTGTCAGTGATTTTACTTAAACTCTTATTCGCTGAGCACGAATTTGTGTTTTTAAAAACAGAACCCCAAATCACCAACAATAAACCCTTTCATACCTAAAACCCTTGCACCCATTCGTTTGATATATATAGATTTTTGCCTAGATTCAGCCTTTCAAAGCTTGAATTTAAGCTTCCTAAGTGCATCCCACCTTGATTAAGAGCACTTCAACCCAATAAATCTTGAATCCAAGTTCATACACCCAACTTAGGTTTTATGAGTGTTTTGTTCGAAATCGAAGCTTGGAGAGGGGATTCAAATAGCTAGTATAACATTTTACTTGATAGAGTCACTCTCAAGAAGGTAATGAATCAATACTTTATAAACCTTTTCATTTAGATACCTTTTTGATAAATTTTCAAACTTATGTACTTTTTGGGTTTTTATTACAAATTATTTTTGGAAATGGTTTTTAATGCACATTTTCAATTTGAATACAGGGTTTCAAATGAGTTTGGTTCTACAAATGCTTTCCAATATATACGTACTTCTTAAAGGGATATGCGATACAATTATTTTATATGAAACACTTTCAACTCTTTCAAGATTTTACGTTAAAACTTTTACATAAACTCGTTTTCCTTACCTTGTTATTATGAAATTTCAACGACAGGAGTTCAATTTACCTATTTCATCGTAGTTGAATTATCCTATGGCGAGACAAGGTAGAGGAAGAGGTAGGGGTAGTAAACAAGACAAAGGGAAAAGTGTAGTGTAACTCAAACAAAAGCAGAAATATGCAGGCCACCTAAAGAATATTATATCTATTAGGGTTAGCATTAGAGAACCTAGACCTGGGAGGAAAAAGCTTAAAAAAACAATCTCTTTTGTCATCTGATGAAGAAGAATATTTTGAGAATCCAGACCCTAGCTACTTAGTGGCTTATGACCTTTCTTTGTTTGTGAGACCTAAAGCCTAGATGAGGTATTATAATGATAAAAAGATAGTCATAATCCCTGAGAGAGGGTTCAAAATTCAAAATGGAGCAAGTATGAGGACCGTATTGTGAGCATCATCTGAGATGGGGGATGGAAGCAGCTTCTACGAGACTATACGAGGATAGGAGAAAGGGGATGTTCAGAAATTATATGACAATTTTATGCTAATGTACATGTTAGTAGGGAATGGTACAAAGTGGTAGTTAAAGAAAAGATAATAGATATTTCACGTGCTAGGTTGAATAGATTTCTCAATCTACTACAAAACAGATATAGAACATAGGAGATTACCCGAATTGTTAAGGTTTGTACCCTAGGTCAATCTACAAACATTGTTTATCTTATAATTTTAGTTAGTACAATTGAGGTTTTCATTAGTTGTTTTATTATAAGTGATTGCATGTTTACCTTATAATAAGATCCATGGATATTTGTTGAAATATTCTAAATGTCTCTAGTCAGTCATTATACTGATAACTATAATAAATTAAGACTAGTGTGAATCTAGTTTAATGGTCATGTGATGATTATGCGTATAAGGATACGAATCGAGATCATGAGTACTTGTTAGGGAACAAAGTACTAGACCGACCCGCTATGAGAACACCACATGGATTAAGTCATAGGTGTTACTCATGATAGGTATATCATTTAGTCCTTCGACTTGAAATTACCATAGGCTTTAATATTAGGAGCATGGTAATTTGACACAATCAAACATTGTCTTTAACCGAACAATTATAAAGATTGTGATTGGTTATCATGTGAATAATATATGAAGGTGTGTAATCAAGATAGCATTTGTCACTCTCGTATAGAGAGAGATATCAGTAGATCCCTCGATATGATAAACTGATAATGGCCAAGTCCATGTTAATTGATATGATCAATGTCACTTGGATATTTTCAGTTTACCTAAAGATTGAGACTAGTACGATTGAACATTAAGGGTGACTTTTCATGCCTTATGTTTAATCAAAGAATATCGCACGATAAAAGGATATGATATATGTTATTCATTAGGTTGTATCGATTTTGATATTCATGCTACTTAGGTAGTCATTATGTCTTGCTAGAGACCGCTTATGACTTGTGTACCAAAATAATTTTGGTTCACTGCTAACGTCGCATGAACCTATTGGGTCGCACACAAAGAATGGCTTTGTGCAATTTCAATTGGTCTAGAGTAATAAATTTTATATGATAAGATTCATGAAATAAAAGCCCTTACAATTTGTTATATGATGACTTATTAATAGGGGTTATGTGTAATTTACTTAAACTGCCTAAATATAATAGTTGTGTTACTAATATGATTTTAAGTTAGGTCTTATCTACACATATAAATAGAGGTTAAAACCCTAAAACAAAATAAAATTTTCATTTTTGCAAATTTCAAGTTCTTTGGGTTTTGGGATAAAAACAAAAATGTTCTCAATCTCTTTTGGGGCTAGCACTCCAAATTGTGGTCACCGTTTGTGTGTGGATTTCTAAAAGAGGATGCACACTTGAACGTCTTAAAAATCAAACAATCAGAGAAGTAAATCACGAATTTAGGTATGGTTTACTTTTTGTAGGTCCAGTTTAATGGAACTTGTTTTCGATCCTGTCGGGTTTTTTGAAAATTATTTTTAATTTCCTGCTGCTTTTGAACCCTAAATCGTAACAATGGTATCAGAGAAATAGGCTCGGTTCTGGTAAACGTATGCATGTTTTCTCTGGTTTATATATGATATATATGTGAAAACATGATCTTGATTAATGTATATATGATGTACATAAGTGTTCTGTGATAATTGTTATCAAGAATTGATTTTAAAGCAGGTTGTTAATTCATGTATTTGATACATAACGCATGATTTGATTCAATGAAAGAATTCATGTTTATAATATTTCTATTAACATATGTTTGAATATTGAACGATGCAAATTTTGTATGTTCACATAGTAGAAGTCATGTTTAGGTCAATGTGATTCTAGTGTTGGTACATAGTTCATTTTCTTCAATAATTATGTATGTCTCCATGATAGAAATCATGATTAGGTTAATATGATTAATTTAATATGATTCTAGTGTTGAATGCATGATTAATAATTCATTTCTTGATTTAATTGCTTGTTTTGTATTAATAAGAATCGAAATTGATTTTGATCACATATCTTATTGTGGTTATCTATCAGTATATTCATATTTGATAAGAGATAAACTTGTAATCGAATAAGAATTACAAATCCTATAAGATAAGAGAGATATATAACAAATTCTAATAAGATAAGAGAGATATATAACAAATTCTAATTGGATAAGAATTGAAAGTATATTTAATTCTAATAAGATAAGGATTCAAATTATCTTAAATTTTATTTGGATAAGGATTCAAAGTATCTTAAATTCTAATTGGATTATGATAAAGTATTAAGTTAGAGGTGGGCTTGAGTTAATTAAAAACGTTTTAATTAATATTTTCAAAATTAAAATAAGGGGCATTTTTAATTAAAAAAATGTTTTAAAAAATGTTTTTCAAAACTAATATTTTTTGGAATCAAAATAAGGGGCGGCGGGACCGCTACTAACTGTTCGTAGCTCAAGAAAATTCATATGATAGTCAATATTAGTAAAATTCTCTAACTTGTTCAATGATTGTACACGCATTGTAAGATATGATGTTTACCTCATTTAAATTATGATCATTAAAACAAATAAAAAAAATATTTTTCCAAATTTTAAGTCAAGTGGCATCCATTCTCAAACACTTGTCATGACTTCGATCACATCAATAAGGGTCTGGCTCCGCAGAGTGTACTGTGTTATCTTGGTAAGGCAAGTTGAGTAACGGTTACTCTATTATTTGAAATGGTTATACTTGATAAAGTTATCAAAACGGTTTTAGGCATTAGGCACTAGATGAGATAAAACATGCTAAGACATAATATGTCGTAATCTCATAAAAATGCCTAAAACGTTACATATGATGTAATTGGTAATTGGTACCTACCTAAATAACGTAATTTAAAGTGTTATGCCTTAGTTGTCTTGGAATTAGGTGAAACATAGATTTTAGTCCCTTAAATTAACATAGCGTTTTAAGAGGGGTTGTTACTTTAGTGCGAGTCTATTCCTCTATACTAAAATAAACTTTTGCATAATCTTTGTTGTAGATCTATGGTTTCTTCAAATCACACTAATCCCTTGTCAATGTGATCCATCCTTGAGAAAGATAACTTGTCCGGGACAAACTTTCTTAACTAGTTCAGAAACTTGATAATTGTTCTTAAGCATGAATGCAAGTTGTATGTCGTAGATGATCCTATTCTTGAGGAACCACCAGCCAATGCTTTAAGAGCCGTGAAGGATGCACATACTAAGCATGTCAACGAATCAACTGATGTTGCACGCATTATGTTGGCAACCATGGCTCCTGAACTTCAGAAGGACATCGAACACATGGAAGCTTACAACATGGCTACGATGCTGAAGGAAATGTTCCAACAGCAGGCTAGGTAGGGAAGGTTCGAGACAGTCATGAACCTTCATTCTTGCAAAATGGCTGAGGGTGCGTCGGTTAGTCCTCATGTTCTGAAAAAGAAAGGCTATTGACCATCTTGACAGACTTGGATTTCCCATAAGCCAAGAGTTGGCTACAAATTTGTCCATGAATTCATTGTCTGATAGTTATTCATAATTGTTAATGAACTATAACATGAATAACATGGAGAAGTCTATCTCAGAGTTGATGGTTTAGAAAGGAAAGGCTATGAAGATGAAGGCCAAAGGCAAAGCTAAAGTTGTCAAGGCTGTTGTGACTATCACAAAGCCTGTGGAACAAGTCGAGCCTAAGACTACTTCTATTTCACAATCCCAGAAAGAAAAGGAAAAAGAAGAAAATTTTCATTTTTGCCATGCACCTGGACATTGGTCCAGAAATTGCAAGCTCTATCTTAAATGTCTAAAGAAAAAATTAGAGTACTGCGACTACTACTTTAGGTATTTACGTTATTGAAGTTAACTTATCTACTAGAGATTCTTGGGTATTGGATACCAGATGTGGATCTCACATTTGTATTAATGTGCAAGGTCTCACTAAAAGTAGAAAGCTAAATAAATGAGAAGTCATCCTACAAGTTTGAAATGGAGTAAAGGTTGTTGCGTTGGCTGTAGGATGTTATGAGTTAATTTTACTTAGTGGACTTGTTTTAGTTTTAAATAATTGTTATTATGTCCATGCCTTGAGCATAAACGTCATTTTAGTTTCATGTTTATATTTGGATGGTTTTAGTTTCATTATTGCGAAGAATAAATGTTCCATATCTATTAAAGACATTTTCTATGCAAATGCTGATTTGTGTGATGGTCTTTATATTCTAAACATGAAAAGGTCCATAGATACTCCTATTCTTCACATAAATATAAAGATATTCAAGACAAATGATTTGAGTCAAACCTACCTTTGGCATTGTCATCTTGGCCACACAAATGAGAACGCATTTTTAGACTCCATAAAGATGGACTTTTAGATTCATTTGATTTTGAATCATATGAAACATGTGTATCTTATTTACTAGGCAAAATGACAAAAAGTCCCTTTACTAGATATAGTGAAAGGGCAAGTGATTTATTGGGTCTAATACATACTAATGTGTATGGTCATATAAACACAATGGCTAGAGGTGGTTATCAATACTTCATTACTTTCACTGATGACTTCAACAGATATGGTTATATGTATCTCAAGAAACATAAAGGTGAATCTTTTAAGATGTTTCAAATATTTCAGAATGATGTGCAAAATCGACTTGGTAAAACTATTAAAGCATTTCAATCAGATCGAGGTGGTGAATATTTGACCCAAGAGTTTAATGATCATCTAAGAAACTGTGGGACTGTCTCATAGTTAGCTCCTTCAGCAACTCCACAATGGAATGGTGTTTTTGAAAGGAGAAATTGAACTTTATTGGATGTGGTTCAATCTATGATAAGTCATGCAGATCTTCCTATTTTCTTTTGTGGTTATGCCTTAGAAACTACTGCATTTACACTGAATTATGTTCCTTCTAAAACGGTTGATAAAACACCATATGAGATGTGGTTTGGGAAAGACCAAGTTTATCTTTCCTTAAGATTTGAAGCAGTGAATTTTTTGTATGACGACAAATTTCAGAAAAATCATCAGCCAAATCCACCAAGTGTATATTTGTTGGTTATCCTAAAGAAACTATAAGATATTACTTTTATAGTCCAACTGAGAACAAAATGTTTATTGCTCGGAATGGTGTATATATGGAAAAAAAGAGTTTATTTCAAAAGACAACAATGGGAATAAAGTAAGTTTTAAAAAAGTTCAATAACCACAAATAAACATTCAACTGCCAATGGGAGGTCAGCAAAGTCTTGAACTAGTTGAACCTCCATAGGTATCACAAGGCCCGCATAGGACTGATAGGGTAAGACATCAGCCTGAGTGATTTGGATTTCTTATTACCGATAATAGTGAGGTGTTTCTTATGGATCAAAATGAGACTACTACTTATCAAAAATTTGTGTCTAGCCTTGAGTGAGATAAATGGCTTAGTGCCATGAATTCTGAAATGCAATCCATGTATGATAACTAAGTTTGGAACCTGATTGATTTACCTAAAGGTGGTAAGACCATTGGATGTAAATGGATTTTCAAGAAAAAAACTAACATGGATGGCAATGTGGATACTTATAAAGCACGGCTAGTAGCAAAAGGTTTTAGACAGATTCAAGGTGATGATTATGATGAGACTTTTTCTCCTGTAGCAATGCTTAAATCCATTAGAATTCTAATTGACATAGTCACATATTATGGCTATGAGATATGGCAAATGGATGTCAAAACAACTTCTCTAAATGGAAAGTTACTTGAAGGCGTGTATATGATACAACCTGAATGGTTTGTTCATCTTGAGAATTCTAGGAAGATGTGTAAGCTTCAAATATCCATTTATGGATTAAAGCTAGCTTCTTAGAGTTGGAATTTTCATTTTTATGAAACAGTTAAGGAATTTAGTTTCAATAAAAAAGAAGATGAGCCTTGTGTATACAAGAAGGTCAATGGGAGCGTGGTTGTTTTCCAGTTACTGTATGTTAATGATATATTACTCATTGGAAATGACATCCTAACCTTGCAAAGTGTCAAGTCTTGGTTAAGGAAGTGTTTCTCAATAAAGGACTTATGATGTGTATCTTACATCCTTAGGATTAAAATCTATAGGGGTAGATCTAAAAGTTGATCGGTCTAAATCAAAGTGCTTATGTTGACAAAGTGTTGAATAGGTTTAGTATGCAATACTCTAAAAGAGGGTCGTTGCCAATGTCTCATGGTTTAAGTCTTAGCAAGACTTAATATCCGAAGACTAATGAAGAGCGAGAGCGCATGAATACGATTCCATATGCATCAGCTATAAGATCTACCATGTATGCCATGTTATACACCTGACCTGATGTATCATATGCTTTGAGTGCAACAAGCAGATACAAGTCTGATCCAAATAAGAGTCACTGGATAGCAGTAAAGAACATTCTTAAGTACTTGAGAAGGACTAAAAAAGTGTTCTTGGTCTATGGAAGTTTGGAAGATGAGCTTGTAGTAACTGGTTACAAAGATGCAAGTTTTCAAACTAATATAGATGACTTTATATCGCAGTCTAGATATGTGTTTGCTTTGAATGGAGGCGCAGTGAGCTGGAAAAGTTCAAAGCAAGAAACTGTGGGAGATTCTACAATAGAAGCTGAGTATATTATAGTGTCTGATGCAGCTAAGGAGGCAGTTTGGATAAAAAAAATTTGTGGTTCCTAGTATAGCTAACCCTTGTTTGCTTGTATTGTGACAACAACGGGGTGATAGCACGGGCCAAGGAACTAAGATCACACTACAAATCCAAACATATACTTAAATGTTTTCATTTCATTTGAGAAATCATTGAAAGGGGAGATGTGAAGATTTGCATAGTTCCTACAGAAGACAATGTTGTAGATCCTTCGAAGAAGACTCTTCCACAAGGGATGGTCATGTTAGGTCATTAGGTATTAGATACATGAATGACTGACCCTAGTGCAAATGGGAGATGTTGGGGCATGTGCCCTAGGTCAATCTACAAACATAATTTATCTTATAATTTTACTTAATAAAATTAAGGTTTTCATTTGTTGTTTTATTATAAGTGAATGCATGATTACCTTATAATAAGATCCATGAATATTTGTTGAAATACCCTAAATGACCCTAGTCAGTCATTATACTGGGAACTATAATTAATTAAGACAAGTGTAAATCTCGATTGATAGTCATGTGATGATCATGCATATAGGTATACTAATCGAGATCATGAGTACTTGTTAATGAACAAGGTACTGGACCAACCTGCTATGAGAACATCGCATGGATTAAGTCATAGGTGTTACTCATGATAGGTATATCATTTAGTCTTTCGGCTTGAGATTACCATAGACTTCAATATTAGGAGCATGGTAATTTGACACAATCAAACGTGGTCTTTAACCGAAAAATTATAAAGATTGTGATTGGTTACAATGTGAATAATATGTGAACGTGTGTAATCAAGATAGAATTCGTCACTCTCATATAGAGAGAGATATCAGTGGATCCTTCGATATGATAGACTGGTAATGGACAAGTCCATGTGAATTGATATGGTCAATGTCACTTTGATGTTTTCAGTTTACCTAAAGATCGAGACTAGTCCAATTGAGCCTTAAGGATGACTTTCCATGCCTTATGTTTAATCAAAGGATATCGCATGATAAAAGGATATGATATAGGTTATTCTTTAGGTTGTATCGATTTTGATATTCATGCTACTTGGGTAGTCATAATGTCTTGCTAGAGACCGCTTATGACTTGTATACCAAAATAGTTTTGGTTCACTACCAACGTAGCATGAACCTATTGGGCCGCACATAAAGAATGACTTTGTTCAATTTCAATTAGTCCAGAGTAATGAATTTTATATAACAAAATTCATGAAATAAAAGCCCTTACTATTTGTTATATTATAACTTATTAATAGGGGCGTATGTGTAATTTGCTTAAACCGCCTAAATACAATAGTTGTATTACGAATAGGATATTAAGTGAGGGCTAATCTACACACATATATATAGAGGTTGAAACCCTAAAATGAAATAAGATTTTTGTTTTGCAAATTTTAAGTTATCTGGATTTGGGAGATAAAGAAAAACGTTTTCAATCTCTTTTGGGGCTAGCACTTCAAATTGTGGTCATCGTTTATGTGTGAATTTCTAATAGGAATGCGCACGTCTTGGAAATCGAACAATTAAATAAGGAAATCACGAATTAAGGTATGGTTTACTTTTTGTAGATCTAGTTTAATGGAACTTATTTTCGATCTTGTTGGAGTTTTTCAAAGGTTGTTTTAAATATTTCGCCGCGTATGAACCCCAAAACCCAACACAAATGGCAAGTATGAATATAAGGAATCCTACCCTTTTCAAATAATCCAAGATACATTAAGGATACTTCCAGGGAGGGGATTTGCGCTTGATAGCGAAGGCCACCCAAAATTTTATTGAAACCACCTATTTTAGGAAGATTACGAAGAGTTTGAGTTATATAATAGACGCATGTTTTTACCCAACCAAACAACACTTTGAAGTGAAGAACCCCAGAACTGCTTTATTATACCATATAGTGAAGAAGAAAGGTTATATCGATGTTGGAAAAATTATACATAATTCTATGAGTTTGCTATGCAGACTACGAAGAATGAAGGATTACTATTCTCAATTTTGATCACTGAACTGTATAGGAAAGTCGGGACGAGCTTCGATACCAAATTTGTTGTATTGCCTAATAGGACCATAAATGATGCGGGAGTACAACGAATGAAGAATGTGGTGGGTTGAAATGACTCGGAGGATGAACGAGAATCGTTCAATCCAATAAATGCAAGGGAAGAAACCAAGCAAAGCACCACTGAAAATAAAAGGAAGACAAGAGAAGACGCATAGAGAGCGGCAATTTTAATAGCTGGAGTGAACATACCGAATATTCCTACGAGTTCGGCACCATCTTCATCACAGCCTAGTAGAAGAGGATTTTTTCGAACTATAATTTCTTCATTAATGTGCAGCCAAACGAAGATTCATCGCAATAAAAAAATGATAGCAGCAAATGAGGACTCTACATCGCTATCATTCTATGTCTGAGAGAAGATATGGTAGTCATTTCCAGGATTCAAGAAGTAACGTTGACATCCCATCTCTACAGTTGCAATTTCCAACTGGGACTTACAACCCAGTTGATAGTTATATTTCTCAACCTTCTGTAGATATGGATGAAGATGATGAAGATGATAACTCACTTTTGGACACCACCGTGTGTAAATTTTTTTTGCTTATATGCAGTGAATGACTGAATGATACAACGTAATGGCCCAGAATTTATTGATAGTAAATTAGTCCCTAATCAGGGTTATTGACTCATGACGTGGGACCCGCATCGAGATGCGTGCATTGATCGAGACAATGTAGCCAAGGTATATGTTAGTTTTATTGTGATGTATTCCTAGTGTAATGTATATGTGTAGACTATTAAGTCACTCCTACTTGTATATAGATGTCGAGACTTTAGCGGGGATGTGCCTCGAAATGCATGCCGACGTGGGACTAGGGTAAAGAATGATGTGGTAAACTAACTTAAGTTGATGTGGCTTAATTAGTTGAGTTTGATATGGCTATAATTGATTTTATATTAAATGTAACATAAGTTAGCAAATTAAAACATTAGTCATTGATATTCTTCGAGATACGTATTGACACATCAAGAGATGAATTGAGTTAGAATTTGTGTTAGCAAGAGATAGTTGATGGAGTTAAAATCAA
Organism: Stephania cephalantha; assembly: GCA_039657325.1. NCBI lineage: Eukaryota > Viridiplantae > Streptophyta > Magnoliopsida > Ranunculales > Menispermaceae > Stephania > Stephania cephalantha. The sequence goes on along the minus strand of CM077567.1, from coordinate 19,444,989 downwards.
TATATAAGCTATTAGATTAGTCTCAAGATACGTGTGTACATTAAGATCAATGGCTATTAAACAACCTTATCAATATATATATAAGATTGAATGGTTTAGTTCATGCAAACCATTTCATTTCTAAACTTAGAGAAGAAGTAAAGTGTCGGACATGAAGATTGGAGAAGAAGATCAGTAAGTTAGTGAAGGAATTCTAGTGGAATTGAAGAATTTAATCTAGTCGGTGGTGTACAACAACTAGGTAATTCTACTTACACAACTAATTTAGTATATTATGATGAATTGGTCTTAATGATAGGAATTTTGTTTCAAAAGCGTTGAGAAACATTTTTCAACAATTTTATGACTTAATTGAAGCATCAAATGAGTCCTTGAACCTTGAATTTCAAATTTGAAGTTTAAAGGTAAAAAATAATGATTTTAGTCATGAAACTGATATTTACCAAATTCTGATATGAAGATGTGTTTAATTTTAGAAACCAATAGCATTTTTGAATTCCTTGCAAAAAATCAATAAATTTGCTATCAAGAGAATTCGAATTTCAATTTAAATTGAAAAAGTTATGGTATTTTGAAGTTGTAGGTGTTTTTATGAGTTTTTTTATGAAAAACTACAATTTTGGGTTTAAACACCTAAGTCTGTAAATTCTGGGTAAATTGATGATGATCAAGCTTAATTTAGGTGTATTGGAGGTGTATGGATTATTAGAATGCAAGTTTGAACTCTTAGTAAGAAACACTGGTTTGACGTCGTGGGTACAGAGTGCACGGCGCCACCACAACATCAAGACCTGAAAAGTAGTGAGATTTTTAATAATAGTTTGGGGTTTTTCTAATTGGTTTAATCTAACTTTGATAATTTGTATAAGTCCTAAAACACCCTAATTAACCTCAGGAAACTAGGGAGGATTCTCAAGAGGTTATTGGTGAGATATAGGGTGTCGGGACGCCGGATTAGTCTAGGAACTTCGCGTGGTTTGTAAGTATACTGATTGAGATATTTATTTCCATTTCTTTTTCATTATGCTTCTTATTTACAGTCATTTGGATTGATGAGCCTATTGTACCCTTGATGCCATGACTTTGTTGTTTCGTCTCATTTCATGAGATTTTTATCGTGGCATTGGTTTATATTTAAGTGGTATTCATTGACTCTTATTCACGTGCTATATCATTCTTGGTTGTTAAGTATGTAAATCAAGTAGAATAACATGATATTAGGTGGGAGATTTATGGTATTGAAAATGTACTTCCTTTGTGCATCAGTTATGCATTCATCTTTATCGGATTTCCTAAACTGTGTCGTTTCTTGAGTTACGAAAGTAGTTCTTTTATCTAGGACCATTATATATAGAGATGGTCGCGGCACACGGGGTCACTAGATTATGGGGATGTTGGGACCTCACCACTAGCTTGAGCGACACAGGGGTATAGGAATCGAGGTTGTCGGCAAGTACATGCATATATGAAAAATGGGCAATCATGAACATATCTACGCCCTACATAGTGGAACATAGTTGATGTGATGTAATTTCATAGTCAACCGGACCTAGATCATTATTGTTTAGCCGAGTGTTAGTTTCATGATTTTTAACTAAAATATCTTATTACATTATTCTTTTTCAGCTTTCTTTGATATTATTATGCTTTCAGATACTTATTGTATATTTGGAAATGTGGATGAATGTCTCTCAGTGTTACTTTCTACTTTACTATACTCACTATCCTTTTTATGACGATGTGTGCAGATATTTCGAGTAGCAGACCAGGGAAGGAGAAGATTGACGATAGATTTTTAGCCATCAGAGCATAGTTTCTGCTACTTTTGTAAGTGATCACTTTGTTTATCTATTACTTACGTCATTTTATATAACTTTGGGTTGTATATTGGGTTGAGAGACTAGACTTCCTTAATGTATCATGTATTACTTTAGTTGGTTTTATATGATCATCTGTTTACCTGGTTTCCATAGAAGGTGTTTTATAAATTCTTCCACTACTTTTACTAAGTCTTCTGCTAAAATTAAGGTAACGATAACGATCATTTAATTAACTCTGATGATTTTGAAATGAATAGTAATTATGTTAATCGTAAGTAACGAGGTGAATGAGGTGAAAAGGCTTACTAATATGTTGTTAAGTCTTATATGGCATGGGTTAGGGCTTAAAGACGGAATTAGGCCAGGTAGTACCTAGTTTGAGGAGTCGAGCTGTCATAGTTTGTATCAGAGCCTAGGTTTGTAGAGCCTAGATAATGGAGTATGGTTTATTTTATGATGTGATACCAACATCACAGTTGGTATCAGAACCTATGTTGGTAAAGCCTAGGCAATGGACAATAGAGAATGGCTTATTCTATAATGTGATACAAGAATAATAGTTGATATGAGAATCTAAATTCTCGATAAGTAAACATTGAAACTTCAATAAAACACAAATCTTAGATATGAAAACCAGACGGTCTTTGCCTAGAAACTATTAGTTGGGAAGTGAGCGAATGTGAGTTGGGGATTGTTACATGTGTATATGTTATGTTTCGTATGTATATATACGTAATATTTACGTAGTGGGTAATTCCCTGATCGCTATAAATATGCAGAATGCGATGGCAGATCAGCGAGAGGGCAGAGATGGTAGAGCCAATGATAGCCAGCATACAGTATCGACTGAGGATTTTTAGAGGTTATCGGATAGAGTTGCGGCATTGAGTTAACAGTTGTCCAACTTCATGTCAGATATGACGATGTGTATGTCCTTACTTGCGCAGTTAGTTACTAGCGCTACTACTTCGGCTGCATTACTAACGACACCTAAGGCACACGTTATTACGACTGATGATATGCAACGTTGGACTAACACAATCACTGCCCAAATACAGCAGTTGATCGAGCTCCTCAAGATTGTACGAGCACATTTAGTTTCACCAGTTGTTTTCGTCGAGCTTACTACGACAGTGCTTTCTAAATGTGATATTCCGATTGTATCAGGTACTACCACCACCATACTGCGAATACTCGAGCTATCTGTAGCGCTGGCATTACCTATTTCATAGGAGAAGTTTTATGTGGTAGTACCAACAGAGATTCTCGTTGACATTACACCTGCATTGACCGAGAACAATAGGAAGAGGAAGAGCAGGAAGGGATTGAAGAAAATGTTTGTAGGATCCAGTTCATCGGCATTACAGATATTAGTCACATGGTAGTACCGTGCGTAAACACTTCTCCATTGGCACATGCAATAGTGAGTAGACTTCCATCCATGTCTCCAACTGTTATGGTTCCACCTACCTTTGTTCCTAACTTTGCCAGCCAAACACCTCCTATAGTGCAACCAGTGCAGGAATTTCAGCAAGCTCAGGGCAGGAGAGAGCAGTATACATCGAGGCAAAAGCAGAGACTCACTTCGAGATCGATTGAGTTGACAGAGCAGGTGAGACATATGACATATTGCAAATGTGGTCAGGAAGGACACATCATAAGATGCGATCCACATTCAGTGAGTAGATTTCTCATGCAACCATAGGCATGATTGGTACTATCACCGTCGCATATTCGGTAGACATCAGGCGACAGTGGTCGAGATGCACTAAGACAAGGACGGGCTCTGACCGTAGTTACAGAGTGAAAGAGATTACCGACATGTTATAGATGTCGTCAAATTGGACACATAGCTTGAAAGTGTCCACAACCCGTAGATGTTCTTCAGCTAGATATATAGAGTAGGGATAGAGATAGTGGCAGTAGTCCACAAAGATAGAGATTGGTGCACAGTTAGGCGGTCTCGAATGCACCGAGAAGACAGCCAGCATGCTACGAATGTGCACAAACTAGACACATGCTTAGACAATGTCTACAGCTTCACGACTATCATCAGCCGACCATGCAGCCACATGCCGGATATGGAGCTTATGTGGAAACATAACCAAACTTAAAGATGGTGATAGGTCATTATTTATGCATAATATATATAGTTTATTTATGTATTTTTATTGTTGAATCTTCAATATAGGGGCCTAATTATCTTTATTGTTCATTTTTAGAATTTTTGGAATACGCGGTTGATTTCGTGGCGAAAATCTGCGCGAAATGGACTACTCATACACAGACACCGAAAGATATGCCTCGAGATATGCGAGTTTTGGAAGATTTTCCACTGTTGCAATCCACGTGTCACTCCGTCATTCGCTAGTTTTACTGTTGCAGTCCACGTGTCACGCCCCAATTAGTCAGCAGACTCCAGCAAAAAGCTGAGGCACCTGCCACTCTACGCCACGTGGCAGTCGTCCATTCGCCAGCCCCTCTCGCTCGCGTCAGCAGCTGACGCGAGCCCCTGCAAAGCTGCAAAAGGCGTCAGTCCCACCAATCAAAACGCGACACGTGGCAGCTTGTTGTCACAGCAGCGTCATCACAAAGCATTCCTCCAATCGCTGCTCGCCACGTCACCGCTGCCAGCAAGCCCAACCAATCACACTCTGACACGTGGCGGTCTTGCTGCTTCAGCAGCGTCATCACAGCTGTCCTCCTCCAATCATACTGCGCCACGTCACCGGTCCACCTCCTTTGCTCAATCGAACGCTGACACGTGGCAGAGACCTGGAAAGCAGTTTTATTTAGTTTTCGGGGGATCGACAGAACGTTTTTGGTTTTTGACTTTTTGGGGCAGCGGCTTTGTTATTTCTTTGTTCTCTTCCACAAATCATTGCTTTAGACTTTGTTTTTGGATTTTTAATGGAGTTTTTGACGACGATGGTCGGCTAAACTCATCAATCTGAATCAGAGGTTGATCAAATCACTCATTTTGGCATAAAAACATATGTGAGATCTATTTATTTATTTATTTAATTTGTTTTTCATAATATTTTATTCCCTTTGATATTGGTTGAATTATTGAGATTAAACACTTGTTTAAATCTTGATTTACATGCCAGTAGGTTGTACGCACCCGTACTTGTGCAATAAGACCACATTAGTGGCGTCCGACCATACCAATTGATTAGACCCTTTTGGGACCGGTTGAATACCATAGAGATCTAGGCTAAACTGGACACACTAGTGATCCAGTTGTCTAGGTGTAGTGCCTTCACAAAGCCCATTGCGGTCAACACATTAAACCTAATTCACTTGAATATATGGTTATGTGTTTGACTAGGGAAGTGGTCATTGTCGTACCTTGACCATCGAGATAGGGAAGTGCGAGGACGCGTACGTTACGCACGGTCTATAGCTACACTAATTTATTATGGATTGCATGCTTTGATTAGATTGAGGACCGTATGTAAAATTATGCCAAATTGAGGAGATTTGTGATACCGATGGTTTGGATTGTTTCCCACTTGATTGATATATTTACTTGCTATTTTTAGTCTAGTCTTAGTTAATTTAGATATTATTCATGTGAACACCCCGAGTTATTTTTAATTTCGTAGCATAGGTAAGAAACTTGGTCTTCGTGGTTCGACCCCGTGCTTGCCACTACTGCAGTTCTTGTGGTCATTGGTAATCTCATCGGGATTATATATTTTGACGCGTTCGACACGCATCAGATGGCATATGATCCTTGTGAGTATACGCATTTATTATTGCGATAATCATGCACTGTTTGAATTAGATAACAGTAGCAGCACTAATGATTTGGGAGTTAAAATTGATCACTGGACTAATGAGAATGACCGGAATAAGTCCACATTACACGAGTTAATGAGATAATGAAAGTAGTGATGCCTGATAAGCACACTTAAAAACTTTCATAAGAAAAAATTATGCCTAGTGAAATTTCTCTTGAGTACTATGACTAAAGTGTCGTATATTGTGATAGTGTGTATGTGGTAATAGAGCATAAACTCACCCACCATAATTTTTGAACATAGGGTAAGCGGTCAGTGGATCCACTTGCAGTAAATGGAAAACACGAACTTTGGGGCTACTATCATTTAAAATTTTGGCTAGGGTAATTATTGCGAGAATGAAATGGAAATAATTTTTTTCATATGTTTAAATAGTGAAGAACTAAAAGTAAATTGACGAATGACTCCATTTTAGAAATGTGACTGAGTTTTGAGATTAAGCTTGTGATTAAGTTTGATTTCGAGGACGAGATTTCTATTAGTTAGTAAGACTGTAATGGCCCAAAATTTACTAATAGTAAATTAGTCCCTAATCACGATTTTTAACTCATGATGTGGGAGCCGCATCGATATAAGTGCATTGAGTGAAGCAATGTGGCCGAGGTATATGTTAGTTTTGTTGTTATGTATTCCTAGTGTGATGTATGTGTAGACTACTAAGTCAATCCTACTTGTTTATAGATCTCGAGACGTTAGCGGGGACGCGCATCGGGATGCATGTTGGCATGGGACCGTGGTAGACAGTGATGTGGTAAACTAACTTCAGTTGATGTGGCTTAGTTATTTGAGTTTGACATGGCTATAATTGATTTTATATTAAATGTAACATAAGTTAGCAAACTAAAACATTAGTCATTAATATTTCTTGAGATACGTGTTAACACATCAGGAGACCAATTGTAACGGCCCGTTTTAATCTATCCCGATTAACTGACAAATTACAGATTAAGATCCTAAGCTCAGACCCGCGTGGACGTCGCGACAAATTTATGGCACTCCTAATGGGCGAAATATGTTATTTTTGTGTGGCGAGTGTTTAATTATTTTACTATTATTAAATAGTTCGCGCCGCGTCACTTGAGAATTTCGTTTGGTCGCGTTGTGCGCGTGTAGTGACGAGAGTGTACGACGTCGCGGTGTGCGCGTAACGCGGGTGTACGAGGTAGTATGGGATTTAGTTGTCACATCGCCCATCTCATCACATCACACATCACATCAAGCCCATCCCTCATCATTTCTTTCTTTTTCTCCAAATAAAAAAAAATAAAAATAAAAATAAAAAATTTCTTTCTTCAAATCAGGAGAGAGAGAGAGAAGAAATAATAGTGAGAGAGAGAGACACCAAGAGAGAGAGAGGGGGAGAGAGGTGGAGGGAAAACCGAACGGCGAAGCTCTCGCAGCGCGCTTGTGCAGCGGCGGGCGGCAATGACGACCGGAACAGCAGCCGGGCGGCGGGCGTGAGGAGCGGCGGGAGATGGTGGCGCGAAGCACTGCGCGAAGCGCGGCGGGAGAGACGGCGGCGGCGCGACGCTCAGCAGCGGCGCGGTGGCTGCGTAGCGCGGCGGCCGGCGGCGGCGGATGGCGGTCGGCCGCGGACAAGACCTCTCGGACGGCGGAGAACCGGCGGCGAGGGAAGAGAGAGAGAGAGAGAGAGAGAGAGAGAGCGGCGGCGGAAGGCCGAGGATTGTTGACGGGGACGCGACGCGCTCGGCAGCAGCGCGAGCGGGTGGTGGCGCGATAGCGCGCGCAAGCAGCGATGGTGGCGAAGCGGTGGCGGCGTCGCGCGCGGCGCGTGGCGCGTTCTTTGGAACAATCGATCCCCTGTATGATTCGAAAAATGTGTCAAGAATCAAATTTGTGGAATAAAAACTTTACAAATTTTGGGGTCTCACATTATAAATTCATTTAAATGAAACTCTAAAATGATAAAAATTGTATAATTGGACACCACGGATATAGCTACCATAGTCGGTGTCGGGTACGTATCTCGAGGCGTGTACGGGAAGTTTCGAAAGCATTTTGCGACTTGTTTGAGGTAAGTAAACCCACGAGAAAATTAGTTAAAATTCATTTATGACACTTACTTTATTTCGCATTTCAATTATTCCATTGTGCTTTCTATTGTTGTTCATTTACTGTTCATCCACTCCCACGTGTGTATGTGTGTTTGTCGACGGGGTCGGGCATGGCACGGACTCACACCCCGGGGCTAGCTACCCCGCGCTGTTCGAGTAATTGGCCATGTTAGGGCTACGCGGTGACTATTCTCCCCGAGACCCGTAGGTTGAGAGTTGTTTGAGGAAGACCTAAGTCTTCGTCATGGGTTCCTCTCGAGAGATGTTTGGATGGGGTTTCTTTCGTTCAATGGTTCTTCTCATTCGACCGTAAGATGTTTGGCGAGGTGGTCGTCAATGGTTCCTCTCGGTTTAGCTAAGACGATTCCCGGATGTCGACCAGGGTTCTCTTTCACGCTACACTCGTGTCCAAATTCGACTTCTCAACGACTTATTTTCATGCGAATTTCCTTATTCTTGTCCTTTATTTAAATTGCATGAATTGTAGCCGTTTTATTGGATTTCGTGAATATTAACTAACGTTCTCTGGGATTTACTCACCTGGGATTTGTCATTGTTTTTTGTGACAAATCGCAGATCCTACGACGAGCTGGGGGAAGGGGGTCTTAGGCGACTACCTTTGAGTTAGGAGAGCCCCATCAACTTTTTGCGTAGGTGTCTTTATGCATTTATTTAATGTTTTATGGAAATTTTTGGGAGGACTTGTATACCTGGTACATGTATATGCTCACATTTTGTACTTTTGTCACTTTTGATATACTTGGTATCTAATGTCGGGTTTCCACACTATAGGGTTATTCATAAAATGCAAACTTTTCATTTCTACGATATTTGCATTCTTCAAAGACTTCCGCTTTGATATTTAACTTATATTAATTTAATAAATCGCGAACAACTTAACTTAGTCAATTTAATTTAAATATTCATAAAAACATCCATAAATACTAAGTTAAGAAGAATAAGATACGGATAAAGGTTTAAGTCGCGGGCAGTTAAAGACAAGTGTGCGGTGACGTGACATGTTCGGTGACGTGTCTGGCGACGTGGCGGTACCTGATTTGCCTCAGAGTTTGGGGCGTCACAGTTGGTATCAAAGCCTAGGTTCAGGCGAACCTAGGGGAAAATGTAATACAACCTAATAAAACTTAACAAACGAATTTAGACGTGGAAACCCGAAGATCTTGACTTAGAACTTTAGTTGGGAGGCGAACATGGGACGGGTAGTACCAAGGCATATACGTTATATATTTTGATTTGTAATAGTATATATACGTATACGAGGCTGATACGGACCTTCGCTATCGCATATACGACATGGACGGACAACCGACTCCACTTCCGTAGGATGGTGGACAGATGAGTGGTACTACGTCTATTGCGACTGATCAAAGTGTACTTGATCGGATTGCGGCACAAGATCGACAGTTCAAGCAGATGATGGCCTTGCTCCGTGATCAGACAGCGGCTATTGCGACACTTACCGCCGCCATCACACCGAGCGTCACCGAAACGGTAGTCGCGCCGATTGTTCAGGGTACACCAGTCACCGCAGTTATGGCAGAGACTACCACACCGACTACAGTTTAAGAGACTCGTAACGAGGCTATCACACCGAGCATCTACACACGCAGGACACGACACGACCCCACGGGAGATCACATTCGAGAACTTCCCTGTCGGCGAGGTTAAGCTGACAAAGGAGTTTGTGAGATTTCAGCCGGGATATTTCACTAGAGGCGGAGACCCGGAGGTAGCTGCGAGATGGCTTCTTGCACTCGAGAAATTACATAATCTTCTGAGGATTCACGACAGTATTCGCGTCAGGATATCTGGATATATGCTCTGAGGAGAGGCCGGAGTTTGGTGGACCGCTCATACTGAGACTCATGGAGAGCCGACTACTTGGGCCGGTTTTAGACAGGTCTTTTATGACCAAGTATATATCGAGGGAGATACAGTTACGTCTGAGACATGAGTTTTTGTATCTTAGGCAGGGTAATTGCACTGTGGTCCAATATATGGAGAGGTTTCGCTACCTATTGCAGTTCGCTGGGGATTTGGCTTCTACATATCGCGATCAGGTTCACTACTTTGGAGTTGGGCTTGGAGATGAGATTGCGAGCGCAGTAGTAGCAGGCGGAGCTCGTACACTGCAGGAGATCTACGAGAGGGATTTAGCCCATGAGACATATCTTCTCTATCGCGCCGCGATGCCCATGCCACAGTTGCCATCGGGGTCGTCCCCAATGCAGCACACACACTGATCGATAGCTAGCAGACCGTACCGGATGTCACGGAAAGAGCACGATGAGTTGAAGACTCAACTGGAAGACTTAGAGAAGAAGGGGGTTATACACTCGAGCACATCACCATGGGGAGCACCGATCTTGTTCGTTAAGAAGAATGATAGTAGCTTGAGGATGTGCATTGACTATGAGAAGTTGAACCAGGTGATAATACGGAATCGTTACCCTTTGCCCAGGATCGACGATTTGTTTGACCAGTTGAGCGGAGCCTGTGTCTTCTCTAAGATCGATTTGAGATCGGGTTATCATCAGCTTAGGATTCGAGATGGGGACATACCTAAGACTGCATTCAGTACCAATTCTGGGTTATTTGAGTTTACAGTGATGTCGTTTGGACTGACGAATGCACCAGCCATGTTCATGGACTTGATGCACAGAGTATTGAAGCGTACTTGGATAAATTCGTCATAGTCTTCATTGACGACATATTGATCTACAGCAAGACTTGCGTAGATCACGGACAACATCTCAGGCAGATATTGATGACGTTGAGATAGCACAAATTATATGCTAAGTTCAGTAAGTGCGAGTTTTGGCTGTCAGAAGTCAAGTTCTTGGGACACGTGATCAGTGACAAAGGTATATCAGTGGACCCAAGTAAGATTCATGTTGTCATAGATTGGCCGACACCTGAGACAGTGACAGATATCAGGAGCTTCCTGGGGTTGGCAGGATACTATCGGCGATTTGTGAAGGACTTCTCGAAGATCGCCGCGCCAATGACTAAATTGACAAAGAATGATGTACCTTTCAATTGGTCAAATGAGTGCGAGGACGCATTTACACAGTTGAATATGAGACTTACTACTGCACCAGTACTAGTGTTGCCAGAGCCGGGTAAGGGATTGACAGTTCATACCGATGCTTGCGGAACAGGGCTAGGTTGTGTACTGATGCAGGGAGACAGCGTAATCGCCTACCTATCCCGACAGTTAAGGACCCACGAAAGGAATTATCCAGTGCACGACTTGGAGCTTACGCAATCGTATTTGCACTGAAGATATGGAAACGTTACCTCTACGGTGAGAGGTTCACATTATATACCAGATCATAAGAGTTTGACATACTTATTCACTCGAGAAAGATCGAACATGAGACAACGACGTTGGCTAGAGTTCTTTGAAGGACTACGACTTCTCCATCGAATATCACTGGGAAGGCAAATGTCGTAACGAGATGCATTGAGCGAGGAGAGGACCAGATTACGAGACGGTTATCCGCCATATGATGCACGAGTATGGTTTACTTGAGGCGGCGACAACACCGAGTTTGACGAGAGGTTCTGCTACGGTGGATGCACGGATTCGTGGACGATTGGTGTACCGTCTATTTCTATTTCGCGAGTGTTGGAGTGTCGAGAGGACGACGAGATGTACTCGAGATTAGTGAGATGGCACGCGATCCGATCACCCGGATTGGAGCGAGTACGTGGATCGGTGTTTGAGGCACCGAGGAGGTTATGGATTCCAGCGGTGCGAGAGATACGCGATGGGATACTCCAGGAGGCTCACGAGTCCCGGTATACGGTGCATCTGGCGGGACCAAAATGTATCACGATATGCGACGATTATTTTGGTGGCCGGGGATGAAGGCGGACGTCGGCGCCTATGTTAGGGGTTGTGAGGTGTGCCGGCGAGGTTAAGGGCCGAGCACGGGAGGCTGAAGGGTTATTGCGGCGGCCGATGCCCATCCCTCGGTGGAAATGGGAACACATTACGATGGATTTCATTTATGGATTACCACAGACTTTACGGAAACATGATGCGATATGGGTGAGCGTGGACCGGTTGACGAAGTCAGCTCATTTCCTACCAGTCTCTATGAAGTATAATTTCACACAGTTGAGCATATTATTCGAAAAAGAGATTGTACGACTGCACGGAGTACCAATTTCAATTGTTTCAGACCGCGACAGTCGTCTTACATCATCATTGTGGCAAGCTATGCAGGAGCAGTTTGGTACTAAATTATAGTTTAGCACTGCATTCCATCCTCAGACAGACGGACAGTCAGAGATATTAATATAGATACTCGAGGATATGCTCAGGGTATGTGTGTTGCAGTTTGGTGGGTCTTGGGAGGAGTATTTGCCACTCTGTGAATTTGCTTACAACAACAACTATCAGGCCAATATTGGGATGCCACCATTTGAAGCCCTGTACGGTAGACCGTGTAGATCACCGGCTTGTTGGGCAGAGCCCGAGGATACAGCAGCTATGGGGCCTGAGATTGTTGTGGACCATACAAAGAAGGTGAGATTCATTCGTCAACGGTTGTAGGCTGCTCAGGACAGACAAAAGAAGTACGTGAACAAATACCGCGATGAGGTGAGTTATGAAGTGGATGATTGGGTCTACTTGAAGGTTTGTCCATTGAAGGGCCTCATTGGGGAGAGAGCCTACCGTGCGAGGGCGATACCCCCACTTGTTCCAAGGTAAAGATCGAATTAAATCTGAATTTCGGGACGAAATTCCTTTTAGTTGGGAAGATTGTAACGACCCGTTTTAATCGATCCCGATTAACTGACAAATTACAGATTAAGATCCTAAGCTCAGACCCGCGTGGACGTCGGGACAAATTTATGGCACTCCTAATGGGTGAAATATGTTATTTTTGTGTGGCGAGTGTTTAATTATTTTACTATTATTAAATAGTTCGCGCCGCGTCACTTGAGAATTTCGTTTGGTCGCGTTGTGCGAGTGTAGTAACGAGAGTGTACGACGTCGCGGTGTGCGCATAACGCGGGTGTACGGGGTAGTATGGGATTTAGTTGTCACATCACCCATCCCATCACATCATCAAGTCCATCCCTCATCATTTCTTTCTTTTTTTCCAAATAAAAATAAATAAATAAAAAATTTCTTTCTTCAAATCAGGAGAGAGAGAGAGAGAAGAAAGAATAGTGAGAGAGAGAGAGAGAGAGAGAGAGAGAAGAGAGAGAGAGAGAGAGAGAGGTGGAGGGAGCTCCGAACAGCGAAGCTCAGAGGCGCGGCGGCGGGAGCGCAACGACGGACGCCGGAACGAGCACGAGGGCGGCGGTGCGAGCGGCGGGAGATGGCGGCGGAAGAAGCAAAGCCGCGGCCGAGAGCCAGACGGCGAGCGCGCGAGAGCTCGGCAGCGCGGTGGCTATAGTAGTGGCGAGCGCGCGAGCGGCGGATGGCGGCCGGCCGCGGACGGCACCTCTTGGACGGCGGAGAACCGGCGGCGAGGGAAGAGAGGAGAGAGGGAAGAGATAAGAGAGAGAGTGGTGGCGGCGGCGAAGGCGCGGATTGTTGGCGGCGACGCGCTCAGCAGACGCGCGCGGAAGCGCGTAGCGCGCGGCTGCGCGCGCGATGCGTGGTGGCGTGGGTGGGGGGCATTGGCGCGCGGCGCGGTGGCGCGTTGCGAACAATCGATCCCCGGTATGATTCGAAAAAGTGTCAAGAATCAAATTTTTGGAATAAAAACTTTACAAATTTTGGTCTCACATTATAAATTCATTTAATGAAACTCTAAAATGATAAAAATTGTATAATTGGACACCGGGGACTTAGGCTACCATAGTCGGTGTCGGGTACGTATCTCGAGGCGTGTGGGGACGTTTTGAAAGCATTTTGCGACTTGTTTGAGGTAAGTAAACCCACGAGAAAATTAGTTAAAATTCATTTATGACACTTACTTTATTTCGCATTTCAATTATTCCATTGTGCTTTTTATTGCTGTTCATTTACTGTTCATCCACTCCCACGTGTGTATGTGTGTTTGTCGACGGGGTCGGGCATGGCACGGACTCACACCCCGGGGCTAGCTACCCCGCGTTGTTCGAGTAATTGGCCATGTTAGGGCTACGCGGTGACTATTCTCCGCGAGACCCGTAGGTTGAGAGATGTTTGACGAAGACCTAAGTCTTCGTCATGGGTTCCTCTCGAGAGATGTTTGGATGGGATTTCTTTCGTTCAATGGTTCCTCTCATTCGACCGTAAGATGTTTGGCGAGGTGGTCGTCAATGGTTCCTTTCGGTTTAGCTAAGACAATTCCCGGATGTTGACCAGGGTTCTCTTTCACGCTACACTCGTGTCCAAATTCGACTTCTCAACGACTTATTTTCATGCGAATTTCCTTATTCTTGTCCTTTATTTAAATTGCATGAATTGTAGCCGTTTTATTGGATTTCGTGAATATTAACTAACGTTCTCTGGGATTTACTCACCTGCGATTAGTCATTGTTTTTTGTGACAAATCGCAGATCCTACGACGAGCCGGGGGAAGGGGGTCTTAGGCGACTACCTCTGAGTTAGGAGAGCCCCATCAGCTTTTTGCGTAGGTGTCTTTATGCATTTATTTAATGTTTTATGGAAATTTTTGGGAGAACTTGTATACCTGATACATGTATATGCTCACATTTTGTACTTTTGTCGCTCTTGATATACATGGTATCTAATGTCGGGTTTCCACACTATAGGGTTATTCATAAAATGCAAACTTTTCATTTCTACGATATTTGCATTCTTCAAAGACTTCCGCTTTGATATTTAACTTATATTAATTTAATAAATCGCGAACAACTTAACTTAGTCAATTTAATTTAAATATTCATAAAAACATCCATAAATACTAAGTTAAGACGAATAAGATATGTACAAAGTTTTAAGTCGCGAACAGTTAAAGACGAGTGTGCGGTGACGTGACATGCTCGGTGACGTGTCTGGCGACGTGGCGGTACTCGGTTTGCCTCGGAGTTTGGGGCCGTCACACCAATTGAGTTGGAATTTGTGTTAGCAAGAGAGAGTTAGTGGAGTTAAAATCAAGATATAAACCATTAAATTAGTCTCGAGATACGTGTTTATATTAAGGTCAATGTCAATGGCTATTTAACAACCTTATCAATATATATAAGATTGAATGGGTTAGTTCATGCAAACCATTTCATTTCTAAACCTATAGAAGAAGTAAAGTGCTGGGCAGGAAGATTGGAGAAGAAGATCAGCAAGTTAGTAAAGGAATTCTAGTGGAATTGAAAAAGTTGATCTAGTTGGTGGTGTACAAAAACTAAGTAATTCTAATTGCACCACCAATTTAGTATATTATGATGAATTGGTCTTAATGATAGGGATTTTGTTTCAAATGAGTTGAGAAACATTTTTCACTGATTTTATGACTTAATTAAAGCATCAAATAAGTCCTTGAACCTTAAACTTCAAATTTGAATTTCATGGGTAAAAAATAATGATTTTAGTCATGAAACTGATTTTTATCAAATTTTGATATGAAGATGTTTTTAATTTTAGAAACCAATAACATTTTTGAATTCCTCGCGAAAAATCAATAAATTTGCTATCAAGAAAATCCGGATTTCAATTTAAATTGACAAAGTTATGTATTTTGAAGTTGTACGTGTTTTGATGATTTTTTTTATGAAAAACTATGATTTTGGGTTTAAACACCTTAGTCTGTAAATTTTGGGTTAATTGCTGATAATCAAGCTTGATTTTGGTGTATTGGAGGTGTATGGTTTATTAGAATGCAAGGTTGAACTATTAGTAAGAAACACAGGCTTGGTGTCGTAACGACACCGTGGGTGCAGAGTGCACGGCGCCACCACAAATCAAGACCTAAAAAGTAGTGAGATTTATAATAAAAGTTTGGGGTTTTTCTAATTGGTTTAATCTAACTTTGATAATTTGTATAAGTCCTAAAACACTATAAATAACCTCAGGAAACTAGGGAGGAGTCTCGAGAGGTTATTAGTGAGATACGAGGTGTCGGGACGCCGGATTAGCCTTGGAACTTCGCGTGGTTTGTAAGTATACTTATTGCGATATTTATTTCCATTTCTTTTCCATTATGCTTCTTATTTACAGTCATTTGGACTGATGAGCCTATTGTACTATTAATGCCATGACTTTGTTGTTTTGTCTCGTTTCATGAGATTGTTATCGTGGCATTGGTTTATGTTTAAGTGGTATTCATTGACTCTTATTCACGTGCTATGTCATTTTTGGTTTAAGTATGTAAATCAAGTAAAATAGCACGCTATTAGGTAGGAGATCTATGATATTGAAAATCTACTTCCTTTGTGCATTAATTATACATTCACCTTTATTAGATTTCCTAAATTGTGTCATTTCTTGAGTTATGAAAGTAGTTCTTGTATCTAGGACCATTATATATAGAGATAGCCGCAACACACGAGGTCATTAGATTCTGGAGATGTCGGGATCTCGCCAATAGCTTGAGCGGCACAGGGGTATGGGACTTGAGGCTATTGGAAAGTATATACATATATGAAAAATGGGCAATCATGATCATATCTATGCCCTACATAGTGGAACAGAGTTGATGTGATGTAATTTCATAGTCAATCGGCCATATATCATTACTGCTTAGCCGAGTGTCAGTTTCATGATGTTTAACTAAAGTATCTTATAGCATGATTCTTGTTCAGCTTTCTTTGTTATTATTATGCTGTCATATACTTGTCGTACATTTAGAAATTTGGATAAATGTCGCTCAGTTTGACTTTCTACTTTACTGTACTCACCAGACCAGGGAAGGAGAATATCGATGATTAGTTTTGAGCCGTCGGAGGATAGTTTCTGCTACTTTTGTTGGTGATCACTTTGTGTATCTATTACTTACGTCATTTTGTATAACTTTAGGTTGTAAATTTGGTTGAGAGACTAGACTTCCCTAATGTATCATGTATTACTTTGGTTGGTTTTACATGATTGTTTGTTTACCTAGTTTCCACAGTAAGTGTTTTATAAATACTTATTTTTACTAAGTCTTCCGCTGAAAGTTAAGGTAATGATAACGATCTTTTAATGAACTCTGATGATTTTGAAATGAATAGTAATTATGTTAATCGTGAGTAATGAGGTGAAAGGGCTAACTAGTACGTTCTTAAGTCCTACATGGCATGGGTTAGGGCCTAATGATGGAATTAGACCGAGTGGCCCAATTTGCGGAGCTGAGCCATCACATACAATGTATTACTCTTGGTGCAATTTTTTTTAATGACAATTTATGTTTCCTTCTGCATTCCATTCATTTGAAACTGTTGACTTCTATTTTTGCATCTTAATTACACATATCAAATCGTCTATGTTTCACGTGGTAGTTTTGTTATGTTGGAAACCCAACTTAATTTTAAGACCTTGAGGAAAAGTTTTAGAATGAGTTTGAGGATATTTTAGGTGAAGCATGACATTAATGGCAATGAAAGGAAAGAATGGTAGAAGAAAAATTCAAAATTATTTTTAATCTGATATTCAAATAAGTTGATGAAATTTTTTCAACTTCTTCCAAAATCAAGTAAGTATGAATTTCATTTTTCTTTATTTTTAGTTAATAAAAGAATGAAAATGAATATATAATAGAAATTGAATTGAAGTGATATTTTATTACCCAAGTGAATTTATGATAGAAGCAATTAATTTTATTAATTTTGCTACTTGATGTGAACACTAAATTAAATGCCTTGTGTTTGTCATGGTAATGGGTAGAAGATTGAAATAATAATGCAAGATGAACAAGAAAGATTTCTAAGAATCTTATGATACAAAAACTATTGATCAAATATTTTTATAGTATATATATAGAAAGTTATTATGTCACAATTGAAATAAAAAATGGGTTAGAAACCGATGATTTCTATAAGTTATAAAGAATGTTTTCTTCAACTTTAGTGGAAAGTGAGAAGTGCTAACAAGAGTTTACAAATATATATACACATATATAGAGTCCTATAGATTCCAAAGGAAATAGTGCAAGAAATCTATAGTGGGAAAAATGTGAGAATGTCCAAAGAAAATGGAGCAGGGACTCAAAAGTCAAACAAATATATATATATATATATATATATAAAGAGAAAAAATAATAATTAGGATGAAGTAGAAAAAATGAGAGATGAAAATGTGGATGTTCTTAAACTCTTCAAAGAAAAGATTTAGCTCGAGTGATTGAAGCTAGGGTTGAATGAAGTATTTCTTAATTTAACATGTTTTAAATGACATATTGATTGGTATCTTAACAAAATTCATATTGATTTTGATTGTGGTGGTATTATAAAGTATTTTCTAAAATTAAAATCAATTTAGTGGTTTTTGTATTTTGAGATTCTATAATAGTCATCGAAAGCTTGATGTTTGTCAGTGGAGATTGAGAAAACCTATATTATGCACTGAACTTGGGATTGAACTTTAAGTTCTAAAGGGTGTTGCATTGAGTAGTTGAGTTATTGTTAAAAGATGTTTCATTTGATCTAAATCATTCTATTATATCATAACTTTCATTTAGTTATGGGTAATATATTTCCATTTGAATAATACTTCTATTTTAAAACTTCTATTATATAAAGTTAAGTTGAAATGGATTGAAATCAGTATATAAGAACGAAAAGAGAATATGATTTAAAGTATTCATTTGCTCGGGATAGCAAAGTGCTGAGTTTGGGGTTATTTGATAAGTCAATAATTAAACATATTTTATAATGTAATTTAAGTTGATTTTTGGTGTAAATGAGGATATGACACTAGGTATTCTCTTATTTTTGTGATTTCAGGTTTTTAAATAGGAAAATGAAGAAATGGAAGAAAAGAGAAAGAAAAGCAAAACTGTCAACTAGAAAACTACACCGGTGATTAGCCAGTGATTTGGAATAACAATAGAAATCGTCATTCAAATTGGCAGCAGAAGAAAGCAAGCGAATCCATAGTGAATTGGAAAATGAACTATAAATCGCTAGATAAATCGGTAGAGCACAGAGAGCTGAACTCAGTGATCTACTTAGCGATTTGTGTATAAGCGAGGAATCGCTGATAAATCGCTTGAGTCAGTGACGGTGTTTTTAGATTAATATGAGGAATTTGTATTTATCTAGGATATGTATTCCTAGGGGAACTATATATAGGACCAGAGAGCTTCGAAATAACTCTCTCCAATTACTCTTTGACTACTTTTTACTTTTTTTCTCTCTTTTATTAAGTTCTATATATGAAGCAACATTGGAACATTGATTTTAAGGTATTTATTTACTTAATTATGTCTTTTAATTACATATTAGCATCGTTTATTTTCAACATGTGTGAGTAGTCTATCAATCTAAACAAACCCTAAGCATGTAATATACTTTGGATTGTTATGTAGTTATAATTATGGAATCACATACTTAATACTTTAAATCGATTCATACACGTCAATCACGGATAAAATAAGTTGTTTTGCATATTACAACTAGTAATTCTCTATGTTGAGTGTATAGTGGCCAATGTGTTTCTTAATATAGAGTATTCAATTATATGTCTATAGTTATTGACAACAATTATTGAAGTAGTAACTAGGATTAATCTATAGGGCATTTTCAGAGTGGATGTCTTAGGTGATTGTGTTCTAAGTTGTCTATTATGCGGCTTCAGTAATATTGGTTTTGATTAGGCATGATTTTCGTTGAACTTAATGCTATCGTATTTCTATAGTGTTGCACTTTATCCAATAGGTAGACTTACAATGATAAGAATGTGGCATTTCCATTGAATTTAGAAAAACTGATGGCCGGCTAAAGGCTATCAACCAATTATGAATCAGGATTTAATGATTCTAAAATTCCATATGAAATAATTATAGCTATATTATAAATTGATATTATATATTTTTAGTATTTGAAGACAATCTAAGTGTAGTACATTGTTTAGAGGGGGTTTGTTTAGATGTTTATTTAGTATTTTATTTATAAAGATTTATTGATTATTTAAGTTATTAGTTTAAGTATATTAAGTTAGTTTATTAAATTTAAATTGTTTATAGTTTAGTTATTTTAATTAGTTACTTAGTTTATTTGCATATTAGTCAGTGATCATTTCCCGTTTAATTAAATTAAAACAAGTTGGATCTGATAAAACTATAGGGTAGCTTAAATTCTTAAGAGGTTTAAAAAATCTCTGTGGAGACAATATTTCATTTCCCACTACTACAAGTTAATAGTAAAATATGGAAAATTATTGTGCACGTTCGACACATGTCATCTTATATGTTTAAATGATTGAGTTTTTACAATTAATGAAAGTTTTTTTTTCTTTCTATTATCTTTCAGATAAATGACATGAGAGATTAGAGATGGGGAGTTGAAAGGTCGTGGAATTGTGTGGGACAAGTCGAACAACCACACTTAATTTTGTTTTGTTTTTGTTTTTTTTTTTTTCATGTTTGTGCCATGTAACTTTTTTACGTTGTTTGATGCATGATATGAAGATATACTTAGATAATTTGGAGTATTGGAATGATCATTTTATCTCTTTTTTTTGGAATTTTTATGACATGGGAATTCAATTTTGGAACTTAGACAATGATGATGTGATGCCTTGCATATCTTAAAAAAATTTTATTTATGATGTTTGTATTAAAAATTACAAAATTGTGATGTTATGTCTTTATTTTTTTAGTAATTGAATGTTAGGTGACATGTAGTTGAATTTTTTTAAAATAATTTCATATTTAAAAAGACCGAACAAAAACGAGAGCCGTATGTTTTATAAAAATACGAGTATGAATAAAAAAGATGTCCATTTCAAAAACAGCTACAGGTTTGAACACTGTTTTTAGTCGTTATTAGAGGGTGTCCAGACCCCGCTTTGCCAGCCCTAGTCTCGGCTAACTCCCACCAAGACCTATAAAGAGATCTCGGTGGGAATTGGTTGAGAATACATACATCCGAAACCCATGGGCGACAAGAATGAACTAAAGAATTTCAAATCTCCAAAAAAAAATTGCAAGCAGACTTAAAAAAATTAGGTGGTTTTGCTCGGAATCGTTAAATATGCATGCTTCAATTGATATTTTGTGCCCAAAAAAATACGAGATTTGATTCTCAAATCGAAGCTTTAAACCCAATAATAACAATGTAAAAACTAACTCAAAACGACAACAACTAAAAAATTAAAAAAATTTAAAAATCGACACAAAAAAAGATGAGAAATACAATTACAACGCTGAATCAATATGGTTACTCGGACCTTAATTAGGAACGAAAGAGAGACACGGTCCGACACGGTTTACACCCAAGGTCATTGAAAAAAAAATTCTGTATTAATCGCGTCAAATTAATGTATGTATACAAAGTAATACGTCACTCTCTAACTTTCCCCTCCATATATATTCCAACCCTCTCATCGCACATTCACAGGTTGCAAGACACGCTCTTCAATGGCATCTTACAATTATCAAAACCAAAACGAACCCTACGAGGTGGAGATGACCATCTCCTCAGCCAACAACCTCAAGAACGTGAACTGGCGCCACGGCCCTCTCAAGCCCTACGCCGTGGTCTGGATCTCCCCCAACTCCTCCAACAAGTCCTCCACCAACGTCGATTCCCTCGGCGACACCAGCCCCGTCTGGAACGAGAAACTCACCATCCCCGTCACCGGCCCCATCGACGACGCCACCCTCTCCATCGACATCGTCCAGGCGGACGCCGCCGAGGACACCAAGCCCTTAATCGGCTCCGCCCGCCTCCCCCTCCGCGAAGTCCTGGACAATTCCGGCGTGGGAGAGCGCGTTCATCGCTCCCTCCCGCTAAAGCGCCCCTCCGGCCGCCCCCACGGCACTATCGAAGTCAAGATTCTTATGCGCCGCCAAGCCTCCTACCACCCGCCCCCGGGGCACTACGCTCCGCCCTACGGCGTCCCTCTGCCGCAGACGTCTAGGGACTACAATTATTACGGTACTGGATACGGATCGCAGCCGCCACCGGTACCGTCTAGGGACTACAATTATGACGGTGGTAATTATGGATCGCAGCCACCGGGGCCTTACTATAGCGGTGGCGGTGGGGTGGCGGCGCCATCGTATGGGTACGGTTACGGGGGAGAGGCGGGGACGGCGTACGGCGGAGGAGTGAAGGCGGAGGAGAAGAAGAAGAGTGGGAAGTTTGGGGTGGGGACGGGGCTGGCTGTGGGGGCAGTGGCGGGAGTATTGGGAGGGCTGGCATTGGCTGAGGGGGTGGAGCACATGGAGAACAAGATTGCTGAGAAAGTCGAGGACGATCTGAAGGATGATTATGGTGGTGGGTATGACGATTATGGGGATGATGACTATTAGCTATTTATAAGCTAGCTAGATCTGTCGCATAATCACATTTTATGTATGTTTCAGTGTTTGATCATGATGGCATCCATGGATCTGATGGATCGTGGATGTATTTGAGGGATGATTAATTAAGTTTTTTTGTTTTGATGAATAATTAATTAAGTTAATCTTTGAGATTTCTTGATCAAAACTCATGGGGGAAGGTTTTGGTTTGGCTTGGATGGTTGGTGAAAATGTGAAATGGAATCCAGAAATGCGAATGGCATGTCACGGGTGTTTAGGACAGGATTATAATGCGGAAAAATATAATTAAATTATAGTGATTGAGTTATATATGCTTTTGCTGCTTACATTTGTTACACGTATTTCGATGCAAGCATAAAAAATACCATATAAACAATTAGTACTAAGTCAAAAAAAAAACATAGCAAATGCGTGCAGCAAAAGTGTCTGACCCCCAACATTTTCCAAAATTAAAGATATTTGATTCTAGATATTGTTAATGACGCATGCAGATTGAAAAAAAAAAAAAAAAGGAATCGTTGATTTGTGCACAGCATTACGAGACACGTGCTTCATGCCAGAGCCAGAACAAATTCTAGAAGGCGGCCCTCGAAAATATCTAAAGTATATGTTATTGATTTCTTGAGGGCCATTTCTTGGAGATGGAACGCAAGATTGCTAAAACCTGGACAGATAGGCAATGCATCTCATTTTGTGTTTCCAGGCTTCATTCTTTTATTTCATAAACATAAAATAAGGAAGCCGTTAAACATAGAGGCCCGCTACGGGCACCCCGCCATTTCATGAAGGCACCCATTATTTTTTTCATTTCCCAATCTAAAAAGTAAAAGACTATTTTGCCCTTTCATATATACACACCCAAACCCCACAAACCATTTGCAACTCAAAACTGGGGCACCCCACCACCTTGAGGAAGAAGTGATCCATAAAACCACAATTGTGTTTGTCGAGCGTATCGATTCTTGCGGCTCGACATCATCCGACAGCGAGGTAACAATGTTTGACAACCATACGATGCTTCGATGGAACTGTAAATTTGATTAAAACTGTGAAATTGATGATTTGTTTGTCACGTAGGGTTTGGTAAATTCGACCAATCCGAAGTTGTTTGCACTATAAAATGGAAGATTGTACTGCATTGGTGCAAGAGGAGGTAGAACAAGAGGTAATTTTTGAAATTTAATGTGTTATATATGCGGTTTCTCAAATTTTCAGTCGAATTTTGCACGGGCGCGAATGTCTCGGCCTCGCAGGACCGAGAGTTGTAGAAACGTCTCGGTCTACATCAACCGAGACTTCGTCGTAGTTCACGTCATGTTGTGAACCTAACGAAGGCATAATCTCGGTATGGATCGACCAAGACAATGCTGTAGGTCTCGGTTGGACATAACCGACACTATGCATATATTCGCGGATCTATACAACCGAAAAACGTGGTTTTTGGGGTTTTTTGGTGAATTAACTGTGCATTTCGGTTGATCATAATGTTACAATGTTTGTATTGCATGTAATGCCGGTCTCTACTTTATTTCAAGACTACAAGGATACGTTTACACCTTGTAGGCCATTCCCCTCTAGAGAAGCGGCAATTTCATGGCTTCAAATGATAGGCCGGGAGAACATGTTTGTTTTAGTGACGAAGCACTCGATGTCGGGGGCATTAAGCGCAGAGGAAGGGTGAAACTTGCGTGCCAGAGGTCTAGAACTTATAGGGGAATGTCTCAAAGAGTTGGGAAGGGGAAAGCGGCCAAAATTTCTTCGAAACCAAGAAATGAATAAGAAGAGGAAAAGGGGAGGACTCAAACTGGTACGAAGAAATGTGGATGTCATTTCCTTATTAACATCAAGGAAAATGCCGACTCTTTGTAGTACGTCACTGTCATATGTGGGAGGCACAATCACGAGCCCGCGAAAAACTTGGACGGCCACTTATATGCTGGAAGATTGGATAAGGGGGAGCGGGTGGTTGTTGTGCAGATGACAAAGGGTAATGTGAAGCCAAGAGACATCCTCAATATGTTGAAGCAAAGAGATGTTACAAATGTATCGACAATGCGGACAATATATAATGCAAGACAGAAAGTCCGAATTGAGGATGCGGGTGGGAGGACTCAAATGCAACAATTGTTGCATATATTGGAGAAGAATAAGTGGATGTCGTGTCACAGGAAGCATCCCGATACGAATGTCGTCACTGATTTGTTTTGGGCACATCCTGATTCAATCAAGTTGCTAAGGTGTTTTCCTTCGATAATTTTGATGGATTGCACGTACAAAACAAATAGGTATCGAATGCCGTTATTGGAGATTGTTGGCATCACTTCTACGCATTTGACGTTCTCCGTTGGGTTTGCTTTCATATCATCAGAGAGTCATGCAAATCTTGTTTGGGCACTTGAGAACTTGAGATCCATACTGGATGGGTGGCCTAAACCTGACGTGTTTGTGACGGATCGGGACTTAGGCCTTATTAGTGCCATCAATGTAGTATTCCCATCATCGTCTCACATTCTTTGCTCTTGGCACATCAACAAAGTAGTATTGGCCAAGACTAAGAAGATGTTCGGAGATAACGAAGGCTTCGTTCGTTTCATGGATACGTGGACGAGTGTCATGTATGCTAAGTCCGAGGCCTTATTTGAAGTTAGGATGAATGACTTGCGTTCTGAGTTCGGGAATGTGAAGGGTCTTCTTGATTACTTGGAGAACACATGGGTAAAGACGTACAAGGAGAAATTCGTACCGGCTTGGACAAATCGAATCATGCATTTTGGGGAAACAACAACACAGAGGGTGGAGTCTGCGCATTCCACTCTAAAGCTACATCTTGGCAACAGTCAGGCAAATTTTGAGACTTTGTGGAATGTGGTTGATGGCATCCTTAGGATTCGACACAACAACATCAAGGCTTCATTTGAGCTCAGTTTGAATGTGGTCCAATATGAATGTATTGATGAGTTATATCGCTGATTGCGTGGTTATGTCTCTCAATGGGGGCTTCAGTTAATTCGAGAAGAATTGGAATGTGGGGAGGACGTTGGACACGACTCAACTCGTTGTGGTTGCGAGATACGTACCACACACGACCTTCCTTGTCCCCACGAGCTAAATTTCCATAAATTTCTTTGGGACACCCATCCTCTCGAGGATATTCATGTCTATGGCGAAAGTTGAGTATGATACACGAGAATCTGTGGACCCGTTTGGGTACAATGTGCACGATGAGATTGAAAGAGTCATGCAAAAGTTCCATGCTTGCATTGAAGAGGACGATCGCATCAGGATTATTCAGCAACTCAGGGAGATTAGTCGACCTTCATCCACACCGGGAATTGTGCCACCTACGAAGATAAAGACAAAGGGAAGGACACCGGGTCTGCAAAGAGAAAAAACGATGAAGCTGAATTTTCCACCACAAGATTGCCTAGCAGATTCGAGTACGTTCTATCAGCGGAAGAGGCTTCTAGGTCGAGGAAGAAAAAAAGTAAAGTTGGTCCTAAAATGCGTCGTACAAGTCGACGCACCCAAAGTGCATCTAACGTGGCTTACTCTCATTGCATAGAACCGTCTTGGTTGCCATTTGTTGACAGCACTATCGATGTGATAGGCGATGGAAATTGTGGATATCGGTGTGTTGCCTCCGAGCTAGGTCTTCGTGATGTAGACGGTTGGAGGAAAGTTCGTACAAGAATGTTTGATGAGTTAATCGGGTATGAAAGCCTTTGGCGTGAACTGCTTGGAACGAGTTACGAAAATGTCAAGACTGTCGTGCATTGTCCGGATAATCATGTTAGTGGCTCCTTCGAAGAATGGTTGACACTTACAGACATGGGATTGCTAATATCAACGGCCTTTAATGTCATTCTAGTCAACCTCTCGCATGGCAGTGCCTCGACGTTTCTTCCTCTACGTAGTGCTCCACGGCGTCGATACATAACCAGACTTATCATTGCCATGGTTAATGAAAGGAATATCCATTGGGTTAGGGTAAGTGTGTAGATTTTTTGTTAATTGGTTTATTCTCATCCTTATCGCTGCATGTATGTGACAATCTGTGATCTTTTGTTCTTCTAACTTTGACGGGTGAAGGTGACCGTTAATGCACCGCTGCCATCCTTATATCCTGCGTGGGAACGATATGTTGAGGAGTGCGTTAAAGGATGGCATGCTGAAATTGTCATTCGTGAAATCGTGGCGGTCGTACCTTCTGAAGAAGGAGCTCTATCCGTGGTAGATTTAGATTCTCCATAGTTTGACATTCATGTTTGCCTAACCACCGCATTTTTTGTAAATATTATTAACTCTGACCATGGAAAGTGATGTATAGTTGTGTTGTCTATAATATAAAGTGAGTTTATATGCACTCTTTGTTGTTAATATTGTATGATGCCTAAAATGATGTTGGTACTATGTAATGGTTTGTAAAGTGATGTTGTACCTCGGGTTGGATGGTTGTTGCTCCCAAATATACCATCTCGGTAATTACTGGTGATCGTCAAGACAAATAATACCTCTCGGCCGACATCAACCGAAATAAAACTATAATTCTCGGTAAGACAATACCGCGAATTATATAAACATATCGGTGTGACGAAGCCGAAAGTACGCTATGTTTGGGACGACAGCACTCTCGTCATGTTCCAACCGAAATAATATGACTAATCTCGGCAATCTCAGACCGAAAACCATGAGCAGTCTTCTTGATAAGAAGCCGAAATTAGTCTCGGTTTCGGCTTTTACATTAGTAAACCGATGTTGTCGGAGGGACATGGCCGAGACGTGTGAAGATATCTCGGCCCCAACATACCGGGACCCGTATCTTGTTCTCGGTCCTGAACGACCGAAAACAGTGAAAAAATTTCAGTTTCGGGACCTGTTTCTTGTTTTCCACAATTCAAATGCACAAACATTACACACATAGTTTTAATAATGCAACAGTTCAGTTTCGGGACAGTTCAATGTCATGGCACATTTTCCACAACTGTTAATGCACATTTTCCACAATGAAAACAGTGAATTAATTGTTCATCAATTCCACAATTGTTAACGCTACAAACATAACAATTACAGTTTTACAACACCAATGAAAATAGTGATACAGTGCCAAATACTCCATCATTCTCTCAATTTTCATGCCACATATAGCAACGGTTCAAGAACCATTCAACGGAACAATGAAAACAGTTCATCAATAGAAGGAAAATTGATCCAACAATAGCAATGTCGATGTCCATGTGGCTTCATTCCTTTGGCTTCTTGACATTCCTTCGTTGGTATTCCTTGCCATGCAACCTCTTTGGGGGGTCGAGCGGCGACCGGCCCGGGCGGTACATTAGCCGGGGTGGAGTGTGTAGAAGTGATATCGTGTTGGGACTGTCTACGGCCTGCTTCGGTAGGAACTGATGTGTCGGTCGCGCCGGTAGCGGTGGTGGGTGTCGTAGTGGAGGTCGTGGGACCGAAACTCCTCCCCGAAAGGAAATTGACGACGTCACTCGCCATTTGCCTTGCAGACTCCAACGTACACAACTCCGGCGGCAATATTTTCCACCTTAACGTCGCGTCCAACGCCCTCCTATTACGCTGATCAAAAGAAATTTAAATACGTTAATAGAATACATATCGGCATTTGAAATGAAGGTTTTGCTAACACTTCTACCTAATACTTATACCACAGTCAATACCTCAAGTATCTCATTGTCCGCGATAGTCGTCGCAACCACGTCCTCATCGAAGTCCCTCGGGTTGGTGAGCAATGGGTGAGAGACTTTCGGGAACCAAGGTAGATAGTCCGGTGTAGCCAGAAACTCGAACTCTGCCTTCTCACCGTGCACTTCGGGGGCCAACAAATGGTTGCGCCAACGTTCCCAATTGTCGCTTGGAAACCATACTTGACCGAGTATTTTAGTTGAAGGCCCTCATGTGCTTCCAATGGCGGTACGGAGGATCGGTATAGATTGCACGTGCCCAAACTGCCTCAGAATCCTCTCCGGATAGTAGGGCTCTACCACATTCATGTACTTCAGGGTGCCACTATAGAAGGCCATCGCGTGCACAATGCCATTCTCCCGGTGATTAACATATGGGTCCCAAGTAACCTAATGAATCGTATACAAACATAAATAATAACCCTTAACGTAAATGCCAGATTCAGTTTCAACAATGGCGTAGAGTCACACCTCACTTGGGCGCAACCCGTCCAATGTTCGCCTAATGGACCCCAACCTTGTCTTGATTCATCACGGTCTCGTGCCTTTGAACCCATCTGCAGACACGAGGTTGCACGTAGTCCATGTATTTTGCATTAGGTGTGGCGAGCCCAAGCTTGAAATGCTCGTACACCCATCCCTGTGAATAGATACAACGCTAGTTAGAGAGCAAATGAATAGTAATCACAAAGGCAATAATTCAGGTCGATTTAGTATAAAACCTCAAGTAATGTGAGGTATCCGGCAATTGGAGAAACTTGTACTCTGGTGGCCGAGCCCAAGTGTCGGTATAAGTATGCTAATGCAGAAGCACCCCATGCATACTTTCCCACGTCGTCCAAATCTTCGAGGAGCTTTAACAACGCAATAGACACCCGAGATCCACTCTTATTCATAAATAGGGTGCAAGATAGTAGGTACAACAAGTACGCTCGGGCAGTGCATTCCACAGGAGGATAATTTGTGTTCCTCGAACCAGCTTTGGGGCACCATCGACTCTTCAACCAACATTTGCGCACTGTGAGCCCCTTGCTGATATTCACCTCCTCCTCAGCCTCTTCAATGCACACCCCAAGTAGTTTCGACACCATCTTAATAGCATCCGAGCGAGATTCCTCCGTGTACCTCGCAAAGTTCTCAACTGCCACCACCTTGCCGTGACAGGAATATTCAGCAGCATGCTCACATCCTCCAAGGAGATCGACATTTCACCGAATGGTAAGTGAAATGTGTTCGTCTCCGGCTGCCACCGCTCCACAAAGGCAGTGATAACCTCTTTGTTGGCCTTGCGGTATGAGCAGTCTATCAGCGTATTCAACCCGAGAGCCGAATAATCTCTCGAAGGCCGCGGTGTCAGGGTGGTAGGACTGTAAGTCCCATTCTTGGATCTGAGCACCGTGATTGATACACTTGAGTGTCGGTCGATCTTGCAACGACAAAAAACATTCCGTCAACTAACTGAACACCCCAAATTTTAAACTACACCAATGACCATACACGGAGAAATGTATGTACCTCATTGCTCCATATCGCTAAGGCGACATGATCTTTAAAGCTCTTCAACAGCGATCCATATTCGGGACCACCGGGGAAAGGAGCACACATTTCCCCCTGCCCATATGACTATCCCTCATTATGGGCACCTCCACCACTAGTACTCCCACCCACATTACGATCACTACTATGGGTGTCCGCCGATGCTTATGAGTCACTACTGCTAGAGTCAGATGACTCAGAGG
The DNA here is from genome assembly GCA_039657325.1 of Stephania cephalantha. Classification (NCBI taxonomy): domain Eukaryota; kingdom Viridiplantae; phylum Streptophyta; class Magnoliopsida; order Ranunculales; family Menispermaceae; genus Stephania; species Stephania cephalantha. The sequence goes on along the minus strand of CM077567.1, from coordinate 19,415,451 downwards.
CATGCGCCTCGTCTTCGCCTCGGGCAACGACAAGATCTGAGTGTTGATGCGCGTCAATGTTGGACCCCTCATCGTGCAATTCTAATTTCTTCGCACGTCCTCCACCAATCTTACCCTTTCCCTTCAAATCCACCTTCTCTTGCTCTTTCTCTTTCCGATAAGATGCCGTCGGGGGTCTCCGGCCGCCTCGCCCCCGGTTAGCCCTCGACACCTCAACACCAACCTCCTCCCTTGTCACCGGTGCTTTCGAACGAGCCATACCTGAAAACACTACAACATTTAAGCGCCTGGAACAGAAACAAAAGAACAATTCTAAAAAAAAAGTTCAAAATCATCCATTTATGTTGTCTCGGTCAAGCAGGTTCGAGAAATACGACATACTTTCGTTCACTCCTTACCGAAAGTGGAACGACAGTCTCGGCAATGTACAACCGAGAGCAATGCAACGTTCTCGGTCGTACACCACCGACATGGCATAACCTATTCAATTCGCCTTACTATCGTGATTTACAGACCGCGTCGACTCTAACCGTCTCGGCATTGTACAACCGAGAGATAGAGTACATTCTCGGTTGTACACCACCGACACAACATTAACTAACACTAAATGTAACTCTCGTGATGTCTCGACCGAATAACACAATTAAGCTCGGCCATTCGTGATCGAGAGGCGTGTGAACTCTTCCGACCTGCCTGGCCGAGAACGACGAGTTCCCAAATATTTACCATCTGTCTCGGCCATGCTTGACCGAGACAGGAAAAAACTCTCTGGCCTGTGTGGCCGAGAACCACGAATTTCCAATAATGGAACCATTCAAAACACCGCCACACAAACATTACAACTACTCCACCAAATGTAACTTAATTAGACTATCAACGTACCTTTAAATGATCGATTTCGCGTCTTGAGTGTGTGTACGACGAACTTCAACGAAGCCCTAATTTGGAGACGAAATTGCCCAACACCCCGAGCCTTCAAACTGGAAAACCTCCTACAACGGAGGAGAAACACGGAGACGAACGAACACAAACGATTTTCGGGATTCCTCGCAATAGCCGATCCTCAACGATTTCGTGGTTGCTCAAGGAGTTCGGTGGTGGAGGTGGTGGGGGTGGTGGGGTGCCTCTGTTTTGAACGAGGGGTATTTTGGGAATTTCGGGTCTAAATTCTGGGTGCCCTGGGTAAAATGCTTAGTGCCCTCAACAACAGGGTGCCTTCATGAAATGGTGGGGTGCCCTTAGCGGCCCTCTAAACATACCTCGGACCACATGACTTGCTCAACCAACCTCAATTCAAAATTTTGTTTTTATTCCTACACAAAATGACATTATTATCTCTTTATATAAAAGAGTTTTTGCTCACTCATGCCCCACTCATCCTCGCTCATCCATACTTTAGTCACTCAACTGAACCCCACCTCAAATCGCACTCTCTCCTCTAATCCAAATTCAACAAAATTCAAGCGAAACCACATCCACTCGACATTGTGAATGCATTCCTCACTTTTTCATGTCAATTTCTGAGTTTTAATTCTCGAGTTTTTGTTATTTTCGAGTCAGTTTTTGTGTTGTTATTGTTAGGTTTATAACTTCAATTTGGGACTTGAATCTTGCATTTTGGGCACAATCAAGCGATTCTGAGCTAAACCCACTATTTTTGGTCATTTTCATGTAGTTTTTGGAGTTTTGAAATTTTTTTGTTCGTTCTTGTCGTCCGCAAGTTCAGACACACAGGGTCGAGACTTCTAAAGAGGTTCGACTGACTCACCTCTCTAAAGGTCTCGTTCGACTCCCTTCATCTCCCACCAAGACCGATACCTCTTTTGTAGTCTCGGTTGTTCGACGAAAAAACACTCTTATGACACTTTTTGACCTAGTACAAATGCACTATAATGACCAAAATCGAGAAATGAAAAGGATTGACAGGTGTTTGGGTGAGGATGAGGATGATGGGGTAAGCAAGGGTATTTCGGAGATTTAAAAAAAAGTCCGTTCAAAAATTGAAATTCAAAATTTGGGTATGTGTAAGTACCGAGGCACGTTGAGTAAGTTTCAGGTTATGTTTAGCCGCTTCCTAAATAATAGCATCTCTAAAGCACTTAGGATAGGGGTGGTGAAAATTTGAGTTCGGACAAGTCCGGGTCTGAGCAACCTCTACTATAAAGAAGTCATTCATTGTTTGGACCTGACCCGATTTTAAATTCAGACAATATTAACTTGTCCATTGTGACGGCCCCAACCCTACAAATTGGGCACCACCCGACACTAGGCCTCCATTAACCCTCGGTAAACCAGTGCGGAGTTAATAAAGGCATAATTAGCATCACAAATCGGACTTCAGTACCTGATAGTCCACACAACAGAATATATATAACCATATACAGCGGAATTAAATGCGATGAAAACCCAATGATAAATAAATTAAACACATAACGAGTACTAGGTGTGGAAGCTAGAATGTGGAAACCCCGTACAACTGATACAATGTACAAATTATAGTGACGAGGGAAATACATGTATCTTTCAACCGAGATACCCATCTATAAAAATAAAATAAATGTATTTAAATGACCTACATATCCCGCAGATCAATGTTTTCGAGCTCGAAGACTAGACCTATAATTGTCACCACATAGGAGACAATTCCAGTAAGTAAATTTAGAAAAAGTTCAACAATAATTCAGATTAAACAATAAAAAGTCTATAAAATCATGCAGGAAATAAAAGAAACTGAAAAGAATAATAAAACGCGTGATAAATAGACTACCAGATTCAACGGTAGAGACCAAGTAACCCTGGAAGCAAAGGATATGCACCTAAGTGGTATTGACACTTCACACGTAGGCTCAAAGCCACTTGACTACGGTAAGTATCAAACAGTGGTATGAAGGGTCTAAGTCTGCTTCGACCATACCCAAACCCTTGGTACTGTCAGCTCACCTGAGTTGCGACCTAAGTAAATTCCAAAGGGAGCCAAAGTCGCAATTGGATGCTCAGTCACAATGGAATCCTTGAAGTCCTGTGAGGAGCCATGACGACGTTCACTCAGATGATTCAGTCTTGTGGGGGAGCCATGAGCGCGACTTGGATGCTCAACCCATGAGTAAGCAACGACGTACTTAATTCGACCACTCAGACCCTAGGTCACTCGGTAGGGAAGTAGAGTCCAACAATATGGATCATTTCCATCAAAATATGTAAGGAAAGGAAAAGAATTAATATTGAATTTCTTACTGATTTACTTACAAATAATAACCATGTAACTCGCCAAGTCAAGTCGATCCTTTGAATAGCCTAATTGAACCCTCCTTGCGTATCTACAATCAAAGAATGTATAACACAATTGTTTTAAGTACCATTTGCTAAGTTGGCACTACAAGAACATGGTGGAATAGCATCAAAAAATAGTGACATAAAGAATATGTTGCTAAACATCAACAAATCAGCAACAGCTGTGCATCAGACATTTCGTTTGACTCGGTTGACCCAAAAGCAACTATTCAGTGACTGATTTGTGACAAAAAATTGTGACAGATTGTATGTTGTCACAGATCTGTCGCTGATTTATCCCGCCATACATTCCCGCCCAATCTGATGAAGATAGAGATACGAGTAAATGTGGTTGTGACAAATCTGCTGCAGATTAGCGACATACATGATTATGTCGCTGATCTGTAGCAAAGTGAAAAATAAAATAAAAAATCAAAACCCATCCTCCTCGTCCCTTCTCTGCGTAAACCACCCCCAAACTCATCTTCTTATCCTCCTCATTTTCTCATCTACGCCACTAACCTTATTCTCTCTTCCATCGCCACCACCCTCTTCTCCATCGTCTTCCCTTCTCGGCACCACCCTATGCTCCATCGTCACCCCACCCTCTGCTCGCCACCACGCTCTGCTTGTCCCACTCTCTGTTTGCCCGAGCCTCTACTCCATCGTCGCCTTGTCCGCCGTCGCCATTGCTGTCGAAGCGAGTCCCAACCACCATCACCAAGCCTCATTGACAGCAACGCCTCCCGCACTCTCCTCCCCTGCTCCGCCACAGCTGCCGCGACGATGAGGACTTCGGTGCGAGCCTTCTCGAGCAGCCTGCCGGCAGAGCAGTCCATGGAATCGGCATTCGCTGAGGCATGGAAGAAGCCGATCCCCAACATCGAGCCCCCTAATACCCCTCTCTCCTTCATGAAGGCCCACCCCCACCCCTCCTATATCCCCTCCAAGCTCCTCCTTGTTTCGCCCCCATCGATTCTTCTTCATCGTTTCTCTAATTTCTTCGTTTTCACGACGTAATCGGCCGATCGTCGACTACCCATCATCGGTTATGGCTTGATTTCGGTTCCCATCTATAAAAGGAACGATTTTTCCCCTTTTTAGGCGACCCGCCCGATCGAATCGAGGAGTTTGGGACTGGTCCGGGGGTTTTCAGGTTTGTTTTATGGATTTTTATGGGGTTTTGTTGCGTTTGGTGATGGATTTTTGGGTTGATTTTTGTGTTTGGATGTTGGGGGTTTGTGGGTGTTTGTGATTTGGGGGATTTGGGGAGCTAGGGTTTTCTTTTGTGGGGTGGTTTTGGGGGGATTGGGTTTAGCTTTGTGGAGATCTCTTTTTGGTTGGTGGGGGGTTTGGGTTGTGTTTGTTTGATGTGGTTTGGATTTGTTTGTGTTAGTGTTTTGGTGATCCGATTGAGCGTGGATGTTAAAAGGGATGCATTGCTTTGGTTTCTTTGTTGATCGTGATCGTTTTTTGTTATTCTTTGTCGGTTTGTTTGTTTGATTGATTGATTGTTTGTTTGTGCTATGTGTTCTTAGATGTTGGTATGTGACATTGTGAATTTGGATGCTTATGTTGTGCATGCATGTTTGGTTTCCTCGACGTGGTCCTGCAAAACCAATTGCGGGTTAATTGTTTGCACCAATTTGTTTAGATTTAGGTTTTCCTCGATTTATGATAAAATGAAGCTTGCTTTTGTTAGATACTTAGGATATCTGGGAATTACCATCATTTTGTTGTTGTTTGGATGTTCAAGCCTTACCAGAATTTGTGCCTATATAATTGCCTTTTGTGTATGTTCGTTCAAGTTTAGCACATATATTATGTTCATGGTTTTCCTAATTAATATTGAACTTCTATTACTATGTGCAAGAGTTGGCTTTCAATTGCTTATGTATTTATTTTACATTTGAATTTCTATGTACACATATACTTAGCTTTCTGTGCACACTTCTGAACTTCTCATTTGCTTCAAGTAAATAGATATGTTTGTTAGAGTTAGGTCCATAGCTTTTTCATTAATTTGTGATTGTTTTAATTTTTGTGCTTGAGATGCATAAAAATTTTGGGACTTTAGTTGGGTGAGCTGAGAAGTGTATGCATGTTGGAACTAAGGAGCTAAATTTGAGTGTCATTTGTTTGCTGAAAGTAACTCATTTGTTTCCTAAAGCATATTTCTTGGAAATGAATGAGCATATATCCTTTCCCTATTGTTTATTTGTTTTTTTTTTTTTTTAATTTTATATGAAAGCAAGTGATGATATTTTTTCAAAGTTCATTGTTTTAGGTTGTTACTCTTGAAAAAAAAAAATGATTCATGTTATTCAATTTGTTTTCTCCCTTGCTATATATATATTAACTTCACAACTATGTTATTAATCTAGTTTATTTGAGCTGACATTGAATGATATGATATTCTTGGTATATTCTTGGTAAATGTTATGATTCCTATTATTCTTGCTCTAATTTGGTTCCTGACCAAAAAAACTGGTGTTAGATTTAAAGGTTTGACAAAGAATTGGTTGTTCATTATGTAGGGGTTTTCTTTTCTTCATATTTATCCTCAAATCTCTCTCTCTTTATTATTTTTGTTTGTTAAAATCTATATTTTCTTTAAGAGACTAGATCTTGTCGTATTATTCTCTTCAGCTTGTCATATTATTGTGAAATGCTATATATTAAGATAAATTCAGTCAACGAAGAAAGTAAATTACTTATAATATACATGAACAAACCAAACACTTAGCTAAGATGTAAACATTAGCTCAAGTAGTTAAGTTATCTAGTTTCTAAAGTTTGGAAATAGTACTTAAGTTATCAAGCATTGTGCTCACTAAATGTCATTTCTACTTCAATTATGTTACAGAAATCCACCTCAGTAGTGGAGGAATTCGCGCATGGCGTTAATTAGGGCTTCCAATTTCGGTGCTTTTCTTCACTCTTCCCCTCTTTCGCTTTGCAGATTCTTCTATTTTGTTCAATTTTCATGGTTTGGTCTTCGATTATGAACAATTTCGTCACTGATTTGTTGTTGATGTGAAAAATTTTGCTTTTTGAATTGGTTGGTGTGGGATTGACTGCAAATTCGGATCTTTATTAGTGTTTGTGTTGAATATGTTGTGATTGTTTGGTTTGTGAATGTAATTTTAGGCTTTTGTTTGTTTGAGCTCTGCAAAATTATATTGTCTAAAGCGATTGACGGGTACAATTTGCATTCTTAATTGGTCAGAAGTCCTTCTCAAGACACCAAAGATATGTCTTTAATATGTAAAAAAACGATGAAGTTAGAGACGAACTTGTGAAGGGATTATAATTAAACACATTGTAGATCACCAAGTGCTTCATTTCCACTTGAACAATGACAATTCAACATGACACATGTAATTCTTATTTAGGAATTTTGGCTCATTAAGGCATGTTACGACAGTCACCAACACACAAAACACACTTATATTTTCTAGTCACATGACACAAGTGATTCTTCCTTTGCAGGTATGTGCAGCGGTGACATTTGGTATTGGTGTTGCTTACAAAGAAAGAGTTGGCAAGGCTTCTTTGTTTTTGCTAGGTAATATATAATTACTTTACAACTCCCATGTTGAATTTTATGTTTTTCAAGTGTAGAGGGTTCAAATAGATATTGGTTCTGCGTGGAAGCTTATGTATCAATTAAGAAGTCCAATGATGCTAACTTTTTCCCTTGTTATGCTCTTTTTTTTCTTAAGCATGGTTTACTTATTGTTTAATCAATTCTTAAATACATATACATCAATTGCTATTCAAAAATGATAATTTTAAGATTTCAACATTTATATTCTAAAATTATTCTCTTATGGTAAGCCAGATGGACTGAACAATTAATTAGCTATGGTTCCAAATTGTGAAAGCCATATCCCTTTGAAACATAAAGACAAATTAAAAAACAACTATATAGAAAATTGCCCTAAATAATACAGTTTGAATAATGATCCATTCAACTTTCTTTTTTGTATTTTCTTGTCTATTTAGGGTTGGAGAGGTTGGATGCTTGGTGGTCCTAGCTTGTATCATTAAAATGCTATAAAACTATATGCTTTATAAGAGTTTATGTTTTAAGTATTCTTTTTCTGGTTTTGGAATTTCTTGCCATTACATGCATGGCCCTAGAGTATCTTAGTGGGTCAAATAAGACTCACAAATATATAATGGGCTCCAAACTTACTCATGCAAATCCAGATCCATAGTGAGCTTTTATTATACAATAACCTACCGTTGAGCTACATACTTACTAAAATACAATTTATTTTCTGTTTACTATAGAACTCTTAATTTGATTGTGCATGACTCAAATCTCCTTGCATGTCCAAAATACTTCATCAAATGTTTAGCGAATTCAACAACTCTAAAGAAATCAAACTTTTTTTTTTTTGGGTTCATAAATTGTTATTTTTCAGTGTAAAGTGACTAGTTAAGTAGTAACTATTTGTATACTGAACAAATTAACTTCTCATATACAAGTTCTTAATTATGTGATCCATCAACCAAGCATATCTGAAAAAGACGAAATATATTCTATTGAGCTTATAAAAACATTTATATTCTATTGATCTTATAAAACAAATAAATCCCAAATATTTGATACTTATCTGCTTTAGAGCAAAGATTATTGTACTATGAATTGTTGTTTTTAGGTGGACATAAAGTGCAATTGATTGTTTGATACTTATCATGTAAGGTGGAAGAAAATCATGTCTCGGCGGAGGAGCTTGGCAAGGGGATACAACAAGATCACCAAGTGATTCTCAACCATGAAATGATTGTTTTTCAGGCATGCAATTTATTTTTTCCTATCCTGTTGTCTACGCTTTTTTTCATCATATATATATATATATATATCTATATATCTATATATATATATATATATATATATATATTTTTCATCATATATATATATATATATATTTCATTACACACATGGTTGCTTCAAATATGGTGACATAAAGTGCTGGAGTTTGAATCTTATTTTGTTCCCTTTCATTTAAGTTTACTACTTCTTTTCCAAATCGGTTTAAGTCCAATCATAATAATTGACCTCTCCCAATCAAATTAATTCGGTTTAAGTCCAATCATAATAATGGGTCCATTTGAGAGAATGATTTCTTAGTGTATGAGTTGGCTTTAAACAGGAGAGCCATGTGAGCAGCAAGTTTAAAGAAATTGTTCATGTGTTCAATGCTTTCATTTCGGTTGCAACTTGCGTGTTCACTCGTTGAATATCTTGAGTTGTTAATATGAATTGGATTTAGCGTTTTAGTTCATGTTAATATGATATTGTGAATTGTTGAGGAGATGTGAGTCCTTCTAGGCATTCTCCCACTGATGTTTATTAGGTTCCGATATTTTTGGTAGTCTATTTTATAAGGGAGACTTTGCCGAATTTTTTGTAGAATATGCAAAACTAATGTTGAACTTAATGTTATATGTTGGTTGCATGTCGAATAATATTGATGTTCCTTTTAATTTTCAGGATTTGGATGAGATCACACTCTACTAACTAAAGAAGTGTAGTGCCTATCTATGTACTGGTGAAAGAATGCTATCGGAGTGTTTTGTACACATTGTATGTATGTAAATTTGTGTAGCCAGCTTGTGTAGTTGTTTGTCGATTGTTGAAAAATGTTGATCTACTACTTTATAGTAAAGTAGTAATTATGAAATGTTGAACTCATTTTTTTGTAAACATTGTTTGTAAAATTTTGATATTTTACATATATATTTCCAATTAAATGAATATTGGTGGCTTTTAAATTGTTTTGGCAGATTTTACTGCAGGATATTTTTAACTATTTATTGTTTACAAATTTTATTAAAAAAATTAGTATTCAAAAATTAGCGACAAGCTCAGCGCTGTCGCTAATTTTTCGCAAGTGTCTGTGCTGACTAGGCACCAGTCAGTGACAGACGCTAGTATGTCGCTAAATAGCAACAGATTTGCAACAGACACGTCTGTGTTGACTGGACTTTGATCAGCAACATACCCATTTCTGTTGTTGTTCAGCGACAGACGTTTGTCACAAATATGTCGCTGAACAGCAACAGAATACATAATATGTCTCTGAGTTGCACCAGCAACAAAGATTTTAGCAACAACTAATGTCTGTCGTTGATTTGTTGCAGAGTGGTTTAGCAACAGAACCATACCAATTCAGCATCATATTAGTTTGTTGTTGATTTGGTTTTTTCTTGTAGTGTGGGATTTAGTATGTAACTTAAAGGTACTAATTCATCAGCTAGCTCTTTTAGAGATTTAACTCATGATATGAGGGACTAAACCCACTAAGATGATCTTATATGAGTTTCATTCTTAACTTAATGAACATAAATCTCATAATCCAAAGTTTATAAAAGTTTTGTTCCAGTAATTTAAATATAAACAATACATTTGTCCAACCATTTGGTTTTATATGAAAGTTTATTCAAAGGCGCTGGGTTTTCTTGGATTCATATAACTACCAAATATAGCTTCCAAGTAACATAGTTGATTACGCAAAGCTAGCATTAATATTAAATATACCTTTTAAATATGCAAATCTACTTCCATGTGCTAGTAAAATGAATTTATAAGTTATTCTCATAGGCATTTACACCAAAAAAATTTCTAGGTTTGGTTAGGCTCAAACAAATGATTTTAAATAGTTCAACTCTACCAAACCATCACTACTTAATTTCATGAAGGTCAAAACCTTTTTGAAGATCAATTTATAAATAGTTTACTTTAATTAGCAGAGCTTCAGTTGTTATATCCTTGAAAATACTTGCATATGATGAGCTCCATCATATCAATTTAATTACTCTTTTATCCATGTAAATTTTTACTCTTGAATTTGGAAAATAAAGACAAGTTTCCTTTCACGCATTATATCAAGCACTTGGAGTGCATTCATTTAATGAACTATTTTAACTTCAAGCTTTTCTTCCAAATTATGTCCACAATCTCTACTTCACTAAATCAAACTTTAGGATCCACAATATCTCCCACCTATTATTAAAACTCAACAATTAACCCATCAAGTTATCTATCAACTTATTAATTTCATCCAAGCCAACGTTTTCTTTTCCAAGTTCAATGAAAATAAGGAGAACTCTCTTAAGCATTTTATCAAATACCTTTATGAAAAAAAGGGTTTTATCCAACTAATACTCATTGAGTTTAAGTTTTATAGATTTGTAAAAAAAAAAAAAAAAAAACAAACAAAACACCTCACTCAAATCAAGTATTTCAAATCATCAATGCAAATTTAGAATGAAGTCTAACCATTAACTTTATAATCTTCACTTCAATAGTCTAAGTTGGAGTTAATTCATGAAGTTAGTAAAAAACCGTATTTGAGACACAATTTTTATAAGTTCAAATGCATATTAGTTCAAAATCGATCAAACCATGCTCAAAACTCGAAATGAACAAGTAAAACCTTATTTAAGTCATTTTATCAAACATTTGGTGTGTATGTTCTACCCACCAACTAAATTGATTCTTAATTTAGAAAAACAACTTCAAGTTCAACAACAACAACTCATTCAAGGCTTCTTCGAAATCTAACTAACAACGACTCTTGGTTCATGATTTTGATCTTAATTTAAACTTAAAAGAGAGTTATATCTTACCAAAACTTTTTAATGGAGCTCCAACTCCAAATTAGTTTAGATCTATCTATGTCTTCTCTATGATTTCAAGCAAGATCTCATTTCCTTCAAGGATCTTGAGCAATCCCTCATGATCAATCTTTCTTCCCCTCCCTTTTTATCTTCCTTTCTTTCTTCCTCCCGAGCTCACCGTTGTCAGCGTTCACCTCGCCGGAGTTGTCCATCGTAAGGTCTTGGCGAGTTCGACCTCCCTCGTTATGCATTTCCTTGTTGAACGAAATAGGGCAAGCCCTTATTTCGTTCAACCTGATTTTTTATTTTTTATTTTTTGAGAAAAAGTCTCATCCACTCATCTCTTTCTCGATCCAAGAAATAATATGATCTATGGTTGATATTGTTCACTTGAAATTAAATATGAGGATCTTTATTTCTCTCGGTCGCTTTGTTACTCCAAAAGTTACGTAATAAACACACGCAACCCTTGTTTGAACTATTTCTTAGCTATTTTTCAATTACTTAATAATATAAGGTCTCGTCGTCGCATGAATTTAATATAGTTAAGCTGAAATAATGTCGTGATATTATATAATACAGGCAATAGTATACTAGAAATCAATAACAACACTTTTTTTTCTTTTATAAATATTTGAGCGCTTCGACTTAGCACGACTCCCGGTCAGGTATTGGACCACTAATAATTAGTGATTAGAGATTAATCATCGAATAACTAGTCGGGTTGTTACATCCATACTCATTTTGCTTAAAGTTCGAGTTGTTCGATTGTCGGAATTTGTTGCAACCTTGAAAACTAATTTCTTGTATTGAAAAAGTATAAATAAAAAATGCTAAAACATACAGACATTATAATCTCATATGATGTAATTAATTTGAACAAGTAACGCCAAAGTCTCAACAAATATTGCAAACTATAAATCATTTTAACATTAATGTGAATAATTCATGTAACTAAACATTTAATGTTAACAAACAAATTAATGTTCAAGTATAAAACATTGAAATTTAATTTATTTTAAAATCAAAAATATATTTAATGCATTAAGTTCTGTGTATTGGAGTAGATTAATGTTTGTTAATCTATTTTATGTACTAAGTGTCCAATATACCCTTTTATCAAAAATATTTTAACTTTATTTAAAATTAGAATTCGGTCCGGGCCGGGTATGAGATTCTAAGGTCTTGCCCAGACTTGACTCGATTTTAAATTCGGACAAAAAGTCTTTGTCCATATCCGACTCGAATTTCTTAAAACGTTGTCTGCTCCATTTTTATCACGGACCGGATAAAACTGGCTCGACAGGTCCAAACACTAAATTGTCAGCCTTAATATAGGATATGTAATGGACAATGAACTAAAAAAAAAAACTTCTAAGAAAAAAAAAAAAAAAAGCTAGGTACGTGATCATTGGTCGCTCTTTTTTTTTCTTTTTTTTTCCAATGATCTTTCGTCTGTTACATGGTGAAGATCGGACGGTGCGAAAAAAAATTTGCTATGAAAGTCGGCGTGATTAATGAAGAGATATGGATATATCATCTAAAAAAAGATACTTATATGGCTAGACCAGAGTACATACACGGATAGACTTGGGAGAGGCAAACAGCGTAACACTCACGCTAGTCATGACTCAAATTGCTTCTATATATAATGTGGTTTTCCTTGTATTCCATTCAACAACACATATAGCTTTTCCGTGTCTTGCATGAAAAAGACGTAGAATCGAAAAAACATGTGATTTGCTCGTGATCAGACTCTTCTTGGCTAAGCAACACCGTTTCTTTCTTTACCTTTTTTGATTCACTGATGCGTCTATCACTATATTTGTCTTGTCTATACGTAAGGAACCCCCAGTCAATTGTATAGTTTCTTTGATCGTCTTTAATTTGTTTCTCATGCACCAGCAAGAGTGTACATGATTAAAGAGTCATAAAAATTGCCCCACTATTTACTGCAAGAATTTAATTAAGAAACTGTATTGTTAGTCGACTTAGGTAAATAAATTGCCCGGTTTTTTCAATTATGAGTACAGTTGATTTTTTTTCAATTCTTTTTCTTTAATTTACCTTGTAATATATATGTTTATGTTTTTCATATTAAATTAAGAGTCATAAACGTGCCACTCCTTAACAAGAAAAAAAATTCTCACTACATGTTTTTCTTTTTTGATAAATTACTCTAATATGAGTCGAACCCCAGACCTTGCCTTTAAGCCTATAGCAAGTGACGGCTCACCCATGCATCTAGATGTTAATTTAAGTATGTTTTCTTTCTTAACTCCAAATTAAAGAAATCAAAGCTTAAAAAATATGAAATTTACTTTTTAAAAATAAAACAAATATGAGATTTACTTTAATTATATAGTATTCATCAACTCCACCACGAGAAAACTTTAATTTTTGACCTTTTTAAAAAGTGAGCATGTTAAATTAGTTGAGCCAAAGATAGGCAAAGATAAACCAATTGGGCGGCCGAACGGATTGATATGATTTTTCAGAGCAAGAGGTCACGAATTTGAACCTTGATAGGGGTAAGTTGTTTCCTTCTTATAAAAAAAAAGATAAGCAAAGATACATGGGACTTCCCTACTATACGTATCAGACAGGCAAATTGGTGATGGACGGGTGAGAGAATTGAAAGATGATAAAGGATATCGAAACAAATGGTGTTGCAAATTCAAGAAGACTCTTTGATGACGAGGTTATCACATTTCGATAAATGTAGTCGTTTGACTTGAGACAAACCAAAAACTGAATCATTGAATTAATGACCAGAGAGGTTTGAACATTCAACCTAGTGCGCAGAGACACCTTTACTAAACCAGTAGAGCTATCATTCATTGGGCTAAAATAATGTGTACCTCGATTTTTTTAATTTAAATTTAATGCATATTTGTGCAACTTTTTTCGGTGGATTTGTTATTAATTGGAGCTTCTTATTAATTTGCCTTCCTATTCTCAGAGATAGGAGTGCATCCTATAAAATGTATTTTCTTTTTGAGCTTGATTAATATGCATATCACGCACATAATGTTAGAGGTAGGATAAGCTACATATCTCCGTATTTTCCCACTAATTAATGCTGCCTCTCCTAATTTGACAGCAAGAACTTTCCAAATTATGCAAATTAAGAAAATGAATCATGTCACTCCTCTGTTCTCCGTAGTTCCGGTTATGTGCATCCCACAAAACACCAAGGACAAGCCAATAGATCTCAAATTAGTTGGTGCAAAACAATAGGGGTGGCTTTCCATTAGTGTTTTATGGGGTGCACATAGCCGGACCCGTTCTCCCTTAGGATCATCCAGAAATAAAATCTGAAAACCGAACTTCAATAACAATTCATTACTTCTCTGGGGGTGCCAATACTTAATGACAAGAAAACACATCAAGTCTACAGATCACTGAATGTGGATTATTGGCTATTGCTTGTGAATCATCTGCGCGCGTAGGTTCACCCATATATAATTAGGGGTGGGCAATAGTGTAGCACTTCATATACTTGACCTAAAACACTAATTAAGCCTCAGTATACTAGACTTAACTAGAGCCAACAGCCTCACCTTCATTACCTGATGAACTCAACCTATACATATACATATCGAAATATAATCAAAGATAAATACGTAGCGAAAAATTTATAACTTTTTCTATATAAATACGATATATGGAAATCTAGAGTTTACCAAATCAAAACTTGGTTACATACATATAACTCAACCCTGTGATATTACGAAACTGTAATTCAAACAGTATATATACAAAAGAGGGTTTACTACATCATAGAGAATTCTACAAAAGCCATGCACCTTCTCTTTTCCTTTAGCTGAAACACTAGACCGTGAACCTGAAATGCTAATTTGGGGTGAGTGCTCTAACTTGCTCAGTAAGTTAGGATTCATATAAGTATGAACATTCCATATAATATTCAAGACATAAATATGCAATAGGAATATGAACCAAATCATAGCTAAACAAGATATTGTAAAGCATATATAATCAATATATAAACAATGCAAGTCCTATAGATATTACACTGTGAATCATTCACATTTTCATAAAACTAGGGTCATTTATCCACCACAACATTGATGCGATTGCTAGACTAACACATTGATCGATTTGTTGTCTAGCCAACCCATTAATGTCCAATTGTTCTATGCAAAATCCTCTAGTGAATGTATAATCTACGCAACCTTTCTTGTTGAGCAGGAATTAATATATAGGCCAAGAACCAATACACATCTCCTATACAACCTATCCTTAACTCCAGAAATTATTCTCGCCTATCGCAACATGCATCATTTTCTTTTCTAAAGAAACCACATCACAGTGTACATAGCACCACATTCAAGTCCATAAACTATATCGACGCGTGTCGAATGCGTCAACATATATAATCCCGATGAGATTACCGATTACCACAAAAACTACAGTAGTGGTGAACACGAGGTCAATCCACGAAGACCAAGTTTCTAACCTAGGCTAAGGAACTAAAAAGTAAATCGGGGTGTTCGCAAGAATATTCTCAAAAATTAACTAAAAATAAGGAATAAAAATAACAAGTGGATAAATCAATCAGGAAAAACAACCTAAACCATCGGTATCACAAACTTTTTACATTTCGGCATAATTATACATATGGTCGTCAATCTAAGCAAAGCATGCAATTCACAATAATTTATAGTTGTTATAGACCCGGTAACGTATGCATGTCCTCACACTTCCTTATCTCGATGGTCAAGGTAAGACAATGACCACTTCTCTAGTCAAACACATAAATATATACTCAAGCGAACTGAGTTTAATGCGTTGACCGCAATGGGCTTTGTGAAGGCACTACACCTAGACAACTGGATCACTAGTGTGTCCAATTTAGCCTAGATCCCTATGGTATTCAACCGGTCCCAAAAGAGGCCAATCGATTGGTAGGGTCAATTGTCACTAGTGTGGTCTTATTGCATAAGTACGGGTGCTTACAACTCACTAGCAAGTAAATCAAGATTTAAACATGAATTTAACCTCAATTATTCAAACTATAGCAAATGGAATAAAATACTATAAAAAGCAATTTAAATAAATAAATAAATAGATCTCACATATTTTTTATGCCAAAAAAGGGTAGTTTGCTCCACCTCCGGTCTAGATCGACGAACTTAGCCGGACATAATGCTTGAAATCTTCATTAAAATCCAAAAAGAAAGCAAGAGAACAATGGTTTGTTGGAGAAGAAAAGAGAAAATAGCAATGTAGCCGTCCAAAAAGTGAGTCATCCCAAGAATACCTAATTCCTCATGTAAAAAACCTTCTAATTTGCTATCTGGAAGAAAGAGAAATCAATTTTGGAGGTTGGTCTCGTGACACGTGCATCGAGGAGGATCTAGGGGTTGTTTTGAGTTGTTTGCATGGTCCCGCCACGTGTCAAGTATGCATTGGTCGAGCTGCTGGTGGAGACAACATGTGGCGGCTTCGGATTGGAGGGAACATCTGCTGGTGGCGAGCTAGCAAACAGGTGGACGCCACGTGTCGGCTTAGAGGCGGATGGAAAATCACACAAGTCGTGCAAATTAATAGGAGACAGCGTGATGTGTATCCCGAGGCATGTCTAACGGTTTTTGGAGCGAGACATTAGACGCTGCCGGACCAGTGATACCGCAACACGTGGCGACAGCTGGGCGAGTCAAGAATGGCGGGCGAAAGAAGGGAAAACACGTATGTGAGCTCGTGCGAGACGTGGGAAATGTAACGACACACACCTCGAGGCTAACAAGCGGCTGTGAGCGTGAATGACTAAAGCGTGTGACTCTCATCCGCCACTCAGGTCCTCCTCATCTCTCCATCAACTGAGTATTGTGTGTCTCGAGGCAGATCCAACAGTGATTGATCACACCTCAAGTAAATACACTACTTTGAGTAGTTTTTCGCCCTGGATTCAACCGCGCACCCCAAAAATCCTGAAAATGACAAAGAATGACAATTAGGCCAATATTTTAGATACTCAACAATAAAAATATATAAATAAACTATATAATATGCCATAATTAACGACTACCCCCAAACTTAAGACTTCGTACGTCCCGAGCAAATGTGTAAATGACAAACACACAAATAAACTAGACTCCTAATATTAATATGCACTGACTCAACTAATCTATACCCGATTCGAAATTCATGGATATCATTTGGTTTACATAGTTGCCAAGTTAACAAGTCACTCAAGAAATTTCTGAGTTATGATATGTCAAGAACTACAACCCAAACACAACTAAGATCACACTTTAAGGACATATATACGATCAAGAAAAAGGTCATCAACTACTCACAAGTTTTCTTGGTCTATACATTCAAGCACGCAAGCTTACAATCTCCGCAAAAATAGTGCATCAATGCTCAAAAGTACAATACACAAGAAATGCAACCACACTCTCCACAACTGTAGACTTAGCACCAATGGGAATCAATATGACTTTAATAGGCTGTAACATGGCTAGGTTAGGGTACCAAGGAAGTGATATAACGGATATGCAAAACATTGGAAAACTAGAACTTAGACTATCCGATGACTCCCTGAGAACATGAATGTGACTTACACTGCACTTTCATTCATTTTTCAGTCAGTATGTGCAGTCCTCACCTTTTTCCAACCACTCGGCTCCCTGCTTCATTTCCTGTAGATGCCGTTTTAGGTGGGACTCTCTAATCATGAATTTCTCCTTATTTTGGGCATATGAGCAATTTTTTTTCTCTAATTTTTTTTCTCCTCATGTCTCTTTTTACAGATTTCAAGTATAAGACTAGTTTCCAACTAGGTAAAAGGATGTAAGCCTAATGGCTAGGGGTTTAATGATAGGTAATCAAGAAAATCAGGTTTAATTCGGCTCAAATGGGCTAACTAGTGATAAAATGATGGGTAGGTTTAAGGCTAATGGTTTAAATCCAAAAATGGCCTAAATCATTTCCCCGAAAGTGTTTCAGTCATAGGAATTCAGCCTTAAGTGGGTTACATCCTCATTTTAGCACCCTAGAAATCTGACTTGCACAATTATGACTGTTTGCCCCCTTTGGTATCTAGCACAAGGCTTAACCAATATACTAAGTTCATATTCATGAAATCATAAGAATGTCAGGCTACGGGCTCGAGTGAGTGTTTTTTCTAATTTCTCCTAAGTTTCAAGTCAAAAGGACAACAATAGTGTACTCATCCACAACTAAAGGCATGAAACAAAATCTCAGGTGACTCTAAACAATATAAAAATGAGAACTATACTAAATACATGCATGAGAGTGCATTAAATCCTAATGAAGTGAGAAAGGGAAATATGGAGGGAAAAGAAATGGAAGAAATGAGTGAATAAGAGGTACCAAACACCACCATTACCATTCGAAAATCGCATATAACCGCATATAATTGTAAAAATTTAAACGATCTCACCTACGGTCTTTCACATAGAAATCCATCCAACTCAATCCACAAACCCTAAAGTACCCCCAAACTTATTCTGAGCCTTGTCCTCAAGGTTTAAAACAAGTCAAGAAGTGTACATGGAAACACACAAGATAGTGAAATAACATGATATATATAAAAGTAAGGAAATGATACAAGATCATGCATAAGACTGACATTAATCCCTAAGTCTACGAACAAAAGTAAACAAAATAAAGATAGGTAACCTTACCAAATCTCAGTGTGACTAAACGTGGGTATAGAACAATGTGATGAGCCGTATGAGCGATATCGGGGTTTCAAAGTTCGGTGCGCCAAACAGAGGTTGCAACATCTGTAAAAAATCACAAAGAGACAATGATAAGAATACCACAAAAATGTTAAAATAGAAAATCAAAAAGAAAAGGGATAGAAGCTAGGGGTGCCTCCCAATACCGCATTTTTTTTTAACTTCGTTGGCTCGACTCAGTCTGACTCTCTCTCAGTCAAAGTACTCTACAACTGCAAGAGTTTCACTCTCAATCTCGTGTTGTGGGAAGTTCTCGTAGAACGACTTCAGCCGGTGTTCATTCTCTTTGAGAACTTTCCTAGTATGTATGCTCCTGATCTCAACTGCACTATGTCTAAAAACATCAGTACAAAGGTCCGAGCCATCGTGACCTCAACTTCCCTGGATGGAGAGGTAATCTGGAATTATAAAACAAGACCTTTTGACCGGCTACAAAAGTTTTACGAGATAAGTTGTGATCGTGGAACGCCTTGGTTTTATCTTTGTAGATACGAGCGGACTTGTAAGCGTCGTTCTAGATCTCCTCCTATTCCTGGAGTTCCAACTTTCTCTCTTTACTGGCTCTTTCAAGTTCCAAGTTGAGCTATTTGACAGCCCGTAATGATTTATGCTCCAACTCGACCAACAAGTGGCATGATTTACCGAAGACTAACTGATACGAAGACATTTCGATTGGCATTTTATACGTCGTTCGATAAGCCCATTCTGCATCGTCAAGGCGCATACTCCAATACTTTCGCGACGGGTTTACGGTCTTCTCCAAAATAGATTTAATTTCTCTATTTGACACCTCCGCTTGGCCACTCATATGAGGATGGTAGGCCGTAGATGTACGGTGTGTAACATTATACTTGCGCAATATATTTTCAACCATGCGGTTGTAGAAATGGGTACTTCGATCACTAATCAAAGCACGTGGAGCTCCAAAAGTAAAAAAATCCGTGATTTCAAAAAATCGCATACCACTGATGAATCATTACTGCGAGTGCTTTAACTTCCACCCATTTGGACACGTAATCCACTGCCAGTAAGATATAGAGAAAATCATGTGACGGTGGAAATGGCCCCATGAAGTCGATCCCCCAAACATAAAAAATTCACAAAATTGGATCGAGGTCAGTGGAATTTGATCCTGGGGACTCAAGGTACCGGTCGATTAACATCTAGCACAGTTCTTGGCATTTAGACAAGAGTCATAAAAAATGGTGGGCCAATAGAACCTACTCTCCAAGACCTTCATAGCTGTCATACGTGGACCGAAATAGCCGCCGCAGGTGTATGAGTGATACAATGTCAAGATAGATTGTGACTCAGTCTGGGAGACATATCGACGGATTACCTAGTCTGAGCAAAACTTCCTCAAGTAAGGGTCATCCCAAACATAGTGTTTAGAGTCGTTCCAGATCTTATCCTTTTGGCTCGCGTAAGGTGAGGTGAATACTCTCATGTGACAAGGTAATTAACCAAATCTGTAAAGCAAGAGTGTTCGTCAGAGACGACTAAGAGATGTGTTCATCAAGGAAATCATCTCGGAGCGGGATAGGTGCTTCACAATTCTCGATGCGGCTGAGATGGTCAGCAATAAGATTTTCAGCACCACTTTTATCTTTAATCTCGATATCAAACTCTTATAACAAAAGTATCCATCGAATGAGATGAGGTTTAGCTTCCTTTTTTGCCATTATGTACTTTAAGGCTGCATGGTCGGAATAGACGACCACCTCAGTACCTAGGAGGTAAGTCCAAAATTTCTCCAAAGCGAAGACGTACAACAGCTAGAAGCTCATTCTCGGTAGTTGTGTAATCCAGTTGGGCAGGATCAAGAGTTTGGGAGGCATAGTATATGACATGTGAAGCACACCCGACTCGTTGCCCAATTACAGCTCCCGCAGTTACTAGCATCGCGCATGATCTCAAAAGGTAGCTCCCAGTTAGGAGCTCGAATCACAGGAGTAGATATGAGAGAGATTCTTTGAGTGCATCGAACGCACCCATACATGCCTTATCAAGATCGAAAGGTACGTCATTCTGAAGAAGGCGACATAGGGGTTGTGCAATTTTGGAGAAATCCTTAATGAATCGCCGATAAAAACTGGCATGGCTAAGAAATGATCAGATTTCTCGCACAGTCGTGGGGTAAGGCAATTTTTGAATTACTTCAATTTTTGTTGGGTTTACCTCTACACCCCTAGCAGAAACGATGTGACCCTAGATAAGACCTTGATCCACCATGAAATGACATTTCTTATAATTGAGGATCAAGTTTTTCTCGATACATCGGTGAAGAACCTTAGTTAGGTGATTAAGGCAAAGATCGAATGAATCGTCATAAACACTGAAATCATCTATGAATACTTCGATGCAGTGCTCAATGAAGTCAGAGAAGATGCTCATCATACACCTCTGAAAAGTAGCAGGTGCATTGCACAATCCAAAAGGCATGCGCCGATAAGCAAAGGTACCGAAAGGACACGTGAAGGTGGTCTTCTCCTGATCCTCAGGTGCTACAGGAATCTGGTGAAAACCAAAGTATCAATCCAAGCAGTAGTAATGAGACTTGCCTGTTAAATGCTCTAACATCTAATCGATGAAAGGCAATGGGAAGTGGTCTTTTCGAGTAGAAGCATTAAGCTTCCTGTAATCGATGCAAACCCGCTATCCATTTTGGATACGAGTTGGGACTAAATCGCCCTATGAGTTTATGACCACTGTGATCCCCATTTTCTTGGGAACCACCTGAAGGGGACTAACCCACTTATTGTTAGAGATCGGGTAGATCTTCCCAGCGTCAAGGAGCTTCAGAATCTCCTTTTTGACCACTTCCATCATCGGGGGTTCAATCGTCGTTGTGCTTCTCTTGAAGATTTAGACCCTTTCTTCAATATGTATCTGATGCATGCATGTGGAAAGGCTAATACCTTTGATGATAGTAATCGTCTACCCTAAGGCTTCTTTGAACTCTCGAAGCATATGTATGAGCTTATTTTCCTCTGGTAGTGTGAGTTAAGTTGAAATGATCACAGGTAAAGTCTCATTCTCACCTAAAAACACGTATTTGAGGTGACTAGGCAGTGGTTTGAGCTCTAGTGTAGGGGCTCGCTCAATAGAGGGGAGAAGTGTAGAGTTCAAAACAGGTACGTCAATATATGCTAGGGTGGAAAAATGAAGTAGAGCAGACTCCAACTCAGAGATTAGTTCCTCGATCTCAATATTGAGGACGAAGTATTTCTTTCGCAAAGAATTGGTGTCGAGATGATTCTCTAATACCACTTTCATATCATCACCTTTCACAAGAAAGGTCTCTTGAACAAATGATTCCACACTATCCAAAGCAAGCACTACAGAAGAGGTATCGCAAGGATGGCGCATCGCATCATAGATGTTGAACTTAATAAGTTCACCATCAAACTCCATGGTAAAAGAACCACTATATACATCAATCTTAGTCTTGGCAGTCTTAAGGAAAGGCCTGCCAAGCAAGACTAAGGAGAAATGGGGGCATGACTGATTCTTCGGATCGATGATGTAGAAGTCAGCAGGAAATACGAGCTCACTAACCTTCACTAGGATATCTTCCAAGACAGCCACAGGACGAACGAAGGATCGGTATGCCAAATGTATGACAACTCCAGTATCCTTCAGAGGGCCAGCCTTCAATGTCTCATATATGGATAATGACATGACATTGATAGAGGCGCCGAGGTCGCATATAGCTTTCTGGATCTGAACTTCACCAATTGTGCAAGGGACAGTGAACATGCCTGGGTCCTCACACTTGGTGGGCAACTTCTTGCGTAGGATAGCCGAAACATTTTCACCTACGGTGATTTTCTCGTTGCTATTGAGTCGACCTTTATTGGTGCATAGGTCTTTAAGCAACTTGGCATAGCGGTGCATATGTGCTAAGGCATCAAGGAGTGGGATGTTTATCGCCACTTTCCTTAGGATTTCTAAAATTTCCTTCTCTTATCCCACCTCGTAATGAGACGTTAAGGGAACGGGAGTAGGATTTTGAGAGAAGGTTATGTTTCCTTATCAATTTTATCGTTTTAGTGGGAGACGGTTGAACTTCGAACTCTTACTCGACTTCCTTGGATTTAAGGGCGACCTCTTTAGGCTTGAGTTCTTTAGAGGTCTCCTCTAACTCTCTACCACTACGAAGTATGATGGCGTGGACATTCACATTAAGATTCGGATGTAGTTGAAAATGCAACTTGCCTTTCTCATCCGTACGCCCTTCCTATAGGGCGAGTTGCCCTAGTTGAACCTTGAGATTTTTAATGCTCGTCGCATGACTCGCGATTGTGTCATTTTTAAGTTGGGCTAAGTCTTTAGAGAATTTTTCTTGTTTAGCAATGAGTGTCCTTATCATTTCTTCTAAAGACCTCGAATTCTGAGCGGGTTGGGACTGTTGAGGAAGTGGTTGTCCCTTTGGAACATACTGGAGGTAATTCTGGTTCTGAGGTCCATAGCTATGATAGGGGATTTTGACGGCATGATTATAATTGTTGTTGAAACTGTTGCCGTATTGATTCCTCAGTGGTCCTTGGAATCCGCCACCTATAGCGTTTGCTTGTTCGTTCTCAAACAAGGTGGGATATGAGTCAGTGGAATGGCTCGTGGCTGAGCAGAAGCCGCAAGCTTTAACTTGAGCTTTTCCTGAGGTGAGGAATCTCTCCATGAGATCGGTGAGTTAATCAAGCTTGCTATTGGCAGAACTTGACCTTACTCCATCATAAAGATTTCGTGAAGGTCCTTATTCCTCGTCATCAATGTAATGACGTGACCGACTTGCTATAGAGCCATACAGCTCAAACATCTCCTAAGTGGTCTTACATCTATAGTCACCTCCACAAGCATTGTCAATCATGCGTTTCTTGAGGGGCGTAAGTCCCATGTAAAAAAAAATGCACAATGGAGAGGTTGTTCTGGCCATGTTGGAGGCATTGCGCAAGCAAGCACTTAAAATGACCCTAATAATCGCCAGAAAATTTGCCCCATTTTTATACTACATATATCTCTAGTTAGTTAAGAAGATCTAGATTCAGGGAAAAACTCTTTGAGGAATGCATAAATCATGTAGTTCCAATTTGTGATGAAACCAGTGGGAGATAAAAAAACCAGTTTGGGGCTTTATCCTTAAGGCATAAAGGAAAAGTAGAAAGTTTGACTTCGTCTTCATCAACTCTAGGGGGAATCATGGTCCTATACTTAGAATGAAAGTCCTTGAAGAAGGTCACTGGACCCTCACAATCCAGTCCATGGAAGATAGGGAAAAGGTTTATGAAACCAGATCTGAGCTCAAAACTGCCCCTGTGAGTTAGGAAAATGATGCGGTGTGGTTGATGAGCTAGGAGATCCTGTATCTCATCATTCGCCATCCCAATGGTAATGCGATGTTCGAGCGGAGGTTGCGCCCAAAGGTTAGCTTGTGGCCTTTGTGGAGCGGGATCTGTTGGGTTTCGGGGTTCATGCGCAGCGGAAGTTTTCGAAACCGTTTCGAACATCCTTGAACAAAGATCCTATTTATTCCATTAAATTGATGTATCAAGAGAAAATCATACCTTAACAATAACAACTCCATGTCTGTCTTGTTTGGTGTTGATCGATTCCTTCAAGACGTTGCCAAGGACGAACGTCCTCTATCAAAAATTCACACAAAATGGACGATCACAATCCAGAGCGCTAGCCCTAAAAACCCAAGGACAAAAAAATTCTCACAAAAATTCTCTAGGAAAAATCTCTCTCGGGAATTCCCTAAAACAACTGTGACCCTAATGTCTTATTTATAGTACACAAGGTCGAGTTGTAAAAGAACTTCATCTCCTAGTCACACTCCAAATAAAGTCTTAGATAAAGTCTAACTCTAAAAAGGATAGAGTCATAGATAATCTACAATTACTAATCCAATAAGAGTTGTAATTTATCTAAAACTCAAATAAGAATTAAAGTCATACTATAATTCCAATTAGAGTCCTATTCAAAATAGGATTTACTAAGAGACAAAATTTCTAGTCACACTAGAAATGTATGAGAATCTTGAATCCTAGTCAAACTAGGACATTTAATGAGAATCTTCAAAATGAATTTTATCAAATAAAATTCATTAACCAAGACAATATTAAATCGCGCAAATTCATTCTTTGTCTACGATCCAATAGGTCCATACAACGTTGGCAGTGAACCAAAACCATTTTGGTATACAAGTCATAAACGGTCTCTAGTAAAGCATTATGACTACGCAAGTAGCATGAAGATCAATAAATCGATACAACCTAATAGACAATGTATATCGTATCCCTTTGTCATGCGATATCTTTTGATTGGACATAAGACATATATTGTCACCCTTATAGTTCAATCTACAAGTCTTGATCTCCGAGTAGACTGAAATTGTCAAATGACATTGAGCCAATCAATTTACTAGACATGGCTATTTATCAGTCTAACATATCAAGATGCCCAATAGATATCTCTCTAAAAGAGATGGACAAATTCCATCTTGATCACACAACATCCACACATTAGTTGAACAATGACTAATCATAATCTTTATAATCATCCGGTTAAAGACAATGTTTGATTGTATCAAATCATTGTGCTCCTAATGTTACAGATCTCAAGTCAAAAGACTAAATGATATAACTCTCTTGAGAATCACTTATGACATTGACCG
The DNA here is from genome assembly GCA_039657325.1 of Stephania cephalantha. NCBI lineage: Eukaryota > Viridiplantae > Streptophyta > Magnoliopsida > Ranunculales > Menispermaceae > Stephania > Stephania cephalantha. The sequence goes on along the minus strand of CM077567.1, from coordinate 19,390,137 downwards.
TGTAGTGTTCTCATAGCGGGTCGGTCCAGCATCTGTTCCCAACAGATACCCATTATCTTGATCTGTATCTGTATATGCATAATCATCACATGATTATCAGTCAAAACTCATACTAGTCTTAATTTTTTATTGTTACCACAATAATAATTTACTAGGGACATTTAGAATAATACAATAATTATCCATGGATACTATTATAAAAGAAACATGCATCTACTTATAATAGTTAAAATACCCCAACATCTCCCACTTGCACTAGGTCCAATCTTACACGTATTCAATACTGAGTAGCCTTAATGCATTCTTAGTGGAAGAAGTTTGTTTATGTATCTGCTACATTGTTTGTTATTGATGTTCTGCAAATCTTTACGTTCTCTCTTTTATAAGACAAAAACGATCAAGTGATTATTTAGATCTATAGTGTGATTTAGGTTCCATAACCTAAATTTGTCCATTGGTTTTAGAATAAAAGCCAACATTATTTCCAACGCTTGGAACCACACCTTATTCAATCATGAACCTTACGATCTAAATATTTTCTTTAGCTGCATCAGATGCTGCTAAAAACTCAGTTTATGTTATAGGACTTGTTATAGTGAGTTTAGAACATTTCCAACTCATTCCTACGAAGTTAACACATATCCATATTGCGAACATTAATCATTTATATTAATTTGAAAGTTTGCATCGTGTAACCATTTACAAGGCTCATATCTTTCAAATCTCTGCAAATCTAATACATATCTCAAGTGCTTCTAAAGTACTTAAGAATGTTATTAATAAATATCCAGTGACCTTCACTGGAATCTATGAGTTGTATGTATGTTTTGCCTAAAGCATATGACATCAAGTTGAGTGCAAAGTATAACATATGTGATGATTCTTATAGCTTATGTGTATGAAATCTTATTCACATTGTCCCGCTCATCATTTGTCTTAAGACGTTGAGTCTTGCAGAGACTTATGTTATAAGACATAAGTATGAATTCTTTTAAGAATCTTGTACACTGAAACTTTTTCAGTTATTTGTCTATATAAGCACTCTTATTTAAAGCAATTAGCATCTTAGACCTATCACCATAGATCTATATCATAAGGATATAGGCCTAATTAGCTAAGAATCTCATTAAGAAACTTTCCTTAACTAAGACTTGACATTCTGCAGGGTTAAGACGTCGTTTCCAATGAATAATATATCATTAACATATAGATTCAGAAAGATAATTGTGCTCCCACTAACCTTTATGTATACACAAGGTTTATATTCAATTCAATGAATGTAATTCATTAATTATTTCATCAAAACAATGGTCTCGACTTTGATAAGCTTACTATAATCCATAAATGGATCCTTTAAGCTTGCATATCTTTCTCAAATTCTCAAAATAATCAAAAAACTCTTAAGTTGTATCATACACATCTTTAAGGAACATAGAGCAATGCTATTTTTGACATCCATTTGTCATATCTTATAGTCAAACTATAAAGTAATGACAATAGAATTTTAGAACTTGAGCTTAGCTACCAGTGAAAATCTTATCATAATCAGCATCTTGATTTAGATTGGAATTTTCGATAAGCCGTGCTTTTAAGTATGCATCTTTTCTTTTTCATGTCACTTTAACTCATTTACATCCACTGGTCATACCATCATCAAGTAAATAATTCAAGTTCCAAACTTAGTTAACATACATGAATTAAAATTCAGAGTTAATAACACTTAGTTTCTTCGTTCAATCAAGAAGAGACATGTCTCTTGATAAGTAGTGATTCATTCTGATCAAGTGTCAAAAATACATCACAACTATCAATAATAAGAAATTTCAAATTTCTCTGGCCAATTTCTAATTATTCTAGATTTTCAAGAGATATATGTTACTTGCGTATACTCAAGTAGTTCAAAACTTTGTTGATCTTCCTAAAATGGTTCGGTTCTCATTTGCGGCACTTGAACATTTTGAGATTTAATTTATTCCTAATAATGTCTTTAAAATAAACACTTTACTTAGAAAGAAATCATTTTTTAGCAACAAACAATTTGTTCTCAATTGTATAAAATAGTATCATAGTGTTCAACCTCAATTAGACAGATAAGATTTAGGCATCAAACTTTATGTGACTTAACTTCTTAAGCAAGTCTCGCCGCCTCAAATCTCAAAAAATACAAACTAGGTCTTTTTATTCCATATCATATATGGAGTTTTATCAACCACTTTAACGAAAATAAGGTTTAGTGCGAGTGTCTTGGTTTCTTAAGTATAGCCTCAATATGACATCTTAAGAAGGTCTGTACACTTCATAAATCGAATTATATCCTATATAGTTTGATTTCTCCTCTTAAAACATCATTTCTCAAATGACGTTCCTAGTGGAGTTAATCGCAAGACAGTCCCACAAATTCAAATATGGTCATTTAAACTCTTGGCTCAAATATTATCCATTTTGATCTCATCAAAGTATATTAATAGTTTGCCAATTGATTTATTTTTATACTCACTTTGAAATGTTCGTAACAATTCAAAATTATGTGTTCCTAATACGATTTGTAATTCATTATAAAATGAGCGATTTCATTCTTTTACTAACAAAATTTGTCCTTTAAGGCTTTTCTTTAGAACTAGGCAAAATTTCAGGCTCACAACTAAGATTTCTGTGTCCGACACATAAACATCTTTGGTAGCCTTTACCTTCCCTTTATCATTTCTATATTTAGTACCTTTCTGTTATGAACCATCAAATACATATCTAAGGGCTTTGTTTTTTATGTTTTGTCTTATAGTTTTAAACATCATATGCAACTGTAAACAAATTTATCCATGTCATTCATATTATATAGTTTAAAATTATTTTGATGAGTTATAGATCAAATCTACTGCCAACTTTTAGCACACGAAAATTCAAGCCTTTTGAGATAATTAATATATTTCTTTCACGTTCCAAACATAAAGACGTATTAATAAGTTCTCAACCATTTTACAAGAATCTAGGAATTTTGTAATCTTATACCTTTCCCATGTGACTTATTGTTGGAACATTTCCTATAGTATCACTGTCATGTCATTAGTTTCTATGGTCCCGAATCTTTCATAAAATCCGGTTTTATATATTTGCTAACATGACATATAACCCTTGTACTAATAGATGGTAGTTTAAAAGGAACCATTAATCTAAGACATACATCCTAGTTTATATACTTGATAACATTTATCAATTTTCAAATCAAAACATGGAAATTAGTCTTAGAAATTATTTTATCCTTCTCAAGGATTGATCGCAGTTGCTATGAATTAGTGTTACTAGGAGTTTAACATCTACACTTAGAAGATTATGTAGAATAATTTATTAGCGAGTAATTAAACTATCACTAAATCAATAACCCTCGTAAATATTAATTTAGTGGTCTAAGATCCATATTTCACTAAATTTTGAGATAGCTTAGGCATGACACTCAAAATCAAGTTATTTAGGTAGGTAACCATTACCAATTGCATCATATGCAACTCTTAGGTCCTTTATGAGACCTAGACATCATATGTCACAACATGTTATGTCTCATCTATGCCTAAAGCCCAAAACCATTTTGATAGCTCTATTAAGTCAAACCAATTTAAAACATCCAGGTAACCATTACCCAGCTTGCCTAACCAAGATAACACAATACACCATACGAAGGCATACCCATATTGATATGATCGAGGCCTTGACAAATGTTTAAAAATAGGTGGCATTAACTTAAAATTCTAATCGAGAGATTTTTTATCAAGTTTTATGATCCATGTAGCGTTTTACAATGACTAATTCTAGCATCTATTTAATTATGAAATATCATATATATACCCAATATGCATAGAATAAAGATCATTAAAATAAAACAAGAATAAACATCTTCATATATCAACAAGGCATTATAAAACAAATCAAAGAAATTAAATACTTTAAAAATTTTCCAAGTGCCTCAAAGATTATATTTTCATTAATCTCATTAATTAAATATATCTCCATATAATTTTTATCGGACTCTATTTAATTAAAACCCTTTTTAATTAAATATTCAAATTAATATTAATAATAGTCCCACTAATTAAATTGATATTAATTCAATTAAAACACCTTCTAATTAAATTAATTCAATCCAATTGATGAACAATAACCACATCCAATTAATTGGTTATAAATCAATTAAAACTTCTTTCAATTAATATATATAACTCAAGTAATATAAACAAAGTTGTAATCTTATTACAACTTGGAATTGATAGCCTAGATAGTTAAGGCACTCCAACGTGTTTGAGGTCTAGGGATAATATAAGCCTAAAAATTCTCCTTTTATTTTGTAATCCTATTACAAATAATATAAGCCTTTATTTTGTAATCCCATTACAAACAATATAAGCCTTTATTTTGTAATCCTATTACAAATAATACAAGCTTGGCTTGCTAGTAGGGGTGGTTAAAGCTCTTCAATAGGAGGTCTGATGTAATAGGATCGAATCCTACTCTCATCAACAGTCTTTTTATTTTATTTTGTAATACTATGACAATCCGATTTGTACTTTAATTTTGATATGTAATCCTATTACAAGTTGATTTGCTTGCTAGGATGGTTAAGGCACTTCAACGAGGTGGGTAACCGGGGATCGAATCCCATTTTTTGCCAAAGCTCTTTATTTTATTTTTAATCCAATTAAAGTAACCCAACTTACAATCCAACTAAAGTATCTTGCCATATGAAACGCACAGATTAGCCAAAATCAATTTATTATTATTCCAATGAGATCTCATCTAATCATATTAGACATATAATACTAAATTGGACACATTATTTTGGCAACAATCAAGACCCATAGTTAATCACATACTATGACATAGAGTGGACAACATGGCTTACGAAAATAAAATTAAAAAAATCCACGTGCATGAAGATTTCTCGACTTATCTCAATGTGAAAGTTAGATCTTGATATCAAATTTAATGGAATTCAAGCAACCTTGGCTCTGATACCACTGTTGGGTTTCAGGGATCATGCGCAGTGTAAGTTTTCGAAACCTTTTCGAACATCCCCGAACGAAGATCCTATTTACTCCATTAAATTAATTTATCAAGAGGTAATCATACCTTAACAAGAACAACTTCATGTCTGTCTTGTTTGGTGTTGATCGATTCCTTCAAGATGCTAGCAGAGACGAACGTCCTCTATTAAAAATCCACACGCGAATGAACAATCACGATCCGGAGTGCTAGCCCTAAAAATCCTAGGACAAAAAAATTCTCACAAAAATTCTCTAGGAAAAATCTATCTCGAGAATTCCCTACAACAATTGTGACCCTAATGTCTTATTTATAGTACACTAGGTCGAGTTGTAAAAGAACTCCATCTCCTTGTCACACTCCAAATAGAGTCTTAGATTAAGTCCAACTCTAAAAAGGATAGAGTCATAGAAAATCTACAATTACTAATCCAATAAGAGTTGTAATTTATCTAAAACTCAAATAAGAATTAAAGTCATACTATAATTTCAATTAGAGTCCTATTCAAAATATGATTTACTAAGAGACAAAATTTCTAGTCACACTAGAAATGTATGAGAATCTTGAATCCTAGTCAAACTAGGACATTTAATGGGAATCTTCAAAATGAATTTTATCAAATAAAATTCATTAACCAAGACAATATCAAATCGCGCAAATCCGTTCTTTGTGTGCGACCCAATAAGTTCATACAACGTTGGCAGTGAACCAAAACCATTTTGGTATACAAGTCATAAGCGGTCTCTAGCAAGGAATTATGACTACCCAAGTAGCATGAAGATCAACAAATCGGTACAACCTAATAGACAGTGTATATCATATCCCTTTGTCACGCGATATCTTTTGATTGAACATAAGACATGGAATGTCACCCTTATAGTTCAATCTACTAGTCTCAATCTCCTAGTAGACTGAAATTGTCAAGTGACATTGATCCAATCAATTCACTAGACATGGCCATTTATCAGTCTAACAAATCGAGGGGCCCAATAGATATATCTCTCTAAAAGATAGGGACAAATTCCATCTTGATCACATAAAATCCACACATTACTCGAACAATGACCAATCACTATCTTTATAATCATCCTGTTAAAGACAACGTTTAGTTATATCAAATCATTGTGCTCCTAATGTTGGAGTCTCTGGTGATCTCAAGTCAAATGACTAAATGATATAACTCTCATGAGAATCACTTACGACATTGACCATGTAGTGTTGGCATAGCGGGTCGATCCAGCATCTGTTCCCAACAAATACCCATTATCTTGATCTGTATCTGTATACACATAATCATCACAAGATTATCAATCAAGACTCATACTAGTCTTAATTTATTATTGTTCCCACAATAATAACTGATTAGGGACATTTAGAATAATACAATAATTATCTATGGATACTATTATAAAAGAAACATGCATCTACTTATAATAGTTAAACAACGTTTACAGAATTGTCCTAGGGAACATACCCCAATAGGATCAACCACTCTTTGATCGAGTGGTTGATATTGAGGTATTATAGGCCTCTGCTGTGCTACTGGTGTGTGTGGTGCAAGGGGTGCTACAAACTATCAAGGAAGAATAACGAGGTGTTCCTCTCGCCCCTTGTGTGGTGAGTTTCCAATGTGGTCAGCCATCAAAGGGGACTGCTCGTCGCTCAGTTTAACTCTTGAAGATTGGTTCCTCTACCTAGTTTCTTTCGAGTTTCGATGGGAAGTCTTTTCGATTTTTGGATCAAAAGGAAGTAGAGATCCAGCAGACCGCGATCGACAAAGACTGTGGGTCATAAAGGTGAATACATAAAAAAAAAAAAAAACCTAAGTCAAAAATAACTTGGTCCCTGGCAATGGCGCCAAATTATGATGCGTGTCGAATGCGTCAAAATATATAATCCCGATGAGATTACCAATGACCACAAAAACTACAGTAGTGGTGAACACGAGGTCAATCCACGAAGACCAAGTTTCTAACCTAGGCTAAGGAACTAAAAAGTAAATCGGGGTGTTCACAAGAATATTCTCAAAAATTAACTAAAAACAAGGAATAAAAATAACAAGTAGAGAAATCAATCAGGAAAAACAACCTAAACCATCGGTATCACAAGCTTCCACATTTTGGCATAATTATACATATGGTCATCAATCTAAGCAAAGCATGCAATTCATAGTAATTTAAAGTAGCTATAGACCCGGTAATGTACGCGGGTCCTGGCACTTCTCTATCTCGATGGTCAAGGTACGACAATGACCATTTCTCTAGTAAAACACATAACCCTATACTTAAGCGAATTAGGTTTAATGCGTTGACCGCGATGAGCTTTGTGAAGACACTACACCTAGACAACTGGATCACTAGTGTCTCCAATTTAGCCTAGATCCCTATGGTATTCAACCGGTCCTAAAATAGGCCAGTCAATTGATATGGTCAATTGCCAATAGTGTGGTCTTATTGCACGAGTACGAGTGCTTACAAGTCACTGGCAAGTAAATCAAGGTTTAAACATGAATTTAAACTCAATTATTCAAACTATAGCAAAGGGAATAAAATACTATGGAAAGCAATTTAAATAATTAAATAAATAGATCTCACATATGTTTTTATGTTAAAAAGAGTAGTTTGCTCCACCTCCGGTCTAGATCGACAAACTTGGTCCGACATAATGCTTGAAATCTCCATTAAAATCCAAAAAGAAAGCAAGATAACAATTGTTTGTTTGAGAAGAAATGAGAAAATAGCAATGTAGCTGTCTAAAAAGTGAGTCATCCCAAGAATACCTAATTCCTTATGTAAAAAAGACCTTCTAATTCTCTCTCTGAAAGTGAGAGAAATCAATTTTGGGGGTTGGTCTTGTGACACGTGCGCCGAGGAGGATCCAGGGGCTATTTTGAGTTGTTTGCATGGTTCCGCCACGTTTCAGGCACGCATTGGTAAAACTGCTGGTGGGGACAACATGTGGCGGCTTCGAATTGGAGAGACCGACTGCTGGTGGCGAGCTGGCAAACACGTGGACGCTATGTGTTGGCTTAGACGCGGATGGAAAAATCGCACAAGTCATGCGAATTAATGGGAGATAGCACGATGCGTATCCTGAGGCATGTCCAACGATTTTTGGAGCGAGACATTAGACGCTGCTAGACCAGTGATATTGCAATACGTGGCAACAGCTGGGCGAGTCGGAAATGGATGCGTGACAGGCTGGTGGGCGAGAGAATAGAAAACACAAATGTGAGCTCGTGCGAGACGTGGGAAATGTAATGACACGCACCTCAAGGTTGATGAGCGGCTGTGAGGGTGAGTGACTTTAGCATGTGACTCTCTTGCATCACTCAAGTCCTCATCTCTCCATCAACTCAATATTGTGTGTTTCGAGGCAGATCCAACAGTGGCTGATCACACAACAAGTAAATACACTACTTTGAGCAGTTTTTTGCCTCGGATTCAACCGCGCACCCCAAAAATCTTGAAAATGACAAATAAGGACAATTAGGTCGATATTTTGGAGAATCAACAATAATAATATTTAAATAAACTATATATAATATGCCATAATTAATGACTTATCATATATGAACTACATATACTAAATATCTAGGCAATATTGATAATTAAGCAAATTTGTACTTATATCGATCCATGTTTCCTAGTCTCATTAATCTTTCCGAGTCTCTTAGGAGACTTTTAGGTAAATCTACAGTAACATAAGTTCATTTGGGTCAATTTCGATACTATTAAACCAGTTCTAGTATGATACTAGAACCCCGATCCAAATCTCGTTCGAATCAGATACCTGAAACCCAACTTTCCATATTTTTTCTCAAATTTGGACTCACGGTGTCGTAGTCATAGGATTGGTGGCGCCATCTACGATGCCACTTTTTCAGTAAGTAGCGTTGTGGGTTCCATGCCCATGGCGCATCTGGCGGTGCCAATCGTTGCAACCCCATCACTGGGTTGCCTTCTTTCACCAGCGACTCTGACACTCCCCAGACCTCTTGGTCAACTCAAATCATTTCCAAACCATACAAGGGAGCACCAAAATGGGTCTTACCACATTTACAACCCCTCCAACAACATTAAACAACATCAAATTATATGATTTTATGTGAATTATCAACAACTACCACAACTTCAACAACTACACCACCAATGACACCACCACCCATAACCGCCATGAACAGAGGTTCTAACGAACCTCTTGAGTCTTCCTAACACCTTTGAATTCATGGTTACAGTCACCATGGTTCGCACTCACCTACATTCCATCCAAACCCTATGAAAATAACAAAAAGAGAGCATCTAATCTAGCTCAACGAGAAGATGACTCAATTTCTTCTTATATCTCTATACATTGCAATGATGATGATGGTGGTGGCGATGATGAAGAGAAGGTGATGAAGCTGATGGCAATGGTGTGATGAAGATGGCAGTGGTGGTGACAATGAAACATTAGAGGTGATGAGGACGGCGATGACGCCGATGAGGATGGTGAGATGAAAATCATCTTACTTGACTTAATCATTAAGTCAAGCATGAACACCTCATGCTCTCAATCAGCCGCCTCATATCATTGATCTCATCATCAAGCCTTACACAAATCTCGAGGACCACCAAAGGATGAAACCTTAAAGTGACATGACTTGCTATCGTGATGCTAATCGAGATATGCAATGCATCTCGAGATCAACCCAACGGTTTCGCTATTCAATTGATTTGATTTTTCAACTATAGATTACATTAATTCCTTTTTAATTCAATTAACCTATAAACATGTCGCACAAGCACAATGTGGCACGTAAACCTACGTACACGCTAATTGAGGTACGTAAGACTTAACCACGAGCCTAACCCGAGTTAATTAAGATTCAGATTATTGCTAATCACCTAATTAAAGTAACGGGTCATTACAAATGGTCTTTGCAAAACAACACAAACCACCCAAACACTCTGGTTTGGTCTGATTTTTAAACTTGTGGTTTGAGGGTGGTTTAAAAAACTTGAAAACCGCGATTTCGTGGTATAGTGGTGTAACGACCTATTACCTTAAGCTAGTGATTAGTGTTAATCAAAATCCTAATTAGCCCAAGTTAGGATTGTGGTTAAGTTTAACGTACTTCGATTAGCGTGTGTGTGATTTTGTGTGATGAATTGGTGTTTGGTTGGAATGTTTGTGAAATTTATAGCTTGTGGGATTAATAAGAAATTAATACAAGCCTATAATCAGATAGTAAATAAATAAACAATAAATTTCCGGTACACCAAATGTGATGAGGAGGTCGTAAAATGAATGTGCACACCCGAGAATACTCGTAGGCATGTCCGATGAATTGATCGGCGAGAAAATACATGAAATATTTATATATATTTATATATTTGATATATATATATATATATAAACTATAAGTTTGGTTTGAATTATATGGATCGTTTGATAAGCCTCGAGATGAGCATAAGTGTTGATAGTGTTAAAATATGTGTCACTTTAGGGAGTGTTATTTTAACGCATCAATCACTTGATCAGCCATGAGATAGCGTGATGTGTATCTCGAGAAAAATCTATATATAAATCCAAAATCATCAAACTTATTCACTGTTGCATCGATCAATTGAGAGAGAGAAACCAAGCAGTTGAGGGTTTGATCTGGAGGGGATCAATCTAGGAGTTGATTCGACGTGAATTAAGGAGTTTAAATGATTAGAAATCTAGATATCATCACTGTTGGTAAGTTGTTTTTGAGTTTTTGAAGTTCAATTCGATGACGGGTGATGATTTCTTGGTGAGTTATTGTTATTATTGATTGGAAATGGTTTGTTACCTTACTAGAGGTCCTCCCTGATGATTTAGGAAAGTGTTTGATGTTATTTTTGGAGAATTGGTAATGGAACAGTGGATGCTGCCCTGTTTACTGTCGAGACAGTGCAGGATGGAGCGCACTCCACCTAGCAGAGTAGCGCGCTCCCTTCGTCAATTGGGACAAACCTAGTTGGTGGATCGCGCCCACCGATTGAGGGAGCGTGCTCCCATCCTAGAAAACAACAATTATGCTGAGTTTTAGTTAGAATTTTCTGAGGTCTTAGGGACCAAAGTAAGGGTTCTAAATAAAGTGTATTAGACCTATATAGATCAAAAATGGTCTATAATAGGTATTGGAACACAGGGAAAGCGCGATTGACCCGAAAACCTAAGAAGTTTGGAAATGGAAACCTGAACCAAGTAAGTATGGATTTGCTTATTTATCAATGGTGTATGGCTGTCTTAGTATATGTAGTTCATGGACTGAATAGGGGACTATGTACACTGTGATGTTTTTACTAAATGGAAAACGATGTTTCATGTGGCCCACGAGAGTAACTCCTGGTTTTGAGAATAGGCGTATAGGAGATGTGTTACCTTCTCGGGCTATATATAACTCCTGCTAAATTCGATAGGTTGTGTGGATTACATACTCACTAGAGGGCTTGGGATAGAACCATTAGACATTAATGGATTTGCTAGACAGAACATCGACCAATATGTTGGTCTATTAATAGCACTAATGGTGTCAGTGGATAATCGACCATAGTTTTACAAATAAAATGAGAATCACAATGTAATAGTCATTGACAAAAAAACTTGCATCTGTTATTTAATTAATTATATATTTTTCATAATCTTGTTAGTTAACTTCGGTGCATAATGTTATTGCATAATGTTCTTAATTATTATATAGAATGTTGATGGCCTTGTGAGTCCTTACTTACTGAGCAAGTTGGAGTGTTCGCCCAAATTAACATTTCTGGAAAATCAACGAGCGCTATGACTACTGGATAGAGAAGATTTAGGAGTCTTGATTTTCTCTTCGAAGTAATAAATCTTCCCTTGTTGTATATATTGTATTGAATTACAATTTTGTAATATAATAAGGGATGATAGGTTTTATATAACCGAGGTTTATTCCGATTTGATTTTGATATTGTATATCGTGTTTGATTATCGAAAAAGTTCTAAATTTATGATGCATTTATTATTTGTTTTACATTGATATTCGATATGCAATTGTGTTTATCAGGAGATAGAAGAAGAGGCTGTTGGCTCTAGTTAAGTCTAGTGGGATTATCGAGGCTTAATTAGGGTTTCAGGCCGAATATCGCCCTAATTGGGTTTAGGGATGCCACAGGTGGTGATTTTCATTTCTAGGAAATCGTAGTTCACCAAACTGAAAGGCATTTAGGATTTTAGGATTTTCCATAAATTTACACCCCAAAACCTTAAACCTATTACCATAGTGAGTAAATCTTATTGAAACTTATAGTTTTTATTAAACTTTTATCACGTTGCTAACTTTCTATTTCTAATTGTTATTTTATTATAGGAACAAAGAATGAAATTAGGGACTTAGAATGGAATGCAGTTGAAGCCATCTCATGTTGTTTTAACTTTTAAAATAAACTTATACTCATAATTTTGATTGAGTTTGTGTGTTTCATTGTATTTTTGGTGGATAGTCATATATGGACATGCATTTTTTTATATGTTTTTATTGATGGACATGTATGGAATGTATGACAATTTTTATTTTTTTTGTTAATAATGTGTCGCAAGAAAACCACAAAATCAAACCGACCAAACCGCGCAACCCGCAGTCGGTTTGGTTGCGATTTTGAATGTTCACGATTTGGTGGAGGTATGAAAAGTGGCCAAACTGTGAACCTCTGATTTGGGTGTGGCTTGGGGGTTTTCACCACCAAACCGCGGTTTACCCACCTCTACCCAAATATGCAGAAAATTGCGTGGGAAATCAAGCAACCCCATTTTTATGGCAGGGCTCAATAGGCGACTGCCCCAAGCCCTAACTTAAGGCCCCATATTTAGGTAATATTTGGGGTACTTATGTAATTTCATATGTTTTAATTAATATTTTTTCTTGTGTACACTGTACAGCTAAGTGCATATACATGTGATGATTTCTTCTCTCAAAAGATGCACTAGCTTGACATATGTCCACCTAAAATGACAACAATCTCTCTATCTAAATCTCAACTTTCTCTCAAACTTAGCGGTCTATATTTGCAAGTTGGAAACATATATATGTTTTTTTTTTTAAATATATACATATATGTATATATATATATTGTTGTAAAATAAGTTGGACTTGCTAGAAACTAGAGAAGGAAAGTAGAAAAATAAGAACTACTACTACAAAGGAAAAGAGAAGAAATGAAAGAGTTGGAATGAGAAGTTATTTATTCAACTTGGTATGTTCTTTACAAGTGAAGGAACCCCCTTATATAGGCCCTTAGTCATGATGAGAATGACTACTTGCACAAAGTGTGCGAGTTAGACCAAACTATCAAGTCATACAAGATTACAAGTTACATGACAATACATGGACAAGTGAATGTACATTGGAGATGAATATAAGTTACATGGAGTGCACGAGTTACATTCAATGTAGAAACCATATTTGACGTTGCAATTCAATGTGAGAGCCCTGTTTGACAATTTGATCATCCATAAATTTGGTTAAGTGGTCGTCCATATCACAACACTCCCCCTTAGATTACACTTGCTGAGATAATGTGCCTCGTTAAAACTCTTCGAAAAACCCTGTGGGAAAAAATCTAGCAAAAGAAAAAGAGTATACCATTCCCATTAATCTTAAGATAGGTATAATATTGTTATGTTTGCTTCATTAAAAACCTTGCTAGGAAAACCCAATAGGATAAAACCATAGCTAAAGGAAAAGGGTGTAATATACTAATCAATAACTCCCCCTCATGTGAACATATGTGGCGACCTCAAACTCCGAGGCAACGGTGGGCACCTCCATATCGCATCACACGTCACCTAGCCCTGCCATATTATGGATTGCTTATCTATGACGCCCCGCGACCTAACTGATTTCTTACAAGTTTTAAGATAAACCTTTGCTTAGCTAATCATTCGTTATGTAATTATTAGTGATTTAATTAGCCAGTTAGTCAATCTATCAAGTTATAATACAATGTTACAACGAAAGTCTTTAAGATTGAGTAAATTATGCATTTTAATAGTCCTAAGACGTGGGAAGCCCAGCAAAATGATATCATGTTTGTAACAAAGGCGAAACAAGTAAAATAAGATATCCATATACATTTATTTAGTGTTCTATAGTCCCCAAAAAATCCAACAAAAGTAAATATATACATACTGTAGTCAAACACAAGCTGGCGTAGAAACAATTCTCAGAGTTAATCGCTTAAAACCTCTTTTCCCTTGCTCATCGAAGGATCTGCACTCAGTTATCCCAACATAAATAAATGACGAGTCCAGTGAGTAAACTGCCAAAGAAAATCACTGAGCATTTAACAATAGAGAAACCAATAACGATGTTAAATAAACATGCCGAAATAAACAAGCAACTGTAAGTTCATCGAATGCATAAATAACACCAATGAAAACTAAATGGTTGTGTCACGCATAGCAGACTAGACTATACTTCGGATTCCCTCACCGGGATCCCTCTAGTGGGCGCACCCAATTGGCCTATCACCTGGTCCTCTCGGTGGCCGGCGTAGACACACGACGCATCGACACTTATACCGAAGAAGTAGCTTGATTCGGCATTCACCGAGGACTCCTGATACACATGTTATAGTCTAACGTATTAGAGCCAGTACAACACAACACCGAATAAAACTCGGCCGCCAGCAAAACTATCGACCATTAAACCAAACCAAAGCAATGATAGAACATGAAAGTGAATAGCAAAGAAAATGCAGATATAACAATTGAAATAGTTAAATACTCAAGATGTGTTTCTTAAGGGATTTATGCACCTCAAATCGTACTATGAATTCCCGAAAATACCCGATCCGAACCTAATATGCCTTCGACTAGCGCACTATAGTCCCTGAGTCCCCTGGGATCAATTTTAACTATTTCAGGTTGATCATAGGTATATAAAGTTAATTGTGCAGGTTAACTCTTCAAAACAACCCCTAAAGATTAATAAAGTTTCATGTTCGATTATGTGTTGCAGCGCATTTTTGGACATGAAAATGCTCAAACCTCAAAAGCTCCCAAAGAGAAAAATTGTTAGTCTCTGTATTAGCTTTCTGAAAAGGTCTATTTTGCAAGATTTTGATTTAAAATGAAAATAATATCACAATTTACCAAAATAGCTCAAATTTAAAATAAATCTGACCAGCAAGATTGTAAGAATCAATTTTCCCAATATATGACTCCAAAACTCGTGATTTTTGGTCATAAACCATCTAAAATACCCAACAACAACATATGAAAATATCAGCCCAAACCGATAAGTATTGAAGGAGTTATGCCCTTGCAAATTTTAGCTTATTTTTCATGAATATTATTGATTCTAATAGCAAGTTTGGCGTAATTATTTTGAAATCAAAAGTTATATGACATGATGATTCATCTTCAAACTTAGAAAAACATGAAATCAACAAACCAAAATCATTCAACACCTCTTGATCATGCATGGAAACATTTGTATCAAAATCGAAACAAATAAGGAGTAGAAGTTGTTACTTATTGTTAAAATCATTTGTAGTTTGATCCTTCAAGCTTATATACTCTTGAAGTCCTAAAAATTCAGCACATTTTAGCTCTTTTTGCTCTCAAGAATTCTGAATTTTCCTTCTCTTGTTTGAATGAAAACCAAAGTTTGTCTTTTATATACTTAGATTAGCAACTTAATTAATTAAGTAAATCCTTAATTTGACTAAGTTAATTAGTAGGACATGTGTCCTCACTCAAAGCCAATTGTCCTACATGAAAAATGCATGTCTCCACTCACTATTTACTATTTAGCCTAGGATTCCTACACATCTTCATCATCTCCATACAGATCAATGGTCTCCAATTTGTTTGTCCAAACTATAGTCTCATTAATTCATATCAATTAAATTAACAAACTTAGACACTTAAACTCATGTGGTTAGTGTATTTAGTCTTATTGTTGACACATTAGAGGTCCCACTAACCTCGACTACCCGACACCACATCCCGCTCGTACACATGCATCTCGATGCAAACACCCATCACACATACTCGCTCGGTAGCAACATAAACACATGTAATGCAATACAATAATTTAAGGATTTTAAACACCACACATAAACAACTATCATCCACAAATAGCATATTCCATTGGTTTTTGTGTCCGAGTCAACCGAATTGTCCACATGGGTGAAACTTGTTTCATTTCTTTGCTAACAATATCCTTAAGTTTACGCAAGTCAATGTCATATGTAAGCCTAAAGCTTTTGTGAATAAATCAACAAGATTATCACTCAATCGGATTTGCTTAACGTCGATTTCACCATTCTTCTGAAGCTCATGTGCATAGAAGAGTTTTTGTGAAATATGTTTTATTGTGTCCCCTTTTATGTATCTTTCACTTAATTGTGCGATACATGTCGCATTACCTTCATATAATGTGGTTGGAGAATCTTTTGTTAAAGGTAATATGCATGATTCTTGAATATGTTTAATCATGGTTCTCAATCATACGCATTCCGACTTGTTTCTTGAATTGCAAGTACTTCTGAATGATTGGAGGAAATAGCAACCATATTTTGCTTTACTGACTTTTATGATACAGCGGTATCAGCACAGGTGAATACGTACCCCGTTTGAGAATGGGCCTTATGGGGATCAAATAAATACCCAACATCAGCGTAAACTTGGAGAATTTAGTTTTGCTCCTCTCAAGTAAAACAAATCTATGCCACTTTTTCGTCGAAGATAACGAAAAATGTCTTTAACACCATTCCAATGTCTTCGATTAGGTGAAGAATTATATCTTGCAAGTAGATTGACAACAAAAGCAATGTCAGGTCTTGTAGAACTTGCAAAAATATATAAGTGCACCGATCGCATTTAAATATGGTACCTCTAGACTAAGTAGCTCTTCATCACTTTCATGAGGTCTAAATGAATCTTTACCCACTTCAAGTGATCTGATAACCATTGGAGACCTTAATGGATGTGTCTTGTCCATATAAAATCTTTTTAATATTTTTTAATATAATTTGATTGATAGACAAGTATTCCACTTGGAAAATATTCAATTTGTAAACCAAGACAAAGTTTTGTTTTTCCAAGTTCTTTCATCTCGAATTCATTTTCAAGTATTCGGATGTTTTAACCATGACGTCATGGTTTCCCATAATATTTAAATCATCAACATATACAACAATAATCACAAATAATGTTGATGATTTTTTAATGAAGACACATGTGTAAAGTTGATTATTTACATGTCCTTCTTTAAGTAAATAATCACTAAGGCGTTTGTACCACATTCGTCCAGATTGTTTCAATCCGTATAAATACCTTTGTAATTTAATAGAATGCATATTATGAGGTTTCGATTTTATTTTTTCAGATATTTCAAATCCTTCAGGGATTTATATATATATATATCTCACTATTTAGGGATTGGTACAAATATACTGTAATGACATCCATTAGATGCATATGAAGCTCTTCAAAAATTGCAAGGCTTATAAAGAATCGAAATGTGATCACATCTATAATAGGAGAGTATGTTTCCTCATGATCTATGTCAGGTCTTTAAAAGAAACCTTGAGCTACAAGTCTTGCTTTGTACCTTGTAATCTCATTTTTTCGTTTATCTTTTGTGTAAATATATATTTGTATCCAACAGGCTTTACGCCATTTGGCGTTAGAACAATTAGTCCAAAAATATCTCGTTTCGTCAACGAGTCTAGCTCTACTTGGATACCCGCTTGCCATTTTTGCCAATCAGGTCTTTTTCAACATTCGTCCGCTGATCGTGGTTCTGTATCATCATCACTTTCGCATATTTCAAAGGACACGTTGAAAGCAAATATATCATCATGAACAATATTATTTTGATCCAAAATCTTTTTAGAGTTTAAATAATTTATTGAGATCTCATTATTTTCATCTTTTCCCTATTTTGCTAGAGGTAGTTGTTCCTCTTCAGAATCAACTTGTTTTGATAAATTCTTAATAAAGATTTTTGTACATTCTCAGGAGTATTTTGATTTGCATTTATTTTCACTCTTGTTTTCCTCTTTTAAGGGACTGTATCATTTGAACCAATTGGCCTTCCACGCTTTATATATTTTGTTGGTTCTTGTGCATTTTGTTGCATAAAGACATCAATTCTTAAAGGAACATTTACAACTAGAATATGTAATTTTGTCACTCGTTTTGCGTCAGTAAATGCATCAGGTAACTGATTTGCAATTTGTTGCAAATTAATGATCTTTTGAACTTCAAGTTCACACAGATTTGTGAGTGGATCATAATGTGATAAAGTTGATGCATTTCAAGCAATTTCTCGCCATTCCATTTGCATTGACTTTTTATCTCTCTTAATGGTGGGAAAATTGCTTAATTAAAGTGGCATTCAGCAAAACGTTTAGTAAATAAATCCCCTGTTAGGGGCTTAAGGTATCTTATAATGGACGATGAGTTAAATCCAACATAAATCCTAGTTTTTCATTGTGGATCCATCTTAGTTTTATTGGGAGGTGGTATGAAAACATATACTGCACAACAAAAATTTCTGAAGTGTGAGATATTTGGTTGTTGACCTAAAATAAGTTGCATAGGGGAATGTTCATGGTATGCAGTAGGCCTATAATGAATGATAGATGTTGCATTAAGGACTGCATGTCCTTAAACTAAAGTTAGTAACTTAGTTTTCATGATTAAAGGTCTTACGATTAATTGGATGCGTTTGATCAGAGATTCTACCAATTCATTTTGAGTATGAACATGTGGAACATAATGTTCAACAATAATTTCTATAGACATGCAATAATCTATAAATGCTTGAGATTGAAATTCTTCAACATTATCAAGATGAATGGTCTTGATTGGTTGTCAGGGAATTGTGTTCTTAACTTAATGATTTGGGCTCAAAGTCTAGCAAATGCAATATTACGGGTCGAAAGCAAACAAACATGTGACCACCTAGTTGACGCATCTATCAAAACCATGAAATATCTAAATAGTCCACGGTGAGGATAAATAGGACCACATATGTCTTCATGAATGCGTTCTAAGAAAACTGGAGATTCCACAACAATTTTACTTGGGGATTGTTTAACTATTAATTTGCCTTGAGAATAACTAGCACAATTATAATCGCCAACTGAAAGTATTTTATGACTCTTTAAAGGATGTCCATGGGAATTATCAAATATTTTTTGCATCATTGATGATCCTGGATGACCAAGTCGATCATGTCATAAAATAGATGTCTTTAGAACATTGATTTTTCTATTTATGACGACATTTGTTTCAACATGCCTTATATGAGTAAAATATAATCTAGAGGATAAAGCAGAGAATTTCTCTAACACTTCTTTTTCCCCATTTGAAGCCAATGTAATATAAAGGAACTCTCTATTATTTTCATTCATGGTTTCAATATGATATCCATTTTGTCGAATATCTTTAAAGCTCAGTAAATTCTTTCAAGATTTTTCGGAGTATAAGGCATTATCAACATGTATTGTTGTATCCCCAGGCAACATAATATTTGATCTTCCAAAGCCATTAATCAAATTAGAGATGTCAGATATTATTTGAATATTAGCCTCGGCTAAGTTCAAATTAGAGAAATATTCTCTACTTTAAAGAATTGTGCATTGTAGCACAATTAGCAAAATAAATATCGCTCTTATTTGGTTCATGATTTGAACACATGACTTGATGATCCATCTAGATAAATAATGTTTGATAAATTAGAAAAAAAAAAGACATTTCATTTATAATAAGAAACTAGTACATAGAAATAAGAAAAAATAGCAAAAAAAAAAATTAGTGCATAGAATTGTAGAAATTGGAAAGCATTACATATGATCATTAAAAACATCAAGACTAGTGTTTAGATCATCATGAAATTTTGGTACATCCATATAATTGATGTCTGATGAGCCATCTTCGATAGTGAGATTCATATCAACTGTTTTGCCTTTCTCCTTCAAGGAGGCTTGATAAAGAACAATAAAATGCTTAGGCATATGACATACATGAGCCCAATGGTCTTTTATACCACATCTGTGTTATGGTTAGTCAGGATTACGAGCATGCCCATTTTCAGCAGTATTTTCTCCTTTTTTAAGTGGCGTCATTTTTGTTCCGTTTGTTTTAGAACTTATCACCGCGAAACTTATGATACTACTTGACACAATATTTGTCAATCGGTCATTTCCCCTTTCCACGTCCATAGTTTTTCTTTCCTTAATCGTTTTGTGGTCATTATAGAATGCAACATTTGCTTCATGAATTGAAGCATAACAAGTTGGACGAGAGTTGTAGTTCTTTCAACATAAGCACATTGTTTTTTCAGCCACCATGAGACAAGAAATTAATTTCGAATACTTTCTAAATTGGCGCGCTCCATATTGATGTTGTAACAACAGATTTGAGGTGTGAAAAGTACTGAATGTTTTTTCATCATTTCCTCATCAAATATATTTTCTCTACATAGCCTCAAACGAGAGGTAATATTAAACATGGCGGAGCTATAATCATTGAATCTCTTAAAATCTTATAGAATAAGATTCAGCAATTCGTTTTGAGCTTTAGGAAATATCACCATCTTTTGGTTATCATATCGCTATTCAAGCTTAACCACAGGGTGATAGGATCATTTACAGTGAGATATTCATTTTTTAAACTTTCATGGAGATGATGGTGAAGGAATATCAGTGCTTTCACACAGTGTTGCATTGATGTTTTATTTACTTCCATAATGGTGTCTTTAAAGTCTTTAGCTTGAAAGTGTATCTCGGCATCCAGTTTTCATGACAAATGATTGTTGCCTGTGATATTGAGGGCAACAAATTCAAGTTTTTGAGAGTTTACCATAATCAGGGAATATGTAATGAAATTAAAATTGAGTAAATAGTTTTTCACCTTTTATATAAAATAGATAATATACGATTAAATATATGTTCACAATTTGATTATTAATATGCAAAATGTACTACTTGTACGAGTTGGTGAGACAACCACTGGGTTGGATGGCGAGACGAAGTCTACTTAAAATCATGCCTCCTTGAACATGATAACTCATCTTTTTTTTAATGTTTAGCTTTACAGGGGACAAAGCTTACCCATTATTAATCCAAACTCATAGTACTATTTGCATTATAAAATCAAGAATAGAGCATAACTAATCATTTATAGTATAGAAAAGAAAAAGCTATTTATGCAATATTAACCTTTGGTTTCTGATTGATCACATGTTGCGCGTGTCAATTATAACCCGTACGAGGTTATCAATCCTATTGAAATGTAGTAAAGATAAGTACGGGGTCGAATCCACATGATTCAGTCAAACTGAGTTCAACAAACAAAAAAAGAAAATTTGGGGGGGTTTTTGAAAAAGTTATATCCTAGAGTTCTACTAAACAAAAAAGTAAATAATTGAAACTCATAAATAGTAAAGCATACATAAGTCTAGGAATCCACTATCTAGCATTATATTATTTCCATGTCTTGCATCGTCGATTTTGAAAGATGGGTTTAAAATAGTTTCCCTAGATAGGCTATAGGTGTTGGGGTCACTAACACCCTAGTTCCCCTATTCTCGATAGATAGGGCAACCGCTCTCTAAATACTTCTCTTACTCCATCGTACAACCTTGGGCAACCACTCTCAAGATTTAGCATGAGAGCAGCATTAATAGCTTTGTGGGAACACCTACCCCTAGATAACCTTAGGCAACCACTCTCAAGATTTAACCTAGTTCTCGATGTTATTCACCTAGAACAACAAGTCTGTCAAGTTTCTTGTTATAGGTGATTGCCATTTTCCAACCCGATTGTATCACATACCCAATTTAATTGATAACAAGCAGTCAATGGATTTAAGCCCAGAGATTTGCAATGAACTTACAAACTTTAAATTACCATTGAGACATTGTTAAAAATCATAACATAAAGATAGAAAACTTAAACAAAATACTATTATTAAAGAAAACATCAACAAGACATGAAAACAAACCTACTACTGGTTAGAGAGCTTCATCCCTGACCTAGGTATTAAAGAACCTAGCCAAACATGGCTACTCTACCTTGCTCTACTCCTAAATCACTCTAAATTACACTGTGTTGTGGTTCATAGAGGTCCCTCCTTTATATAGGTGAGCCTGGGTACAAGAATAGGAAAGCCCGAGAAATAAGAACCTTCTAAAAAACAAAAAAATTCTATTATGTGATTCTGGCACTACCGTTATGTGGGGACGGCGGCGCTGTGGCATTTTATAGAAAGTCTTGGTCTTCAAGTCAATCTGAAACTTCTAAATTTGGTCCTAGCGCCTTCACTTGTGCCGTTTACTATTAAGTTGACGCCGTCTATATTAATCTGACGTCGTGCGTGTATTTTCCAATGACGCCTTATTGACATCGTTCCTCTTTCTTGATGTCGTACGTGTATCATGGCGACATCAAACCTGCTAAACTTAGACCGAACTTTATTTTCTTTCCCGGATTTGTCTAATTCACGCTCAAACACTCAAATACCTTGTAAATCTCTAAAGTAAACATATAAAATGATAAAATACGACTTTGGACTTGATTTACATAGCTAAACACCTATATAAAAGTGCATGTTTAATGACTCATCATATACCCCCTAACTTATAACTTTGCTCGTCCCGAACAAAAGGTTATCTGACTACAACGACTAAAGACAATGCAACAAAAATTGAGTGATACTAACCTAAAGACTATATACTCACTTTGCAAACGATGGAGTCCTTTCAATCCAAAGCTAGTCAATTTGTTTAACAAAAGACTTGAGATTTTCAAAAAGCTGGTTTGATTACTCAAACTTGGTTACTTTTGAGACAACACATTTTCAAAACTTGAAGCATACTAAAATCATAACTTTCAACTTACTCATAGATTTTCTGGGAAAGTAGTAGATCTAATTGGTCTTTTTATTGGGTAAATTCTTTAAACAGACTTTATTACCATTTTTCACTTATTTGCATATTTTCACACTTACAAGGGTCCATATGACTAATTTAAGGATAGGTTGTTATGGCATCGGAGAAACTCACAAAAATTAGCTACAAGCACTCGAGCTGAATCTTTTATTTCATAAGAGGAGTTTTTTATAAAGTTCTGCTTTTATTTCAATTAGAGATCCTCACTTTTTCCCTCTATATGATTTTTTATTGTACGGTCTCTGCTCCTTTTCCTGTGGATACTAATTTTTCAATATTTTTTTCCAACCATCAAGTTCCCTGCTCCATTTCTTGCGATACTTGTGGGACTATCTATTTTTTATTTAAAGACTTTTATTATAACTTTTCACTTTCACTGAAGTTAAGGTAGTTCTCCAATGTAGATTTATTAAAGCCTTTATTTATATTATATTAAACAAGCCTACTTCTTCCCCTTACAAGTGCTAAATCTTTAACAATTATACTCCAAGTGGATATATGTCCTAGTTTAAAAATCTTGGAGATTTGAATTTTTCCTCAAAGTTAATTTGACCTCCTACCTACTTTGGTTTCAAGATATGACTTAACCCTACTCCAAGTTCTATTCATGTTGTCAAGTAGGTGTAAAAGCTCTTCTTCTTCTTTTAAGTCTGAAGGTAAACAATTTGATCAAGTTTTTACTCCAAAAATTGAAAACAAGATTTTACTCGTAGGTAAGACTTTATAAAATAGCAAATATATTAAACTATTTAATCATGCATGCATCATTGTATTAATTTCTAAATGGAATGGATGAGATGGAAGATAAGAAATGGAAAGAAAAGGAAAACACACCACCGTGAATCCACTTAAGTCGCAAAAATTCGAAAAAAAATTTAAGATCATACCTGTGAGTCTTTAACCAAAAATCCCGTCCAACGGTCCACTTACCTAAACACTCCCAAACTTATTCTGAACCTTGTCTTCTAGGTTCAAAATTGACATACCAAAAAGAATGGTAGAAATAGATGAATATATAATATTAAGAGATTGATACAAGTTTCATGCATGATTAGACAAAAACTAGACGATATAAAAACTGAATTAAAAACATACATTGAATCCTTAAAACAATTTTACCTTTGGGCTGCCTTCCAGTAGCGTCGGCGTTTAAAGTCAATGGCCCGACTTGGCATGACAGATCACATGACACCCACTAATTTGGAGAAGTCATAAACAAACGGCTTCCCTGACGTCTTGGGTAATGCGATATGCATGGCTCTTCTTATGGTTTCTAGCTCATTTGGGTCCTCTATTAGAAAACATTTTGTTTAATCGTGACCATCTAACATGAAAGTGTCATCGACACGTAAGATTTCTAAATGCCCTTTCTCTTTCAGCCCCGTTTTAAACTCAACCAGTATTCATGGTAAAGTGGTGGTTTTACCAATATAAGAGGTTGATCTACCTTGCTCTCCTCTTCTAGCTCCTTTGGCCCTTTCAAAGTGCTTCAATTTTCTTCTCAGCTTCTTCTTTATTAACTTCTACGGTAATAACGTTCAGCTCTGAAGGAGAAATCTCGATTTCATCCTCCGATTCATACCAATACTCATTTTCCTCAACACCTCTAATTGTAATCGCATTTGTGTTCTTTTATTGATCACGATGTACAAGCATAGCAAACTCTTCTTCATTAATCAAATTATCAAGGCTAGCATTTATTTGACTAATTAGAGTTCCCATATTTTGAAAACTTGAATTCACCTCTTGCCGATGTTGTTCCATATATTTCTTGATAGTGTAGATTGTCTTGATGGAACTGTTCATGGATTTAGGCTAAGTCTTTTATGATTTCTTCAAGAAAACGTTTTTCTTGATGAGGAATTTGTGAACTTGACATAAAATCGTAGAAGTTAGGTTGTGGCGATGCATAGCTCCACTTAGGATAATTTTCTGTGACAGCCCCATATTTCAAGGCAAACTGGGCACCGCCACGTTATTGGACATGTCAGCAAGTCATACCACGTTACCTGCACACCTGTCCATGACGGCCCACGAACTAACCATCTAATACTCTGACTTAGTCAGTTTTGATGTTTAAATGATTATTTTGTCGAAATATACTAAGTTATAAAGTCTTACAACTTAATTTGCTTACTTTGATTTATTTAAGTTATTTTAATAGTGGAAGTCTTAATAATATGCAAGTAAGTAATGTAAACGAATTTTGCATTGATTAACAAACCTATGGGGTGGAAACCCAGAAAAAAGATGCCATGTATATCAATAAAAGCGACAAAAATGTATAATAAATGTCAAAATACATGTATCAGGTAATAAGTCTCCCAAAATGATCCTCAAAATATGGTACATACATAAATACAAACACCTACACGTGAAGCTACTTTAGCACTTTAGATCTGGATCTTTGTATAATCTGCAATTTGCCACAAAAAATAATGACAAGTTCCAGTGAGTAAATCCCAGAGAAATTTAGTTAGAATTTAAAGGAGATCCAAGAAAAATGCCTACAATTCATGCAGATAAAGTAAATAAATGAAAATGTAAAGCATGAATACAAGTCGCTGAGATAATCAAGAATATGGAACGCGAGTGTGGTGTATAGCTGTCGAGCCCTGAGACGCAAATACTAAATCAAGAAGGCCCTGTAGGCAAGGTAATCCTCGCTTCCTCTTCATGGTCAAAATGAGGAACTCTGCTGGTTGGAAGGTAGACTTTCGCCCAACGCCTCAAATGAGAGGAACTTTGTAACGGAGGCGAGCCACACGTTAACTCACTCTCAAGATCATCGACTCGCGGAGATGAATCTCACGCATAGTCTAAGGTATGACCAACATCGTAGCAACAATCGAATTGGCGAAATGTAAAAGTGAAATAAATAAATTACGAGAGAAATAAGTAAGTTCTAAGATGATTTTCTCGTGGGTTTACTTAAATCGACGCTCGTAAAATCGCTCTGAAAAGACCCGCTCTCGCGCCTCGAACCACGCGCCCAACACCCGACTAGTCTCCTAACTCCCTAGCGTCCAATTTTGTCATTTTAAAATGTTTTAGTGTCACATTTAATGATTTAATAATAAAAAACCATAATTTAGAATTTTTATTCCAATTTTTGGTTTTGGCACGCTTTTTGAGTTATACCGGGGTGCGAAACGCCCAAAGAGGTCTCGAAACCTATTTTTTTCTATCTTTTTCCAATTTTTCATATTTTCTCAGATTTTTGAGGATTTTTCCTTAATTTCCTACCATTTTTTGCTTTCTTTTGAATTTATTTTATTTAAAAATGTATTTAATTTATTTTAAAATATAAATTAAAGTATTATTTAATAGGGGGTTGGGCCCGGGTCGGGTCTGGTCTGACCCAGTTGGGTCGGACTCAGGTCGCCCAGGCCAACCGGGTCGAGCTCGTGTCAGCCCGCCCCAACCGAGTCGGGTCAGGGTTAGCCCGACCCAACTCTCGCTAATCGTCTCTCTCCAAAGACGATTTTAAATCGCCTCTGAAGAAGAGACGATTTGGAGGTATAAAGATTGCAACCTTGTACATATATTTTTTTTTCCTTTTTTTTTTCTTTTTTTTCTTCTCTTTTCAACAACAACAATAAACATCAACAACCAACACAACACTACCATTAAAACTTGAATTTCTCCACAAAACATTTAACAACATTAATAACCACTTACCTCGGTCTAGGAAGATCATCGCGAGAAGAGAAGCACCACGAGAGAGATGGGCAACCGAGTTGAGAGAGGGATCAAATGAGGTGGTGATGAAGAGTTGGAGAAGAAGAAGAAGAAGAATCAGTTAGAGAGAGAAAGTGAGAGAAAGATAGCTTTTTTGTAGATAAAAGAGAGAGATAAGTGATGTGATGGTGATGTGATATGTGATGTAAAGGGGATTTGATGGGTAATGTGATATCTAAACCCCCGACTACCCTATACACATGTGTTATGCGCACCTCGCAGCGCCCGGCGCTCTTGCCACTACACGTGTAAAACTCGGTCAATGAAAATCTTAACAATAATGTGACGGGAATATTTAATAATAATACAATAAATTAACACGAGTCATACAAAAATCACCAAAATTAACTCGTCAAGCGTGCCTAAGACTTTTTCTGCGGCATCCACGTATGTCCAAGCTTAGGGTCCTAATTTGTAATTAATCAATTAATTAGAATTAATTAGGGTAGGTCTTTACAATCTTCCCGACTAAAAGGAATTCCGTCCAAAATTCGAACTTAAGTTAAACCTTTACCTTAAAATAACTAAGGGTATCGCTCATGCATGGTACACTCTCTCTCCCAAGTGAGACCATCGTTCTTATGGTACTGCCACCAAATGGTACTAACAGTATTTTCTTTCTCCTGAAAGTTTGTACCTTGTGATGTATTATTTCAATATAGTGCTCCTCGTACATCACATCTGGTATGACCTCGATCCTAGTCGTATTAATCATCGATCTTGGTACTGATCTGGCCAACGTTTGCATAGAAATGTGGAAAACGTCATGAACTCCTGCCAATTGGCGCAACAATCTTAAATGATAAGCGACATCCCCAACTCGTCAAACTATTTGAAACGACCCTATGAGTCTCGGTGCATGTTTTTCCTTGATCTCAAATCTCTTATGACCCTTCAAAAGAGAAACCTTCAAGTAGACCAGTGGTATAACTCATAACTCAACCCATCGCGGTACTTATTCGCGTATTTCTTTCCCTCTTTCTGCTTGCTCAACAGTCTAGAACGTTGTCGTATATGTCTTATCCTACCTGTGTGATCTTGCGCATCTCGAGGCATAATCCTGACCCAACTTATCAGAATTATATGATATCGTATAAGACCTCAATCTAGTCTTTACTTCAAAGCCGTAAGATTTTTTTGGCCAATCAGCGACTGGTAAATCTCTTTCTAAGCGGTTACACAAATTATATTATTTTTATATGTCACTCGACAACAATTGAGCGCCTTGGACATATACATTGACCCTTGTATCCA
Organism: Stephania cephalantha; assembly: GCA_039657325.1. Classification (NCBI taxonomy): domain Eukaryota; kingdom Viridiplantae; phylum Streptophyta; class Magnoliopsida; order Ranunculales; family Menispermaceae; genus Stephania; species Stephania cephalantha. The sequence goes on along the minus strand of CM077567.1, from coordinate 19,362,161 downwards.
AATCTGAAGGTAATCATGTTTTATTGAGATCAAGGTGCTTGCCAAATTGATACAGGAATAAAACTTATGTGGCGATACCTTCGCTTTTCTGTCATCTCTGTTGGCAACCCTGCAACCTGCCATCTCAAATCATGTCATATCCAAAAACTTGTTAAGTTACTCGATCTTAATAAAAATATTATGAGACACATCTTCGTCGTTTTGTTTTATTATTATCTTTAAGGTATCTAAAACTCTTTTAGTGATGCTAAATAACCACGATTAACTATCGAACTACACTCGAAACTTATATGTTCAACCTCATAAGGAAGCGAGTTCTAAATTCTCAAACATAATTAAAAATGTGCGTCCTTGTGCCTCGCTTGTAGCATTGACTTTTCTAGCCGTACTTTAAAAACTTTTGTATGAGTCCGTAGCACAATATGACCATGTTGTTCCCAAAGTGTTTCATTGCATACGTAGTCTCAAATGAGATAAGTAATTGACACCAAATCAAACCTGATTGGGTATTTAATATCTTGTGATATGAATCCCAAGTCAACTACTGCGTCACTATCAAGTGTTCGTCACCGACTCCAACTTATGAATCGGATAGAAACAAAATTGTGTTATTCTCTGGGCACATGCGTACGCCTAGGAAGTAACAATGTCTTAACAATTTTGCTGTGATATTCGAGAATTTATAAACTTGATTAGGCGGCTAGTTAAGTATTTTCAAATTCAATTTGGGATTTAGGTGTCTGAGGTGGGACCCACGTGTCACGGATTGAATATCATAAATTTTAATATTATTTTTGTGTGTCGTGTGCCTATTTATTGTATTATACACTATTTCGACACGAAATAGGGTGAAGAGGAATGTATACGTGGTGTCCATAAGTTCTGAAGTGCGTTTTGGTAATTTTTGGGTATTTTTCAGAATTCAATTTGGATATAAACTGAAGAGATAATCACGAAATTAAATAAAATAATTAATAAATTGGTGGGCACATAGTGACACGCGTAGGATGTACAATAGTGTGCACGCTTGAAGATGGTCGTTGGTGCGCGTGACGGATTTATAGCCGAATATATATGTGTATGTATGTATATATATATGGTTTATATATAAATATATATCAATCAACCCTATAATTTGAATTAAATTAAAAAATATACATTGGATTCACCTCAAGATACGTAAAGTGTATCTCGAGGAGATCAAACGTAATTGATTTTGTTTAAGGCAGGTAGTGGTGATTAGCTTACTAATAGTCGACCTCGAGATATGCAACACGTATCTCGAGAAAAGAAGAAAATATAATGGAAACATTAGATTTGCCTCGAGATTCATGCGGCACGAGGATCGAGAAAACTCATATTTATCCCCAAACTACAACAGAACTGCCATATCTCTCGAAATCGAAAATGGGGGTGTTTTCTCGATCGCCTTCAACTCGTGTTCATCGCCCTCACTGTGGATTATTCTCAACTGCCGTTCCATCATCTCCATCGTCTTCACCGCTTCTCCATCTCTTTTCTTTGGTGTAGCTTCTCTTTCTCCTCACTGTTTTGAATTGGAATCGAGAGAGAGAACCTGACTGTGGTGAATTGTGAATTGAAAGTAATGGTTTCAATTATCAATTTTCGTTTTATGGACTGTGTGATTAAGTGGAGACTGGTATGTAGCGTTGTTTATCGATTTGAAGAGAAGTGATGAAGAGAGTTGGATCGAAAAAAAAAAAAAACAGTGAAAGAGAGAAGAACAGAGGTTTTGATGAATGGGAGTAGACCAAGGGGGTAGGGAAGACGATGGTGGAGAGGAGGGGGCGAACTTGAGCTCAACCCCTAATGATCGAGTGATCAGGATAAGAAGAAAAATAAATAAATAAATAAAACAGAGACGCAGCAGCTGTTTGGGTGAGGAAGATGGAGGTTTGGGCCCCTACACTGGACCGAATCGCGTCCGGTCCAATTGAGCTATACCGATCGGTTTCAGGGGCTCTAAAAATAGTTTAAAATTTTGAAAAAAAGTTAAACTAATTAATTAAATAAATCCCTGGAAATTAGGAAAACTCTAAGAAAATAAGACTTTTGGAAAAACAAATCGAAATTGGAGATTTTTAAGAAAAATGAGGATTTCGGGATTTTTTCAAGGATTTATACCATGATTTTTTTCTCGTAATACGTGCTACAATACTCGAAAATGTCCGAGATTTGGAAAATTGTTTGAAGGCCTAATCTATGTTAATTTTCGATTCTGAATCACAATTTGGAGTCAAAATTAGGATCCAGACACCCAAGGAGTTGATTTGAGGTGGACCGATAAATATATAAAAATTGAAAAAAAAAATATTTTTTTAAGCCTAGACAACGTAATTTTTGATGTCGAACAATAATTTTGAGTCAAAAATGAATTTCGGGCATCGGGTTAATTATTTTGGAAGTATTTTAGGGGTTTCCAGACGCAATCGAGTCAATTGAACTGCAACTAGGTGGAAGAAAATTGTGGAACTGTTATGGAAACTTATCGAACTTATAAATGAATTATAGGACATCAATTGGAGCCCCGTATGGACTAGTTTATCGACTCGCGGTGCAAGGGAGTTGCGATATCGCATTTATAAGGTTACATAAATCCCGTGGTAACTTTTACATTGTATGAGTATTTTTTGAATATATTGCATGCACGGTTTATCACTGCATATTTATTGATCATGCATTCATGGACACGAGAGGAAGGAGGCCTTTAGGGGTCTCATTGTGTTCATTGGCTATATGTGTGGTACGATGAACACCGTGGCGCTCTGCGACTGAAGTCACTGATCATTGTTGACATTTTTTTAGGATCGGTTGTTTTTGTGATGTTGGTCAGGATCATACTCCACGGATAGTCGAGGGCGTGGCTTCTCGGGGGACTTCCTCTCAAACTCATGAATCTTTATTACTGTTTACCCACCACTTTTAGAAGATGTCATCTGATTGTGGTCGGTCAACAGATTCAGGATGGATTTCATTCTTGTATATTTATGATTCCTTGCGATATTATTGTTCGTTTAAATTCTTGAAATACAATGCATTTGATTATTACAAGTGTACTGGATAGTGTAAGATTTACTATCTGACATTATCAAATTTTTATAATTGGATAATGACATTTTATAGCAACGACAAGGGAAAGGGAAAGCTTTCCAACTGTGACTTGCTTAGTTCTTTTCTCTCTATATATGTATGTTTTTGAATATATTATATTGTATAAATGAGTTTTTGGGTTCGAGTGTAAATATGATCTCATTTGAAATGGTTAGAATAGTTTTGGGACAAAATTGAGATAACTTTTAAGTTAACGTAAAGTTAGTTTAAGGTTTTTAATACTTAAAATCAGGTTAGAATGAATATATAATTTTGCTAATGCAATATATATATAGTTATGGGTGGATTGTAAGTCCTTCGGCATTTCCACCAAAGCTAAGCATGTTTGTTTGAAGATTTTTGAAGGCTGGGTATTTCGATGTAGGCTTAGAAATAGAGGAGGTGCTGTTGAAAAACTTTTACAGAATTTTGAGGACTATTTAATTCAACTAAACGTACTTTGAGATTTAAGATTCACTTTTGGAATCCTTTGTGGTAATAAAGTTTTATAATTGATGATTATAAGATCTTAATCTTAATTGTGTATTGATGGAGAGGTTAAGGCTGCTAGATTATCAAGGGAGTTAAAGTAATCTAGGTCGATTAGATGCCTTAATTAGGTGGGATATGACAATGTTGGTATCAGAGCCTAAGTTTGGCTCAGTTAAGGATTTAAAAAGAATCTTATTGATTGAAGTTTAGTTAGTGATTAGTTGCGAAGTAATGCAATGGAACGGGGTTAAAAAGTTTAAAAAGTTTATTATTGTGTTATATTTGTGTTGTATGCATGTATTATATCTAAGTATGCGATAGGAAGTTATTCTCCTTGTCCATTTGATACTTAACTCGTAAGATATGACGAGTAAGACTAGAAACGGATAATTAAAATAGAGAATATGCTTATGAAATGAAGCTAAACGTAAATGGGAATTGATTAGACAAACTGAATCTTGACTTGAAAATCACAATGAGATTGTGATACGATAAGTCAAGTTGTCTAAATCAGTTTCTATAAACATAAAATACTTTGAAGCAAAGTATTTTCTTCTTTCCGAATTAAAACAAAAAGTGAAATTGAAATAGAACTATGGTTTAAACCAATCAAACGGCTTCTAAGAAGAAGTGCTGAAAACTTTGATTGTTTATTACTCAAGTTACTTCTCTATATGTGACGTTGAGTATAGTGGTTCTATGAATCGAATAAAGTACTGATGAAACAAATGGAAGTATATGAGTTGGAATTAATCTTTGTTAACACCAGATTGGGTGTTGTTATGAAATAAAGATTAACAAAAATTTCTAACTTGAAAATAAAAAATATATAGTGATAAGATCAACGTGTTAGAAGTTAAGGTGTTAAGGAAGTGATCTAACAATAGCTTAGATTAGCTATTAAACATCAACAAAAGTTATTGTGTTTTGAGATTCAAAGTACCCATTTGTAACTTCTAATCAAATTAAGTTATGATGTTTATCACTACGACTTAAAATATAGTCAATGAAGAGATAGATGTACTGATTAAGTATCAGTAAGTAAGTTGTATAAAATGTCAGTATGGGCTCCTATATTGCGAGAATTTCTATTAGTAGGACTTAAAGGATTGAAATAACATCCTTTAAAATTCTGAGTAGTCATTAAGTTAATCGAAGTTGGAAATTCAAATTCTTCTATTTCTTTAGTTGAATAATAATGGAAAGGTAAATTCATCAAAAGTAATTTGATGAACAGTAAGATATAAAGTTATCTTACATAGTCTCTTGAAAAGCACCGAATTTCTTTTTGAGAAAAAAAAGAGTCGGGATATTTGAGACTAATGAAAATAATGTAAGGCAATAACAAACAGTTTAACTGTTTGAGTTGCAAAGTTTCTCTGTTTCGAATTAAGATTAGCTATATTTTCGAAAATAGAAGACTTCAATTCATTAAATGATAAAAAGAAGTTGCACCGTCCTTAACTATATTTTCGAAAATAGAAGAGATATAAAATGCCTTTTTAAGTCAAGATTAAGGAGCTTTAAGTGGCTTGGTGGTTCAGCGAAAGTCGTGGTAAGTTCATAAAGAGACAAAAATAAAGATCAATGTGAGAATAGCTAAGATTGACAAAAATCGAACAAAATAGACTTAATGTATAAAATAAAATGAGATGTTGAAATGACTTCTGACTGTTGGAAGTGACATGTGTGGCGGCCCCAAATTTCAGGCCGCCTTGCTACCCGCTTCGCATCCCACATCACCTAGCCTTGCCACGTAATGACCTGCTTATCCTTGACGCCCAGTCACCTAGTCACGCTAATTAATCTTTACATAGGCATTAATGATTTAGTTAGCTATTTAATTAATTTATCAAGTTATATTACAATTTTACAGTGGAAGTCTTCAATTGAGTAAGTTATGCAGTATTTAACTGTAACAGCCCATTTTATTAAATTTACAGACGTGGACGCTAGCTCAGATCTACGTGGACGCCGCGGTAGGCTATGACACACGGGGACCTAGGTACGCTATTTATTGTGTGTTGGATGCTTATTTGCGGTGCAATTTATTAAAATACATCGCATGTGTGTATGTTGCATAATAATACGTGCAAGATTGTGTGAACTGTATTCGCCTCGATATGCGTGTCGATGCGGGTACCGGGTAGTTGACGGGACCGAATATTAGGTACGAGAAACGAAAACACACAAATTAAATAAAAAGTGGCCAAGTAACTAATATGGAATAGATATTGGGTGGCTAGTGACGCGGCGGTACGCGTATATCGCGGTTCAGACTCGAAACCGGGCGTCGAAACGCCCGAAAACACAGGCGAGTGTCCCAGCTGTGTCACACTTTGAAGTCAAGGACACAAAGTCAACATCACTTATCCTTATCTAAACCACATTCCACCACCTTTTCTCTCACCTCACACACACACACCTCACGCACACACACACACCCGATCAAGGTGGGAGGCCGAGAGAGAAGAAGAAGGAACTGGAGAAGAGGAGGAGGAGGTAGGAGAGAAGAGAAGGTGGAGACGTCACGATCGAGGTAAGTTCTAGTAGTTCTTGGTTGTGGGTTTCCGTGGTTGGCCGTGGTGGCCAAGACAGGGGTTCGGCCATGGAGGCCAAATCGGGTCGTGGTAGTGATGGCAGGGTGTGTCTCCCCTGCCATTAATTCCACCGGGGTTGGGGTGGAGAGCAACCCAACCCAACAGAAAGGGAAATTAAAAAAAAAATCCCGATAGAACCAGTGAAACTGGTTCGATCGGATGAGGAAGATGCACACGCACGAGCGCGTGCGCGCGTGTGCATCCCCCTCATTGGCCGACCCTGGACCTGTTCTAGTCCAGGGTCGAGTCGGGTCCGACCCATTTGGGTTGACCCGACCCAAACCAAATTAAAAAAAAAAAAAAAAAAAAAAGAATAGAGAAAAAATGGAAGAAAAATAGGGAAAAATTCCGAAAAAATTGGGAAAAATTCCAAAAAATTATATTTCAATAAAATAAATAGAAATTTATGAATTTCTATGAAAAATAAAATATTTGGACATTCCAGACCCGACTTTCGCGGGGTTTTTGCCTCGAAAAGCGCGAAATGGGCAATTTGGCCTAAAATTTTAGAAATTAGTCGTAAATTGTCATACTAAATTGGAATAATTGATAAATGGACATAGGTGGACACGGGTGATCAATTGGCGGCTAAGGACCCAGTGGACTTGGACTCGGGGATTGATTACGGGGTAGTGGAGTGCGTTGTGAGGTTTGTAAGACCCAATTGAAAAAACTCTGAGTATTTATCTCGTGTCGTATTTCCATTCATTTCCAGTATTCCTTGTGGTCTTTATTACATCTATATCTTGTCATTGTTTAGACGGTTGGTTAAGTTACTCCCACCGGATTTTTCGTTGTGTTTCTATGCATTCTAGACCATAGCATGTGTATCAAGAGTTCTCGATGGATAACGACCCGAGCTAATGAACTGCTACATGTGTCGGTGCGTCGTAGGTCTACGCCGGCCACCGAGAGGGACTAGGTGATAGCTAGTTGGGTGCGCCCACTAGTGGGATCCTGAAAGGAAATTCCGAAGTATGGTTTAGTCTGATTGGAACAGACACACACATTTGCACTTTATTGTTATTTATGCATGCGATGCCCTACTTACAGTTGCATGTTTACATTTCGCATTTTATTTAACAGTATTTATTGAATTCCACTTATTTATTTGAATGCTAGGAGGAGTTCTTTGGGAT